>CM077151.1:216398118-217070541 GCA_039583875.1 Platanthera guangdongensis
CAATTATACTTATTTTAGCTTTCTAAAATATTGGACGTATAATTTATTAGGTTGCTCTCAAACATTTTTAGGATTAAAAATCTAGTTTCCTTTCCCCTTATCTTTCCTGACCTACTTGGCATGAAACATTTTTATCCATAAAAGATCCTATGTCAATGAGAATAAGATTTCGTTCCGTAAACATAGGCACCCAATAATTTAAAAAGATTATATGGTATGGAGTAAGATGATAAAATTCATTACTCCTACACATATACATTGGGTTAATTTTATTATGAAGTTGAAAAAAAAATGATATTAGGAAAATAAGATTTCATTTTCCTAATAATCCAAAAGAAAAAAATGGAGGTTCGAGAAAAAAATTACCTCACCTCAAAATTCAAAGCTCACTTCGTAAACCCACTACCCCCTTAGCCAATTACACGATTCTAGAATTAATTCAAAAATTTATTTGAGAGCATAATTAGTAAATTGTATTATTTCCAGCAACACTCTTATAAGCTAAAGTTCGTATAATTCCAAACTATTTTTGTTAATCTAACCATTATAAATATTGCTTTCTATTTGATTACATCAAGAAGTCTTTTGGCCAAAACTTTTGCGCTATTTAAATCATCTACATAATTTTAGAAATTAACTCTTACACCCCGTATATTTATTTAGATCTCTCTTATAATTGATTAAGCGGTAACTAAATTTAGAGATTTTTCTATTCCTTATAAGTTCACCTCAAACTTTTGCTCTGGAATAGCAAAAGCTTAAGTATGGGCGTATTTGATGAATTGTAAATATATGCATTTTTGTGTACATTAATTTAGTCGTTTTCATTTATTTTCGTCATTTTTACTTATTTTTGTTCAATAAAATGCTCCTATTTTTGTAAATATATTACTAACTTGTTTTATTTTATTTTTCAGAAAAAAAATCAAAATCTGCAAAAAAATTGCCATGTCACGCCCGTGTCATTTTTTCCACGCCCGTGACCGGGCCGTGACATTGCATTTCCTGAGGAATCGGATGATTTTGAAGAGAAAAGTTTGACACGGCCTGGGTCACGCCCGTGTCACCCGACACGGGGCATGACCCAATCCCGTGTCCACCCGCTCGACGTTTTCAGCTCGACGTTCGTCGACCCCGGTCGACACGCCCAGAGTCACGCCCGTGACCTGGGGCGTGATACCTCTTCCCGCTCGACGATTTTCAACTCGACATTTCCGCTCGATGTTTGTCGAGTCTCGACACCAACCGACACGCCCAGAGTCACGCTCGTGACCTGGGGCGTGACTTCTCCACCCGACCGACAAGATCCTGCCGAAGACTTTTGACGCAACCTGCGCCCGATTCTACCTCCCCGACACGCCCAGCGTCACGCCCGTGACCTGGGGCATGACATCCTCGAACTCAGCACGAAGTTAACTTTCCTGTCAAATCGTCGGTCGCCATCATGAATAGTAATGACACGCCCCCCCCCCCCCCCCCCACCCGACATGCCCGTGTCGGAGGGCGTGTACTTAGAATTTTTTGCCTATAAATTGCCCATTTCTGATAGGGCCAAGGATTCACATTTTTGAGCCGCTTTAGTGTGTTTTTGTGGGCTGCATCCGTGGATTCTAGTGCTATGTAAGGAGCTTACTTCTTTCCCTTTTTATCCTTGGTTTCATCTTTGTTCTCCCTTTTATGAAAAGTGTGTGTGTGTGTGTATGAGTGCAACTTATTTACTTTACATGCTTTTAATTTGTCTCATGTTAGGTTTTGTTAGAAATTTATGAAATGTTGTATTAGCTTTTTCTATTTTTTCATGTCCTCTTTTAATGTTTTCAACATCTTCATTCTTATGAATTTGTAAAAGAGCTACTAAAGTGTTTTTGATTTTTTTTACTTAGCTTTATTTTAGGATTAAAACCCTTTTTTTTCTTTCTCTTTTCATTTCAACTTTTTTAGCACTTTTATGAAATCCTAAGAATGAAAATGTTGAAATTTTAATTTTTGAAAGGCTTTAGTTTTTGATTTATTTTGAAAAACTTTTGTTCTCTTAAAATTTTAATTCGTTCTTTTTATTTATTTTTGGCAAAACCTAAGCATAAAAAGTAGATGTTTTAATTTTTAGGTAACTTTCATTTTTCTTTAATTTGTGTGTGTGAGTGTATGAGAATAATGTTTTGATGCTTTGTTCAAATTATGTAGAGTGTGTGAGTAAGTTGTGTTAGTTTTTCATGCTTTATTTTATCGTTTTCTTTAATTATGTAGAGTGCGTGTGTGTAGGAGATAGTTTTATTGCTTTCTTTCAATTCATATAGAGTGTGTGTGTTTGTAATTGTATTTATTTCCGCCAACTCGTTAAAAGTTAAATGGCGCATCGTTTTCATTTCCCGCTTACTCGTTTGAGTAGGACTTGTAATTTTTTTCTTTATTTTTCCGCCTACTCACTTGAGTTAAATGGACGGACTTTATTTCCCGACTACTCATTTGAGTAGGACTTGTACTCGCATTTATTTTCGTCTACTCGTTTGAGTTAAATGGCGTATCTTTATCTCTCTGTAAATATTTGAGAAAGCCCTGTAATCGCATTTTTTTTCTCCTACTCATTTGAGTAGGACTCGCTTTCATTTCAGTCCTACTCGTTTGAGTAGGACTTGCAATTTTCAGCTTTTATTTCCCGCCCCCACTCGTTTGAGAGGGACTTGCAATTCAATTATGCAAATTTCTTTTTTGTGTAACTTAGTTTTATTTCTGTCTCTTGTTATGTGTTTGGATGAATGCGGGCATGGTTATTTGTAATAACTTTTCTAACGTTAAGTTATTTTACTCTTCTTCTTATTTTCTTTAAAACTTTTCAGCGAATAGTTTAGAACACTCCCATAACCAAACACCTAAGCCATCCCCATACTGATGTGTGGCTAATCGCTATTAGCCTCGGCATCGAAGAGCATTGGGACATTTAAAATGATTTGTAATAATTGAAGCTCTTTATTTTCACTTTAATTTAAGGACTTAAGGTTTACCCCGGTTAACGATGCGTAGGACCACAAATCGATGTGTGGGCCCTATTTCCGTTATCCATACACTAGCTAGCCGAGAGGCCGTGCGTATGGACAGATCACCCATGGGTAAATAGAGTTGCGTGCATACCCTCGAGAGAGGACAAGCGTAATTCTACCGGATTAGGTTCCCCACCCAATAACGGGTTCTTAGCATAAAGCGGGCGTTAAGAGGAATCCTTCGTCGGACTAACGTTCGGTTGAATAGTCTTAACGTTCAGGTGAGTGATATCCCTATAGCTAGGTGAGCTCACATTTGTGGAACCTCCACGGCCAAGTTGCCTTTTATTAATTTGAAAACTAAGTCCTATAATTATTAAAAATTATTTTAGTCTTAATCCGATTCGATGTCGAGCGTTAACCCTTCATCGAATATTTTCTAAATCGTTTTTTTCGCTCCTTTACTTTTTCTGTCTTTACTTAATTAAAATCTCCACCTTATTTTCAGTAAAATAATAGTCCTCTTGGAGGAGTAAGAATAGTCAACACGACCTCGAGAACAATACGACCTCGGTATTCCCCCGAATATCGAGTACTACTTGCGATAGGTGCACTTGCCTACTGTAGCACGCCCGCGGCGATCGACTCACCGAACCAACCACAGTAAGAGTATGTTCGCGGGCGCATCAATAACACAGGATTATAACTCAGAGAAATTGATTCTCCTACACTCAGATCTACAGTTGGATCTTATAATATTTATAATGGTGAAAAGAAATGAATTTTGAATTAGTCACCGAGCAAGAGAGAAACAGATGACTTCTTCTTGAACTGATCTTGATAAGTCAGCTTCCCTTGATCCTTGTTGTAATGTATTGTATCAAAACCTTCTTAGCTTTTTCAAGCTTCTTGAAGATGATGTTAGGGTAGTTCTAGGCTGGAGAATGTTGAAGTCAATTCTTGATCAGGCTTCTCTCCACCTTCTGAATTCTAGCAGATTACTTTGTATATCTGTGAAGAGATATTGAATTGATGTGCTCCTTGATCCCTTTTTTATGTGCTGCAACTCCAATTGCTTCTCCATTTTTTTCACACTATTTTTATTAATTTGATCCCTTTATATAGGATCTGTCAAAGGTAACCGGCAAATCTAGTTAATTACTAACATCAGATAGTTCTGACAGTTGTCAGATCCTCTGGCTTGATTTCTGCATTTAGGAAACAACTCTGCTTGAAGTGTTGGAGCTTTACTGTTGGATGTTTCGACGGCAGTCCTGGGTGTTGACACTGCTTTTGTAGTGATGTCGACATACTTCTGAATGTGTCGACACAACCTTCACCTTGTCTCAACACAGCCGATGTAGAATGTGTCGACAGTAGTCCTGGGTGTCGGTATAGTTATCTTCAGTCTCGACATTGCTTGTATAGAATGTGTCAACAATTGTCCTTAGTGTCGATACAATTGTTCTTTGTCTCGTCATAACTTGTGTATTGTGTGTCGACACTAGTCCTGAGTGTCGATACAGTTACTTTCTTGTATCATAGTGTCAACCCAAGTCCTGGGTGTCGACACAACTTTCTCCTTGACTCAACACTTCTGGTTTAAGTGTGCCGGCACTATTCCTGAGTGTCGATACAGCTACTTCTTGACTCAGCACATCTTTGAGAAAGATGTCGACACTTTCCTAGTGTCTCGACACTTTTGTTCTTAGCTTTATTTGCCTGCACATAAGAACTTAATATTCATCAAATACAACTATGTGTATCATTGAGCTGAAAGGATTTCTCCCCATCTGGTACATAATTTTCAATGTACCCAATAGCACTAAGTAGGAGACGGTTGCCGATTATATAACTGAGGCCGAGTATATCATTGTAGCAAATGCAGTGAAGGAGGCTGTATGGATTAGGAAATTCATTGGAGAGTTAGATGTAGTTCATAGCATTGTTGGTCCCGTAGTTCTCTACTGTGACAACAATGGTGCAATTACACTTGCTTCGGAACCTAGATCTCATCAGTGCTCCAAGCATAAACTTTGGTCGTTCCATCTTATTCAAGAGATTGTAAATCGAGGAGATTTGAGCATTTGCAGAGTGCCAACTAAAGAAAATATTGTTTATCCCCTGACAAAACCTCTAACATAGAGAAATGATGATGGTCATGTTAGATCTATGGGTATACAATATCTTAATGATTAAACACAGTGTGAGTATTATGTATTTTATATTTATCGGTTGTTGTAATAATTCATTTGATTAATAGTGTACTATACAATTCATTTTATATTTTGGCAAGTTCTTTTGTTATTTGAATTTATTTCTATTGTGATATATTCATTTAACGTAATAAATGCCCTTAGAATGTTTCTTCTATATGAGTCAAGTGATGACTTGAATGTGAGAGCCTAAGTTTTAAAAGCTTCATTCATAAATGGTCCATGGTCGAGTATCATCTTAGAAGCTAAGGGCGATGATGATGCATTAATAATAACATGTGCGTTGACTGATGTCCAGTTCTCACCGGTCATGATGTTATAATATCAAGTCATGACATCGGTACTTGTTAGTGAACAAGTTGCACTGAACAGACCCACCATGAGAATACTTTTTGGATAGTTTTATGAACGTGTCACAAGTATAGCTCAAGTGGCAATTTTGTTTGTGGGCCTTTGACCTGAAGTCATAACATTCATCGAGTGAGTAAGAGTGTGCTTTGATGCTATCAAAGTCTAGTGTTCAGAAAGCTGAATGATAAAGCTGTTATTGGGTACATTACGAATCATTTGGGTGATTTGCGTGTGAGCAAAGATGGGATTTGTCCTCATATATGATAGGAGTTGCATCCATGGGCTCCTTGATGGAATAGGAATGAGAAATGCATGACCATGCTTGGTTGAGTCAATATGTGATATCAGAATCACCAATTTCTGGAAGTCCATTCTAGATCAGGAAACTAGTATTGAACAATTATGACGGTGAATGTTGAAACCGAAGAATCGGTCTATATACAGTTCGACCCTTGGAAAAGGGGTGATCGCACACTTACTTCTCTATCACAAGCTAAACGGCAAAAGATTTAGCTTAAGGAACATACCCAAGACTCCAGAACGGAGATCCCAGCACACACCCGTAAGATCTTAGAGCGCTTCCCCTACCTAGCAATATGCTGAGCTAAGGATACCTTAGAAAGCTCAAGAAGACCAGGGCACAATTAAGCACACCTTCTAAGGTACCGCCTCGAGTCTATTTATAGTTCTTAAAGGTGGTTTGCTAATAGCGCACCTCCGCTGTTTGGTACAGCTACATGCAGCCAAAGGTTGTCTGCCAATAGCGTAACTCCGCTGTTCTGAGGAGCTAAATGCAGACCTCTAATGGTACCTTGGTAATTTTACCTCTGGACCATACTTTGGAGTTGAGTGGAGAAGCATCACTTAATGTTGGGGGCTACGGCGTTGAGTAGAGAGGCATTAGTCATTGCCAAAGGACAAGAACTATGATGTTGAGTGGAGAATCATCACTCAGCGCCAAGGGTTAAGGACTGCGACAATGAGTGGAGAAGCATCACTCAAAGCCAAGGGAAATGAACTACAACGTTAAGTGGAGAAGCATCACTCAATGCCAAGGGCAAGGGCGTTGAGTGAAGAAACATCACTCAAAGCCACGACATAAAAACTATGGCATTGAGTGGAGAAGCATCACTCAATGCTAAGGGATAGGGCGTTGAGTGGAGAAGCATCACTATACGCCAACCCTAAGGACCTCCCACTGACCCGGGCGGTCAGCGGGCACAAGTCTTCCCGCAAGCCCCAGGTGGACCGACTCGCCCCAGGTGGACCGACTCGCCTGGCTCTTGCAGCTCACCTTCTAACTCTAGGCGAGTGCGAACTAGGCTCCCATGGCTCACCTTCCCTATATAGAGGTGAGCCGGGGATAAGGTACCCTAGGCGGTCGTGGACTCGATGGGCTGGCTACCACGGCTCGCCCGCGTAGCCTTGGAGGGAGCAAGCCAGCTATTTAGGTTTGCCCGACTACTGCACTGATGTGAGACGGTCGCTCTAGTTCGCTCGTCTAGTCTAGTGGACCGACTCGGTGAGCACGGGGTTGTACACAATCCCCGCTCTTTGCGAGCTTTGGCAATGCTCGGAAGGAATCATCCAACCCCACATGTTTGATGAGTTCTTTGCTGAGCTGGAGGGAACCTATTGGTGGGTCCCTCAAATATACTATAAATATGCCACCGAACCTATGGGGAAAATCCAGTCTTCTATCTTAAATCTTTCTTGCGAAAGTAGTTGAGCGATACTTTTGTTAGAAGAGATGCGACCGCGCCTAGCAGCTACGAGGGACGTGATGCGGGAGCAGGTCCTTGATGCTACCCCATGGCTGGTGCACGGATCACCCTGCCCCGTCTTTAGGTCGAAGAAAGGGAAAATAATCAGTCGGGCTCCCCCAAATGATGCCCATGCCTCCAGTTTGGCGGCTGGTGTAGAATCCGCCCATGAAGTATGCAAGCCTCTTGTCTGATTCATCACTCTACTTCTGATTTCTTTTTCTGCAAGAGACGCCCCATGAAGATGGAGGTGGTAAAATGGAACTCGGGCATTCCTCACCATGCATAACTGAGCGGGCCACCAGCACTTTGACCTAGGAGAACACCCCTCCTGTGAATACTCCGTTGCCAACCGACACTGGGTTAAGGAAATCTTTTGAAGCTCTGAAAGGCGAGCACTTCCAGGGCCAGTAGGGTACCTCTCGGCCGCATGCCAGCACGGGGGACGTGCTGATCCTCTGTGAGTTTGTACGCTTGCTTGCTTATGATAGCTTGCTTTTTTTCATCTCTCCAACTTCTGTATACATCCAGGCAATCTCCTCCTCTGATGTCGGCATCAGCGGGAGGTACTCGCCTCCCCCTTCTATGGATCACATCTCAGAATACCTAGGTGAACCACATGAAATTGAGGGGATGAAATTGTGGGTGAATCAGTTATTCCAGAAACAATCCCTGCTGCTACAAGATGTTTGTGATAGGGTGGACGAGAATAAGGTCAAGGCGGAGGAGAGGTTCGCGGTACTAGAGGGAATGAGGCGCTCAGCTGGCAGATATGGGACGACTTCTCTAGGGGTGCACATTATGCGAGCGGAGGAGCGGCTTAGGCACACCACAAAGCAGGTTGACCTGGCTCAGCGGGAATTTCAGGCAATTCGCGAGTACTTACACCATTGCATGTCGCCCCATTCTGGAATGTGGGGGCAGGGCAGCTGGAAATGGATCTAATACTGAGCCACCCACCCATTCCTCACTACTGGTCATCAGGCTCGAGTAGCACTTGTATCTTGGATCAGCATGCATGATAGGGCCATGAAATTTTATTCATCTTTTCTCAGGCCATCAAACTTTTCTCATTTGTAACTGTGTGATAGTTCTCACCTGAGGATGGGCTTATGTTTGTAAATTACTTTTATAGCTTCACACTACTTAGCTTTCTCTAGGCGGGTACAGACGAGGTACCCTTGCTCGCCTGCCCCGTCCTTAGGCGAGAGCGAGGCTATTGTGCTTGCTCACTCTTTTACCGAACGTGAGCCAGCGAGACTCGCCAGACTCTTTGGCTGACGCGAGTCAGTACGGCTTGCCCGCCTCTTGGGCGGATGTGAGTCAGTGAAGCTCGTTGTCGAGTAGGGCCAAGGCGAGCTGGCGTGAACTATTGCTGGGCCCGAAATCTGAAGTGTCAGGGCATATTTTTGCTATACAGACATTTCCGCCAACGAGACAGTTTCCCGCCCTTTGTTTTTCTATAAATAGGCCTTGACGCCCATTCGTACCTACCTCATTTAGGACTTTTGCTTCTTCTAAACTTCCTACTATTCTGGGACCATCCGCTCATTGCGAGAAATATAGTGTCCCGCTCAGTAATTTGACTGTGAGATGGGAGATGGTGGCAGTGACGCTGATGTGCGAAGCAAGTGCGCCTGGTCCTTCTCTCACCATTCCTCTCCTGTGACGCCATTACTGAAGGAGAATTTCATGACACGGTTGGCAACTTCATCCTGCCTGGCTTTGTGGTGAGGCGACCTAGGGTGGATTAAAAAATCAATAACCTCTTGGAAGGGGAGCTCGTCATCCCAATAGCTCACTTTGATGTGGGCCTCCAGTTTCCGCTATTGCCTGAGGTCTGCTTAATCCTGAAGTACTTTGGGGTCGTCCTCGGCCAGATTACCCCGATTTCTATTACTGTTGTGGTCATGTTTGCCTGCTACCTGCGGGAACAGCGGATCGAGTTCAGCCTTGTGGTCTTCCGCAAGCTGTTCTCCTTCCAGGAGAATAAGGAAGGAAGCGTATACTTTTCCAGCAATCACGTGAAGGTGCAGGAGACAATAAATAAGAGCCATAAATGGCTAAAGAAATTCATCTTTGTCAAGGGCGACTTCTGCAACGTCCCCTTCTTGCTGGTCCAGCTTAGCGAAGTGACCTACCGCCATCCTAGCCAAGGGGGCAATGAAGCCGAGCTGTACGGGTTCTTCCAAGGGAAGAACTTCGTAGTCACGTTCCTCCGCTGGAATGTTGATAGCCTCGCCCCCGTCCCACCCAGGGGTTGTAAGCTGCTGCACCTTCCTCCTTTTCACTGAGTCCATTCTTTTTCTTCTATAACCTAACTCTCTTTACTCAGGTAAGAGAGAAATTCCCCTGCGGCCACCTTATGAGATTGCGCGAGCCACCTCTGGCGACCTCGCCCATACCGAGGCGGCAGCTGCCGCGCATCACGAGAGCCCAGCCCATACTACCTAGACGCGGGCCACATGCGAACAACCTCTGCCACCGCCGCCGCCCAAAAAGCCAAAGACCGCGGGCGGCGCACCTCCTGCGACCCGAGAGAAAGACAAGGCCCCGACAGATCAACCAACTGAAGAGCTTGTCGTACTGAGTGCTTCGACTAGCGGCCCTCCTAGCGAGGAGGCTGACACCTCCAGTTCGCAAGGAGAGGATCCCGCAGCTAAGCCCGTGCCGAGAGGGCACCGTAAGTTTTTATTAGGCGAGCGGCCTCAAGATGAACTCGACATCCCCTCCTTCAGTGCGATAAGGAGTTAAACCAAGCCTCCATCTCCAACCTGCTAATGAGCTAGTTGGAGCAGGAAACCATCAGTCGAGAGGATTATGCCATCTCGTTCGGACTCTGTGCGCTGGAGGACGTCGAGAACTTCGATGAGGTGGTGGCGCGAGCACTCGTGCATAAGAGCACGCGAGCCCAGCTTCGCAGCTTGGAGCTGGCTCACATGGTGGACAGGCAGTGCACGCAGTTGGAGCAGAACACCGCCCTCCCCCCCCCCCCCCCCGCTCAAAAATCATGTTGATGACAAGGAAGAGGACCGTCGTCTAGCTCAGCAGTAAGCAAACTATCAAAAGAAGCGGGCAGATGTGGCCGGTGATGTTCTCGCCAGGTACATGGGGTGGTGGTAAGTCCCATAACTTGCAATAGATGCTTTAAGCTCGCTTTCACTTTTCTAATGCTCCTCACTTCTTTTCATAGGACGCGATGATGGCTAAGCCCCTTGGCTTCCAGATCAGTACCCTCGAGACGTAGAATGAGATGTTACAGGTGCGCGTGCGAGAATTGGAAGCCGCAGCTCCTCCACCACCCTCCTGTAGCAGCTACCTACTCACCCACTATACCGAATATGAGGTGGAGGAGATGATGCAGAAGAACGCTGCCATAGCCATGAAGTACATGCTCTAGACTCTACAGCTGGCAGGCCTCATGACGATGGAAGGTCCGGGGCCCTCTATGGACGAGGTGGTACCGAAGCTATTCCTTCCTGTATCGAAGTGGGGCTATGTTATAACCCACATTTTCACTTCCAAATAAGGAAATCAGAGTAAGGGAAAAATGCGCGTCATGATGTCATGTCAGCATGGGATAACTGCAGACGCTCAGGCAAAACACCTACTTAACCATGAAGAAAGATTCTTTAAGTTAATTAGAGTTAAAGTCAATTTAAGTATAATAGTTAGTCGTATCCCTCGGCTAAGTGGCTCATCTAGTCCACAATAAAAGTTACTATGCACGGTAGAAAATAATTCTTTCATCGGATTAGGTATCCTACAAGAGCTTAAAGGCTCAAAAAGGACACTTCAAGATATGCAAGTTCTAAATTTATAATAGTAGAAAAATTGGGTTTGTACGTCATTAAATATAGTGATTTAACCTTTTAAATTATGCAATGCATGCGGTAATAATAGTAATTTTTCTTTTATACTTGAATATAAATATCATGCAATCCTAACATAAAACATCTCAGAGAGTAAGTAGCCCACATCCACAGAAAGTAAACGAAACAGCTAGCAAGTTTCCAAAAGAAAAACAATCTTGTGGGCATCAACAACCTGACACGAACTCACAAAAGAAAAGTATGTCTGAACCAGTAAGACAAAATAAACAACAGACTACCTCGCTCTGCTGAGGCAACAATAACGGCCAACACTGCAGCACAAGCACTCCAAAACCAGCACCGAAGAATCAGCTACAACTCTGAACCTGAGGCATTACAAAGACAGAACGCCTCAGCAAGAAAGTACAAGTGATGGCGAAATAAATAAGCCACAAGTAAATAATTCAAGCGGTACCAACCCAAGACTAAAGAAAAGATACGTAAACAAGTACAGCAGTAGGGTACAATAGCAAAAGAGAAAAAAACGTACGTGAAGCATCACGTACAACAAGATTACCCCAAACGCACAAGGCTATAAGGGGAAAATAGATCAAGATTAAACCATCGGAAGAGAAACAAACCCCTATTAGCCACCTGTCGTCAACTTCGCCAAAAACAACACGGGCAAGGTGATCAACTCATCTGGACACAACCCTAAAGACAATTTATCTGTCTAAATGCGGGGGAGACTGGATACTCCACCATACACCGCAAATGCCAAATCACCTGATAGAGCCCCCACAATGTGCTAATCGGGAGATCAAATGTTGCGGCGGTGGGTTTACCCACAAAGAAAATACCCGCAACAAACAAAAACCCAGAAGGAAAACCCCGCAATGATCTGGGGTTAGATCTCAGAGGCACACAACAACCCAATCGGGGCCTGGTGGCTTGTCTCACCCCACGTCATCGCCACGAAGAAAAACCATGATAGGCATCTCAAGTCAACAATGGCATGTTGGATTCTACTAAACAATTTTATAATTGAGGCAGTTGATCAACCTTTAGGGAAGATTTCACGGTCCTAAACAACTCTTAACACATTTTACATAAAAGTTAAGAAAGATTAAAGCCATCGATTGAACATTTTCATCGAATTTCTACAAAACTTACAAGGTTAAATTATCATGACGAAACTAATAGCACAATTGGATTCAAAGAAAATTAAATATACCTACAAATGGAAGGGACATTAGTGTAGAAAGATTGAACAGCAAGGAGATTACCAGTTATCATCAAGATTGGAAAAAAGAGGGAAAAAGGAAAACCACCACTTGCCTTGGTTTCGCTGGAAAAACTCTTTAAAATCGCACCTTGACATAGATCGGGGATAGAGAAGACGAGTGGAGTCAAAATCTAACAAGAAAAAGCAGAGATAGAAGTTAAGGCCAAAAACCCTAACGAGAAAAACTCAAGAAATGGGGAAGATCTTACCACATGACTAAGCTCTTGCTGAAAGCTTTTTGGATCTATGATCGATTGGAAATTTCAAGCACCGGAGCACCATTGGCGGCCACCGGAAGAATCACGAAAAGTCTTTCTGTCTCTTGCTCACGTCGCTCTAGTTCGGGAAAGAGAACATGAGTTCGGTCTAATCGAAGGAGGAAGAAGGTTATTTATATTTATTTATATATATGATAAATTCATTATAAAAAAAAATTTATACTTAGAAGAATGAACCAGGGTCGGCTGAAGCGGTTCCGGGGTGAACACTTGGAGTACTCGAGTACCATTAAGTTACTCGAGAACTGAAGGCAAAATCCTCTCGAGTAAAGAAAGAGAGTACTCGAGTACTAGAAAGTCACTCGAGTATAGAATGCAAAACTACTCGAGTACTAGAAAGGAGAATTACTTGGGAGCTAAGTCACATCTCTAGTGCAGAAGAACGGTACTCGAGTATTAGAAAGTTACACGAGTACTAGAAGGCAAGCTCGACTCGAGTACAATAGAAGGAACACACGAGTACCAGGAAAACAGTACTTGTGTACTGAAGAAGGAATATCTCGAGTACACCAGAACTTCTCGAGATCATGGGCACTTCTCGAGAATACAGAGAAAATTTCTCGAGTTCAGGCACGGAATTACTCGAGTACAAGAAAAGGCCTACTCGGGTACAACATGTACTTCTCGAGAGCAAGGAGATACCTCTCGAGTAACATCACGCATTACTCGAGTACTGAAGATAGGTAACTCGAGTACTTGAATATATTTCTCGAGAACTCCTGGTCCTCTCGAGAACTGAGCAGGATAGATTTGAAAATTTCGGACTGTCTTAAATTCTGGGATAAAAATGTAGACACTAAGAACATAGCAGGGGGGACAACCCTAGAATCCGACGTATTATTCTTGAGATACTATCAGCAATAGCTTACCCATGCAAAGCAAATCCTCACATGGACCCAAACATATGCTGAGAACCAAAAACAATGCTCGGTACACAACAAAACCGAACAAGTCCAAGTCCTCAAAATCTCAACCTTAATTAAGGAAAAGCTTCTAATCTCAACAGAATAAAACTGGTCAAACAGACCCAACAGACGCAAAAATGCACAAACGGTGCAACGCTAACATCAAAACGGAGAAGGGTAGCACCCTGACGTCATAATTATGACGTCGACAGACCAAATAAATACACCAAAAAATCAAGGGCGTTACAGTCACACGCCCTAAAAAGAAGTTTTGTCCCGAAACTTAACGCAACCTTAAAATCAAACCCCAAACCAAAACCCAATTAATACCAAAAAAACCTGAAGACATACCTGAACTAAGGGAAGAGATGCGGATGAGATTCCCTCATCGCCGATTCCAACTCCCACGTCACGCTCTCGACGTCTTGATTTCTCCAGAGAACTTTAACCATGGGGATTGTCTTTCTCCGAAACACTTGATCTTGAGAATCCAGAATACGAATGGGTTCTTCTACGTAAGAAAGGTTGGGCTGAATCTGGGGCACCGAGTCAAGGACTTGACAATCATTATGAACACACTTTTACAACTGGCTCACATGGAACACATCATGGACACCAGGGAAGGTAGCAGGTAACTCCAACCTATAAGCTGATACACTGATGCGCTCAAGAATCTAAAAAGGTCCGACGTACAGGGGGTTCTAACTTGTGGTTTCTCCCAAACCTCTTAACACCAGACATCGAAGAAACTTTCAGAAAAACAAAGTCACCAACAGCGAACTCCAGATCAACACTTTGTTGATTAGCATATTTCTCATACCGTTCTTGTGCTACACGGAGCTTTTCTCAAATATGAGTCACGACATAATTCATCTCTTCAAGGGCTTCCGGACCTAGGAGTGGCCTCTCACCAACCTCAGCCCAAAACAAAGGCGTCCTACAACATCTCCCATACAAGGCCTCAAACGGGGCCATCTGCAGACTCTCTTGATAACTATTATTATAAGCAAATTCCATGAGTCTGAGGCATTCATCCCAAGCACCACCGTGATCCAATATGTAACACCTGATCATATCTTCCATGATTTGATTAGCTCACTCTATTTGACCATTTGTCTGCGGATGATAGGCGGTGGAATACCTTAAATCGGTACCCAACCCTCCTGTAAACTCTTCCAAAACCGAGATGTAAATCTAGAGTCTCAGTCTGATATGATACTAACAGGCACACCATACAATCTGATGACTTCATCAAGGTATAACTCAGCTACCATCTTCATAGAATACCAAATCTTAAAGGGAACAATGTGAGCATACTTTGTCAATCTATCGACTATTACCCAAACAGAGTCGTTCCTGAAAGTGCAGAAAGATCTGATATACTCTAGAGGGGGGTGAATAGAGTATATGATGCTTGAAAACTTTTTACAACAATTGTTGTAATCTGAGTGAGCAGGGAAGCAATTATTAAATCTAATCACAGAACTAAACTAATCACAAAATAATCACAGAACAATCACAACAAGAAACAAAAGATAAAGACAAGCAATCCAGATGACACAAGGAACTATAGTGGTTCCCCTAAACTTGGGTACATCCACTCTTCTACCACACTAGGTAGGAATCCACTGCAGGATGAGTTGATCAAGTGTCCTGGGCACCAATGAGCTTTTGATAAGGTGCTCAAAAACCAAATCAGATTTTTTGATCAGGTGTCTTACCACCAATGAGCTTTTGACAAGGTGCTCAAAAACCAAACTCAAACTTTTGAATGGAGTTTGAGAAACCCTTTACAGATATGGGGATGAGAGATTGATGGAAGTCTTCTCTCTCTCAAAGTAGCTGAGAAGACTATGTGGATTTGATGGTGTCAAAGCTCCCCCTGAGTCCTTGAGATGTTCAGGAAAAGAAGCTTTGCTGTAGGGTGATAGGCCTTCAAAAGTTGATCTCCAGCAAATGATGATTTTAGAAACAGCTGAAATGTTAGGTGTCTGGAGTCTTTGAAAGATGTTGGGCCTTGAACACTTGAGACAAGAGATCAGAAGATTTCAGATGATTGATCTCCTTGGATGTGTGTTCTTCAGAGAATTCTTTGAGACAGAGAATATTTTGTTCTTGTTCTTCTTATTGTCTGTGTTCTGAGTGTTGTGATGTCTAAGAGAGATTCAAAAATCTTGTGTTTTATTCTCTGGTACTGAATAGAAAAACATCCTCTGTCATGAATAGTCGTTGGCCTGCATTAATTGCATCCTTAATTACAATTGTCTTCTGGAGGAAAGTCCAAAGAAACATTCCTTGATAATCCCTTGAAACTTGGTCCAGAAATAAATGAAAACGGCTAGAAAATCTTCTGAATTAATTGCTGAATAACTCCTTAACTGTTCTGAATTTGAATCTTGAAAAATCCTTGAAGTCATCAGAAAACGTCAAACTGAGCTCTGCTATCGTTGAACTGAGCTCAACGATATGGACTTATACAGCAACAAAATATCGTCGATCTGAGCTCAAAGTTCGTCGAACTGAGCTCAGAGATAGAGATCCAATACTGAGTCAAGATCGTCGAACTAAGCTCGCAGATCGTCGAATGGAGTTCGACGATTTGTTGAAGTTGAGCTCAGCGATCGTCGAATGGAGTTCGACGATCTGTCAAAGTTGAGCTAGACGATCGTCGATTGGAGTTCGACGAATTGTCGTGCTGAGCTCGACGATATGACTTGGTCTCAAACTGAAAAATCCTTGGTCTTGAGGGAAGCTTCCAAACCTAGACTTCTAACTCTTAGACTCAATTCTAATTGACCTTTAGATCTATACAGGAGGTCAAACATTGGTTTCCTAGAGACATAGTGATCCTGACCCAAATTAGTAATAGGGTGTTCCAACAGTTCCCACGCTGAGATTTCGGTAGACCGGTGATGAAATCCATTAAAATACTCTCCCATTTCCAACTTGGAATATCGAGCGGTGTCAATTTACCTCCAGGCTTTCTATTATCATCCTTAACACGCTGACACGTAAAACACTATGACACAGACTTCACAATGTCATTCTTCATTCCTGACCACCAAATAATTTGCTTTAGATCCTTATACATCTTGGTGGAACCAGGATGGTAGGCTACACTGGAACAATGAGCTTTAGCACAAATCTTAGTCTGAATGTCTCCAAAGGCGGGGACGAAAAATCTACCCTGATACTTCAAGGTATCCAACTCATCCAAGGAGAAGTCAGGTAGCTCTCCCTTCACAGTTCTATTCCCGAGGTGAAATAAATCCGGATCATCCTTCTGATGTGCTCTAATTAGGGAAATCCAAGAGGGCTCTTCTGCTTTTAAACCAGCAGATGCAGTACTACTCCCAACCTCAATGTCCATCAACAGGAATTCCTCCACCAAGGACTGTACAGTCAAATTGAAAATTTTGGTGGTTTTTCTACTCAAAGAATCTGCTATTACATTAGCCTTTCCTGGGTGATAAAGGATTTCGACATCATAATTGGCCACATATTCTAACCACCGACGTTGGCGCAGATTTAGTTCCTTCTAAGTGAATACGTACTTCAAACTCTTATGGTCTGTATAGATCTTGCACAGCACGCCATACAATAAGTGTCTCCAAAGTTTCAACACATAAATCACAGTAGCAAAATCCAAATCGTGTGTAGGATAGTTTCTTTGATGAATCTTCAATTCCCTAGATCCATACGCGATCACCTTACCATCTTGCATGAAAACACAGCCAAGTCCAATGTGTGACACATCAACATACACAACATACTCAGCTCCTTCAGTAGGTAAGGTTAAAATTTGAGCAGTGCATAATCTCTTCCTCAAGTTTTGGAAGGCTTCTTCACACTTATCACTCCAAACAAATGCAGTATTCTTCTGTGTAAGTCTAGTTAGAGGGGCTGACAACACTGAAAATCCTTCCATAAATCTTCTATAATAGCCAGCCAGGCCTAGGAAAATCCTAATCTCCTTAGGTGTAGAAGGTCTCTCCCATTCCATTACAACTGTAATCTTGGTCGGGTCCACGGAAATACCATCCTTGCTTACAACATGACCCAGAAATGACACCTGAGGTAGCCAGAACTCACACTTGCTCAACTTCACATATAACTTATCCTCCCTCAGGCTTGACAAAACCAAACGCAAATGCTGAGTACATACTCTATGAACACAATAACAAATCAGTCCAAGAAGTCCTTAAACACCCTATTCATCAAATCCATGAATGCAGATGGTGGATTGGTCAAACTAAAAGACATCACCAAAAACTCATAATGTCCATGCCGGGAACGGAAAGTGGTTTATGGAATATAAGCCTCATGAATTCTAAACTGGTGGTAGCCTAAAGGAATATCGATCTTTGAAAATACTAAACTACCACGCAACTGATCGAATAGTTCATCGATGTTTTTCAAGGGATACCTATTCTTAATGGTTACCTTGTTCAATTCTCTATAATCGATGAATAGCCTCATCGATCCATCTTTCTTCTTTACGAACAAAACGGGAGCAACCCACGGAGAAGAACTTGGTATAATAAAACCACACCTCAACAACTCATCGAGCTGAGTACGCAACTCATCCAACTCACACGGAGCCATACGGTACGGTGATTTGGCAATAGGACGAGCACCTGGCTCGAGGTCTATCACAAACTCTATCTCTCTCTCAGGAAGAAGTACTGGAAGACTACCAGGAAAGATATCTAGAAACTCTCGCACCATCGAGATATCCTCAAGACGTGGCGTAACAAAAGCTGTTTCCAAATAAGAAATAGAGACCAAAAATTCCTCCCAACCAGACTCGATAGCACGACATACACGTACCACAGAAATTATAGGGGAAACCCTGTCCTGAAATCCATAGACGATCATTGGTTGGCCATTGTCCATCCTAAAGTCCAGTCGCTTTGCCTGTACTAGATGATCACATCATACTTGGACAGCCAGTCCATGCCCAAAATCACATCAAAGTCTGCCAGATACAACACCATCAGATCCGCAAAGGCTAGGAAATCGCCTCGATAAATAGGGCATCTCGAAACTCCTTGATTAGATATCACCGAATCACCGGAGGGAAGCCTGACACTGAAGGAGTCTCCTAACTGATCCACATTCAAACGATGTTTATCTACGAACCTCCGGGACACAAAAGAATGGGTTGGCACCCGAATCAAAAATAATGCGCACCCACCGATTCCTCACCTTAAACTCCCCTAAAACCATAACATACATAATAACTAGGGCAACAACGAGGAATAAAAAGTTAATCAAACTTAGGCTAACTTGATATGTCTTGGGTCGAGGTTTTATCTCCTGCTCTTGTCATAATATTCAACTTTACTTTTCCTTTGTCCTGGTTTGGCGGCGGCGATAGAGCCTAAATCGGGGCTGGCTACAGTGGATTCTGAGCCTAGGGGCATGAAGACTTCAGGTGCCCCTTCTGCCAGCACTAGAAATAGACCTTGTCCTTCAACCAACAATGACTCACGTCATGACCCTTCTTTACACAGATCGGGCACACCAGATCACCCTTGCGTACACCTTGGATGGAAAGCACCTGTTGCTATTTCAGGATGTCAGTCCTCTTAAAACACCTTTTGATAGGCTAGCCCTGCCGACCACAAGAACTACATACCTCTTTACTTCTCTTTTTAGAAGAAGGGCCAGACGTCGTGGAGCTTCCATCCTCCTCACCTTTTCTCTTCTCCTTTCTTGCCGCAGAACCTCGATGCTTGGAGTTCTCGATTGCCTCGACCTTCAAAGCGACTTCCACTACTTCGGCATAGCTTTCAGCTCGATAAGCGCATGCCAATTGCTGGACATCACTTCTCAATCCGCCGATGAAATGCTTCACCCTTGTTGCCTCTGAGGCTACCAAATCAGGAGCAAATCTGCTCAGCTTACTAAACTCGATCTCATATTCGCTCACTGTGAGTTATCTCTATTTCAGATGTAGGAAGTTATTCATCAGACGGACCAGCTCGACCGAGTGTAGAAACTTTTTCAACAACATCTTCTTAAAAGATTCTGAAGAACAGCTTTCCTTGAGACTCTCCCTTTCACGAATCCACCAACTCTTTGCCAGAACTTTTAGCTGATAGGCTGCAATCATTACCTTCCGGGCTTCTAGAATCCATGAATACAAAAACATCTCCTCGATGGTGATGATCCTATCATCTAAAATCATAAAGTCGGCACTCCCATCAAAGGTGTGAGGACCCAACCGTTGGAAGTGCGATATGAAATTCATTTCTGGAGGTATCGCCATCGGGGGAACCAGAGGAGTAGGGGGATTAGGCACAGCTTAGCCCAATGCAGGATCTTGCACTAAAGGTTGCTGCGCAGGACCGGCAGACAACAAATACTGAATTTGTGATTGCATCGCAACTAATTGTCTCGACAGAGCCTCGTTGCACTGACGCAGACCCTCGATAATCGCATCACTTTGCGCTCCTGACGACTCGCCTTCCGACTGGGGAGTCGATCTCATCGCAGGACTCTTTGGCGGCATTGGTACAAGGCAACAAACAACTCATCAAAATACTAGCTTACAACTAAGCCACTCAACTAGCTCAGACCATACTTAAAGACACTTGCTTGTGCTGCAACTTGATCTGTGATTTTATAATGATGCTATGTCCTACTTAGGATGACATCCTGTCATTCTATTTACTCATGTGCCTATGATATTGATGCATGAATTCTTCATTCTTCTTTAAAAGCTTGTGTGTACATGTGTCATCATGTAAACCTTAACTTAGCACGCGTGCTTATGCGATGATATGTTATATATGCAGTGCTATGCATTCTAAAAAGGCCTTAATACATGCGTGAGCGGCATACACATGAAATGTTATGCATCCCATACTACATAACATCGCATGCAATGAGAAAAGAATAACGTGTTAATGGGCACCCATGTGATGATGGTTATGCATCCATACTACATAACCGTCACATATTGCCTCCTATGGTGGATCCATATACAATCACATATTATGCATCCCATAGTACATAATATGCCCTGTATACTTCTTATCATGCTATGAGTGTAGTGATTATGCTTTGGTTAAGATGAACTGATGACACATCAGTGCGTGTATGCAAATGAAAGCAGGAAACAAACTAGATGAGATTGGCTGGTTCGACCAACTTGTCAAACCAACCTCCCTCTGATACCAACTGTCACAACGTGCATTTTTCACCGCCAAATATGTAAATCAGAGTAAGGTAAAAATGTGGCTCATGATGCCATGTCAGCAGGAGAAAACTGCAGATGCTCAGGCAAAACACCTACTTAACCATGATGAAAGATTCTTTAAGTTAATTAGTGTTAAAGTCAATTTAAGTATAGTAGTTTGCTGTATCCCTCAGCTAAGTGGCTCATCTAGTCTATAAGAAAAGTAATTATTCGCGGAGAAAAATAGTTCTTTCATCGGATTAGGCATCCTACAAGAGATTAGAGGCTCCAAAAGGACACCTCAAGATATGCATGTTCTAAATTTATAATAGTAGTAAAAGTGGGTTTGTACGGTCATTGAAAATAGTGATTTAACATTCTAAATTATACAATGCATGCGGTAATACTAGTAATTTTTCTTTTGTACTTGAAAATAACTACCATGCAATCCTAACCTTAAACATCCCAGATAGCAATTTGCCCACATCCACAGAAAGTAAACGAAATAGCTAGCAAGTATCCCAAAGAAAAACAATCCTTTGGGCGTCAAAAACCTGACACGAACCCACAAAATAAAAGTATGTATGAACCAGTAAGACAAGATAAACAACAGACTACCTCGCTTTGTCGATGCAATAACAATAGCCAACACTGCCGCACAAGCACTCCAAAACCAGCACCGAATAATCAGCTACAGCTCTGAACCTGAGACATTCCAAAGACAGAACACCTCAGTAAGAAAGTACAAGTGATGGCAAAAGAAATAAGCCACAAGTAAATAAGTCAAGGGGTACCAACCCAAGAGCAAAGAAAAGATATGTAAAAGAGTACAACAGTAAAAGAGAAAAAAACTTACATGAAGCTTCACGTACAACAAGATTACCACAAACACACATGACTATAAGGGGAAAATAGATCTGGATTAAACCATCAAAAGAGAAATAAACACCTATTATCCACCTGTGGTCAACTCCACCAAAAATAACACGGGCGAGGTGGTCAACTCATCAGGACACAACCCCAAAGACAATTTTGATAGATGGGGGTTAGATCTAATTACTCTAGAGGGGGGAGGGGTGAACATATTATTTAAAACTTTTTGGCTGTTTAAGATTTTTATATCAGGGTAAAGAATAAGTGATACCAATAATAACAAAAAGTAAAAGCAATCTAAAACCAATAAGAAATTTTATAGTGGTTACCCAACCTGGGTACATCCATTCTTCTACCACCCTGGTAGGAATCCACTAGCAGGTTTTGATCAGTTGATTGCCACCTTTGAGCTTTTGATCAGGTGCCCAAAAACCAAAATAATCTTTTGAAGGTAGTTAATAAACCATTTATACAGGAGGGGGAGAGAGATTGATGGTGTCTTCTTTTTCTGAAACAACTGAGAAGACAAGTGGATTGTTGTTGTCAAGGCTTGTCCAGAAATCACTTGAAGCTTTGCACATGGTGTAGTAGGTCTTCAGCCTTGACTTGAAGAGATCCAGGAACTTCTGACTGATTTAGAGATTGTTGTCCTTCAAAGCTCCTGGTGTAGAAGTTGAAGAAGACACTTGATAGTGATTGGTTTTCTTCTTCTTCTTCAGTAAAATCAAGGAGAAAACAAAGTGTTTTCTGCACAGAGACTGTCTGAGAGATTTTCTGTATGTTCTCTGGTTCTGTATCACTCTTTGTCATATAGTCTTCTGAAAAAGAAAATACCTTTTATATTCTCTATCGAATTTCTCCTTTGAATTTTGAATTCTCAAGCATTAATTACTGATGGCCTGGAGAGTGAAAATCTTCTAGAAAATATTTGCATTGATGAGTTTCCCCAACTATCCCAATTAATTAAGCAAGTAATTATCCTAATGAAGACCATAATCATTGCTGCCAATAACAGCTATATTTAGAGAATATAAGCATTAATTACTTCAGAAAATCACTGCTAAATAATATGGAGTAAAGGACAAAAAACAAGGAAAATTCTATGTCTGGAAGTACAACAGAAATTGTCGACCATGGAACAGATTTCGTCGACCTGAGATCTAAGTTCGTCGAGCTGATAAATCCTATTTGTCGAGCTGAGAAAACTTGTTCATCGACCTAAGATCCAAGTTCATCGACCTGAGCTCAGCTAACTGCATTCTGTGAATAACTTGCCAATTCTATGGTCCAAGTTCGTCGGGCACAGATTCTATCTTCGTTAAGCTGAGTTCAGAGAAGATATTCTTGAAAGAATGTGTTGAAGTTAAAATCCAGACTTTGTCGACCTGAGCTCGAATATCTTCGAGCACAACTCAGAGAATTCACTCTGAGTTCCTCGATCAGTAATCGACGATCGTTGAGCTGAGTTTGACGATCGTCGAACTTATATACTGAACTTGATTTTCTTTAAGTCTTGAGTAATCTGAGGTCTTTTGCTGGCTGGTCCATATATGGTTTAACCTAAGGACTTAGCCTAGACTCTAGGACTCAGAACACATGACCTTGGCTATACATTATGGGTTAGATATCCTAATTAGTGAACCTAGCATAAATCCAACTAGGGATACAACAATCTCCCCCTATTTGGGTGAGGTCATTAATACAAATGAAAGAAAAAATATCCACAAAGCAGGATAAATATATCTGACAGAATATTGAAACATTTAGCAGATTTTTACATAGATAGTAGCTTTGTGACAGAAAACAAATTAAGTTCAGAAAATCAAAATTAAACAGAATTTATCATTTCTTCTTCTTCTTTTCCTTGTCAGCTTTGACTTTCTCAGAAAGCTGGGTGAATTTGATTTCTCTATTAGGATTTGCTGCTCCTCTTTTGGACATGGTCATATCAGCAACACCAATTATATTAAGAGAAGTTGCCATGGGTACCACAGCCTCTAGATGCAGGTTCATGTTTGCATCTACATTGAGAAAATTATCAGCCTTTTCATACCTTTTCAATTCTTCCTTTCTATATGATGACATGGTTGAGTACTGAGAAGGATCTCTCCCTTCAGCTTTAGCTTTGTTGATCATTGACAATCCAACAAGCTCCTGGAATCTGGCCATTCTTGATGTTGTTTCTGTTTCAGAATCCACAAATGAAATAGGTGGTGATGTAAGCCTTTTTGGACTTTCTGCTTTTTCAGTATTAGAAGCTTGTTGTTGAATGTCTTGTTGATGTTGCTGTTGATGTTATTTGCTACTGCTGGAATATTTTTGCTGGCTTCTTCTATGTGATCTTAAGGATCTATCAGGTTGTCTTTGATATGTTTTAGCATATGGAGTAGACCTCTGAGAACTGCTTCCTGAAGCACCAGCTGCGGGAGAAGGAGGAGGAGGACCTCTCCAGTTCCTTTGAGGTGGAGGAGGAGAGTACCTCCTGCTTTTCTTTCTGGCTTTTTGTTCATTCTTTGAAAGACACATCCATGCTGGCATCCCTGGATATGAAGTGATATTCTGTAGAATATAATATGGAGTATCATGAGTAGGGTTTGGTTTTGGAGCAGCTTTGGGAACAACTTTTCTATTCTTGGAAACTTTCTTCTTGGCAGCAGTATCATCATTAGAATCATCATCATACTCTTCTTCATCAGAAGATCCCTAAGGATTGTCATATGGATCATCAAGTGCTTTCAGAAGATCTTTTGATAGTTTCTTTTCTGCTTGAGGCTGCACTGGAGGTTCTGGAAGAGCTGGTTGAGCAACAATATTTTCAGAAATACTTTCAGCAATTAACTTATTTTCTTCTTCAATGTCAGCCATAAGAATTTCATTAAGATCAGGCAGGGGGCTATCATCCATCTTGTTCGTGGGAGGTGAGATGGCCTTTGGAGAAGAACTAGCCACGAGAGCTGATACTTTGGAAAGCTCTGCTACTACAAAACTAGCCTTAAGTTGCTTAGCAACCAGGAGGCTTATTGGTGAAGTATATGGAACTATAGCCAAAGAATGCTGATAAGAAGAACTTGGTAGAGTATCTTTGTAGACAAAACTGAATAAATCTAGTAAAGAATTCAGATTAACTGTGGGATTTATAATATAATCATCAGCAGTATTTATTTCTGTCAAAATTGTGTCTTCCATATCTATATCAGAATCTGTATATAACTCAATTATTTTAGTAGGAATAGCTGCTTCTTCTGAGTCATCAGACATCATAGAATCTTCTGCTGCTTCTGCTGCTGCTATCGAACCTGGAACTTCTTCATCACAGAGCATCTCCCCCTGACTGGGTTCAGGGGGTCCTGAAGCCAGTCCTTCAGAAGAAGGGATAGAGGAAAAAATAGCAATTCAGATATTGTCCTTGTCATTATATCTTCCTCTGATGTTGTAGATGTAAACATCCATTCCTTAATCTCAATCATTGCTATCTTGATTCGGTGAGACATGAAGTTCATCCAATTTTGGTCCTCAAGCAGATTCTGAATGTCCAGAAATATCTGGTCAGAGTGCAGGAAGGAATCAAAATCAATATCAAAGCCCATGTTAAATTTCAATGCAGCAAGAGTGTTTTCCGGAATCGCCATTAGTTCTACTGCAAAAGAGAAACAGAGATAAAGTGCAAAGGAACAGAAACCGTGGGATGGAGCTCAAAGAAAACCTAGATATATGGTTTTTAGAATATGAAGCAGAAGACTCGATCCGACGAAAAATAAAAATTCTTTGATCTGGGTTCGAAGAAATATTTTATAGTCAAAAAACTTCATCGATCTCAGTCAGAAGAAGTGAAAACATTTCGTCGATCTCCGTTCGACGAAAATTTTCTGAAGCAATATCGTCGATCTCCGGTCGACAAAAACAACTTCACACACAGAGAGTTCATCGATCTCCATTCGACGAGTTTCTCTAGAACTCTTCTCTGTTCGTCGATCTCCATTCGACGAACTTTGAAAATTTATTTAACTGCGGACAAAAATCAAATTAAGGCTTCTCCATTGATCACACCTAGCTGATTTTTAAAGAACAGATGGTTTTTCTCATCCAAGGTTTTGGTGAAGATATCTGCTCTTTGCAAAATAGTATAGATGTAGAGAAGCTTAATTTTATTTTTGTCTATACTCTCTCCAATGAAATGATGTCTAATATCTATATGCTTAGTTTTACTGTGATGCACTGGATTTTGTGCAATACAAATTGAATTTGTGTTGTCACAAAGTAAAGTTGAAGCCATAGTCCAGGAGTTGGTTCTGAATCCCCAACATCTGGCAACAGCAACTGCCAGCTGCTATATATTTCGCTTCAGCAGTTGAGGTCGACACAAATGACTGCTTCATGCAAAACCAAGACACTAATATCATATCAAGGAGCTAGCGTGTCCCTGAGGTACTTTTTCTATCTACTCTACATCCAGCAAAGTCAGCATCCGAGTATCCAGTCAACTCAAACTCTGACTCAGTTGGATACCAGAGTCCTAGATTAGGATAACTCTTTATATATCTTAAAATCCTTTTTAAGAAAATAAGTTGAGATTCTTTAGGTTTTACTTGGAACCTAGCACAAAGACATGTAGCAATCATTATATCAGGTCTACTTGCTGTAAGATATAATAGGGAACTAACAATGACCCTATATAATTTCATGATCAACAAGTTTCCCATATTCATCAGAGTCAATTAGAACATTTATAGCTTATAGGTGTTTTGTTGGCTGAGGCATCTGACATCCCAAACTTTTTGATAAGCTCCTTAGCTTACTTAGATTGGGATATAAAGATGCCATCAGGTAGCTACTTCACTTGGAGACCAAGGAAGTAGGAGAGCTCACCCATGCTACTCATTTCAAACTTTGAATGCATGAGGTCAGAGAACCTCTTGCATAGTTTGGAATCTGTAGACCCAAAAATGATTTCATCTACATAGATTTGTACTAATAAAATTTTATCCTTATGGTGTCTAGTGAATAATAACCTATCTACTATGCCTCTAAAATATTTATGCTCTAAAAGAAAGCTAACTAAGGTTTTATACCAAGCTCTTGGAGCTTGCTTTAAACCATAAAGAGCTTTATGCAATTTAAAAACATAAGAGGGATAAGTAGGAGAAATAAAACCTGGAGGTTATTCAACATAAACCTCTTCTTTAAGTTCACCATTCAGGAATGCACTCTTGACATCCATTTGGTAAACCTTAAACTTCTTGTAGATAGCATATAGAAGGAAGATTCTGATTGCTTTTATCCTTGCAACAGGTATAAATGTTTGATCATAGTCAATCCCTTCCTCTTGTTTATAGCCTTGAGCAACCAGCCTTGCCTTGTTCCTTATTATGACACCTTGGGCATCAAGCTTGTTACTGAATACTCATTTAGTTCTAATGTCTGGGTAGTCTTTTGATCTTGGAACTAAATCCCAAACTCTGCATCTCTCAAATTGGTTGTGCTCCTCTTGCATTGCAATAATCTAGTGGGGATCTTGCTCTTCATCTTTAATAGATTGGGGCTCAATTTGAGATATGAAGCAGTCATGCATCAAGTCTTGGTTGAGTTGATGCCTGGTCTACAGACCAACTGAAATGTCTCCAATCACTTGAGATACAGGGTGATCACTAAGTGTGACAAATTAAGTAGGTGTAGTTGGTTGAGCAATAGCTTGGGGAATAAATTCCTCTTGTGGAATTATAGTAGCTGTTGGAGATTCTTCACTATTATCAGTGTCTTCATCTTCACTATCTTCAACTTCATTTTCTTCAGTAATGTGTGGAGAGGGATGGCTAACTGCTTCATTGGTGAGGGTCAGTTCATTTAATTTCTCACACAAATTTGGTTCCTACAAAGAGTTATTGGTAGAAATTTATTTCTCCTTGTAAAACATATTAGTTTCATCAAATGAAATATGTACAGATTTTTCAATTTTCATGGTGAATTTATTAAAGACCCTATAAGCCTTGCTTACTTGGGAATATCAAAGAAAAATTCTAATTTCAGCCTGGGCTTCAAATTTTCTAATGTGATTCTTATTATTGTTGTGAATATAGCATAAACAAAAAAATATTTTAAAGTAGTCTACTTTATTTTTCTTTACTTAAAGTAGCTCATAAGGAGTCTTATTCTTAAGTTTGTGTATAAAACTTCTATTCAGTACATAATTTGTTGTGCTTACAGGCTATGCACAAAAGGATAATGACAAATGAGCATCTGCAAGTAATGTGCCTGCAGATTCAATTAAGGTTCTATTCTTCCTTTCAACAATCTCATTTTGTTGAGGTGTTCTAGGAGCTGAGAAGTATTGCCTGATACCTTCCTTCTCACAAAACTCTTGCATAAGAAGAGACTCAAACTCAGTACCATGATCACTTCTGATCAATGCAACTGCAGTAGAGTTCTCAATCTGTATGTTCTTAAGAAAATTTGTAAGAACCTTGAAGTTATCAGACTTAGATCTCAGAAAGAATACCCAAGTGAATCTAGGTAAATCATCTACAATCACTAAAGTATAAGATTTCCTTCCCAGACTTTGTACTGCAATAGGTCCAAAAAGGTACATATATAGTAAGTACAATATTCTAGGTGAGTCACTTTTAATTACTGATTTAAAACTATTTTTAGTGTGCTTGCCTAATTGACAAGCCCTGCAAAGGCTTTCTTTCTTGTAGGGGCATGAAAGCAATCGCCTAACAAGGTTGTTCGTAGAGACTTTGGCAATGTTTTTCAAGTTAACATGACCTAATCTCATATGCCAAAGATCATTATTGTTGCTTGTGGAATTAAACAGGCAGATTTCAGTTTTGGCAGATTTAAAATTGACTACATAAACATTTCCTACTCTAGTGCCAGTCAAAACTACATGGTTATCTATAAAAGTAATAATACAGGAAGTTTTAGTAAACGATACCTGAAACTTTTCATCACATAACTGACTTATGGACATAATGTTAAGCTTCAGTCCACTCACATAGGCTACCTTCCTAAAGGTGACAGCTCCAATCTTGACTTTTTCATAGCCCTCAGTCTGGCCATAATTAGAGTCATCAAATATTACTTTTGCTACTAACTTTGACTTGTAGTGAGTTAAGTTGTCCTTGTTTCCAGTCATGTGTTTAGAGCAGCCGCTATCCAGATACCTCTTTTGCTCTAGGTTGGATAGTCTTCATCTGCAAATAAATAGATTAGCTATTCTTGACCCAGGTTACCTTGGGTCCTTCCTTCTTCACATAACTAAAACTGGAAATGAATGAATATTCAGGTTGGCATTTGTAACCAAATGGATGATTTCTTCTAGGTGGAATAATCCATTGACTAAATTAATTATTAGTAGATCTTGGTTGATTATAGTTTTTAGAAGAATTAAAGTTTCTGTTATACTGAACTGTGTTTGACGAATTCAAGTGAGTTCGTCGACCTGAGTTCGATGAATGGGGGTGAGTTCGTCGAACTCCACTCAGAGAATGAGAATATCCATTCTCTAGGCCCCAAAATTGTCGATCTCTGGTCGACGAACCATACTAGTTTCGTCGATCGTAGTTCAACGAATTATTATAATAGAAATCTGCGTTCAGAGTTCGTCAAATGGAGTTCGACGAACTGTACACATTTTGTCGATCGGAGTTCGACGAAATCTGTTAAACACTGTGGTAGTTAGGATTTTTCTTATTCTGTTTCCTTTTCTTATTCTTTGGTTTTAATTCAGTTGGTTTAACATTTTTATCATTATCTATTTTCTTTTTTCCTTTTTCAGAAACAAATTTAATTTGAGTTGTCAAAATATTTTTCTGAATTGGTGGGGTTGGCTTGATGATCCACCTAAGCTGGGCTTGCCATTGAGACTGACATTAACTGTGTTTGTAATGTCCATCAACTTGATGTTTCTCCCATTTAGGGATTCTTCAAGTTTCCTTGCCTCAGCTAATTCAGATTTTAATGATATTATTTGCTTTTGTGCTAAAGCTAATTCATCTTTTAACTTAATATTTTCAGAGACAAGATTTTCATGATAAGTTAATTTATCCCTAAATGTTTTAATTTCTTTTTAAGAGTTTATTAAAACTATACAAATGAATTTAAATTCAGTTTTAAAACTATCAGAATTGTAATCAAAGGATGATAACACCTGATCTGCCTCTGATTCAAATTCTTCATTATCTGATTCTTCTGACTGTTCCTTAGCATCTGATGGGCTGCAAGATGTATTGATATCCATGAGGCAAACTTCCCTTGCCTTTGATTATTCTTCAACTTCACTAGAGCTGGAAGATGAAGATTCTTCTTCAGTATCACTCCAGGTCTCAGCCACAAAGCCCTTTTCTTTTCTTTTGTGCTTTCTGGATGAAGGCTTGCTGTAGTGGTGATTCCTGCAGTCGTTTTCTCTCCTTTTCTCCTTCTTTTTATTTTCAGGACATTCAGAAATGAAGTGTCCTGGTTTCCTGTACCCAAAACATACAATTTCCTTACTGGGTATTTTATCATACCTGGGTTTGTCATCATGCCTGGATGACTTTCTCCTTAATTCCTTCCTTGCCATTTTGTAGAATCTCTTGGCTAAGAGACTTAGGAGTTCTACATTTGATTTTGGAGCTTCAGTTTCTTCAGCAACTTTAAAAGCTATGTTCTGCTCCTTTCTTAATGTTGTAGGAGTCTTCTGTTCTGCAGGTTCCCTAGACTTGATCAACTGCTCATATGATTTGAGCTTGCCCAGAAGAGATTCCATGGAAATCTCATTAAGACATCTGGCCTCCTAGATTGGCCAAATCCTGGAATCCCATGAGCTTGGGAAGCACATGAGGATCGTGTCATTCACCTCAGTGAGGGTGATATCCTTATCCAGAGTCTTTAGCTCAATAATGATTAAGCTTAGTCTGTTATACATATCACAAACAGACTCAGACTCTTCCTTCTTGAAGTTTTCATACTGTGAGATAAGGTTTGATCTTCTATCCTTTCTCTCATCTGTTGAACCGGCAACCATCTAGTTTAGAGGGTCCCATATTGCCTTGGCAGATGTGCATTCAGGCACTTTTTGGAAGATGTCATCTGACATAGTTTGTGCCAATATGTTCATGGCTTTAGCATCTCCAATCTTTGCCTTTTTTTGTGCATCTGTCCACTCAAGTGGTTGAACAACATGAGTGCTTAATATTAATGTAGATGTAGATATAATAGTTGTTGGTTGAGGAGGACCTGTCAAAATAGAATTGTAGATGTCCTCATCAATAGAATTCATATATAACCTAATTATTACCTTCTACAATGCAAATTTATTCACGTTTGCAGACTAGAGGTCTGGTGCTTGCATAATATTTGTTCTGTGCCATGCTGTGAAATAAATAAAACTAAGATCAGATCTAACAAAGGATCTTTTGGTTCAACTGTTAGCCTGTATAACCAAATGAACCTGCACTGATACAAATTGAAAGATGGGGGTTAGATCTGATTACTCTAGAGGGGGGGGGGGTGAATAGAGTATTTTAAACTTTTTGGTTGTTTAAGATTTTTATATCAGAGTAAAGAATAAGTGATACCAACAATAATAAAAAGTAAAAGCAATCTAAATTAATCTACTCTAACACAATAACCTAGTCTATCACAGCCACAACAAGAACAACAAGAAAAAGGGCAATCAGACAACACAAGAAATTTTATAGTGGTTCCCCAACCTTGGTACGTCCACTCTTCTACCACCCGGGTAGGAATCCACTAGCAGGTTTTGATCAGGTGACTGCCACCTTTGAGCTTTTGATCAGGTGCTCCAAACCAAAATAAATTTTTGAAGGCAGTTAATAAACCCTTTATACAGGAGGGGGGAGAGAGATTGATGGTTTCTTCTCCTTCTCAAACAACTGAGAAGACAAGTGGATTGCTATTGTCAAGGCTTCTCCAGAAATCACTTGAAGCATTGCACAGAGTGTAGTAGGTCTTCAACCTTGACTTGAAGAGATCCAGGAACTTCTGACTTATTCAGAGATTGTTGTCCTTCAAAGATCCTGAAGTAGAAGTTGAAGAAGACTCTTGATAGTGATGGTTGTTCTTTCTCTTCTTCAGTTAAATCAAGGAGAAAGCAAAGTGTTTTTTGCACAGAGAATGTCTGAGAGATTTTGCATGTTCTCTGTTTCTGTATCAATCTCTGTCGTATAGTCCTTTGAAAACGAAAATCCCTTTTATATTCTCTGTCGAATTTCTCCTTTGAATTTTGAATTCTCAAGCATTAATTACTGATGGCCTGGAGACTGAAAATCGGCTGGAAAATATTTGCATTGATGAGTTTCACCAACTGTCCTAATTAATTAAGCGAGTAATTATCCTGATGAAGACCATAATCAATGATGCTAGTATCGTCTATATTGAGAGAATATAAGCATTAATTACTTCAGGAAATCACTGCTAAATAATATGAAATAAATGACGGAAAACAAGGAAAATTCTAAGTCTAGAACTGCAACAGAAATCGATGAACTTAGAATAGATTTCGTCGACTAGAGATCCAAGTTCGTCGAGCTAAGAAGTCATGTTCGTCGACTTGAGAAAACTTGTTCGTCGACCAGAGCTCAGCTAACTGTATTCTATGAATAACTTGCCAATTCTGTGCTCTAAGTTCGTCGAGCACAGATTCTGTCTTCATCGGGCTGAGTTCAGAGAAGATATTCTGGAAAGAATATGTTGAAGTTGAAATCCAGACTTCATCGACCTGAGCTCGAATATCGTCGAGCTCAACTCAGAGAATTGACACTGAGTTCGTCGATCAGCGATCGACGATTGTTGAGCTGAGTTCGACGAACGTCGAACTTATATAATGAACTGGATTTTCTCTAAGTCTTGAGTTATCTGAGGTCTTCTGCTGGCTGGTTCATGTAAGGTTTAACCTATGGACTTAGCCTAGACTCCAGGACTCAAAACACATGACCCTAGCTTTACATTATTGGTCAGAAATGCTAATTAGTGAACCTATCCCAAATCCAACTAGGGATCCAACAAATATATCCATCTAAATGCAGGGTAGACTGCATACTCCACCATACACCATAAATGCCCAAACAGCAGGTAGATCCCCACAAGGTGCTAATAGGGAGATCAAATGTCGCGGCGGTGGGTTTACCCACAAAAATTAACACCCTGAACAAAGAAAAACCTGGAAGGAAAACCATGTAATGATACGGGTTTATAGCTCAGAGGCACAACCCAACCCAATCGTGGGCTGGTGGCTTGTCTCGCTCCACGACATTGCCACAAACAAAAACCCTGATAGGCATCTCAAGTCAACAACGACACGTCGGATTCTACTAATCAATTTTATAATTGAGGCGGCTGATCAACCTTTAGGGAAGATTTCACGGTCCTAAACAACTCTTAACACATTATACATAAACGTTTGGAACGATTAAAGACATTGATTGAACATTTTCATCGAATTTATACAACACTTACAAGGTTAAATTATCATGATGAAACTAATAGCACAATTGGATTCAATGGAAAATTAATTATACATACAAATGGAAAGGACATTAGTGCAGAAAGATTGAAGAACAAGGAGATTACAAGTTATCGTCAAAATTGGAAAGAATAGGAAAAAGGGAAAACCACCACTTGTCTTGGTTTTGCCAGAAAATTCTCTTTAAAATCGCTCCTTGACGTAGATCGGGGCTAGAGAAGACGAGGGGAGTCAAAATCTAACAAGAAAAAGCCAAGATAGATGTTAGGGCCAAAAACCCTAATGAGAAAAACTCAAGAAATGGGGAAGATCTTACCACGATGATGAAGCTCTCGCTGAAAGATTTTCTGATCTATGATCGGTTGGAAATTTCGAGCACCGGAGCACCATTGGCGGCCACCAGAAGAATCATGAAAAGACTTTTTCTCTCTTGCTCACGTCGCTCTGGTTCAGGAAAGAGAACATGAGTTTGGTCTAATAGAAGGAGGAAGAAGGGTATTTATATTTATTTATATATATGATAGACTCATTATACAAAAAACCTTTATACTTAGAAGAATGAACATGGGTCGGCTGAACCGTTCTGGGATGAAGACTTGGAGTACTCGAGTACCATTAAGTTACTCGTGTACTAAAGGCAAAATCCTCTCGAGTAAAGAAATAGAGTACTCGAGTACTAGAAAGTCACTCGAGTAAAGAAGGCAAACCTACTCCAGTACTAGAAAGGAGAATTACTCGGGAGCTAAGTCACGTCTCGAGTGCAGAAGGAGGGTACTCGAGTATTAGAAAGTGATGCGAGTTCTAGAAGGCAAGCATGACTCGAGTACAACAAAAGGAACACTCGAGTACCAGGAAAATAGTACTCGAGTACTGAATAAGGAATATCTCGAGTATACCAGACTTCTCGACATCAAGGGCACTTCTCGAGAGTACAGAGAAAATTTTTCGAGTTCAGGTGGGGCATTAGTCGAGTACAAGAAATGGCCTATTACGACAGGTATTTCTCGAGAGAAAGGATATACCTCTCGAGTAACAGGCACGCATTACTCGAGTACTGAAGATAGGTAACTCGAGTACTTGAAGATATTTCTCGAGAACTCCATGTCCTCTCGAGAATTGAGCAGGATAGAATTGAAAAATTCGGATTGTCTTAAATTCTGGGATAAAAATTCAGACTCTAAGAACTTAGCAGGGGAGACAACCCTAGAATCCAACATACCATTCTAGAGACAGTATCATCAATTGCTTACCCAAGCAAAGAAAATCCTCTCAAGGACCCAAACACATGGCGAGACCCCCCCAAAAAATGCTTGGTACACAACAAAACCGGACATGTCCAAGTCTTCAAAATTTCAACATTAATCAAGGAAAAGCTTCTTATCCCAACATAATAAAACTGGTAAAACAGACCCAACAGATGAAAAAACGCACAAACGGTGCAGCGCCAACATCAAAACGGAGAAGGCTAACGCCCTGACGTCATAATTATGACGTCAATAGACCAAATAATAACACCAGAAAATCGTGGGCGTTACATGCGACAAGTCCTACCAACCCCTCTAGGAAGGTTTTCTGCCCGAGTGCTCGCCCCGCTTAACCCCTGCACCGAGCTTCTCTTTGCTTTTGTACTACTTTTTTGTTATGCATCAATGTGAACGCGGGCTGAGTCCCCAACTTGTTACTTTTTGTAATTAATAATATATTCCCTTTTGAATTGATATTGTTTGTTATATTGCTTCTTTGAAATGTTTATGCCTTTGTTTATTTGCGTACTCGTGATCTAGTTTGTCCTTCATGCTCGTCATCTTCCCACGTGCATCTCACTTTTGAGACCGCGTGTCCCTTAAGTACAACTTAGGAAACATAGGAATCCTAGGTAGCTGACCCGCGAATGGAGACCCATATCCCTTATCCAGAGACTCTCTATGCATCGTGTGAGATAAAGGGTGCGAACAGGCTCTACTCGCACCCGGGCCGCTCGGCTTCGCGTGAGCTGGGTCCATGAGTTCGGAGCGTAGCCTGAATTCTCGTGACCTTGGTCTCTTTTCGTTCCCTTGGCGATACTGTTTGGGGGATAACTAATTCTCATCCTTCTGTCAATTTATAGTATCCCGACGATGTGTGATGTGTGTCAATTGATCCTCCGCTTTGGCCAAACATTGGGTGCCCCCACCGACCTATTCTGCTAGATAGAAGTACTGTCGGCGGGAGTATCTCGGGACTTAACTCCACGGTCATAACGATGTGCACTGAGGTTCCCGGCTCTTCCTGATAGATGGAAGCCTGACAATAGGAGCATCTCAAGACCTAACCCCAGAGCAAACCACTGAGCTCTACCACCAACATAATCAGCTAGGTGAGAGCTTTATGGTGGGTGTTGAGCATCAACCAGACTTTTCCTTAGCCAACCACCGGGCACTACCACCGGCACAATCAGCTAGGTGGGATCCAAATGGAGGGTGTTGAGCATCAACTGGACTTAGATACAGGGTCATAACAATGCATATCAATACCCATCCTTACCAGCTAGATGGAAGCCTGACAGCGGAAGCAACTCATGACCTAACCCCAGAGCAAACCATTAGGCACTACCACCGGCCCAATCATCTAGGTGAGAGCCTGACGATGGGTGTTGAGCACCAACGAGAATTTTCCTTAGCCAACCACCGGGCACTACCACCGACCCAATCAGCTAGGTGGGAGCCTGATGGCGGGTGTTGAGCATCAACCGAAATTAGCTCCAGGGTCATAACGACGTCTATCAAGGATCCTGGCCATACTAGCTATATGGAAGCCTGCAGCGGGAGCATCTCGTGAGCAAACCCTAGAGCAAACCAGACTTTTTCCTAGCCAACCAGACCTTTTCATAACCAACCACCGGGTGCTACCACCGACCCAATCAGCTAGGTGGGAGCCTGACGATTGGTGTTGAACATCAACCGTACTTAGCTTCAGGGTAATAACAACATCTATTGAGGATCCTAGCCTTGCCAGCTATATGGAAGCCTAACAGTGGGAGCATATCATGACCTAACCTCAGAGAAAATCACCATGCGCTACCACCGGCCCAATTAGCTAGGTAAGTGCCTGATGCCGGGTGTTGAACATCAATCAGACTTTTCCTTAGCCAACCATCGGGCGCTACCACCAGCCCAATCAGCTAGGTGGGATCCTGATGTTGGGTGTTGAGCATCAACCAGACTTTGCTCCAGGGTCATAACAAAGTCTGGTTTATTGTCCACAAAAGCTGATGAATTCATCGCCGACAAATTGGGTCCCTTTGTCCGTGATGATGGAATGGGGTAACCCATGCCGGCAGACATTTTCCACATCATAAAAAATTCCTGATTACTTGGGAGGTCACCTTGGCCAGCACCTTCACCTCTAACCACTTAGAAAAATAATCGGTCATCACCAACAGGAACGTCCTCTACCTACTGGCCTGGGAGAAAGGTCCTACCAGATCCATTCCCCAGATGGCGAAGAGCCAGGGGGCCATGATGCTCCTGAGATGTTGTGCTGGTAGAAGTTGGAGAGGGGCAAACAATTGAAATTTGTGGCACTTCTTTGCGAACTCAATGACATCATGGCCTAGGGTGGGCCAAGAATATCCTTATCTGACTATCCTCCCCTATAGGGTCCGACTCCCAGAGTGCCTACCCGTCGCGCATAAGATAGTATGCCGACATATGCTTAAATCACTTCGTGTCTATCCCCTCTGGATACTCCCCTATCGATAAGAAAGTTGTAATGGGATCCATCCACGAGGAGTGTTGATCCACCTCCATCAACAACCCTTCCTCAATGGATGGGCGGAACAAGTCATTGAAGGTGTCGCCCACCCGGTGTCCGTTCTTGGCCAATTTATCCACCTGCTCATTCTCTTCCCTAGGAATGTGTCGGATGGAGAATGTTTAGAACATGCTGATGACCGCTTCACCTTTGCTAAGTAAAACTTGAGGGTTGGCTCCCTTATCTCAAACTCCCCTTTGATCTGGGATAGTTCCATCATGGAGTCAGTGAGGACCTCCACATCATGCACTCCCAGCTCTCTGGCTAGGCACAATCTAGCTATCATTGCCTCATACTCAGCTTGAATGTTGGTGATAGGAAAATGCACTACAACCGTTTGCTTGATCCTTGTTCCCGGAGGGCTTTCTAAGATCACCCCACAGCCAAGGAATGCCTTCCTGAAGCGCCATCCACCATCACCTTCCATGGGACCGGACGAGAGTGTTCTGCTTCTGCCACCTTGGCCCCATAATCAGCAAGAAAGTCGGTCATCGCCTAGGCTTTGAACGAGAGGCGAGGAATAAAGGATATGTTGAACTCAATCAAGTCCACCGACCACTTCGCCAGCCTCCTCGAGTGTTGCACCCCCTCAAAGATGTTGCGGATGGGGCGGTTTAACAACCCATATTTTTCACCGCCAATAAAGGTTTATCAGAGTAAGGGAAAAATGCGCGTCATGATGCCACACCAGTAGGGGAAAACTGCAGATGCTCAGGCAAAACTCCTACTTAACCATGAAGAAAAATTCTTTAAGTTATTTAGTGATAAACTCAGTTTAAGTGTAGTAGTTATTCGTATCCCTCGGCATAGTGGCTCATCTAGTCCACGAGAAAAGTAGTTAAACAATGCAGAAAATACTTCTTTTGCAAAATTAGACATCCTACATGAGTTTAGAGGTTTCCAGAGGACACCACAGGGTATGCAAGTTCTGAATTTATAATAGCAATAAATGTATATTTTTACCGTAGTTAAATATTGTGCTTTAACATTTTAAAAAAACGTGTAATGCATGAGATAATAATAATAGTAGTTTTTATACTTGAAAATATCTACCATGCAATCCTAACATCCCAGAGAGCAAGTAATCCAATACACAAAAAGAAAACTAAGCAACTAGCAATTATCCAAAAACAACAATCCTGTGGGTGTCAACAAACTGACACAAACCCACATGAAGCAAAGTATGTCTGAACTAGTAAAGTAAACAAAAACAACAATCTACCTCGCTACGGTGAGGCAAAAACCGCAGCCAACACTGCTACCAAATAACTCCAAAACTAGCATCACAATCAGCTACTGCTCTGAACTGGAGGCAATCCAAAGACAGAACACCTCAGCAAAAAGTACAGTGATGGCAGAAAGTAAGCTAAAAGGTAAATAAAGTCAAGGGGTACCAACCCAAGACCAAAGGAAAATACTTAAATAAAGTACAGCAGTAAGGTATAAAATCCAAAAGGGAAAACTTACGTGAAGCGTCACGTACAACAAAAGCACCCCAAATGCACCAGACTATAAGGGGAAAAGGTCAAGATTAAATCGTCAAGAAGAGAAACAGACCCCTAATAGCCACCTGTGATAAACTCCACCAAAAACCAAAATGGGCGGAGTGGACAATCCAGAAGACAATTTATCCGTCTAATTGCCGGGGAGACTTGATACTCCACCATACACCGCAAATGCGCAAAAACCCGGTAGAGCCCCACAAAGTACTAATAGGGAGAACAAACGTTGCGGCGGTGGTTTCGTCCACAAATAACAACCGCAACAAAGTAAACCTGAATTGAAAACCCCGTAAAGACCTGGGTTTAGAGCTCAGAGGCCTACCTCAACCCTTCTGGGTCCTGGCGGGTTATCTCGCCCCATGACATCGTCACAAAGAAAAACCGTGATATAAGTCTCAAGACAACAATGACACATCAGATTCTACTAGGCAATTCTAGATTGAAACGGTTGATCAACCTGTAGGAAGAATTTACAATCCTAAACAAACTCTAACATGTCCTACTTAAACATTGAGGAACGGTTATAAGAGAAAGATTTAACCACATATAACGCTTACAAGATTACATGACAAAATCAAGAACATGATGATTATAAACGAAACTAGACAAGAGATTTAAATAACACTAAACATCAGCAAGTTACTAAAAATCAAGATATCAAGAAATTAGTAATTTCTGCAAATCGGGATAAAGAAGGGAAAAGAGGGAGGTAACCATCACTTGCCTTGGTTTTACCAGAAAAATTCTCCAAATCACTCCTTGTCGTATATCAGGGCAAAAGAAGATGAGGGAAGATGAAATCTAACAAGAATGGCCAAAAATAGGAGTTAGGTCCGAAAACCCTAGCGAGAAATACTCAAGGGATAGGGAAGATTTTACCACGATGGAGAATCTCTCGCTGATAGCTTTCCGGATCTATGATCGGTTGGAAATTTCGAGCACCGGAGCACCGTCGGGGGCCACCGGAAGGATACCGGAAAAACTTTCTCTCTCGCTCAAGCCGCTCTGGTTTGGGAGATGAACAGAAGTTTGGTCTCAAATGAAGGAGGAAGGAGAAGTAGGTATATATATACTAAGGGTTATACTATGTTAATCTGTACTTAGGAAAAACAAACCGGGATCGGCTGAACCGGGCTCTCGAGAAGAAAGAAGGGGGCAGAGTACTCGAGTGGGAGCAGGTTTCTCGAGTACAGAGAATGGTTTCTCGAGTACAGAGCATGTTTTCTCGAGAAAGGAAGGTGATTTCCTAAGCAAAGAGAATGATTTCTTGAGAAAGGAAGGTGATTTCTCAAGAACATTAGGCACATATCGAGAACAACCAGGAAGATCTCGAGTACAGGCAGCACCTTTCGGGAACTAGAATAGCACTTCTCGAGAACTAGAACAGCACTTCTCGGGAATGAAGAACAACACTTCTTGGGAACGAAGAACAATTCTCGAGTACCAAAAAAGCATAACATGGGAGCAGAAAGACTACTCAAAATCAAGGAGGAAGAAAAAATCCTCCTCATAAAACTTAGTTTGAAATTCGTCGAATGTAATCCCGTTCGATGAAATCAAGTCGAACATCGTCGAACGTAAAGGAAAAACCCGCTCGACAAAGTCAGTTCAAAATTCGTCGAATGTAAAGCCCGTTCGACGAATTCTACTCGAAGTTCATCGAGCCTAGAACCCAGAACTACTCGACGCTTCGTCGAGCCCAGAACCCAGAACTGCTCGACGCTTCGTCAAGCCCAGAACCTAGAACCGCTCGACGCTTCGTCGAGTCTAGAACCCAGAACCGCTCAAAGCTTTGTCGAGCCCAGATCCCAGAACCGCTCGATGCTTCGTCGAGCCCAGAACCCAGAACCACCCGACGCTTCCTGGAGCTCCGCTTGACACTCAGAATTTTCGTCAAATGCCTAAGGTTGACAAAAACATTAACCCTCCAGGGGGCTTCATGAGAATCAAAAGGAGGGGTAACCAAGAATTTGAATAAGGCATATAGCTTGCATAATAACAACAATAATAATCATATTCAGATATTTTGAAACATGGAATTATAAGTTCAAAATAGGGGCCCAAACGCGCGTTGGATTAAATGAATTAAACAGCGTAGACATCCCTAGAACACGACGAACCATTCTTGAGACACAACATCAAATGCTCTCACAAGCAAATGAGATGTTGGATCCCTAGTTGATTTGGGCTAGGTTCACTGACTTAGGATGTGACCCATCTTGTATAGTCAGGGTCATTTTGTGTCCTAGAGTCTAGGTTAAGTCCTTAGGCTCAACTCCAGATGGACCAGCTTTCAACAAGACCATAAGAGACTCCAGTCTAATAAGTTTTCAAGACTAAGTAAAGTGAGTTCGATGTTCGTCGAACTCAGCTCGACGAAAGGAGTTCTGCGCTCGACGATCGTGAGATAATTCGTAGTGCTGAGCCCGACGATCTGTGTTCTCTGTTCGACGAAGACTAAGTTTCTACATCAAGCCAAAGTCAGGAGAACTTCAAATTTTTCTAAGTCCAGCTCAAGCTTCGGTGGATGAATTATATTCTGAGCTCGACGAACTTGGACCTCAAGTTCACAGCTTCTCAGGTCGATGAAGTCAGCTTCTCAGGTCGACGAATGCTATACTCTACTCGACGATTTCTGTACTGAGAGAATTTGTGTCGACACTTAGGGTTTGTGTCGACACCAGACAATTTGTGTCGACACCAGCTTATGTCGACACCAAAGGATTTGTGACGACACCAGGATATCAGTCGACACCATCTTATGTCGACACCAGAGGATTTGTGTCGACACCAAGATCAATCTGTCGACACCAATTTATGTCGACACAGCATTTCAGCAGATGTAGAATATTTTGTCTAAGTCCTGAACTTTTCTCAACTCGACAAATTTGATTCTCAGCTCGACGAATGAAGACTGTCTATTTGACGAATGAAGATTGTCTGGTCGACGAACTCTCTCAAGCTCAGCTCGACGAACTCAAGCTCAGCTCGACGAACACAAGTGCAGCTCGACAAATTGTGTTCTTCTTTCGATGAATCCAGACTAGGTTTTCTTCAAGGTTCCCGTCCTGTTTCTTGGCGCTGATTCCTGAACATTTATTGCCAGATCTTCTCGGAATTTTACCGTTAGAACACGCATTGACTATGGATTATTCCCTGCCGTTTTCCATGGGACAGTTAGGAAAGTCATTGATTGCTGATTCTTTCCAAGGCCGACTGCAATTACTGTTCAACATTCAAATTTTGAATGTTCCTCAGTCAGACATAGACATACACAAAAAGAAAAGGATCAAGCAGTAACACAGAGTAACAGAGTAATAGAATTACAGTACAGCAAGAGACACAGTCAATCAGATAGACACACTCTGAGGTTGCAGAGAAGAACAATCATTCTTAAATCAAAAGTTCTTGACTGCAATCAGCTTTGACCAGGGAACATTTTCAAGAAGAAGAAGAAGAACAATCAAATTCAATCAAGAGTCTTCTTCTCTCTATTCTCAGGATAACTTCAAAGGACAACAAAATTTTATCTGTCAGAAGAAGTTCCTGAAGCATTTCTGGTCCAGGCATTCTAGGTCATTGAAGACCTACCACACTGAAGCAGTGCTCCAGCTTTCCTGACTAATTCAAGATCTCAGGGGGAGCAAGATCTGCTACAATCAATATCCATATAGTCTTCTCTCTGATTGTTGACAGAGAAGATTTCCATCTCTCTTTCCCCCTCCTGTATAAAGGGTTTCTCAAAACTCCCTTCAAAAGTTTTGTGCTGGTTTCTGAGACCTTGTCAAAACTCAGTGGTGGCAAGACACCTGATTAAAAAATCTGGTTTGGTTTTTGAGCACCTTATCAAAAGCTCATTGGTGCCCAGGACACCTGATCAACTCATCCTGCAGTGGATTCCTACCTAGGGTGGTAGAAGAGTGGATGTACCTATATTGATTGGGGAACCACTATAGCTCCTTGTTGTTGAAATTTGTGAAGTGGAAGTGGTTGAAGGGACAGGCCGGGCAGCCTGGGCGGACAGCGTTGGCGGACAAGGCTGACTGGGCGGACTGTTGTGTGCGGCCTGGTGGAAAGTCTAGTGGAAGCCGGCTGTTCTTCTGTGCGGGTTATATGCAAGTAGTCCGCAGACTGTGCGGTTGGTATCTGCGGATAGGGCGTTGGCTGATTGGTTTAGCCAAGGAGCGGCCTGAACGGATAGTGGCTTGGGGACTGGTGCATTGCTCAGTGGCAGTGGTGCAAGCTTGTTCTGTTTGGCGGTTTGGCTCATGTCCGCGGGAAGCTTGCGAACTAGTGTGTCCGCGGTATGGGCTGTTGCGGGCTGGGCTTAGAGCTTGGCTGAGGCCTTGTCGAGCTCTGGTGTTACAGCAGGTGTTTGCTGTGGAGGTCATTGGCGGACTGGTGTGTGGAGTCCGGGAGTTGGCTGCTGCGTTGGGCAGGTGTGCGAGTAGCTTGCGGACTGCTGGCGGTCTGTGTGCTAGGGTGTTTGGCGGACGGGAGTTTATGTCCGCCATGCTCGCACTGGCCTTTGATGGTTTTTGGACTTGGTCACACTCTGTGCAAAGACCATGGTGTCCGTAGTATCCGCCAAGTCCACTGTTGACCGGGCGGACTTGCTTTCTGCCTTTGGTCATGGACTTGTGGCGGATTGAGGCTTGAGTCTTGCGGACTGCCTCGGGTATGTGCGGAGAGCCGCTGAAGGGGGTTGCTGTCCAGTAGTGGTTTGCGGACTCGGCTAAGTCCTTGCGGACTCGGCGGATGGTGTTTTGCTATAGCGCGGGCTAGGGCAGTGTTGCTATCTTTAGGGCGGTTACCACACTCCTCACCTCGCCTATAAATAGGACCCCCCTCGACATCTATAGTAATTTGAGTGAACAGTAAGTTGGGTTGGGCAAGGAGTTGCGGTCTCAGTTTGTCTATCCGCGCGGATTGATTCAGGGCTGACGGTTTGCTATGTGTAGGTCGCACGGGTAGCTTCAAGGAGCTAGGAGTTTGGCTTTGACTTCGGTCAAGTACTTGGAAGTTGTGCAGTCTCTGCGGATTCAGCAGGAGGTCGCTCTGCGGCTTGTCAACTCTGTTTCAACTTTGCCAGCTTCAATAACCGGTCTGCCGGCTTCAGGCGGGTAGGCGGTGTGTTCCTCAGTTCAGCCTTAGCAGGAGACAAATAACGGTGTGTCCGTGCGGCCTCGCGGCTTCGGCGGACTCTGTGGCTATTCGGCGGATTGCAGCTTAGTTCGGACGATCTCAGCAGACTCGGCGACCTCGGAGACCTCGGCGTTCTCGGCGGACTCCGGTGCTGTCTGCCCGGCTTGGTTTTTGGTGCTTTTTGTTTACAACTGTTTATACTAGCGAAATCATGTCTCGCTATGTATACCTCATTTTGTAAAGAAGTGAATGTATAAAAGATCTGCTTGTGCTTCCATTGTTTGTTGGGATTAGCCTTGTTCCTTGGTTTCCGCTAGTTCAACATGAGAACTGGGTAGTGCCGAAGATTTTAATTTGGTATTTGGGCTACCTTGCTGACCACGCTGAGAAAATTTAACATGGTATCAGAGCCAGGTTCAGTTGCGTGAGTTGTAGTCAACCAGTGTTGTGACTCAGGGCTTGAGTGGTGATCAACCTGTGTTGTTGCTCGGAGCTTCTGAAAGGCTGCCAACAGGTGTTGCAATGGAAGGGAGTTTTGCAAGGGGTCTTGACATTGAACTCTTAACGCCGACTAACTTTAAGAAGTGGAAGTCGTGCATGAAGAGTTATCTTCTTGGCGAGGAGCTGTGGGAAGTCGTCGGTGGTGACGACAGACAGGAAGTGACTGCTGCGTTCGGTACTGCTGAGCAGGTTACGCTCTGGAGGAAAACAAATGCTAAGGTGGAGTTTATCCTCAAGAGGGCCATGTCTCCGGAACTATTTGATCACATCGTTGGATGTGAGTCGGCTGCTGATATTTGGACAACCATTGATGAGTAGTTCAATAGGAAGAATGTCGCGCGGCTTCAGTTCCTGGAGAATGAGTTGGCCTGGGCAACTCAGGGAGACCTTTCCATCTCGAAGTACTTCTTAAAGATGAAGAGCTCGTGTACTGAGCTGTCGGCACTGGATCCTGATGAGCCTATCTCTGAGGCGAAGATGAAAATACACATAATCCGCGGCTTGCGGAAGGAGTATGTAGCCTTTGTGACATCTGTTTAAGGATGGGCTACTCAGCCGTCTTTGCTAGAGCTGGAGAATCTGCTTGCGTCGCAGGAGAGCTTGGCAAGGCAGATTGCTGGACTGAACCTTAATCAGGAAGGCAGCGAAGCTATCTTCTCAGGCAAGAAGAAAGGATGCGAAGGGAAGAAGAAGAAGGTGCAGGTTGCTGGTGAGAAGGAGACTTCAACTTCATATCAGCCGGAGAGGAGAAATGCTCCTAAGGACTGGAAGAAGAACTTGAAGTGCTACCGGTGTCATCAGCGAGAGCACTTCAAGCGGGACTGCAAGGTCAAACTGCAGCCAGGGCATGCTGCGGGAAAGGAGGAAGCTTGCTCGAGAAGTGGAGAAGCAGAATGGGGCGGAGCTTTTATGACGGGCACTTGTGTCCGGGCCTTGTCTGCTGAGGACTTCAACGGCGAGTGGATCGTGGACTCCGGGTGTGGTCATCACCTCACCAGAGACAAGTCGAAGTTCACCTCCATGCAGGCTTACTCAGGTAATGAATCTATTATCACTGCTGATAATACTTTTTATGTAGTAGAGAAAGAGGGGGTCGTGTCTTTGGGTAGTGATCAGGGGCCACTCACGTTAAGGAGTGTGTATCACGTGCCGGGCATGAAGAAAAACCTCTTCTCGGTGACCAATGCGGTGGATGCTGGTTATCACGTTCTGTTTGGGCCAATAGATGTGAGGTTCCTTCGCAACGTATCAGCAGTGAAGGCTGATGTTGCTCATGTAGGGAGGAGGGTTAAGAACTTGTTTGTTCTTGCCAGCAATTCTTATGTTGATCGTATGAGGTCCAATGATAGCGCTGCTATCTGGCATGAGAGGCTGGGGCATGTTGGCATGGACAAGCTGAAGGCGATGGCAAGTAGAAGTTTGGTGAAGGGGTTGCCTAAGTTGTCCTCCTTTTGCGGCGGGAATGTTTGCGCGGACTGTCAATATGGTAAGGCACATTGCCTTCCGTTTGATAAATCACAAACAAGGAGCAAGAAACCATTGGAGTGCATTCATGGCGACTTGATGGGACCGACGGTTACTGCCAGCCTTGGTGGAAGCAGATACATGCTTGTCTTGGTTGATGACTACTCAAGGTATACTTGGGTGTACTTCTTAAAGGAGAAGTCAGAAGCCTTCCGTTTGTTTGTGGAGTTTAAGGAGTTGGTAGAAGGCCGGCTTGGCTTGCGGATTAAGAAGCTTAGAACTGATAACGAGGGTGAATTTGTCTCCACCGAGTTTTCTAACTTCTGCAGGAAGAACGGGATCCAACGAGAGCTTACTTGTGCTCACAATCACAACAAAATGGGGTAGTGGAGCGGAAGATCCGTCATCTGACGGAGACCTGCAAATGTTGGCTTCATGCGAAAGATATCTCAAGATCCTTTTGGGCGGAGGGGATGTCTTGTGCTGCTTATGTCATCAACCGGATGCCACTCAGCCCTATCAACATGAAGAATCCTCTTGAGCTATTGCTGAAGGAGAAGCCAAGTATGGGACACCTTTGGGTGTTCGGTTCAACTCTCTACGTGCATGTCCCGGATGCTTCACGGACTAAGCTGGATGCGAAGGCAAGGAAGCTTGTCTTTGTTGGCTACGATGAGCGGAAGAAGGGATGGAAATGCATGGACCCTGCGACGAAGAAGTTCGTGGTGTCAAGAGACGTTTTCTTTGACGTGCTGACGTCGTATGGAGGTGGCTCGGTTGAGCTAACCGGAAGTAGCACGGTTGATGAAGCACCGGTGGTGGCTGCTGAAGGCTTGGAAGAGGAGCTTGCTGTTTCACCAGCAGCTCCTGTTGCTTCTAACTCCGAGGCTGAGCTTTCTGGCTCAGGAAGCAGGGGGAGCACTGCTCAATGCTTGCCCCAAGTAGGAGTTGAGCCCGAAGAAGCAACGAAAGCAGTAAGCAAGGAGCCGACCCTTCGGAGATCGAAGAGGGTTGTTAAGCTACCGGCTCGGTACTGTGATGGGAATGCAGTGAGTTTTGTCTCCTGCTTCTTTGCAGGTCCTCTGGATGAGCGAGAGCCTGCAAACTTCAATGAGGCCACCGGAGTGAAGGAGTTGGAAGGTGCCATGAAAGAAGAGATTGATGCTCTGAAGAAGAATGAAACCTGGGACCTTGTGCCCAAGGTTGATGACATTACTCCGGTTACTTGCAAGTGGGTGTATAAGTTGAAGAAGAAGGCTGATGGGAGCATTGATAGGTTCAAGGCTCGCCTTGTCACTAGAGGATTCTCACAATAGTATGGAGAAGACTATGAGGAGACATTCAGTCCTGTTGCTAAGATGACTTCAGTTACAGAGGTGATCGCCTTGGCTGCAAGCAAGGGATGGAGGTTGTGGCAACTCGATGTGAAGAATGCCTTTCTTTACGGAGAGATTGACAAGGACATCTTCATGGATCAGCTGCTTGGTTTTGTCTCTGAAAAGCATCTGGACTATGTCTGCAAACTCAGGAAAGCTCTCTATGGGTTGAAGCAAGCTCCTAAAACTTGGTATGGGAAGATTGCAGAGTACTTGTAATTCTGTGGATACCTTGCTTCTAACTCCGATTCAAGCTTGTTCGCCAAGAAGAAGGGGGAGCTATAAGTCTTGGTCCTGCTATATGTGTATGACATGATCATCACAGGGAATTCGGAGGGGGAAGTAGTAAGGCTCAGGGCTGAGCTTTCTATACGCTTCGAGATGAAAGACTTGGGAGAGTTGCATCACTTTATCAGTCTTGAGGTGGAGAGGAAGGAGTGCGGGATTCTCATTAGCCAAAAAGGGTATGCAGATCGCATTGTGAAGCGGTTCGGCATGGGCGTAGGAAAGAAGTGCTCTACTCCACTGAAACCTGGGCTGAAGCTTCGACGAGATGAGGGAAGGGTTCTTCATGATCCCTTGGTGTTCAGGGCTCTTGTTGGGAGCTTGATTTACCCGACGATTACAAGGCCGGACATTTCTTATGCTGTTGGCCGAGTAAGTCGGTTTATGGCTGAACCAAGGCAATCTCATCTAGTGGCGGCGAAGGGTATTCTGAAGTATGTCAAGGCGACTTCTGACATGGGACTCCTCTATGGAAGGGACTCAGAGTTTACCTTGCTTGGGTACACAGATGCTGACTATGGCGGTGATTAGGATGATCGAAGGTCTACTTCAGGTTATGTGTTCACTTGCAGTTCATCTAGAATCTCGTGGTGTAGCAAGAAGAAGGACTCGGTGTCAGTCTCAACTACAGAGGCAGAGTATAAGTATTTGGCCTTGGCTGCTCGGGAAGCCATCTGGTTGAGGAGGCTTATAGAGGATGTTCATGAAGAAGTGCAAGGGCCTACTTTACTCCGGGGTGATAATGAGAGTGCTCTCAAGCTGGTTAATAATCCAGTGTGTCACGCCATGACCAAGCATATAGAGATTGATCACCACTTCATCAGGGAGAAGGTGTTGGAGGGGTCTCTGCTGGTCGGGCATGTTCGGAGTGAAGATAATATTGCTGACATCTTCACGAAGCCACTATCGAAGGGGCCCTTTGAGTGCTTGCGCAGCTTGCTGGGCTTGGTCACCACTTCCACTTCAAGGGGGAGTGTTGAAATTTGTGAAGTGGAAGTGGTTGACGGGACAGGCCGGGCGGCCTGGGCGGACAACGTTTGCGAACTAGGAGGACTGGGCGGACTATTGTGTGCGGCCTGGTGGAAAGTCTAGTGGAAGCCGGCTGTTCTTCCGAGCGGGTTATATGCAAGTAGTACGCGGACTGCGCGGCTGGTATCTGCGGATAGGGCGTTGGCTGATTGGTTTATCCAAGGAGCGGCCTGAGTGGATAGAGGCTTGCGGACTGGTGCATTGCTCAGTGGCCGTGGTGCAAGCTTGTGCTGTTTGGCGGTTTGGTTCATGTCCGCGGGAAGCTTACGGACTAGTATGTCCGCGGTATGGGCTGTTGCGGACTGGACTTAGAGCTTGGCTGAGGCCTTGTCGAGCTCTGGTGTTACAGCAGGTGTTTGCTGTGGAGGTCGTTGACGGACTGGTGTGTGGAGTCCTGGAGTTGCATGCTGCGTTCGGCAGGTGTGCGAGTAGCCTGCGGACTGCTGGCGGTCTGTGTGCTAGGGTGTTTAGTAGACAAGAGTTTATGTCCGCCATTCTCGCACTGGATTTTGATGGTTTTTGGACTTGGTCACACTCTATGCGAAGACCATGGTGTCCACAGTATCCGCCAAGTCCGCTGTTGACCGGGCGGACTTGCTTTATGCCTTTGGTCGTGGACTTGTGGTGGATTGAGGCTTGAGTCTTGCGGACTGCCTCGGGTTTGTGCGGACAGCCATTGAAGGGTGTTGTTGTCCAGCAGTGGTTGGAGGCTTTGCGGGCTGATGCCTTGTCCGCAGAGCTTGGGCGGACTGATGGGGGTTCGCCAATGTTGCCTTGCTCCTGGCGGTTTTACTTGGTATCCGGCTAAGTCCTTGCGGACTCGGCGGATGGTGTTTTGCTATCGCGCGGGTTAGGGCGGTGTCGCTATCTCTAGGGCGGTGACCACACTCCTCACCTTGCCTATAAATAGGACCCCCCTGCACATCTACAGTAACTTGAGTGAATAGTAAGTTGGGTTGGGCAAGGAGCTGCGGTCTCAGTTTGTCTGTCCGCGCGGATTGATTCAGGGCTGACGGTTTGCTGTGTGCAGGTCGCGCGGGTAGCTTCAAGGAGCCAGGAGTTTGGCTTTGACTTCGGTCAAGTACTTGGAAGTTGTGCGGTCTCTGCGGATTCAGCAGGAGGTCGCTCTGCGGCTTGTCAACTCTGTTTCAACTTTGCCAGCTTCAATAACCTGTCCGCCATCTTAAGGCGGGTAGGCGGTGTGTTCCTCAGTTCAGCCTCAGCAGGAGACGAATAACGGTGTGTCCGCGCGGCCTCGCGGATTCGGTAGACTCCGTGGCTATTCGGCAGATTGCAGCTTAGTTCGGGCAATCTCAGCGGACTCGACGACCTCGGCGACCTCGGTGGTCTCGGCGGACTCCGGTGCTGTCCGCCCGGCTTGGTTTTTGGTGCTTTCTATTTACAGTTGTTTATACTAGCGAAATCATGTCTCGCTATGTATACCTCGTTTTGTAAAGAAGTGAATGTATAAAAGATCTGCTTGTGCTTCCATTGTTTGTTGGGATTAGCCTTGTTCCTTGGTTTCTGCTGGTTCAATGTGAGAACTGGGTAGTGCCGAAGATATTAATTTGGTGTTTGTGCTACCTTGCTGACCACGCTGAGAAAATTTAACATGGTATCAGAGCCAGGTTCAGTTGCGTGAGCTATAGTCAACCAGTATTGTGACTCAGGGCTTGAGTGGCGATCAACCTGTGTTGTTGCTCGGAGCTTCTGAAAGGCTGCCAACAAGTGTTGCAATGGAAGGGAGTTTTGCAAGGGGTCTTGAAATTGAACTCTTAACGCCGACTAACTTTAAGAAGTGGAAGTCGTGTATGAAGAGTTATCTTCTTGGCGAGTAGTTGTGGGAAGTTGTCGGTGGTGACGACAGACAGGAAGTGACTGCTGCATTTGGTACTGCTGAGCAGGTTAGGCTCTGGAGGAAACCAAATGCTAAGGCGGAGTTTATCCTCAAAAGGGCCGTGTCTCCGGAAATGTTTGATCACATCATTGGATGTGAGTCGTCTGCTGATATTTGGACAACCATTGATGAGTTGTTCAATAGGAAGAATGTGGCACGACTTCAGTTCCTGGAGAATGAGTTGGCCAGGGCAACTCAGGGAGACCTTTCCATCTCGAAGTACTTCTTAAAGATGAAGAGCTTGTGTGCTGAGATGTCGGCACTGGATCCTAATGAGCCTATCTCTGAGGCAAAGATGAAAAGGCACATAATCCGCGGCTTGCGGAAGGAGTATGTGGCCTTTGTGACATCTGTTCAAGGATGGGCTACTCAGCCGTCTTTGCTGGAGCTGGAGAATCTGCTTGCGTCTCAGGAGAGCTTGGCAAGGCAGATGGCTGGAGTGAACCTTAATCAGGAAGGCAGCGAAGCTCTCTTCTCAGGCAAGAAGAAAGGATGGGAAGGGAAGAAGAAGAAGGAGCAGGTCGCTGGTGAGAAGGAGACTTCAACTTCATATCAGCCGGAGAGGAGCAATGCTCCTAAGGACTGGAAGAAGAACTTGAAGTGCTACCGGTGTCATCAGCGAGGGTACTTCAAGCGGGACTGCAAGGTCAAACTGCAGCCTGGGCATGCTGCGGGAAAGGAGGAAGCTTGCTCGAGAAGTGAAGAAGCAGAATGGGGCGGAGCTTTTATGACGGGCACTTGTGTCCGGGCCTTGTCTGCTGAGGACTTCAATGGCGAGTGGATCGTGGACTCCGGGTGTGGTCATCACCTCACCGGAGACAAGTCGAAGTTCACCTCCATGCAGGTTTACTCAGGTAATGAAGCTATTATCACTGCTGATAATACTGTTTATGCAGTAGAGAAAGAGGCGTTCGTGTCTTTGTGTAGTGATCAGGGGCCACTCACGTTAAGGAGTGTGTATCACGTGCCGGTATGAAGAAAAACCTCTTCTCGGTGACCAATGCGGTGGATGCTGGTTATCACGTTCTGTTTGGGCCAACAGACGTGAGGTTCCTTCGCAACGTATCAGCAGTGAAGGCTGATGTTGCTCATGTAGGGAGGAGGGTGAAGAACTTGTTTGTTCTTGCCACCAATTCTTATGTTGTTCGTATGAGGGCCAATGATAGCGCTGCTATCTGGCATGAGAGGCTGGGGCATGTTGGCATGGACAAGCTGAAGGCGATGGCTAGTAGAAGTTTGGTGAAGGGGTTGCCTAAGTTGTCCTCCTTTGGTGACAGGCATGTTTGCGCGGGCTATCAATACGGTAAGGCACATCGCCTTCCGTTTGATAAATCACAAACAAGGAGCAAGAAACCATTGGAGTGCATTAATGGAGACTTGATGGGACCGACGGTTACTGCCAGCCTTGGTGGAAGCAGATACATGCTTGTCTTGGTTGATGACTACTCAAGGTATACTTGGGTGTACTTATTAAAGGAGAAGTCGGAAGCATTCCGTTTGTTTGTGGAGTTTAAGGAGTTGGTAGAAGGCCGGCTTGGCATGCAGATTAAGAAGCTTAGAACTGATAACGGGGGTGAATTTGTTTCCTCCGAGTTTTCTAACTTCTGCAGGAAGCACGGGATCCAACGAGAGCTTATTTGTGCTCACACTCCACAACAAAATGGGGTAGCAGAGCGGAAGATCCGTCATCTGACGGAGACCTGCAAATGCTGGCTTCATGCGAAAGATATCCCAAGATCCTTTTGGGCGGAGGGGATGTCTTGTGCTGCTTATGTCATCAACCGGATTCCACTCAGCCCTATCAACATGAAGACTCCTCTTGAGTTGTTGTTGAAGGAGAAGCCAAGTGTGGGACACCTTCGGGTGTTCGGTTCAACTTGCTACGTGCATGTCCCGGATGCTTCACGGACTAAGCTGGATGCGAAGGCAAGGAAGCTTGTCTTTGTTGGCTACGATGAGCGGAAGAAGGGATGGAAATGAATGGACCCTGCGACGAAGAAGTTCGTGGTGTCAAGAGATGTTGTCTTTGACGAGCTGACGTCATATGGAGGTGGCTCGGTTAAGCTAACCGGAAGTAGCAAGGTTGATGAAGCACCGGTGGTGGCTGCTAAAGGCTTGGAAGAGGAGATTGTTGTTTCACCAGCAGCTCTTATTGCTTCTAACTCCGAGGCTGAGCCTTCTGGCTCAGGAAGCAGGGGGAGCACTGCTCAATGCTTGCCCCAAGTAGGAGTTGAGCCCGAAGAAGCAACGGAAGTAGAAAGCAAGGAGCCGACCCTTCGGAGATCGAAGAGGGTTGTTAAGCCACCGACTCGGTACTGTGATGGGAATGCAGTAAGTTTTGTCTCCTGCTTCTTTGCAGGTCCTCTGGATGAGCCAGAGCCTGCAAACTTCAACGAGGCCACTGGAGTGAATGAGTGGGAAGGTGCCATGAAAGAAGAGATTGATGCTATGAAGAAGAAAGAAACCTGGGACCTTGTGCCCAAGGTTGATGGCATTACTCCGGTTACTTGCAAGTGGTTGTATAAGTTGAAGAAGAAGACTGATGGGAGCATTGATAGGTTCAAGGCTCGCCTGGTCGCTAGAGGATTCTCACAACAGTATGGAGAAGACTATGAGGAGACATTCAGTCCAGTTGCGAAGATGACTTCAGTTAGAGTGGTGATCGCCTTAGCTACAAGCAAGGGATGGAGGTTGTGGCAACTCGATATGAATAATGTCTTTCTTTACGGAAAGATTGACAAGGACATCTTCATGTATCAGCCGCTTGGTTTTGTCTCTGAAAAGCATCCGGACTATGTCTGCAAACTCAGGAATGCTCTCTATGGGTTGAAGCAAGCTCCTAGAGTTTGGTATGGGAAGATTGCAGAGTACTTGCAATTCTGTGGATACCTTGCTTCTAACTCGGATTCAAGCTTGTTCGTCAAGAAGAAGGGGGAGCTACAAGTCTTGGTCCTGCAGTATGTGGATGACATGATCATCACAGGGAATTCAGAGGGGAAAGTAGTAAGGCTCAGGGCTGAGCTTGCTATACGCTTCGAGATTAAAGACTTGGGAGAGTTGCATCACTTTCTCGGTCTTGAGGTGGAGAGGAAGGAGTTCGGCATGGGTGAAGGGAAGCTGTGCTCTACTCTACTGGAACCTGGGCTGAAGCTTCGACGAGATGAGGGAAGTGTTCTTCATGATCCCTTGGTGTTCAGGGCTCTTGTTGGGAGCTTGATTAACCCGACGATTACAAGGCCGGACATTTATTATGTTGTTGGCCGAGTAACTCGGTTTATGGCTGAACCAAGGCAATCTCATCTAGTGGCGGCGAAGGGTATTCTGAAGTATGTCAAGGCGACTTCTGACATGGGACTCCTCTATGGAAGGGACCCAGAGTTTACCTTGCTTGGGTACACGGATGCTGACTTTGGTGGTGATTCGGATTATCGAAGGTCTACTTTAGGTTATATGTTCACTTGCGGTTCAGTTAGCATCTCGTGGTGTAGCAAGAAGCAGGACTCGGTGTCAGTCTCAACTACAGAGGCAGAGTATAAGGCTTCGGCCTTGGATGCTCGGGAAGCCATCTGGTTGAGGAGGCTTATAGAGGATGTTCATGAAGAAGTGCAAGGGCCTACTGTACTCCGGGGTGACAATGAGAGTGCTCTCAAGCGGGTTAATTATCTAGTGTGTCATGCCAGGACCAAGCATATAGAGATTGATCACCACTTCATCAGGGAGAAGGTGTTGGAGGGGTCTCTGCTGGTCGGGCATGTTCGGAGTGAAGATAATCTTGCTGACATCTTCACGAAGCCACTGTCGAAGGGGCCCTTTGAGCGCTTTCGCAGCTTGCTGGGCTTGGTCACCACTTCCCACTTCAAGGGGGAGTGTTGAAATTTGTGAAGTGGAAGTAGTTGACGGGACAAGCCGGGCGGCCTGGGCGGACAGCGTTGGCGGACTAGGCGGACTGGGCGGACTGTTGTGTGCGGCCTGGTGGAATGTCTAGTGGAAGCCGGCTGTTCTTCTGAGCAGGTTATATGCAAGTAGTCCGTGGACTGTGCGGCTGGTATCTGCGGATAGGACGTTGGCTGATTGGTTTAGCCAAGGAGCGGCCTGAGAGGATATAGGCTTGTGGACTGGTGCATTGCTCAGTGGCCGTTGTGCAAGCTTGTGCTGTTTGGCGGTTTGGCTCATGTTCGCGGGAAGCTTGCGGACTAGTGTGTCCGCGGTATGGGCTGTTGCGGACTGGGCTTAGAGCTTGGCTGAGGCGTTGTCAAGCTCTGGTGTTACAGCAGGTGTTTGCTGTGGAGGTCGTTGGCGGACTGGTTTGTGGAGTCCGGGAGTTGGCTGCTGCGTTGGGCAGGTCTGCGAGTAGCCTGCGGACTGCTGGCGGTCTGTGTTCTAGGGTGTTTGGCGGATGGGAGTTTATGTCCGCCATGCTCGCACTGGCCTTTGATGGTTTTTGGACTTGGTCACACTCTGTGCGAAGACCATGGTGTCCGCAGTATCCGCCAAGTCCACTATTGACCGGGCGACTTGCTTTCTGCCTTTGGTCGTGGACTTGTGGCGGATTGAGGCTTGAGTCTTGCGGACTGCCTCGGGTTTGTGCGGACAGCCGTTGAAGGGGGTTGCTGTCCAGCAGTGGTTGGAGGCTTTGCGGACTGATTCCATGTCCGCAGAGCTTGGGCAGACTGATGAGGGTTCGCCAATGTTGCCTTGCTCCTGGCGGTTTTCCTTGGTATCCGGCTAAGTCCTTGCGGACTCGGCGGGCGGTGTTTTGCTATCGCGCGGGCTAGGGCGGTGTCGCTATCTCTAGGGCGGTGACCACACTCCTCACCTCGCCTATAAATAGGACCCCCATGGCACATCTACAGTAACTTGAGTGAACAGTAGGTTGGGTTGGGCAAGGAGCTGCGGTCTCAGTTTGTCTGTCCGCGCGGATTGATTCAGGGCTCACAGTTTACTGTGTGCAGGTCGCGCGAGTAGCTTCAAGGAGCCAGGAGTTTGGCTTTGACTTCGGTCAAGTACTTGGAAGTTGTGCGGTCTCTGCGGATTCAGTAGGAGGTCGCTCTGCGGCTTGTCAACTCTGTTTCAACTTTGCCAGCTTCAATAACCTATCCGCCGGCTTCAGGCGGGTAGGCGGTGTGTTCCTCAGTTCAGCCTCAATAGGAGACGAATAACGGTGTGTCCGCGGGGCCTCGCGTCTTCGGCGGACTCCGTGGCTATTCGGCGGATTGCAGCTTAGTTCGGGCGATCTCAGCGGACTCTGCGACCTCGGCGGACTCTGGTGCTGTCCGCCCGACTTGGTTTTTGGTGCTTTCTATTTATAGCTGTTTATACTAGCAAAATCATGTCTCGCTATGTATACCTCGTTTTGTAAAGAAGTGAATGTATAAAAGATATGCTTGTGCTTCCATTGTTTGTTGGGATTAGGCTTGTTCCTTGGTTTTCGCTGGTTCAACGTGAGAACTAGGTAGTGCCGAAGATATTAATTTGGCGTTTGGGCTACCTTGCTGACCACGCTGAGAAAATTTAACACTTGTGTCATCTGGTTGCTCTTTTCTTTTGTTTTCTGGCTGTGCTCTGTGATAGCTCTGTGATTGCTCTGTGATTAGATAGTTGCTGTGCTTGCTTTATTTTATTTGCTTCCCTGTTCACTTAGGAATACAACAAAAGTTGTAAAACGTTTTTAGTAAGCACCATACTCTATTCACCCCCCTCTAGAGTATATTAGATCTAACCTGCACTTTCATGAGATCACCACAATGGTCCACACACACGCCGAGACTCCAAAATGCTCGGATCATAACAAAGATGTATAGGACTAAGGCCTCAAAACCTCATCCTTAATATCAAGGAAAATATTTCAACCCATCAGAATCACAAAATCTAGACAAACAGGCTCAACGGACGAGAATATGCACAAACGGTGCAGCATCGTCAAAAAAACGAGAAAGGGGTAACCCCCATATGTCATAATTACGACGTTGACAAACCAAATAATAATGTTGGATAAATGGGGTGTTACAATCACACCCCCTAAAAGGAAGTTTCGTCCCGAAACTTAACACAACCATAAAAACAAAGCCAAATAAAAACCCATTTATTACCAAAAATCTGAAGACATACCTGAACTAAGGGAAAAGAATCAGATGAGATTCTCTCATCGCCGACTCCAATTCCCATGCCGCGCTCTCGACGTCTTGATTTCACCGGAGAACCTTAACCATGGGGATGGTCTTTCTCCGCAACACTCGATCTTGAGAATCCAAAATACGAACAGGTCCTTCCACGTACGTAAGGTTGGGCTAAATCTGGGGCACCGAGTTAAGGACTTGACGATCACTACGGATACACTCCCGCAACCCGCTCACATAGAACACCTCATGGACACTAGGGAAGGTAGCTGGCAAATCCATCTTGTAAGCTGACGCTCCAACACGCTCCAGACTCTAAAAAGGTCCCACATACCGGGGGTCTAACTTGTGATTCCTTCCAAACCATTTAACACCTAACATAAGAGAAACTTTTAGAAAAACCAAATCCCTAACAGCGAACTCCATATCAACCCTTCGTTGATTAGCATATTTCTCATATCGTTCTTGTGCCACACAGAGCTTTTCTCTAATAAGAATCAGGGAACAAATCATCTGTTCCAGGGAATTTAGACCTAGCATCGGTCTTTCTCCAACCTCAGCCCAAAACAAAGGAGTCCTACAATGCCTCCTATATAAGGCCTCAAATGGGGCCATCTGTAGACTCTCATGGGAACTATGATTGTACGCATACTCCATGAGTTTGAGACGTTCATCTAAAGCACCACCATGATTAAAAATAGAACACATGATCATATCTTCTACAATCTTATTTACTCTTTCCGTCTAACCGTTCGTCTGCGGATGATAGGTGGTGGAATACCTCAAATTGTTACCCAACCCCTCCTTTAAACTCTTCCAAAAATGAGACGTAAATCTAGAGTCTCAATCTGATACGATACTGATAGGCACTCCATGCAATCTGATAACCTCATCAAGATACAATTCAGCTATCTTCTTCATAGAATATCCAATCTTAGAAGGCACAAAGTGAGCACATTTAGTCAATCTATCAACTATCACCCAAACGGAGTCGTGCCCACGGGGAGATCTAGGTAAGCAAGTGATGAAGTCCATCGAAATACTCTCCCACTTCCAACTTGGAATGTCAAGTAGTGTAAATTTACCTTCAGGCCTGTTGGAACACCCCTGCACTTTCAAGGCCTTCTATGGTCAGCCTTAACATGCCGACAAGTATGACATTCTGACACAAACTTCGCTATATCATTCCTGATTCCTGACCACCAAACAATTTGCTTTAGATCTTTATACATTTTAGTGGAACCAGGGTGGTAGTCCATGCTGGAACCATGAGCTTCAGTACAAATCTTAGCCCAAATGTCACCAAAGGCGGGGATGCAAAATCTACCCCGATACTTCAAAGTATCCAACTCATCCAAAGAGAAATCGGTAGCTCTCCCTTCTTTGTTCTATTTCAGAGATGCAACAAATCCGGATCACCCTTCTGGTGTGCTCTAGTAAGGGAAACCGAAGAGGGCTCTTCTACTTTCAAACTAGCAAGCACAGCACTACTCCCAACTTCAATGTCCATCAGTAAAAATTCTTCCACCAAGGACTGAACAAATAGATTAAAAATTTTGGCGATCTTTCTAATCAAAGCATCGGCTTCTACGTTAGCCTTTCCTGGATAATAAAAAAATCCCCACCTCGTAATCTGCCACATATTCCAATGATCTACAGTGGCTCAGATTTAATTTCTTTTGAGTGAAGACGTACTTCAATCTCTTATGGTCCGTATAGATCTTGCACAACGCGCCATACAATAAATGTATCCAAAGCTTCAGCGCATAAATTACAGCAACAAACTCCAAATCATGCGTAGGATAGTTTCTTTCATGAATCTTCAATTATCTTGATCCATACGTGATCACCTTCCCATCTTGCATCATAACACAACAAATTCCAATAGGTGATGCATCCATATACACAGTGTACTCAAGCCCTTCGGTAGGTAAGGCTAAAATTGGAGCAGTACACATTCTCTTCTTTAACTCTTGGAAAACTTCTTCACACTTATCACTCTAAATGAATGCAGTATTTTCTGGGTAAGTCTATTTAGAGGAGCAGACAACACAGAAAACCCTTCCACAAATCTTCTATAATAACCAGACAGGCCTAAGAAGCTCCTAATCGCCTTAGGGGTAGAAGGTCTCTCCCATTCCATCACAGCAGAAATCTTGGTTGGGTGTACGGAAATACCGTCCTTGCTTACAACATGACCCAGAAGGGACAACTGAGATAGCCAGAACTCACACTTGCTCAACTTCGCATAAAGCTTATGCTCCCTCAGGGTCGACAAAATCAATCACAAATGTTGAGTATGCTCCTCAACACTGCGGGAATACACAAGGACGTCATCTATGAATACAGTCACGAAACGATCTAAGAAATCCTCGAACACTCTATTCATTAGATCCATGAAAGTAGAGGGTGCATTGGTCAAACCAAAGTACATCACCAAAAACTCAAAATGTCCATATCGTGAACAAAAAGCGGTCTGTGGAATATCTTCCTCATGAATTCTCAACTGGTGATAGCCTGAACGAATATCAATCTTTGAAAATACCGAGCTACCACGTAACTGATCGAACAGATCATCAATCCTCAGAAAGGGATATCGATCTTTTTGGAAGATGTCATCTGACAAAGTTTGTGCCAATATGTTCATGGCTTTAGCATCTGCAATATTTGCCTTTTTCTGTGCATCTGTCTACTCAGGTGGTGGAACAACATGAGTGCTTGATGTTGATGTAGATGTAGATATAGCAGTTGTTTGTTGAGGAGAACCTCTCAAAATAGAATTATAGATTTCCTCATCAATAGAATTCATATACAGCCTAATTATTGCCATCCAGAATGCAAATTTATTCATAATTGCAGACTGGAGGTCTGGTGCTTGCATAATCTTTGTTCTGTTCCATGCTGTGAAATAAATAAAACTAAGATCAGATCTAACAAAGGATCTTTTGGTTCAAGTGTTAGCTTGTAGAACCAAAGGAACCTGCTCTGATACCAATTGAAAAATGGGGGTTAGATCTGATTACTCTAGAGTGGGGGAGGTGAATGGAGTATTTAAAATATTTTTGGCTGTTTAAGATTTTTATATCAGAGTAAAGAATAAGTGATACCAACAATAACAAAAACGAAAAGCAATCTAAATTAATCTACTCTAACACAACAACCTAGTCTATCACAGCCACAACAAGAACAACAAGAAAAAGGGCAACCAGACAACACAAGAAATTTTATAGTGGTTCCCCAACCTAGGTAGATCCACTCTTCTACAACCCGGGTAGGAATCTAATAACATGTTTTGATCAGGAGACTGCCACCTTTGAGCTTTTGATCAGGTGCCCAAAAACCAAAATAAACTTTTGAAGGGTGTTAATAAACCCTTTATGCAGGAGGGGGGAGAGAGATTGATGGTGTCTTCTCTTTCTCAAACAACTGAGAAGACAAGTGGATTACTATTGTCAAGGCTTCTCCAGAAATCACTTGAAGCCTTGCACAGGGTGTAGTAGGACTTCGGCCTTGACTTGAAGAGATCGAGGAAATTATGACTTATTCAGAGATTGTTGTCCTTCAAAATTCCTGAAGTAGAAGTTGAAGAAGACTCTTGATAGTGATTGATGTTCTTCTTCTTCAGTAAAATCAAGGAGAAAACAAAGTGTTTTCTGCACAGAGAATGTCTGAGAGATTTTCTGTATGTTCTCTATTTCTGTATCACTCTTTGTCGTATAGTATTTTGAAAATAAAATCACTTTTATATTCTCTGTCGAATTTCTCCTTTGAATTTTGAATTCTCAAGCATTAATTACTGATGTTCGGGAGACTGAAAATCGGCTGGAGAATATTTTCATTGATGAATTTCTCCAACTGTCCCAATTAATTAAGCAAGTAATTATCCTGATGAAGACCATAATCAAAGCTGCCAGTAATGGCTATATTCAGAGAATATAAGCATTAATTACTTCAGGAAATTACTACTAAATAATATGAAATAAAGTACAGGAAACAAGGAAAATTCTAAGTCTGGAACTGCAACAAAAATCGTTGACCATAGAATAGATTTCGTCGACCTGAGATCCAAGTTCGTCGAGCTGAGAAGTCCTATTCGTCGAGCTGAGAAGTCCTGTTCGTCGACCTGAGAAAACTTGTTCGTTGACTTGAGATCCAAGTTCGTCGACCAGAGCTCAGCTAACTGCATTCTATGAATAACTTGCCAATTCTGTGGTCCAAGTTCGTCGAGCACACATTCTATCTTCGTCGAGCTGAGTTTAGAGAAGACATTCTAGAAAGAATGTGTTAAGTTGAAATCCATACTTCGTCGACCTGATCTCGAATATTGTCGAGCTCAACTCAGAGAATTGACTCTGAGTTCGTCGATCAGCGATCGACGATTGTTGAGCATAGTTTCAACGAGCGTCGAACTTATATACTGAACTTGATTTTCTCTAAGTCTTGAGTTATCTGAGGTCTTCTGCTGGATGGTCCATATTTGGTTTAACCTAAGGACTTAGCCTAGACTCTAGGACTCAAAACACATGACCCTAGCTATACATTATGGGTCAGAAATGCTAATTAGTGAAACTAGACCAAATCCAACTAGGGATCAAACAAATTTATCCATCTAAATGCGGGGAGACTGGATACTCCACCATACACCACAAATGCCCAAACACCTGGTAGATCCCCACAAGGTGCTAATAGGGAGATCAAATGTCACGGCGGTGGGTTTACCCACACAAAAAAAACTCCCGGAACAAAGAAAAACCTCGAAGGAAAACCTCGTAACGATACAGGTTTATAGCTCAGAGGCACACCACAACCCAATCGGGGGCTGGTGGCTTGTCTCGCTCCACGACATCGCCACGAAGAAAAACCAAGATAGGCATCTCAAGTCAACAACTACACGTCGGATTCTACTAAATAATTTTATAATTGAGGCGGCTGATCAACCTTTAGGGAAGATTTCACGGTCCTAAACAACTCTTAACACATTCTACATAAACATTAGGAACGATTAAAGCCATCGATTGAACAATTTCATCGAATTTCTACAACACTTACAAGGTTAAATTTTCATGACAAAACTAATAGCACTATTGGATACAATGGAAAATTAATTATACCAACAAATGGAAAGGACATTAGTGCAGAAAGAATGAAGAACAAGGATATTACCAGTTATCATCGAAATTTGAAAGAAGAGGGAAAAGGGAAAACCACCACTTTCCTTGGTTTCGCAAGAAAAAGCACTTTAAAATTGCTCCTTAACGTAGATCGAGGCTAGAGAAGACTAGGGGAGTCAAAATCTAACAAGAAAAAGCCAAGATAGATGTTAGGGCCAAAAACCCTAACGAGAAAAACTCAAGAAATGGGGAAGATCTTACCACGATGACAAAGCTCTCACTGAAAGATTTTCAGATCTATGATCGGTTGGAAATTTCGAGCACTAGAGCACCGTTGGCGGCCACCGAAAGAATCACGAAAAGACTTTCTCTCTCTTGCTCATGTCGCTCTGGTTCGGGAAAGAGAACAGGAGTTTAGTCTAATAGAAGGAGGAAGAAGGGTATTTATATTTATTTATATATATGATAGATTCATTATAAAAAAAACCTTTATACTTAGAAGAATGAACAAGGGTCGGCTGAACCGGTTCCGGGATGAAGACTTGGAGTACTCGAGTACCATTAAGTTACTCGTGAACTAAAGGCAAAATCATCTCGAGTAAAGAAAGAGAGTACTCGAGCACTAGAAAGTCACTCGAGTAAAGAAGGCAAAACTACTTGAGTACTAGAAAGGAGAATTACTCGGGAGCTAAGTCACGTCTCGAGTGCAGAAGGAGGGTACTCGAGTATTAGAAAGTTATGTGAGTTCTAGAAGGCATGCACGACTCGAGTACAACAGAAGGACCACTCGAGTACCAGGAAAACAGTACTCGAGTTCTGAATAAGGAATATCTCGAGTACACCAGACTTCTCGAGATCAAGGGCACTTCTCGAGAATACAGAGATATTTTTTTGAGTTCAGGCGGGGCATTACTCGAGTACAAGAAAAGGCCTATTCGGGTACGACAGGTACTTCTCGAGAGCAAGGAGATACCTCTCGATTAATAGGCACGCATTACTCGAGTACTGAAGATAGGTAACTCAAGTACTTGAAGATATTTCTCGAGAACTCCAGGTCCTCTCGAGAACTGAGCGGGATAGATTTGAAAAATTCGGATTGTCTTATATTCTGGTATAAAAATGCAGACTCTAAGAACTTAGTAGGGGAGAGAACCCTAGAATCTGACATACCATTCTTGAGACACTATCATCAAGTGCTTACCCAAGCAAAGAAAATCGTCACAAGGACCCAAACACACGACAAGACCCCAAAAAAATGCTCGGTACACAACAAAACCGGACAAGTCCAAGTCGTCAAAATCTCAACATTAATCAAAGAAAATCTTCTAATCCCAACATAATAAAACTGGTAAAACAGACCCAACAAATGCAAAAACGCACAAACGGTGCAGCGCCAACATCAAAACAGAGAAGGGTAACGCCCTGACGTCATAATTATGATGTCCATAGACCAAATAATAGCACCAAAAAATCATGGGCGCTACAGTAGACAAGTCCTACCAACCCCTCTAGGAGGGTTTGCCGTCCGAGAGCTCGCCCCGCATAACCCCTGCACCGAGCTTCTCTTTGCTTTTGTACTACTTTTTTGTTATGCCTCAATGTGAACGCGGGCTGAGTCCCCAACTTGTTACATTTTGTAATTAATAATATATTCCCTTTTGAATTGATATTGTTTGTTATATTGTTGTTGGAACCAGCTTTCTAGTCCCTCCTAAAGTTCGAAACTGAGGATGTAGCCCACATGTACTCGTCTTGAACTACCCTCCTGACGTGAGTCGGAGACCTAGAAACAGACTGAGGGGTCTCAGCTCGGAGGAACCACCTCTTTCCTGGAAGAACTGAAGATCTTCCCCTCCCTAGACAATGCTAAGCTAGGTGCCTGTGAGGAAGACAGTAGCAAGGTTCAACAACCATCTCAGGCCCCTTATTGGTCTATTTATAGGCTTTTGAATCTGATCTGCAAATATCACTTCTTAACTAACCTGAAATGACCAAAACACCCTGGGCTGGGTCTGTCAATAGCCAAACTCCGCTGTTTTGGAGGGCTATACGCAGACCTCCAGGTGTAAAATTACCTGGGGAAAAAAAGTAAAATCCCCCTTGGGGGTAAAAAGGTAAAAACTCCTTTTCTTGCATGTGGCGAGTGGTGGAAAAGACTGACGGGCGAGACGACCCTCTCTGTACGTCTCCCCGGCATCATGCCCTATAGTCCATCTCGCCTCCTAGAGCCATGTCACAATACCTGGGCATCTCGCCTACCTTAGAGAATCCCCCATCCTCCCTCCTGTAGGTGGGCCTCCTGGTCTTACTTGTCTGTCTAATTCATCTCACCAGTCCCCCCTTCCCACTCATTGAACACCCTCTCGCGAGCCCAAGCTTGTACACAATCCCCGCTCTTTTCGAGGTTGCCCTAACCTAAGAAAGATAAGTCCAACCGAGGCTCGCGACGCTGGGATTCATTTATGAGAATCTTTGGCGGGCCCCCCTGGGGCCTATAAATATGAGATCCCACCTCTCCTTAGGGTGCCCCTTTTCATCTTCCTCCATTTCCTCGACCTTCAGCATGTCTCACATCCAGAGCTTTCGTGAGCGCCTCGCGATGGTGCAAAAACGATATAAAGCCAACATGGCCGCCCTGTTCCCGGATTTGGGGCGTACTCCTTCCTCCGGTCCTCCATCCTCTCACCTGAAGAAGATGAAGGCCACCTGCCCTCCCCTCTCGGCTGGCGCGAACTCCTTTGCACCCTTGAGTACAGATAATCTTCCCCCCGCATCTCCCGGGGAGAGACGGGTAATTCCTCATTATTCCATCTCTTCTTATTTCGTCCCGCTTGTTGATTATGCTTTTTCAGGGAAACTTCGTTGATTCCCCTATGCCCGCAAATCCTCCCGACGCTACCAACAAAATTTATCAGCGCGCAAACTAGCCCGAGGCATCCACCCAACCCCTCACACGGAAATAAAACCTCTCGCGGGTTGTGGGAAACCCTCACATCCTAAGTAAGAAAACTCACCCTCCTCGGTTTCGCTCCAATTCACATTCCTTTACCCAACCCACGCGAGATAACTAGGTTAACTTCTGTGATCCTGGCGCGTGGCCGCGAGATCATCCTTCCTTATGATTTCTCGTTCTCTGTGCAGACATCCAATTTGAATCCGACACTGAGGACGGTCCCGCGTCTCCTCCCCTCTCGCCTCTTCCACGCCCTGACGAGATCGAGGACTACTTGGGTGATCCCATGGATACCCTGGAGCTGAAGTGGAGGACGGCTAGGATGTTCCGCAAATATACGCATATAATCCACAAGATGGTGCTGGAGAAGTAGGCCTCTGACCGGCGCATGGACTGGCTAGAAACTGAGTGTCACCACCTTTTTGCCGAGATGGAAGATGATGGTGTAATGGATGGGACAGACCCCCAAGCCATCCTAAACGTGACGGATGAACACCTCCGTCTCGCGTGCCGCGGCATGGTCGCCGCCCGCACTTTTCATCAACCTGGCCGCCCACCATTCGCGGGAGGTCAGGATGGCCTCTAGAAATGGGTCAGGAACTAAGCGGTCGCGGCCCTGTCTCGCCTTCTCACGGCCCTCCTGTATTATTATTGCCAACTTAATTATGTTTAATTATTAATGTGTTGTATAAACCCCTTGGACGGGATGCTTCCCCCGCGCGGGACGAAATATTTTATCATTATGGTACTGTCTACCGGTCATGTCGTGCTAGGTTTTTCATCATTACTGTGATTAGCTAATTTTTCAATTAATTAGTCTGTCATGATTACTTTGACCCTTCGAAAAATTCACTGCGGCGCTTCCGCCCCTTGGGTTCTAGAGAGAGAAAGAGAGAGACGGAGCGTCGGGCTACCTCTTCATTTCCCGCCTCTTGATTTTCCCGCTCAATCCCCTCTCTCTTCTTCGTACGTTATAAATACCTCTTAGATTTGGATATTCCCATACTTCCATTGCTATTCTTGGCTATCTTTGCGGTCGGAGCTTCCGCCTGCCCCTCTTCTTCCCAACACTTCTCGCATCCCGCTCTCCTTCTAATCTTTGCTTTTCTCCTATTTCTGCCTCCTCGCCTGCAATGGGAAAGAAGAGGGTGGAAGGAGGTGAGGGCCGCAGCCACTGCGGAAAGAGATTTGCGGATCACGATTTTCCTCTCGGCAGACTACTAGAGGAAGAGTATACTCGCTTCGCTAGCGAGTTCCTTGCTGACGGCTATCTGTCTCACCCACCCAAAGTTGGCGAGTGCATCAATACTTTTTATTCCAACGAACTGGCCTTCACTATCTCGCACTTCGAGGCGGGGCTGCAACTTCCCCTTTTGCTAGAGGTCAAATTATTCTTTAAGTATTTCGGGGTTGTTCCCGCCCAATTCAACCCCAACTCTATCTCTATGCTGGTTGCTTTCCCATGCTACTTGCGGCGAGAGCGCATCGAATTCAGCTTGACCGTCTTTCGCAAGCTATTCATTTATCACACAAAATACGATGGCATTTCCTACTTCACCGGCCAAGGCCTGAAGGTGTGCGAGACGCCGAACAAGAATCATCACTGGTTGACCCGCTTCGTCTTCATTCGCGGGGACTTGGGAGGCATCCGTCTCGCCCCGATGTCCCCTGCTGAGTGCTACTATGAAACTCCCAAGTTTGGGTGTGCCGAGAAGGCTCTCTGCAACTTCTTCGCAGGGAAAAACTTCAAGGTAAATTTCCTCAGGCGAGACCTCGACTCGCTTCCTGCTGTCTTCACCGGAGAAGGTATACTCCTGCCCCCATTTAGATTTGTTTATTTTTTGTTTTACGCTAACTATCAACCTGCCCAGGGGAGAGAACCGTCCCTGTCCATCCTCCTTACCAAAGTAACAAGGGTTTCGCCCTAGCGAGTATGATGGCGAAGGCCGCTAAGGAGACGCTGACCCCCACCCCAAAGAAAAGGCCCGGGGACGAGGGCACTTCTCGACACAGCCCAAAGAAGAGCATGAATAAATCGGTGTCCTTTAAAAAGGAGAAGAAAAAGTCCGCCCCCAAAGAAAGGAAGGTGTTATCGGGATCCCAGTCCAAGATTTCTTTAGGGTCTCCCTCACCTCGCCAAATAGCCGTCTCGCCTACCCTCAGATGGTCTTGTCAGAACAAACTGACACCACCACTGTACAGCCCGCTGAGTTCCCTTCTGGGGAGGCTGGCCCCTCCAGCCGCCCGGCTCCTACCTCGCACCCCAATAATAAAATTTTGATTCCATTGGACTCCATGAATGATGAGTCCACTTTATATACCTATTTTCGAACTGATCTGGGCTAGTTTTCACGCGTTTGCACTTCACTTTTAGTTCTTTATCGTTCCTATTTCATCTAATCATTATTTCCATAGGAAGTGCACATTTATGCCCGTGGTCGTGTATTTTGTTATTCTTATAGTCTGCACTCCTTTTTGTGATTGCCTGAAATGTCTGCACAGATTAGTGATTTGTTTTTCCTTCAGCACAGGGGTCGTGTGCGTGTTCCGGGATGGTTGTGAAATAGGAATACTGCGCACGATCATGAGATCTAATGCGCATGACCACTGGTCGTGCGCCCCTGATCGTGCGCACTACTCTTCGTTTTCCAGAATCAGCCTGGGGTAAGCGCACGACCACTGGACATAATGCGCACGACCACGGTCGTGCGCCACTGATCGTGTGCATTGATTCCTCTTTTCTGGAGTCCTGTCTGGGGTAATCGCACGACCATTGGACTTAGTGCGCACGACCACTGGTCGTGCGCCACTACTCGTGTGCATTATCCCAGTTCTTCTTCTTGATATTCCATGCCAGTGCGCACGAGCACAGGACATAGTGCGCACGACCACTGGTCGTGCGCCTGTGATCGTGCGCATTGTTCACTTCTGCTTTTGTATAAATAGTGCATGTCTCGCCCTAATTCCAAGGAGGATCCGGACCTCGACATTTCTCCGCCGTGTTCCGCCATCTCCGCCGTTCCCCTTCATCTTCCACCCTAGGGAGGTTCTCCGGGCAAGTTTCATCGCCAAATCCAAGCCGGAGCTTCCTCTCGGCCTTCTCCTTCATCCATGAGCTTCAAGTAGGGTTTGACGCCATAGCCATCATGCAAAGTAAAGCTAGCAACTTCGTCCGCTATCGTGAGATGAATAAGACGGGCCATTGGAAGGTGGTGACAACCCTTCTCTATCCCGGACGCAGTTGAGGACCGAGCTTGGACGCGGAATGACAACCCGACGATTCCAACCGTAAATCCTCAGCAAGGCTTCGGATTCGGTCGATCTCTTGACTTGTTCTTGCTTTCTTGTTGAATATTGGTGTTTAACTTTATATATAATTGATGAAGTATGCTTTGTTTGTAAAACGTTTTTATACAATTATGTCTATGTGATTGTATGTTTTTATTATTTACTTGAGTTGCGCCATATTCCATCCACCACCATTTACCCTTGACGCACTAGCAATTGCTAGTGGCGTGCGTAGCAAAGAGGTGCTTACGACCCTCATTCCGCCATTCTCACCACCTCATCCGCAAGCCTACTCACCCATCCGCCTAGAGATTCGGTGCATAGCGGCCCGACTAGTCTTCCATCCCGCCTGGCGAAGCATCGCATAGCGGCGTTGTATAGGAGTAGTTGTTAGATTTTTACTTTTTTTTTATCTCAACAATCCAAACCCCCCTTAGTTAGCTCCGACCTGAGGACTTCAATCTCAAGTCCTCCTCGAAACTAACTCCACCTTACTGTGTTCCTTGTGAGATCGATACTTGGGAAAACCCCCATTTTATATTACTTGTGCGACCGGTTCACTGCCGTGATCTATAGCATCAAGTTTTTGGCGCCGTTGCCGGGGAACACAGTCGTGTGAGTTTTTGGAGAGAGAGATAATAGATTGAAGCCATTTTCCATTTGTGCATATCATTTTTTTTATTTATTTGCTTTGGTTATTAGACTTTTTATTTTGCTTATTTCTTATTTCTTTTTGCCCTTTTATTTATTTTTGATTTAGATAGCAGATCCGTGCTATTTTTATTTTAGCTGTGTAGCACTTTTCAGCAATTATTTTTGTTCGTGATGGATCCTGATGCTGAGTGCCGTACCCTTGACACTTTTCGCCGATCAATCGATGTCATTGCTGTTATGAATGACGAGCATTGCATTCGGTGTTTGTTATGTCAAGGTGTGGGCCATATGTTGAAGGATTGCCCTCGTTTGTGCAAGCCTTCTCCCTCTGAGGGCATGTGCACAATAACCTCCCATTCGCGGAAGACTGTTGTGGACAGGCCTACCAGGGTGTTGCCTGGCCCATATACTGACATAACGCACTTTGGTCATTCTTTACCCTTTGAGATTACTGAAGAATCTCTGGCCGCATACAACTCTTTCATGGGTCCCTCGATCCCTTTTTACGAGCTTTCCTTAGGTGATGATGATCACTCTGGTGTTAGCCAACAAAAAGAGGAGCTGGAACTCATGGACGCTCCTGTATGGGACAATGAGATTGTTCCGGTCGTCGACGGGGTGGCGTTAGTGAATGATTTTGCGATGGGGCCTGCTCATTCAGTGCTTGACTTTGAGAGCAGCCTTTCCCCTCCGCAATTTTTGCCGAATTGTGCTACTCCATTTTTGTGTGAGTCAGTTGATGATGCCGTATTTGTTGATGATTCGGTGCCCGAGGTTGCGCCGAAGTGGGATGATGATTCCTCTTTCTCCGACAGAAAAGGTGGATCTTCGGAACACTTTTACACAACCCGGTGGGATGAGGAATACCCCCTTTCCGATGCGGAGGTTTGCACCTCCTTATTGGATGAGGTCGTTCCTCTTACCACCGCGGACCTTGAGTTCTCGGATTCCCCTCGGTACGACTCGTATGCTACCGACGATGATCTCTTCTTGGATCCTGCTGGGAGTGAGACCGGGAACACTCCCCCTATTTTTGATTATTTTAGTTCTTCTTCTCCTTTATTTCTTGATCCCTCTTCTTTATCTGAGCCTGTGCAGGTTGAATCTCCACAGGTATGTTGGGGTGATGTTGAGCCTTGCGCTCAGGCTGTCGACGAGTGCATCCTCTTGTGTGAGGAGGTTCCTACCTCCTTCACAGTGGAAGCCCCTGCCGTCACCTTCGCCCCTAGCGAACCTGTGGTGGACGAAACCTTGCTAGGCAAGGATTTGTTTTGTGGTGAGATGAGTGGGGACCAGGCCTCCTCCTCATCCTACTTCCTATTTCCTCGACCTGTGTTGGGCATGTATTACTATTTAGGTAGAGGGGTAACTGCTCTATCACCGTATCGGTACCCATTACCAAAACGGATATTAGGCCAGTTACTTGTGCACTTTTTATTTCATAGGCCCATTAGCTAGAACTGTTTAGAATTTAATAAGTCGTGTTGTGATGACAATAACCGCAGTACTTATCTTTCATTTTCTGCATTTTCGTTTTCATGTCTATTTAGTTTTAGTCTTTCTTTGTAGTTTGTATATTTTTGTTTTGTTTTTATGGAGCTCACCCCTGCAGGTATTCTTGACAACATCGCATTGACGGGGTTGTGATTCTTCATATGGCGGGCCTGCTTCAGGTTTCCACGCGCCTTATGGTATGCTCACTGGCTAAGCATTGGGTAACCTCTTCCCTTAGCTCTTTATGATTTTAATTTCTCTATTATATGCTGTTTTGCTTCGTTTAAGTCTGGGGGAGAGATCTGTTACCTATTGCACGTGCACATCTCATGTGCATACTAGAAGCTTTTATAGTTTTATTTTGATTAGTTCATTGCATCACACACCACTGCACCCATATGAGCGTGTGCTTAGCTGTTAGTGTGCCGCGAGTTAAACTCATTTCTTCGTTAGATTTGGGAAAATTATGGTGCTGGCTTAGGATTGTGAGACGGAGTAAAATGTTGACCTTGCTGTGCTCCTAGTCAACTGCTCTCGTCTCATGTAGAAATTAGAGTAGATTTAATTTTTTTGTATGCTTTTAGTTTTATATTTTTCTAATTGCGGAAATACTTGTTATTCTACTCAAAAGTTGGTGAATCCGGTGTGAATCCGACGGTAGCTTAGGGATGTGTGTAGACGGCCGTTAGGTTCGTATTGCTCGAGTCGGGAGGATGGATAGTCTTTCTCGTTGGCTAAGAACTTGCCCCTAGCTACTCTCGAAGCATGGGTACATGGTTAGTCAAGTGCGTGCGTGATGTGGGCCGTCACTTTGTCTTGTTTGAGCCTTGTACCATTCCCGACATCTATCCGTTGTTATCCCCGTTGAGCCTGTCCCTTCCTTTGAAATCCCTTCGCCTCGCTACCATAGCCATATAGCCTTTCCTACTCACACATCTGAATGTGGTCGCTCGGTTAGTTTGTTTTGTTGTAGTTTATATCCGTTTTGTGTGGGCAGTTTTGTTGGTGTTTGTGTAGCTTGTGGTGTTGCCGTGTTTTCCTTTTTTGTTTTGGCTATTTGGATAAAAGAAAAAAAAACTTAAAAAAGAAAAAAAAGAAAAAAAAAATTATGATAGTAAATAAAAACAAAATTCCCAATGTGGAATACAAGAAAAAAAAAGGAAATGTATATGTATATTTATTATTGCTGAGTTGTGAAATGTTGTTGAGTAATGTTCGTTATGGGCGTGCACGCACCGTCAAAAGTCCAAGTCTGGTGGTGCGTCGCACGTGTTTGTCCATTGAGTTTAGCTGTGTGCGTTTTCGGGCGATCTTATTTTGGGTGTGTGCGTCCGTCTTGTTTACCTTTATATAGGCTGCCTTCACCTAAGCCTATATTATACTCCAAGTCCTATGGATTCGTGCTTGAGTCTAACTCGTGCTGTGGAGAGAGTGTGAAATGGCAAGCATATGGTCACCAACATTGGTGTATTCCTTTGGAGGTTATCCGGAGCCCCAATCTTTGATAATGCTCGCCTAGCGATTAGTCTACTTTCTCCCTACGCGTGACCGGATGATTCACTGTGATTCCATTTTTGAGTAATAATAAAATTTTGATACGCATTGTGAAAAGTAACAGCTCAGTGGCAGTCCGCAGATCCTCCGCTTCCTTGTCTGCAGGGACCAGCTTCGAGGCCGTCTCCACCATCGCCATCTGGGCGGAGACCTTTTCCTTCTGCTTGGCGATCTGCTTCCTTAGCAAATCCGTCTCATCTCCTTCAGTTGTAGATTGTGGGGGGGGGGGTGATCGCCAATCTTAACCTCCAGAATCTCGACTTCGCGATACAATACCTCCAACAGGGATCGATTAATGAGATCAAGTTGGTCGGTATCAAAGGAATTGAGCATTTTATTAGTTGACAAACTAACCGTCGAGAGGGAATTGCATACCGGGATTGGAGCCTCTGGTATGACGAAGTGGACTCAGATACCTCCTTTTCTCGGGTCCTGCAAGCTTGCAGCCCCAGTCCGCACAAATATATTTTTCTCTTTCCTAGCCCGTATTTTCTTTTCAACTCTCTCGACAACAGAGGACTTGTCCCTCATCCTCTTCTTCTTAGAGGGGCCTCCTTTCTCAGTTGTGTCCACAGCGGCCTGCTCCAGGTCCGGCAGAATCTTGCGGACTTCCTCTAGATTAGCAACAACTAGTGCATGTAAGACACCTTTTCCACAGCACCTTCCCCAGCAGGTCGTCTGTCTTAATCCAGATCGATGATGGGCTGCTGGGAATCCAATGAAGAAACTTTAGTTTCTTTATTTATACAAAACATGAGTGTACCCGATTCAGAAGGGTACACGGCCATGTCCGCAGAGTTCGATGGGTTCTTTTGAGTACACACTGGCGGATTCAGCACTTTGTGTGTGCTTTGTGGTGGATTTTCAGAATGAGCGGTGGCATCCGCAGAATTCCCGCGAGCGGGCTAGTCAATTTGGAGGACTCCTTCCGTTAATGCTTTATCCCTGTGGGAGGTTTCTCCTGTAGAATGGATCACTGCCCCATTTTCCTTCACCACCTTCTTGGTTTTCATTTGTTGTCTGGGCATCTCCACCTTGGAAGTGAGGCTGCCAAAGAATGCACCTAGTCTTGTCATGGCGGACTACAAAGCATAGACCACAAGTGTTGAGAAGCGCCCCGTGGCTATGAACAACTTTAGACAAATGCAGAGCGTCCAGCGATATTTATAGCACTGACATCATCAACAAGGCTTGCGAACTCGATGGTTAAGCTAACATTTTCGATGTTTCCAGAAACTTAAAAATGTGCTGGGATTGTGTTAACCCCCAAAGTCCACAACATGTTCAACAAGGTTCCAAGGTCACATGCTGCAAAGAGGCGGACTCGATTCTCCAGTCCACCCAGATCGTCATGCCTCGGCATGTTCAGCAAGATCCAGCTCCAGCGGCGGACTCAGCTCTCAGTCCGCCCAGGTCATCCTATCTTAAGAGATCAGCCCCCAGGATCACACTGCTACCTCTTCAGGAAGACTCAGTCCTCAGTCTGCATAGGTCGTGACCCTCTAGCCAGGATCGCGCCTTGCAGCATTAGATGGAATCTCCAGCCCGCGAGCCCATTCCCCACCTCTTGCGCGGACTGGCATGTCTTTTCTTTTTGCTTCCCGTCACCGTTGCCTGGTTCTCTTATACCCTGGGTAGCCGGTTATTTTCGCCCTGCCCATGGGCAGGCCCCCGAACCTATAAATAAGGAGGAGTGGTTCACCCAAAGCACGCTGAATCGAGCCTTGGAGCCTACCTGTCAAAGGCTGCGGACTCGAATCTCAGGCTTTGCGATCTCCACTTCCTCTACTCCGGCACTTTTCATTTCCTATTTGTAATCAACTCATTTGCAATCCAAGGAAAGCACTGTCGTAAGATAGGCATTTATGCCACGACGGGTGAAGTCTGGTGTTGTTGTGGTTCATGGCTCTGCTTTCTTCCTCATCCGCTTAGTAGATAGCTGCTTGCATTCGCCTTTTTTCCATTCCTTTCCCCCATGCTCACCTTTAGCTGGTGGTGCCCGTTTCTCTCTCTCTCTTTATTCGCTCATCAATGCACGTTATATTTTAAAATTACCATCTTTTCACTTCTTTTTTATAAAGATTAGTGGGTCTTCACGATTTAACTTAAGGTGCTCTGTTATATTTTAAATTTACCCGCTTTTGACTTCTCCTTTTCAAATAATAGCATGTGTTCGCGAGTTCAGTTCAAGTACTCACATTATATATTAAATTTACCTGCTTTTGTCTTCTCTTTGGATAGATTAGTAGATGTTCGCATGTTCACTTCAGGAACTCACATTATATTTTAAATTTACCTGTTTTGATCTCTCTTTTGTAGAAATTAGCATTTATTCTCTTGTTCACTTCAGGTACTCGCGTTTTATTTTAAATTTACCTATTTTGACTTCTCTTTTTATGTGGATTAGCAGGTGTTCGTGAGTTAACTTCAGATACTCGTGTTATATTTTAAATTTTCCTACTTTTGAATTCTCCCTTGCAGAGATTAGCAGTTGTTTGTGAGTTCACTTCAGGTACTGCTGTTATTTTTTAAATCTACCTGCTTTTGTCTTCTCATTTTTAGAGATTAGCAGCTGTTCGGGAGTTCACTTCGAGTACTCGCATTTTATTATAAAATAACCTGCTTTTGACTTCTCTTTTTGAGAGATTAGTTGGTGTTCGCGATTTCTCTTCAGGTACTTGCATTATATTTTAAATTTACCTGCTTTTGACTTCTCTTTTATAGAGATTAGCGGGTCTTCGCGAGTTAACTTTAGGTCCTCATGTTATATTTTAAATTTACCTATTTTGACTTCTCCTTGGTAGAGATTAGCAGGTGTTTGCGGGTTCACTCCAGGTACTCGAATTATATTCTAAATTTACCTGCTTTTGACTTCTCCTTTGCAGAGATTAGCAGGTGTTTGCGAGTTCACTTCAGGTACTCGCGTTATACTTAAAATTTATCTTCTTTTGACCCCTCTTTTGTAGAAATTAGCAGGTGTTCACGTGTTCACTTCAGGCACTCGTGTTATATTTTAAATTTAACAGCTTTTGACTTCTCTTTCGCAGAGATTAGCTGGTGTTCACGAGATCACATCAGGTACTCGCGCAATATTTTAAATTTACTTGCTTTTAACTTCTCCTTAGCAATGAATAGCAGGTGTTCGGGAGTTCACTTCAGGTACTCGCATTATATTTTAAATTTACCTATTTTGACCTCTCTTTTGAAGAGATTAGCAGGTGTACGCGAGTTAGATTCAGGTACTTCTGTCATATTTTAAATGTACCTGCTTTTGACTTCTAATTTGCAGAGATTAGCAGGTGTTCTCGAGTTCAATTTAGGTACTCGTGTTATATTTTAAATTTACCTACTTTTGAATTCTCTTTTGGAGAGATTAGAAAGCTTTCACGAGTTCACTTCTGATACTCGCGTTATATTTAAAATTTACCTGCTTTTCACTTCTCTTTTGAGGAGATTAGCAGGTGTTCGTGAGTTCACTTTAGGTAGTCACTTTATATTTTAAATTTACCTGCTTTTGATCTTTCTTTTGTACAAATTAGCAGGTGTTCGCGAGTTCACTTCAGGTACTTGTTGATGCACGAAAATGAAGAGTGACGAGCACCACCAGCTAACGATTCGAACACATGGGAAAGGAAGGGAAAAGAAGGCACTGCAAGCAGCTAACTACTAAGCGGATGAGAAAGAGCAGAGCTGCAAACCACAATAACTCCAGACTTTGCCCGTTGCAGCTTGAATGCCTCCCTTGAGATGGACTTTCCTTTGATTGCAGATGTGTTGGTTATTGGTTGAAAGGAAAAGTTCAAGAAGCTGAGCAAGCTGGAGACCGCAAATCCTGAGATTCGAGTCTGCAGCCTTTAACAGGTAAGCGCTAGGGCTTGAGTCTGCGTGTTTTGTGTGTTCAACCTCCCCCTATTTATAGGTTCGGGGGACCTACCCAAATGGGCAGGGCAAAAAATAATCATTTTCTCGGTGTATAGGAGAACCGGACAGCGGTGATGCGAAGCAAAAAGAAAGCACACGCCAGTCTGTGCAACAGGGGCGGACTACGCTCGCGGGCTGGAGCTTCCATCTGTTACTACAAGGCACAATCCTGCCATAGGGTTGTAGCCTGGGAGGACTGAGCCTTGAGTATGCCTGAAGAGCAGGGCGATCAAGAGCTGATCTCCTAAGGACGAGCTGGACGGACTGCAGAACCGAGTCCGTCGCTGAAGAGCTGGATCTTGAACATGTCGATGCTTGACGATCTGGGCGGAGTGCCAAACCAAGTCCGTCGCTGATGGAGCATGCGAACTATGTGACCTTGGAACCTTGTACGTGTCGCAGACATTGTGAAAGTGAGTGTTAGATCAGAAATACTCTAGAGGGGTGTGAATAGAGTAGTCTTAAAAATTTCTTAACTACTATTACAACTTTTGTTGTAAATCAAAAGTGCATAAATTAAAAACCTAGCAAAAAATAAATCTAAATCACAAACACATCAAGAACAAAAGAAAAGGAGATAACCAGACGACACAAGAATTTTATAGTGGTTCCCCAACTTAGGTACATCCACTCTTCTACCACCCTTTGTAGGAATCCACTCAGATTTTTTATCAGGTGCCTGACACCAATGAGCTTTTGATCAGGTGCTCAAAAACCAACCCAAGTCTTTTGATCAGGAGACTTGTAACCAAGGAATCACTTTTGAAGGGAGATGACAACCCTTTATAGAGGTTGGTGTGAGAGAGTGATGGAAGTCTTCTTTTCTCAATCACAATGAGAAGACTATGTGGATTCAATGATGTTGTCAAAGCTCCCCCTGAGATGAAAAAGGGTACAGGAGAATTGGAGCTTTGCACATGGTGATAGGCCTTCAATTTAGAGACTTGATCCAGGAGCTTTAGAATGATAGTGCTTGAATGTCTTTAGCAAGGTCCTAGATAATAAGAACAGGAAGACTTTAGATTTGAAAAATGTGTTCTTATTACTTCTTCTTCAAATTGCTGTATGCTTCTTAATCAGTAGTATTCTGTATAAAGCTTTCTCTATGTCTCTCTTGATTAATTCACTGTGTCTATCTGTCTGTTTTTGTTATTCTCTTCTTCTGTATCTTTCAATTATTTGAATTTCTCTGTAATTAATGCTAACATCCTTGAGAATAATTGGCATTGATTTATTTCCCCAACTGTCCCGTGAAAAAACGGAAAGCAATAATCCTGGAGAAGACCATAATTAATGCTCATTCTAACGGATACATTTAGATAATTTTAGAGCATTAATTACCTAGGAATTATAGCATTGGAGTGGGGACAGAAGCTCAAACATAACTAAGTCTGGAATCGAGGAACAAATAGCAGAATTCGTCGAACTGAGTTCACAGTTCGTCGAGCTGAGACATTGTATTCGTCGACCAGTCATCTTCTGTTCGTCGAGCTGAGTTCCATGATCGTCAAGCTGAAAACTGAACTGCTATCTCTTTTGATTTTTGCCTATTCGTCGAGCTGGTAAATATGTTCATCAACTTGAGTTCAGCAATTATTCTGAAGTTGTCAAATATCCTGTGTCGACATAATTACTCTTGTGTGTCGACACAAATCTTCTATGTGGTGTCGACATAGCCTTTCCATAATGTCGACCGATGATCTTGGTGTCAACACAAGTTCTTCTAGTGTCGACATAAGTCTTCTAGTTCCAGAATTCTTCGAGAAGAGAACAGTGTTCGTCAACTTGAGACTGGAGAACATGGTCTCGACAGAATGCTGTGATAGTCCAAAGATTCATCGACCGAAGAATGGTGTTTGTCGAGCTAAGTCTGGAGAACCTTGAATTCTTCGAGCTGAGAATGATTCTGGACTTAGACAAATTAATAACTTCTGGAATCAGAAAGATGAAGTAGAGAGTCCAGTGATCGTCGACCAGAGAACTAAGTTCGTCGACTTAAATCAGGAGAATCAATTGAACTTGAAATGCTGAAGACTGAGTTCAGAGATCGTCGACCAAAGAATGAAGTTCGTCGACCTGAGAACTTCGGTCGTCAACCTGAGTCAAGAGAACAGTCTGGACTTAGAATTCTGATGGTGAAATCCAAGGATCATCGATCTTGACTGAAGTTCGTTGAGATCAGCTCAGAGAATATTTCTCTAAGATCGTCGAGCTGAGAATTACTATCATCGACCTGAGTTCGACGAACATCGAACTCATTTTACTTAGTCTCTTGAGAATTCTCTGAATCTTGAGGAAAACTTTATGTCTTGAGTCTCTGGCAGTCTGATGTTGGCTTGTCCATGTGATGTTGACTCTTAGGACTTGACCTAGATTCTACGACACAACTTTGACCCTTGCTATACATGTTGGGTCTCATCATCATAAGTTAGTGAACCTAGCCCAAATCAAACTAGGGATCCAACAATCTCCCCCTATTTGGGTGAGGTCACTAATAGACTCAAAATAAAAACATAAAACAAACAAAGCAAGAAAAAGATATATATGGCAGGGATAATAAACACATGCAGCTGATATATTTACATAAAAGATTTGTTCAGACAATAAGAGATAGTTTAAGATAGAAATACAAAAACAAAATAGTTCATATTTCACTTCTTATGCTTTTTCTCTTGATGCTTTATGTCCTTGCCCTTGTCACCTGGCTTGGTGAAGACTATTTCCCTGTTTGGATTTGAAGCTTGTGCCATAGTCATTTTCATGTCAGCAGCCCCTATAATCTTCAGAGATGTAGCTCTAGGGACCACTGCTTCAGGATGCAATTTCATATAATCATCAACATTAAAAATTTTGTTAGCCTTATCAAACCTTTTCAGTTCTTCTCTCCTGTACTTGGACATTGTAGTGTATTCAGAAGTATCCTTTCCTTCAGCCTTTCCCTTGTTGATCATAGAGAGGCCTACCAGTTCATGGAACCTGGCCATTCTAGTTGTGTTGGATATTTCTGGATCTTCATAAGGAATAGGAGGAGAGAGGGCCTTTTAGGACTTTCAGCTTGTTGATGTTGTTACTGTTGATGTTGTTTTCTTGAAGATTGTTGCCTGTGCTGGCTACTTTCATGATGAGATCTCCCTTGATGTCTTTGATATGTTTGCATAGGGGCAGATCTTTGAGAACTAGAACCAGAAGCACCAGCTGTAGGAGGAGGAGGAAGTGGTGGATCTTTCCTATACCTTTGAACTGGTGGAGGAGACTACCTTCTACTCTTCTTCCTTTCTTTTTGCTGATTCTTAGAGAGCCACATCCATGCTGGCATCCCTTTGTATGGAGTTATCTTTTGAAGAATATAGTAAGGGGTGTCATTGTTTGGATTGGGCCTGGAAGCAGGAGGAGGAGGAGGAGCTTTCCTTTTCTTTGAAGCTTGCTTCTTCTTCTTTGTATCCTCCTCATCTGAATCTTCATCCTCATCTTCATCATCTTCATTGTCAGAACCCCGAGGGTTATCATATAGATCATCCAGAGCCTTCAAAGCTTTAGCAGAGATAACAGGTTTTTCTGGAGCAGGAGGAGGAGTTGCAACAAGAGCTGGAGTTTCAGCAGAAGTGGGAGGAGAAGCTACACAAAAATCAGAACTAATTTGGACAGAGCTTTCAGCTGCTGCCTTATTTTCTTCTGCAATATCAGCCAAGATCAATTCATCTAGATCTGTCATTGGAGAGTCATCCATTACAAAAGTTGGTGCTGAAGATATTATTAAGGAAGAGGGAACAGCTACTACTTCTGGAGGTGAAGTGATTTCTGACTGTGTAATAGAAAGACTGTCCTGAATTTGCTTAACAACTTTTGAAGAGATGGGGGAAGTATATGGTATAATAGCCAAGGATGGCTTAGTGATCTCAGCTATAAGATAATGTATATGTACAATATCAAAAATACTCATCAATTTTTCTAAATTAACTGTGGGATTAAGAAAGAAATCACCAACAGTATTAGGTTCTTCAGAGTCTGATTCAAATTCCATATCAGTCTCAAAAAACTCAATCAAATCTTTATCAATCAAATCTGTATCTATGTATTCTGTACATTCTGCTGCTGTGTCTGAAGCTGCTGCTAATGCTGGAGCTGAAGAATCTGGTGCTGGAGCTGGAGCTGAAGCCTTTAGAGTTATAGCTGCTGCTTCATCATCAGGCATCTTTGGAGCTGTAGCTGCTACTTCATCATCAGGCATCTCCCCTGCATGGTTTCAGTAGAGCCTGAAGCCATGCCCCTGACTGAGGAGGGGGTAGTACTAAGAGTAGAGATTTTGTCAGAGAGAGAAGATATGGTGGTAGCAAGAGGTGTAATGGCCTCTGGTATAAGGGACTTGAGGAGGGGAGTGATGATGGAAAGGATGGAAGATATTTTTAAGGGATCCAATGATGGAGAGGGAGATGGTAGTGCATAAGGTGTGGAAGTGGGAACTATGGGAGGGATAGAGAGTGGAGCATCAGGTAGTTAAACATCTGGAGGGATGGTAGATGTGGATGGGGATGGATGGATGGCATCTTGCATGATGGTGTCTGTTGTTGGTAGATGGTAAGATGGTATGGAAGATAGATGTGGGGGAAGAGGAGATTGTGGTGGTGTACGAATGTAAGTGTCATTGGGGGAATCAGGAGATGTTGGTTTTTGTGTTTCTTGAATAGGGGAAGATGAAATGTCAGTGAGGTCAATAGGTGGAGATGAAGCTGGGGAAGCATGTGGAGATGGAGGTGGAGTAGGAACATGAGGATGTTGTTGTTGTTCTGGTGTTGAAGAGATAATGGGACAGGATGGAATTTGTGTTGCTGGAAGGGAAGCTGGAAGAGATGGTGGTGTTGGATGAAGCTCTTCAGCAGGTAGGGGAGTGGCTTTAACAGCCCTGGTGCCTTTAGAAGCTGGGGTGGAAGAGGTAGAAGCCTTAGTGGGCTTTGTGATTGTCCTCTCCCACCTGCCAAATAAGGCACATGTGAGCCTTTTACTGGCATTGATGAATATAGTCTGGGAGACAAGTGATTCAGCAGCCTTTTCCATGAGGAATATCCCTAGGATCCTTCCAAAACACACTTCTTTCTTGGTATTTTTCTTCTTTAACAGATCAAAGAGGATTTGAGCCCAGTCCACTTACTTCTTATTTATTACTGCACACATGACCAAGAACTGATGTCTTGTGATGTAGTCATGGGCAGTATGCTTGCCAAACAAGACCTTCCCAACAATGTCTGCTAGGAACTTGTATGTTGCAGACAAATGCTTCTTCAATAATTTATTTGGGTTGTCACCAGCATAACCCATCAGATTGAGCATCATATCAAACTCTTCAGAATCAATTTCTAAGTCCTCTTTGCCATTTGTGAAACCAAATATTTCAGTTATAACCGCGTGAGTTAAGGAGACAGTGTTACCCGCAATTGATCCTGTCATGGTATCGTCTTCAGAAGTGGATGAAGTATAAACCCATTCCCTGATTTCTATTCCTGCAAGCTTTATCCTTGTAGTCATCAGATTCTTTAGATTCTGTTCTTCCAGAAGTTCCAAAATATACAGGAAGATTGGATCCGAGTGCTGGAACGATTCGAAGTCGACATCAAAGCCAGTGTCAAACTTCATAGTGGTTAGAGCTCCTACTAGAATCGTCATGGAATCACCTGCAAAAGAGATAAACAACGATCAAGTGTAAGAAAACAGAAAGCGCGGGATGGAGGTCGAAGAAAACCTAGATATAAGGTTTTCAAGAATATGAAATGACAGACTCCGTTCCACAAAAATGAAATTAATTCTTCGAGCTGAGATCGACGAAATAAGTTTGACTGAAATAATTCGTCGATCTAGTCCCGAAGAATTGAAAATAGTTCGTCGAACTCCGTTCGGCGAATATCTTCTAAAGCAAGTTCGTCGAACTCCGTTCGATGAATATTGTTTCACTCACAGAGAGTTTGTCGATCTCCGTTCGGCGAATATCTCTCAAACTTTCCACGGTTCGTCGAACTCCGTTCGACGATCTCTGGAAAATTCGTCGACTGCAGACAGAAATCAATTAAAGTCTTCTCCATTGATCATTCCAAGTTGATTCACAAAGAACATATGATTTCTCTCATCCAGAGGTTTGGTGAATATATCAGCCCTTTGTAAATCAGTGTAGATATAAACAAGCTTGATTTTATTTTTGTCCACACACTCCCTAATGAAATGATGTCTTATATCAATATATTTTATCCTACTATGGTGAACTGGATTCTGGGCTATGGCTATAGCAGTTGTATTATCACAGAGTAGAGTTTAATTATTTAAGTTGAACCCATAATCTAGTAGCTGATTTAGTATCCAAAGCATCTGTGAACAACAACTACCTGCTGTAATATATTCTGCTTCAGCAGTAGAGGTTGACACTGATGTTTGCTTTTTACAAAACAAAGATACTAATCTCATACCTAGAAACTGGCAAGTTCTTGAAGTACTTTTTCTATCTAGCCTGCATCCAGCAAAATCAGCATCAGAGTATCCAATTAACTCAAATTCTGATTCAGCAGGATACCATAGGCCTAGATTAGGACAACTCTTTATATATCTCAAAATCCTTTTTAGCAAAATTAGATGAGATTCTTTAGGTTTCACTTGGAACCTAGCACAAAGACATGTGGCAAACATAATGTCTGGCCTACTTGCTGTGACGTATAATAGGGACCTAACAATTCCCCTATAAAGTTTTTGATCCACAGGTTTCCCTGGTACATCAGAGTACACAACATTATTGGTAGCCATGGGAGTTTTCTTTGCTGAGGCATCAGCCATCCCAAACTTCTTTAGAAGTTCTTTAGCATATTTTTCTTGAGAGATGAAGATGCCATCAGGGAGCTGCTTCACTTGGAAACCAAGAAAGTAGGAAAGATCACCCATGATACTCATTTCAAATTTAAAATGCATGAGGTCAAAGAACCTCTTGCATAATTTGGAATCTGTAGAGCCAAATATAATATCATCCACATAGATTTGTACTAACAAGATTTGGTCCTTATGATATCTAGTGAAAAGAGTTTTATCTACAGTTCCTCTTGTAAATTTATGCTCTAATAAGAAACTCGCTAAGGTCTCATACCAAGCTCTTGGAGCTTGCTTTAGACCATAAAGAGTCTTATGCAATTTAAAAACATGAGAAGGGTAAGTTGGAGAAACAAAACCTGGAGGTTGTTCTACATAAACCTCTTCTTGTAGTACTCCATTCAGAAAGGAACTGTTCACATCCATTTGAAAGACCTTGAACCTCTTGTATGTTATATATGCAAGGAATATTCTTATGGCTTCCAACCTTACTACAGGTGCAAAGGTTTGATCATAATCAATTCCTTCTTCTTGCATGTATCCATGAGCAACAAGCCTAGCCTTGTTTCTCACAATAACTCCTTGAGCATCCAGCTTGTTTCTGTAAACCCATTTGGTTCCAATAACTGGGTAGTTTTGGGTCTTGAAACCAAATCCTAAACTCTACATCTCTCAAATTGATTTAGTTCCTCCTGCATTGCAAGGATCCAGTGGGAATCTTGCTCAGCATCATGAATAGAAATAGGTTCAACCTGAGAGAGAAAACAGGCATGCATCAGATCTTGGGTAAGTTGATGCCTTGTTTGTACACCTGCTGATATGTCTCCAATCAATTGAGATCTGGGGTGATCCCTAAGTGTGACAAAATCAGTGAGTGGAGTTGGTTGTGCAACAGTATTTGGAATTAATTCCTCCTGTGGAATTGTATTTGCTGTTGGTAGAGATTCATTATCTTCAACTTCTTCTTCTTCACTTTCTTCAATGACTTGTGGAGAGAGATGAGTTGGCACCTCTTGTGTGAGGTTTAGTCCATCCAAGGTCTCACACAAGTGGGGTACCTGCAAGTTGCTATTGGTAGAAATTTCTTTCTCCTTGCAATACATATTAGTCTCATTAAATGAAACATGAATAGACTCTTCAATTTTCAATGTTGATTTGTTAAAAACCCTGTAGGCCTTGCTTACTTAGGAGTATGCTAGAAAAACTCCCCCTTCAGCCTTAGCCTCAAACTTTATAATGTATTTCTTATTATTATTGTGTATATAACAGGTACAACCAAATACTTTAAAATAGTTTATTTTAGGTTTCTTCCCTTTGAGCAATTCATAGGGAGTCATGTTCTTTAGTTTGTGAATTAAGCTCCTGTTCAGGACATAATTTGCTATGCTAACAGCCTCTGCCCAAAAGGTTAGGGGCATGTAAGCATCTGCAAGCAATGTACATGTAGCTTCAATGAGTGTCCTATTTTTCCTTTCAGCTACCCCATTTTGTTGGGGAGTTATAGGAGCTGAGAAGCAATGCCTGATACCTTCCTTCTCACAGAACTCATGCATAAGAAGAGACTCAAACTCTGTGCCATGATCACTTCTAATCAATGCAACATGAGTAGAGAACTCAATCTGTATGGTCCTGAGAAAATCTGTAAGAACCTTGAATGTATCTAACTTTGATCTCAGAAAGAATACCCAACTAAACCCGGAGAAGTCATCCACTATAACCAAAGTATAGGATTTCCCTCCCAGGCTTTGTACATCAATGGGTCCAAAGAGATCCAAATGTAGCGAGTATCAAATCCTAGGTGAATCACTCTTATTAATAGATTTAAAACTAGTTTTAGTTTGCTTGCCTAATTGACAAGCCCTGCGGAGACCTTCCTTCTTGTAGAGACTAGAAGGTATACCTCTAACAAGGTTGTGCTTAGATAGCCTAGCAATGTTTTTCAGATTTACATGACCTAGGCTTTTGTGTCATAAGTCATTTTGATTACTAGTTAAGTTAAGTAAGCAGATATCAGTTTTGGCAGAAAGAAAATTTACTAAGTATATGTTGCCTTGCCTACTTCCAGTTAAAAATGTTTGGTTGTTTTTATCCATAATAGAACAAGTGGATGGGCTAAAGTGTACCTGATAACCATCATCACATAACTGACTTATGGAGATGAGGTTATGCTTGAGTCCACTTACATTTGTCACCTTTTTGAATGTGACAACTCCTATTCTCACTTCTCCAAATCCTTCTGACTGACCACATCTGGAATCACCAAAGATAACTTTTGGCCCCATCTTGGACTTGTAGTTGATTAAGATGTCCTTGCTTCCAGTCATGTGTTTGGAGCAGCCACTGTACAGGTACAAAGTTTGATTTACCCCTGGACAATTCTTCACCTGCAATAAAAAACAATTAGTGGTTTTTGACCCAGGTTATCTTAGGTCCTTTGTATGGCTGATAAGAAAAACTAGAAATGATAGAGAATTCAGGTTGGGACTTATATCCTAGGGGGTGATATCTCCTAGGTGGGATGATCCAATCAGCTAGTGGATTAAATGGTTTCTTAGGAACATGTGAGTTGTTGTTACAGTTTTGATTAAGTCTTCCTTGGTTCGACGAATTATTGTAAGTTCGTCGACCAGAGTTCGACGAATTAGGTTGAGATTGTCGATCTCTGCCCAGAGAATGAACATGTTCATTCTCTGTGCCCCACATTCATCGACCTCTACTCGACGAACCATACAAAGTTCGTCGATCGCAGTTAGACGAATGATTATTATTATAGTTTGCATTTAGAGATCGTCGTTCTGAGTTCGATGATCTGTTCTGATATAGTCGATCTGGGTTCGACGATAACTGCTGAACATTGTTATTTTTATCATTCTTCTGATTTTTAATTTTATCGTTAGCTTCAATTTGTTCCAGAATTTTATTAATTTTATTTACTTGTTCAGTGTTTTTCTTTCCTTTATCAGAGATGAAATTTACTGGTTTTGAAAGATGATTCCTTTGGGTTAGGGTTGGTTCACTAGATGTGGCTCCTAATCCTAATCTGCAGTTATTTGTTCTAGCATTAACTGTGCTGGTTATATCTAGCAATTTCAAACTTCTGCCATTTAGTGACTCTTCTAACATCTTAGCTTTGCTAAGTTCTGATTTCAGAAAACTGATTTGTTCATTTGCAGATTTTAGTTCACTAGACAGAGTTGCATTTTCAGAGGTGATTTTATCTAGGTCATTCAATTTTTCTCTGAGAAGTTTGATTTCCTTCTCAGAGCTAATTAAATCTAAGCATCAGTTTTTAAATTCAAATTTAAATTCATCAGATTCAAAATCATAAGATGCTATTACCTGATCTTTAGCTGACAGATTTTCTTCATCATCAGATTCATCTGTACCTGATCAGCTGCTGCTTGCACCATTTGCCATGAGGCACACCTCCTTTGCCTTGGCCTCCTCTTCTGATTCACTGGAGCTGGAAGATGTAGATTCATCTTCTGTGTGACTGCATGTTTCGGCCACAAATCCTTTGTCCTTCTTTTTGTGCTTGCTGGAAGAGGGCTTGTTGTAGTGCTTGCTTCTTGATTCTTTCTCTTTTCTTCTTTCCTTATTTTGATTTTCAGGATATTCAGACATGAAATGTCCTGGTTTTCTGCATCCATAACACACTACCTCTTTAGTGGGGGTTTTGTCATACCTTGGTTGACTGTCATTTCTGGATGACTTCCTTCTGAAGTCTTTCCTTGCCAGTTTGAAGAATCTCTTAGCAAAGAGACTCATCAGCTCTTCATTGAGTATTGAGGCTTCAGTTTCTTCAGTAGCCTTGAATGCAATGGATTGTTCTTTCCTTGCTGGGGGAGGAGTCATGTGTTCCACTGCCTCTCTAGACTTGACTAGCTGCTCATATGACTTTAGTTTTCCTAATAGAGATTCAGTTGAAATCTGATTCAGGCATCTGGCCTCCTTGATGGGTCAGATCCTGGTGTCCCATGAGCTTGGGAAGCACATTAGGATCTTGTCATTAACTTCAGTCAAAGTGATTTCTTTATTTAAGGTCCTTAGCTCACTGATGATGGAGCTAAGCCTGTTGTACATCACTTTAACTGTCTCTGCCTCATCCTTCTTGAAATTTTCATATTGTGTGATGAGGTGTGATCTTCTATCTTTCCTCTCATCTGTTGTGCCAGCAACCATTTGATTGAGTGAATCCCAGATTACTTTTATAGAGGTGCACTCAGCCACCTTCTGAAAGATGTCATCTGACATAGTCTGAGCCAATATGTTCATGGCTTTGGCATCAACAATCTTTGCTTTCTTCTGGGCTTCAATCCACTCAGGTGGTGGGACTGCATTGTTGCGGGAAGATGTTGTAGCTGTGGAAGCCTGTGGGGAACCTGTCAAAATGGAATTATATATGTCTTCATCAACGGAATTCATATATAACCTAATTCTTACCTTCCAGATGGCAAACTTATTAAGGTTGCAAACTAGCGGTCTGATGCATGCATAATCCTTGTTCTGTGCCATGCTGCGTTTATGATTTAAATGAAGATAAAATACTGTGTAGAGCTAACAAAGGATCTTTTGGTTGAAGATTTAACTTGTACAACCAAAGGAACCTCCTCTGATACCAAATGAAAGTGAGTGTTAGATCAGAAATACTCTAGAGGGGGTGGGGGGGGGGGGGGGGGGGGGGGGGGGGGGGGTGAATAGAGTATTCTTAAAAATTTCGTAACTACTATTACATCTTTTGCTGTAAATCAAAAGTACATAAATTAATAACCTAGCAAATAATAAATCTAAATCACAAGCACAGCAAGAAAAAAAAGAAAAGAAGACAACCATATGACATAAGAATTTTATAGTGGTTCCCCAACCTGGGTACATCCACTCTTCTACCACCCTTGGTAGGAATCCACTCAGATTTTTGATTACATTCCTGACACCAATGAGCTTTTGATCAGGAGACTTGTAACCAAGGAATCACTTTTGAAGGGAGATGACAACCCTTTACAGATGTGGTGGTGAGAGAGTGATGGAAGTCTTATTTTCTCAATCACAATGAGAAGACTATGTGGATTCAATGATGTTGTCAAAGCTCCCCCTGAGATGAAAAAGTGTACAGGAGAACTGGAGCTTTGCACAGGGTGATAGGCCTTCAATTTAGAGACTTGATCCAGGAGCTTTACACTGATAGTGCATGAATGTCTTTAGCAAGGTCCTGGAGAAGAAGAACAGGAAGACTCTAGATTTGAAAAATGTGTTCTTCTTGCTTCTTCTTCAAATTGTTGTATGCTTCTTAGTCAGTAGTATTCTGTATAAAGCTTTCGCTGTGTCTCTCTTGATTAATTCACTGTGTATCTATCTGTCTGTTTTTGTTATTATGTTCTTTTGTATCTTTCAAACATTTGAATTTCTCTGTAATTAATGCTGACAGCCTTGAGAATAATTGACATTGATTTATTTCCCCAACTGTCCCGTGGAAAAACGGCAAGCAATAATCCTGGAGAATACCATAATGCTCATTCTAACGGATACATTCAGAGAATGTTAGAGCATTAATTACCCAGGAATTATAGCATTAGAGTGGGGACAGAAGGCCGAAAATAACTAAGTCTGGAATCGTCAAAAAATTAGCAGAATTCGTCGAACTGAGTTCACAGTTCGTGGAGCTGAGACATTATATTTGTCGAACAAACATCTTCTATTAGTCGAGCTGAGTTCCATGATCGTCGAGCTGAAAACTGAACTACTTTCTCTTTTGATCTTTGCCTATTCGTCGAGCTGGTAAATATGTTCGTCGACTGGAGTTCAACAATTATTCTGGAGTTGTCAAATATCTTGTGTCGACACAATTGCTCCTGTGTGTTGACACAAATCTTCTTTGTGGTGTCTACATAGCCTTTCCATAATGTCGACCGATGACCTTGGTGTCGACACAAGTTCTTCTAGTGTCGACATAAGTCTTCTGTTTCCAGAATTCGTCGAGCAGAGAACAGGGTTCGTTGACCTGAGACTGGAGAACATGGTCTCGACAGAATGCTGTGATAGTCCAAGGATTCGTCGACTGAAGAATGTTGTTCGTCGAGCTAAGTCTGGAGAACCTTGAATTCATTGAGCTGGGAATGATTCTAGACTTAGACAAATTAATAACTTTTGGAATCAGAAAGATAAAGTCGAGAGTCCAGAGATCATCGACCAGAGAACTAAGTTCGTCGACCTAAGTCAGGAGAATCAATTGAACTTGAAATGCTGAAGACTGAGTTCAGAGATCATCGACCAAAGAATGAAGTTCGTCAACCTGAGAACTAGGTTCATCTACCTGAGTCAAGAGAACAGTCTGGACTTAGAATTCTGAAGGTGAAATCCAAGGATCGTCGATCTGGACTGAAGTTCGTCGAGCTCAGCTCAGAGAATATTTATCTAAGATCGTCGAGCTGAGAACGACTATCGTCGACCTGAGTTCGACGAACGTCGAACTCATTTTACTTAGTCTCTTGAGAATTCTATAAATCTTGAGGAAAACTTTATGTCTTGAGTCTCTGGGAGTCTGATGTTGGCTTGTCCATGTGATGTTGACTCTTAGGACTTGACCTAGATTCTAGGACACAACTTTGACCCTTGCTATACATGTTTGGTCACATCATCCTAAGTTAGTGAACCTAGACCAAATCAAACTAGGGATCCAACACATTGGGTTTAACATAATCCCCACACATTTTTAAGTTTCTGGAAACTTCGAAAATGTCAGCTTAACCGCCGAGTCCGCAAGCCTCATAAATACTGTCAGCGCTATAAATATCGCCGAAAGTTCTGAATTTGTCAAAAGTTGCCATCGCCACGGGTCGCTTCTCACCCCTTTCGGTCTTCACTTTGCAGTCTATCATGGCAAGACTTGGTGCATTCTTTGGCATCCTCACTTCCAAGGATGAGAAGCCAAAGCTGCCAATGAAAACCAAGAAAGTAGTGAAGAGAGGAGGAGCATCTGTCCGATCTGTTGGAGAGAGCTCCCAAAGTAAGAAGCCATCCTTGGAAGCAGTCCGCCAAACTGATGAGATTGCGCTCGAGAAATCTTGGGATGCCACTGCATCCCATTCTGTAAACCCACCAAAGAGCGCAGACGAAGCATTGAATCTGCTGAATCAGAAAACAGCGATCTAAGCATACATGGAGGTGTACTCGTCCGAATCGGGTACAATCATGTTTCGCATAAACACGGAAGCTGAAGTTTCTTCACTGGATGCCCAACAGCCTTTCATCGATCTGGATCAAGATAGGCGACCTTCTGGAATAGGGGTTGAGGAACGGGCGCCTTCACAGGCTTTAGTTGTTGTAAATCCTAAGGAAGTCCGTGAGAATCAGCCGGACTTAGGGCAGGTCGCCATAGATCTGATTGAGAACGATGCTGTCACAACCCGCATTTTCTCATTTATAAAAATAAATCAGAGCACGAGAAAAACTACGAGCTGTGATGCCACGTCAAGCAGGGGATAACTACTGACGCTCAGGCAACACTCTAAACCTTCAAATCATAAGTTAAAATGAATAGAAAACTGATTTTTAAATTAATTGGCCGTATCCCTCGGCTCAGTGGATCAGATAGTCCACGGTTTGAAAACTATCTTTATACGTAGCGGAAAAATACTTCATTTATGCTAAACATCCTAAAAGAGCGCATAAGCGTCCTAAGAGGACAACTTACACTATGCAAGACCCTAGATTTCAATTTATAATATTTATAAAGAAAACCATCTTTTTACGCATTTGGAAAATAGAGATTGAGCTTTTATAAAACATGCTGATCATGCAATACATATAGTAGTTCTTTTATAGGGTTTAAAGTAACTAGCAACCTAGCATAAAACATTCCCAGAGAGCAAGTGAAACTACCACAAAACAGGTAAACTAGCAGCTAAGCAAATACTTAATATCACAAAGAAAAACCACCAACGAGCGTCAACAACCTGACACGAACTCGCTGGTGAGCATGTATGTCTGTACTACTACAAGGCTAAAGAACTACCTCGACAAGCGAGGAAAACACTGCCAAAGCGCAGTCCACAGAGAAACTCCTGAAACTAGCCGCACAGCCGGCTACAGACCTGAACCTGAGGCATTCAAAAGAAGAACACCTCAGCAAGAAATAATGAAACAAGTGGCAAAAAAGCATCAGATAATAATTGAATAAAAGAACAGAAAGAAAAAGGGTTACCAACCCTGCAAGAGTAAATGCCGAAAATTCAGCTAAAGAATCCAAAAGAGGACAAAATGCAGGTGTAATAATCAGTAAAGTGAGAGAAAATGCAACAAGTACAGAAACGTACCAAACTCCGCTCAAGCCTGCAGAGACAGAAGGAAATCAATATGCATCAAATGAACAGTAAGAAGGAACTAACAGTCCTAAACTTGTAAATCATTAGCACTGACACAAATCCCAAACCTGTGTCGGAGACTAAAAACAGTCACGACCGAACAACCAGGTCCAGGTGTCTCAAGAGTACTAAAGGGGCCGCCACAGGGTCCACACACATAGAGTTCCAACCTCTTACAGGAACCCAAAAAAAATATCCAAAGGAGGGAATGGTGGTGGCCACGGCTCGAACTCCCCTGGTACCATACTCCTTCAGAAACCCAGCTACCACATGCTGAGGATCCACGATTCGGCGCCAAAACTAGCCGACAACACCACTTAGAAACTACCAAGTTCTACAACCAAAACCCGCCGTATATTCCCTCTACCCGCCGAACTATTTTCCCCTACCCTCCGAGTTATTTCCCCCTACCCGCCGAGTACAACTAAAATAAAACCGACAACTTCCTAGTTTGGGCCGACTACAAGCCCAAAACTAGGAACATTCCAATATTACCTATTCTACGACAAGGAGGAAAGAATAATAAAACAAAAATGCAACTCATGGAGGCACGCAAGGGGGAAGAAATCCACTTGCCTCAAATCGACCTTGAAAACTTCCTCCCAAAATACTCCAACACGTAGATCCGTCCAAAAGGGGGCACGCGGAGACGAGATCTACGAAAAAACGGACAACGGGGGGTTAGGGCCGAAAAAACTAAGACGAAACGGTCACCGAAACGGGAAAAACTTACAGCGATCTCGAAGCTCTCGCCGAGAGCTTTCCAACGCCGCGATCGGATCGAAATTCCGTCCACCGGATCGGCGGTGGCGGCCGCCGGAAGTTTCGCGAACGGAACCGCACTCGTCAAAAAAAAATCGCACAGGAGGGGGGCTGCTGTTCGGGAAAGAAGAAGAGAGTATTGCTCTTCCTTAAGTAATGTAATAATACTAATAATATAATATATTAATTATATAATAATTATAATAATAATAACATTAATTATTATAACTATTAAAAAGGGGGATGATGTTCGGTGAGAATGATTCTCACCGAACACATGATTCCGTGAGAATCATTCTCACCGAACTTTATCTTTTTTTTTTTAAAATTATTTTATTAATTCATTATATATATATATATATATATATATATATATATATATATATATATAAATAATATTTATAACTATAAAAATGATATAACCTTATATCATTACGGAGGGCCAAACGTTCGCCGAATCAAACGAAATTCGCACCGTAGGCGAATGACGACGCTACGAATCCAACGGCGAAGTCGAAATCGAATTCCGACGCACCGTTTTCGAGATAATAATTTCTAAAATTAACGGCGTACGCGAAAACATACAAACTACAATCGCGCGCCGAGGCTCCAAAAATGCTCGGAACGCGACGAAACTTGACGAGCAAGTCTAAAATTAGCCGATCTAATTTCCTAATATAAAATTTTCCACTCCCGACGCAAATCCCAAAATTTGGCCGGTCAAACCTAACGAACGCAAACGCGCTACGACAAAGTCGGTAACAAAATCCGACGAGCAAAACTCGGGCAAAACTCCCGAAGACAAAACACAAGCATTCCCCAAGAGGCTCCACCGAGTCACCAAACAGACTCCGACTCGCTAGGGAATCTTGCTACCATGCATCACCAAGCCACGCAGGGAACCTAAAGAGCTAAAAGCACGCTCTAACAACGTCACATGACCAATATGCGCTAACATAACGCCCTGACGTCAAAATTCGTCAAATAAGAAATTAAATAAATCACTGGAAAATCGGGGGCGTTACAGTCACTCCCCCTAAAAGAAAGTTTCGTCCCGAAACTTTACGCATAAAACAATTCTACCAAAGAGGAAAAGAAAATAACCAAGGGTTATCGAATGCTTACCGAGCACAACTAGGAGAACAAATGAGGATGCGCCTCCCTCATAGTTGACTCCAGCTCCCAAGTCGCGCTCTCCACGTCTTGGTTTCTCCACAGAATCTTTACCATCGGTATTGTCTTTCTCCGCAACACTCGATCTTGCACATCCAAAACACGGATAGGAACTTCCACGTAGGAAAGGTTAGGCTCCAACTGGGGCACTGCATCCAGCACTTGTCTGTCACTTAGCACACACCTCCGCAGTTGGCTCACGTGAAAAACATTGTGCACGCCAGGAAAATTTGCGGGCAATTTCAACTTGTAGGCTGACACACCAATCCGCTCCACAATTTCAAATGGTCCCACATACCTCGGGTCCAACTTATGGTTCTTACCGAACCTCTTCACTCCAACCATCGGGGAAACCTTAAGGAATACCATGTCCCCCACAGAAAATTCCAAAACGGACCTACGCCGATTGGCGTTCTTCTCGTATCGCTCTTGAGCTATCCGAAGCTTCTCTCGAATAAGCTTTACAGAGACTTCCATTTCTTCTAAGGCATCTGGACCTAACATCGGCCTTTCACCAACCTCAGCCCAAAACAGAGGAGTTCTACATCGCCTTCCATATAGCGCTTCGAAAGGAGCCATTTGCAGACTTTCTTGATAACTGTTATTGTATACAAACTCCATCAACCTCAAGCGTTCATCCCACGCTCCTCCGTGGTCTAATATATAACAACGGATCATATCTTCCACAATCTGATTAACACGCTCCGTTTGACCATTGGTCTGTGGATGATATGCGGTAGAATATCTCAAGTCCGTTCCCAATCCTTCTTGAAGGCTCTTCCAGAAACGAGACGTAAACCTGGAGTCTCGATCTGATACTATACTTACGGGTACTCCATGTAACCTGATAACTTCATTCAAATATAGCTCCGCTATCTTCTTCATCGAGTAACCAATCTGAAAGGGTACGAAGTGCGCACACTTTGTTAATCTATCAACAATCACCCAAACAGAGTCATGCCCTCGGGGAGATCTCGGCAAACCAGTAATGAAATCCATTGAGATACTCTCCCACTTCCAAGTTGGAATCTCTAAAGGTGCTAATTTTCCACCAGGCCTTCCATGATCAGCCTTAACTCTTTTGCACGTAAAGCATTCTGACACAAACCTTGCAATGTCACCCTTCATCCCAATCCACCAGGCAATCTGTTTCAAGTCCTTATACATTTTTGTAGACCCTGGATGGTAGGCCACACTTGAACCGTGTGCCTCACTGCACAACTTATCTCGAATTTCTCGAAAATTGGGGACGCAAAATCTACCGCGGTACTTTAGAGTACCCGCGTCATCGATCGAAAAGTCAGGCAGCTCCCCCTTCTCAGTTCTATTATGAAGGTGCAGTAGATCAGGATCGTCCTTTTGATGAAGCCTCGTAAGAGAAATCCATGAAGGCTCAGACACTTCCAAACTGCTTGGCGAGTCACATCTACCAACTGAAATATCCATTAAAAAGAACTCTTCTACTAACAACTCAGTGGAGAGATTGAAAATTTTCCCTGTCTTCCTGCTTAAGGCGTCGGCTACCACGTTAGCCTTACCCGGATGGTATAAGATCTCCACTTCATAATCAGCCACATACTCTAACCATCTGCGCTGGCGTAAGTTCAACTCCTTTTGAGTGAAAACGTACTTCAAACTCTTATGATCTGTATAAATCTTGCACTGCGCGCCATACAACAAGTGTCTCCATAATTTTAATGCATAAATAACTGCTGCGAATTCCAAGTCATGCGTAGGGTAGTTCCTTTCATGAATCTTAAGTTGTCTCGACCCATACGCAATCACTTTTCCTTCTTGCATCAGCACACAACCAAGACCCATGTGGGATGCGTCCACGTAAACGGCATAGTCTAATCCTTCCGTAGGCAATGTCAATATCGGAGCAGTGCACAGTCTATTCTTTAGCTCTTGGAACGCTTCTTCGCACTTATCGCTCCACACAAATGCTGCATTCTTCTGCGTCAGCTTAGTCAATGGCGCAGATAACGTAGAGAAACCTTCTACAAATCTCCTATAATAGCCAGCCAACCCTAGGAAGCTTCTAATTTCTTTGGGTGTGGCAGGCCTCGTCCATTCCATAACTGCGGCTATCTTTTCTGGGTCGACAGAGATTCCGTCCTTGTTAACCACATGACCCAGGAAAGAAACCTGAGGCAACCAGAACTCGCATTTACTTAGCTTGGCGAACAACCTATGGTCCCTCAAGGCAGATAAAACTAGACGCAAATGTTGGTCATGCTCCTCAACATTGCGTGAATACACCAACACATCGTCTATAAATACGACCACAAACTTGTCCAGAAAGTCCTTGAAGACCCTGTTCATCATGTCCATGAAAGCAGAAGGTGCGTTGGTCAAACCGAACGACATCACCAAAAATTCAAAATGTCCATGTCGGGAACGGAAGGCAGTCCGCGGTATATCTGATTCACGGATCCTTAACTGGTGGTAGCCCGAACGAAGGTCAATCTTAGAGAACACGGCGCTGCCTCGCAGTTGATCAAACAAATCGTCTATCCTCGGCAACGGATACCTATTCTTGATCGTTACCTTATTTAGCTCTCTATAATCGATGCACAACCTCATCGATCCATCCTTTTTCTTGACGAACAAAACGGGAACACCCCAAGGCGAAGAACTCGGCCTTATAAATCCGTTCTCAAGCAACTCGTCTAACTGGATACGCAACTCCTCCAGTTCGCGTGGGGCCATTCGGTAAGGCGTCTTGGCAATAGGACGCGTACCCGGCTCCAAATCTATAACAAACTCCACGTCTCGATCAGGCGGGAGACCAGGAAGATTAGCTGGAAAGATATCAGGATAATCACGAACCACCGGGATCTCCTCCAAACACGGCAAACTAACCTTGGTTTCTAAAACCGAAACCAAACAAGCAAAACATCCGGAATCTACAAGCTTCCGAGCACATACCGCCGATATAGTCGGAGAATCCTGGCGCGGATAACCGTAAACACTCCCGGGCTGACCGTTGTCCATCCTGAAGTCCAAGCGTTTACCCTTGCATTGGATCACAGCATCATATCTGGACAACCAGTCCATGCCTAGGATCACATCGAAGTCTTCCAGATCTAACAGCTTCAAATCAGCAAACGTGAGGAAATCGCCTAACAAAATTGGACAACTCTGGATACCCTGGTCCGAAACTACAGATTCGCCTGAAGGAAACTTGACACAGAACGCATCACCAACACGATCGAGATCCAACCGGTAACGCTCTACGAAGGCCCTAGCCACGAATGAGTGGGTAGCGCCGGAATCGAACAGAACACGCGCCCAGCGGTTCTTTACCTTAAATCGTCCTATAAAATTGCACACGCGACTAAGGAAGCGAACGCTCAAAACTATAACTATGAGCTAAACATTAGAACTAGGGAAGAATCTAACCTGATATCACTTGCGTGGACGTCTGAGCTTCCTCCATAGAGACCACGTTCAACTTTCCTTTCCCCTTGTCCACTCGCTGCGGCGGCGGCAAGGCCTGAAGAGGAACTGGCTGCAGAGTAAGCTGAGCTTGCGGGCACTGATACTTGAGATGACCCACTTGACCGCACAAGAAACAACATCTAGTCTTCTTCCAGCAATGGGCTTCATCGTGCCCCGGCTTCTTGCATACCGAACAAAGCAAATCTTTCTTTTGGACACCTTGGATCGCATGAATCTGCTCTTTCTTTTGAGCTCCTAACCTTTGATAACATCTTTCCAATGGATGGCCCGGTCGGCCACAGAAACTGCATACCTCTTTGTTTCTCTTCCTCGGAGCAACATCAGGGACCTGAGTACTCTTACCCTCATCAGATTTTCTTTTATCCTTCCTCAGTTGTTGACCTCGATTCTTGGCATTATCAATTGCCTCTACCTTTAAGGCAGCTTCCACCATACCAGCATAACTTGAGGTCGCATAGGCACTTGCTAATTGCTGGACGTCACTCCTTAGCCCAGCCAGAAATCGCTTGCTTCTATTTTCGTCGGAACTCACCAAGTCTGGGGCAAATCGGCTTAGCTTACTAAACTCGATTTCGTACTCGCTAACCGTGAGCTGCCTCTGCTTTAAGTGCAGGAAATCATTCATCAGACGGTCTCTCTCGACCGATGGCAGAAACTTGCTCAGAAGTATCTCCTTAAAGGACTCCCAGGAACACCCGTCCTTCAGACCTTCTTTCTCCCTCAGCCACCAGCCCTTCGCCAACCCCTTGAGCTGATATGCGGCTAACATCACCTTCTGGTCATCAGTGATCCCGGAGTATGAGAACATCTCCTCGATTGATATCATCCAATCGTCTAAGACCATGTAATCTGCCTTGCCATCATACGTCGGAGGCCTAAGTCGCTGAAACTGAGAAATAAAGGTCATCTCTGGTGGCACCACGACCGGAGGCACCAGAGGAGCGGGGGGAACAGGGACAGCTTGACCCACCACAGGGTCCTGAACTCTCGGAATCTGCCCTGCCACAACTGCTATCAAGGACTGGACCTGAGACTGCAAATCCACTACTTGCTTTGACAAGGCTTCATTGCTTTGTCTCAGACCTTCTATCACTGCGCTGCTCTGCGCACCTGATGATTCTCCCTCCGATTGGGGAGTCAACCTTGTCGAAGGACGCCTCGACATTCTAACGGATCAACAAAATACTAATTAGACACCTAGCCCACCCACTAGAACCAAACAACATAGTACAAACAATACATACTTAAGTACTTGCTCAAGCTGCTAACTTGCTCTGGGATTTTTTTTTGTAATGATGATATGCTTATCCTACGATGATTCACTATCATCACACTAACTCTTGTGCCTAGATCGGGAATGCATGAATTTATATTCTTTTTGACTCAAAATCATGTGTGTACACATGTCATCCTGCAAATCTTTAGCTTGGCACGTTGTGCTTATGCAATGTTATGCTATGCATGATTGTGCTATGCATTCTAAAAAAGGCCCTAATGCATGTTATGAGCGGCGTACACATGAAAATGTTATGCATCCCATACTACATAACATTTCCATGCAACGAAAAGGAAAACGTGCTAGCCGCATTCATGTGGTGAGGTTATGCATCCCATACTACATAACCCTCACATGTTGCCTCCTATGGTGGATCCATATACAAACACATATTATGCATCCCATACTACATAATATGCCCCGTATACTTCTTTATGCTCATGAGTGTAGTGTTCGTGCTTTAGCCAAGACGTGCTGATGACATATCGGTGTGTGTATGGTATGAATCTAAACACCTAACACTAACAGGGACAGGTTGCCCGACAATTTGTCAAGCAACCTCCCTCTGATACCAACTGTCACAACCCGCATTTTCTCATTTATAAAAATAAATCAGAGCACGAGAAAAACTACGAGCTGTGATGCCACGTCAAGCAGGGGATAACTACTGACGCTCAGGCAACACTCTAAACCTTCAAATCATAAGTTAAAATGAATAGAAAACTGATTTTTAAATTAATTGGTCGTATCCCTCGGCTCAGTGGATCAGATAGTTCACGGTTTGAAAACTATCTTTATACGTAGCGGAAAAATACTTCATTTATGCTAAACATCCTAAAAGAGCGCATAAGCGTCCTAAGAGGACAACTTACACTATGCAAGACCCTAGATTTCAATTTATAATATTTATAAAGAAAACCATCTTTTTACGCATTTGAAAAATAGAGATTGAGCTTTTATAAAACATGCTGATCATGCAATACATATAGTAGTTCTTTTATAGGGTTTAAAGTAACTAGCAACCTAGCATAAAACATTCCCAGAGAGCAAGTGAAACTACCACAAAACAGGTAAACTAGCAGCTAAGCAAATACTTAATATCACAAAGAAAAACCACCAACGAGCGTCAACAACCTGACACGAACTCGCTGGTGAGCATGTATGTCTGTACTACTACAAGGCTAAAGAACTACCTCGACAAGCGAGGAAAACACTGCCAAAGCGCAGTCCACAGAGAAACTCCTGAAACTAGCCGCACAGCCGGCTACAGACCTGAACCTGAGGCATTCAAAAGAAGAACACCTCAACAAGAAATAATGAAACAAGTGGCAAAAAGCATCAGATAATAATTGAATAAAAGAACAGAAAGAAAAAGGGTTACCAACCCTGCAAGAGTAAATGCCGAAAACTCAGCTAAAAAATCCAAAAGAGGACAAAATGCAGGTGTAATAATCAGTAAAGTGAGAGAAAATGCAACAAGTACAGAAACGTACCAAACTCCGCTCAAGCCTGCAGAGACAGAAGGAAATCAATATGCATCAAATGAACAGTAAGAAGGAACTAACAGTCCTAAACTTGTAAATCATTAGCACTGGCACAAATCCCAAACCTGTGTCGGAGACTAAGAACAGTCACGACCGAACAACCAGGTTCAGGTGTCTCAAGAGTACTAAAGGGGCCGCCACAGGGTCCACACACATAGAGTTCCAACCTCTTACAGGAACCCAAAAAAAATATCCAAAGGAGGGAATGGTGGTGGCCACGGCTCGAACTCCCCTGGTACCATACTCCTTCAGAAACCCAGCTACCACATGCTAAGGATCCACGATTCGGCGCCAAAACTAGCCGACAACACCACTTAGAAACTACCAAGTTCTACAACCAAAACCCGCCGTATACTCCCTCTACCCGCCGAACTATTTTCCCCTACCCGCCGAGTTATTTCCCCCTACCCGCCGAGTACAACTAAAATAAAACCGACAACTTCCTAGTTTGGGCCGACTACAAGCCCGAAACTAGGAACATTCCAATATTACCTATTCTACGACAAGGAGGAAAGAATAATAAAACAAAAATGCAACTCATGGAGGCACGCAAGGGGGAAGAAATCCACTTGCCTCAAATCGACCTTGAAAACTTCCTCCCAAAATACTCCAACACGTAGATCCGTCCAAAAGGGGGCACGCGGAGACGAGATCTACGAAAAAACGGACAACGGGGGGTTAGGGCCGAAAAAACTAAGGCGAAACGGTCACCGAAACGGGAAAAACTTACCGCGATCTCGAAGCTCTCGCCGAGAGCTTTCCAACGCCGCGATCGGATCGAAATTCCGTCCACCGGATCGGCGGTGGCGGCCGCCGGAAGTTTCGCAAACGGAACCGCACTCGTCAAAAAAAAATCGCACAGGAGGGGGGCTGCTGTTCGGGGAAGAAGAAGAGAGTATTGCTCTTCCTTAAGTAATGTAATAATACTAATAATATAATATATTAATTATATAATAATTATAATAATAATAACATTAATTATTATAACTATTAAAAAGGGGGGATGATGTTCGGTGAGAATGATTCTCACCGAACACATGATTCGGTGAGAATCATTCTCACCGAACTTTATCTTTTTTTTTTAAAATTATTTTATTAATTCATTATACATATATATATAAATAATATTTATAACTATAAAAATGATATAACCTTATATCATTACGGAGGGCCAAACGTTCGCCGAATCAAATGAAATTCGCACCGTAGGCGAATGACGACGCTACGAATCCAACGGCGAAGTCGAAATCGAATTCCGACGCACCGTTTTCGAGATAATAATTTCTAAAGTTAACGGCGTACGCGAAAACATACAAACTACAATCGCGCGCCGAGGCTCCAAAAATGCTCGGAACGCGACGAAACTTGACGAGCAAGTCTAAAATTAGCCGATCTAATTTCCTAATATAAAATTTTCCACTCCCGACGCAAATCCCAAAATTTGGCCGGTCAAACCTAACGAACGCAAACGCGCTACGACAAAGTCGGTAACAAAATCCGACGAGCAAAACTCGGGCAAAACTCTCGAAGCCAAAACACAAGCATTCCCCAAGAGGCTCCACCGAGTCACCAAACAGACTCCGACTCGCTAGGGAATCTTGCTACCAGGCATCACCAAGCCACGCAGGGAACCTAAAGAGCTAAAAGCACGCTCTAACAACGTCACATGACCAATATGCGCTAACATAACGCCCTGACGTCAAAATTCGTCAAATAAGAAATTAAATAAATCACTGGAAAATCGGGGGCGTTACAGATGCCCCCTTTGAGAAGAAGAAGAGGAAGAGGAACAAGTCCACCATCGCAGAGTGAGTTGAGAAGAAGTTGCGGGCAAGGAAGGAGAAGAACATCTACCTGCGGACGGGAGCTGCAAGCTTGCAGCACAGGCTACGAAAAAAGTAAGTTTCTGAGGGCGGCCTCGTTACTCCAGAGGCCTAGATCAAGGGAAGTGACTCCCTGTCGACGGTCAGTCTGTCAACTGATGAAATATTGAACTCTGTTGATACCGCCCAACATGAAATTATTAATCAATCCTTGTTGGAGGTATTGCAGCCCGAGGTGAAAATTTTGGCTATTAAGATTGGCAAGCACCACTCTTCATCTGCTGCAGAGGGAGAAGAGAAGGAGAAGCCAAGGAAGAAATCATCGAGCAGAAGGAGAAGATCTCCGCCCATATGGCGACTGTGGAGACGGCCTCGAAGCAGATCGTGGTGGACAAAGAAGACGAAGATCTGCGAGTTGCTGCTGAGCTGTTGCGAATAGGTAAACTCCGACCGGCGCCAAAGTACTTTAAGCGTCAGTGGCTTTTCAGGTCGCCACAATGGAAGTCGAGGACAATAAATATTATCACTGAAACTGATGATACAGTTGTTTCAACGAGCTCGACTGTTGAGAGAAGAGCCAAGGTTCACCGTGAGTGGAGGAAGCATTAAGTATCTTTGACCCGGAGCGGATAAGGCGGCCAGTATTTGATAGTCTCCAACTCACTGTGGAGTTTGCCAGAAGTTTGATTTTATTTCGCTCTTTGAGTCTGCCACGGGCTGTATTTGAGTTTGAACTTTGCTTCCTTTGTTACGGTAAGGAAGTCGACGCCCGGCTCTGTAGATACTGGAGAGATTGTGCCAACTACATATGCAGCTGCTATGGAGTGACTGGACGTGACCTCCATTGCTGAGTCCACTCTAGACGAGCTGCCCAGCCTGGACAACATAACAATGTTAGAGATGAGAAAGTTCGAAGAAGAAACAAAGGAAATTCGAGCAAAGTTGAAGAGATGGGCAGAGCGAGAAAAAGCTCTGGAGGACCAGGTCACCAAGATCTCTATGGCGCTGGAGAGATGCGATAAAGAAACGAAGCGACTTGGCGATGATGCCCGGTTTTACATGGGCAAATATCTGGCGTTGATGCGAGAAGGCAAGGGCAAGCAGGCTGCCGAACTGCCGGTGGAAAGGTTGGATTGCTAGATCACGCTGCTGCATTGGAGGCTCCGGCTCCAGCTGAAGGCAGCCTGCCCGCCGCGGACGAGATATCAAGGCTGACAATCGAGCCCGTGGTTCCTTTGTGGCAGGTGGACCAGGAGGCCGTCCATATGCACAGGACCATCAACTGCATGCATCGCCACATCTATCATTTGTATGGTGAAGTACTTCAAATGAGTGACCAAGCGGCGCAACTGTGCAGAGACAATTTGAAGCAGCCTGTGTGATCTGACAAAAGAGACCGCTGAGTCCATTAGATTGTGAATATTTGATTTGTTGATGCATAATTTGTTACTTGAACAATGCTTTAATTTCTGCTGTCATGTGATGTATGAACTGTGATAATGCATTGTTGATTGAATAATGTTGCGACCTGCATGACTTGAAATCTATACAGGATTGTGAACGAATTGTGCGGACTAATGTTGTGTCTGCTTCTTTGATTTGAAATATGCTTCTGAATCGCTTTGCAGGTAGAAAACCGGCGAACTGTGCGGACTTGGTTCTTTGTCCGCGAAATCTTGTTTAACTATGGTTTGCCGAATTAATTGCGAGCTGGGCGGACTGACTGATCAAAATGTGTGGTCTGGCTGAAAAAATTGTCAGACCCCATTGCTATAAATACAGCCTCGTTGTCTCTTCTATGTAGGAATGCGATCGAAGCAGAAGTCTCTGCAGCCTTAGACAATGGTGACCGCCAGATCTGATGCTGGGGTTGCTTTTCACGCTGCCGATCACAAGAAGTGTAAGCTAACTAAATCCGACCTGGAGGCTTTTGTATAAAAGCATATGGCGGACCGGCCAATATTCACCAGGCTTCCTGCAGACGAAGAACGATTAAACTTCTCCACTGCGATCGAGGTCGCAGTGCCAATCGACCACTTCGACAGTGGATTTAGATTCCCCTTGTTGTGGGAAATAGCATAAATCTTTGAGCTCTACGGAATCGTGCCGGGCTAGCTCATGCCCAACACTTTGGTCGCGATATATAGTTTCATATCATACTTGCGATCTGAGAAGATTGCATTCTCCTTGAACATCCTTAGAAAGATATTCTCAGTCCGCTCCATAACTCCAAGCAGAGGCCGGCCGTACAAGTGCGTGATATATTATTACTGTCGAGGAATGAAGGCGACGGGTCTGCCGAATAAGTTCCGCAACTGGACCTCGTGGGTTTTGATCTTTGAAGGCGAGCTGTGGTTCACGCACACCTATCCACAGGAGCGCGTAGACTACCTCTTCAAGAGCGTCAAGCTTGACGCAATGGAGGCCTCCATCATTGACTTTCTTGTGGGAGAAAGACTGGATATCAAGCACTAGATCCCGCTACTTGCGAGCCTCGACAACATAGCCCGCGAAGACAGTATGCCTCGTGGACTGACTTTGTAGTTGCAGTGACCTGTAGCTAGCTGACGTTCTTTTATTCTTTTTTGCAGCGGTCTTGGCTATCCCTGTGAATCCGCCGCAAACGCATGGCGGGCTAACCCCCACTCAAAGGGAAAGGAAGCAGGAGCTCGCGAGGAAGAGAAGGGAAGAGGGTGATCCCGCCGCGGGCTACTCTTCCTCAGAAAGGTTTGCATGCAGTGCTTCGGAAACCGCCAAAAGGATCTGTGGGGAAACCCGATGATCCACTGGCACAGCGGGAATAAGCATGTACCCCTATCCACTGCACTTACTTCTTGGAGAAGTCCAAGAGTATCATGCCACACGCATGTGGCGATATCCGCGCTTTATGGAAAGCGCAATCTATGTGACTTGATGCTAGTTCCTCCTGTCGAGCTCCCCCTCTTGGCCGTGCAAGCTAATGTGAATAGCGTTGTCACCAGCCACTTTTTGGGGTGCTTGACCATAGACCTTGAAAGTGAGGTGATAGATCTGAAATGCTTAAGAGTTTTTAGAAAATAAAAATGAAATAAAATTCACAGCACATAAGGAAGAAAACAGAGCAAGCAAATAAGACGACACAAGGAAATTTATAGTGGTTCCCCAAATCTGGGTAATCCACTCTTCTACCACCCTGGTAGGAATCCACTGCAGGATGAGTTGATCAGGTGTCCTGGGCACCAATGAGCTTTTGATAAGGTGCTCAAAAACCAAACCAGATTTTTTGATCAGGTGTCTTGCCACCACTGAGTTTTGATAAGGTCTCAGAAACCAAATACAAACTTTTGAAGGGAGTTTGAAAAACCCTTTACAGAGGTGGGGATGAGAGAGTGATGAAAGTCTTCTCTTTCTCAAGCAACTGAGAAGATTATGTGGATTCAGTGATGTTGTCAAAGCTCCCCCTGAGATGTAGAATAGTTCAGGAGTGGAAGCTTTGCTTCAGGGTGTAGGCCTTCAACTAGATGAAAATCTCCAGCAAGCTCTGTAGACAAATCTAAATATGTTGTCTCTTGAAAGTTTTTTCTCTCTCTGTCTCTTGTTGTTATTTCTGAGCCTCTCTGCTATATATCTTTTTTATCTTCTGTATAAAATATATATATATATCCACTGGGCTGAGGAAAGTCATTTGAATTCTTGTTTGATGCGGCAGAGACATTTTCAAGAAAGGAAACTGTCTTGGAAAGGTAACTGACAATAAACCTCTGAATTGATTCATATTTAATGCAGCCTCCCAACGGCTATATTCATAAGAATATTTAGCATTAAATATATTAGCTGTAAATTCCTTTAATTAAGCCTTGAATAACTCTAGCCAGCTGTCTCCAATAACTGCATAGGAAATCACCAAAATTTTATCTAAAAAGCTTCTCCAATCTGCGTTCGACTATAGTTGAACTCCGTTCGACTATCGTTGAACTCCGTTCGACTATAGTTGACCTGCATCTGAGTTATCTGTTCTCTTAGAGCTGAACACAGAAATAGTTGAACTCCGTTCGACTATAGTTGAACTCTGTTCGACTATTTCTGGACTGCAATAGTTGAACTCCGTTCGACTATCTCTGGACTGCAATAGTTGAACTCCGTTCGACTATCTCTGGACTGCAATAGTTGAACTCCGTTTGACTATCTCTGGACTGCAATAGTTGAACTCCGTTCGACTATTTCTGGACTGCAATAGTTGAACTCCGTTCGACTATTTATGGACTGCAATAGTTGAACTCCGTTCGACTATTTCTGAGAGCTAAAATTTCTGAACTTCAAAATTGATTTTCTCTGGAATTCTTCTGCACTTCTTCTGGGATTCTTTCTGAGGAATACTTGGAAAGCCCTATGACCCTTATACTATACATTTTGGGTCAAACTAATCATCCTAATAGTGATCCTTACCCAAATCAGAACCTAAGGTTCCAACAATCTCCCCCTATTTGGGTAAGGACACTATTTACATCAAAAGCAAATAAAATGCAAAGCAAAAACAATCTGCTTGATTTATAAGATATCAGCAGATGTACAATGGAAGCTTTGAAACAAAATAAATAAAACAAGAACTAAAATACTGCTGCAAACAACAAACTCCCCCTATATGCATATCCTAGCTCAAAATAATCAATCACTGATTTCCTCTATATTGGACCAAACAGAGTTCTTTTCCTGCAAGGAAATGTTAGGAGTTCTGGACCCAAATAACCTTGGGTCCTGGTTCTCTTTTAAAATAATCAGAAATAAATGAGTAAAAATTTCTGTTTTGAAATTCTGAGTTCGACGAATTAAAGTATTTTTGTTTAGCTCTGTTCACAAAATGATAATAATTGTTTTCTGTGATCCATTTTCGTCGATCTCTGTTCGACGAACGATATTTATTTCGTCGAGCACAGATTCCTGAACAGTACAAGTCAAAATCTTTGTTCAACGATCGTCGATCTGAGTTCGACGAATAAGGTTGAGTTCGTCGATCTCCGTTCGACGAATAATTTTGAACTAAGATTTTCTGAAGATTTATACCTGATGAAAGATCAAGGGTAGAGATTACCTGATCTTCTTCTTCTGATTCACACTCTAATTCTTCAGATTCTTCAGCATAGCTGCTGCAAGAAGCATCTATTTCCATTAGGCAAAATTCTATTGCTCTTGCTTCTTCTTCATCACTCCAGGATTCAGCTTCAATTATTTTCCCTTTTGCTGATACAACAGCCATTTCTGTGAGGGAGTCCCAGATGTCTTTTGCTGAAGTACATTCAATAACTCCTTCAAAAATGTCATCAGACATTGATTGAGCAAGGATGTCCATTGCTCTTGCATTAGCAATCTTTAGCAATTTTTGAGCTTCTGTCCATTTAGGTGATGGAGCAGCATTCATGCTTGTTGTTTCCAATGGTTGATAAGGACCTGTCAAAATAGAATTGAAAATGGCTTCATCAATAGAGTTCATAAAAAACCTAATCCTTGTCTTCCATAGTGCAAGCTTATCCAGATTGCACTTAGGAGGTCCAGTGCTTGAACATTCTTCATTTTGTGCCATGAAAAACTCTTAAGAACAATAAGATCTATCAAGGATCTTTTGATTCAGGTGTTAGCCTGTACAACCACCAAGGTGTGGTATGTTTAACCAACCTGGCTTTGATACCAATTGAAAGTGAGGTGATAGATCTGAAATGCTTAAGAGTTTTTAGAAAATAAAAATGAAATAAAATTCACAGCACATAAGGAAGAAAACAGAGCAAGCAAATAAGACGACACAAGGAAATTTATAGTGGTTCCCCAAATCTGGGTAATCCACTCTTCTACCACCCTGGTAGGAATCCACTGCAGGATGAGTTGATCAGGTGTCCTGGGCACCAATGAGCTTTTGATAAGGTGCTCAAAAACCAAACCAGATTTTTTGATCAGGTGTCTTGCCACCACTGAGTTTTGATAAGGTCTCAGAAACCAAATACAAACTTTTGAAGGGAGTTTGAAAAACCCTTTACAGAGGTGGGGATGAGAGAGTGATGGAAGTCTTCTCTTTCTCAAGCAACTGAGAAGACTATGTGGATTCAGTGATGTTGTCAAAGCTCCCCCTGAGATGTAGAATAGTTCAGGAGTGGAAGCTTTGCTTCAGGGTGTAGGCCTTCAACTAGATGAAAATCTCCAGCAAGCTCTGTAGACAAATTTGAATATGTTGTCTCTTGAAAGCTTTTTCTCTCTCTGTCTCTTGTTGTTATTTCTGAGCCTCTCTGCTATATATCTTTTTTATCTTCTGTATAAAATATATATATATATCCACTGGGCTGAGGAAAGTCATTTGAATTCTTATTTGATGCGGCAGAGACATTTTCAAGAAAGGAAACAGTCTTGGAAAGGTAACTGACAATAAACCTCTGAATTGATTCATATTTAATGCAGCCTCCCAACGGCTATATTCATAAGAATATTTAGCATTAAATATATTAGCTGTAAATTCCTTTAATTAAGCCTTGAATAACTCTAGCCAGCTGTCTCCAATAACTGCATAGGAAATCACCAAAATTTTATCTAAAAAGCTTCTCCAATCTGCGTTCGACTATAGTTGAACTCCGTTCGACTATCGTTGAACTCCGTTCGACTATAGTTGACCTGCATCTGAGTTATCTGTTCTCTTAGAGCTGAACACAGAAATAGTTGAACTCCGTTCGACTATAGTTGAACTCCGTTCGACTATTTCTGGACTGCAATAGTTGAACTCCGTTCGACTATCTCTGGATTGCAATAGTTGAACTTCGTTCGACTATCTCTGGACTGCAATAGTTGAACTCCGTTCGACTATCTCTGGACTGCAATAGTTGAACTCCGTTCGACTATTTCTGGACTGCAATAGTTGAACTCCGTTCGACTATTTCTGGACTGCAATAGTTGAACTCCGTTCGACTATTTCTGAGAGCTAAAATTTCTGAACTTCAAAATTGATTTTCTCTGGAATTCTTCTGCACTTCTTCTGGGATTCTTTCTGAGGAATACTTGGAAAGCCCTATGACCCTTAGACTATACATTTTGGGTCAAACTAATCATCCTAATAGTGATCCTTACCCAAATCAGAACCTAAGGTTCCAACAGACCTTCTCAAATAAAATGAGCAACTTCAGTAGGAGATGAATTCACTTAAAGAAATAATAAGCGGTTAGGAAAGAAACTTGCTCTATAGAAGGAAGAGGCTGCAGTAAGCTTTGTATTCGAAGTGGTCTCCTTTTGTAGTCCGCGGCGACATAATGCTTTTGTTTTTTGTCCTACAGACCGCCTACAGCCTGGGTAATCAAAGCTTCAAGACCGACATGCTCCCTTTCGTGAAAGAAAGCATCGAGATCGATATCGAGTGGTTCGTCGAAGGCAGCTTCGCAAAGTACAACGTGGAAGGCGTGACCTTTCTCCAGCCTTTTCCAAAGCTGGAGGACCAGCTCGCAGCAATAGAGAAGGCTGCCAAAGTAAAAGAAGTTATTGAAGAGGTTGAGGAAGAAGAAGATGAAGAAGAATGCAGTGCGGCCGAAGATGAAGTTGTTGATGATGCTGGCTCAAGCCAGCGAGGTGGAGTTCAGTCCGCCGAGTCCGATTCGACTTCATCTAGCTTTACTGACGAGAGCTCGCCTAGCGAGTCAGCGGACAGCAAAAGCTCATATAGTAGTGGAAGTGACTTGGAGGGCTACTCCTCTGAAGTCAACATAGAAGGATCAAGTCCAGATACTCCTGCAAACTTGAAATGCAAGAGGAGTGAAGTAAAATGATGTATTTTTCTTTTTGTTTTTGTAAAGGAGATGTCGGACTCAGGTTTGGAGGCCGCCAATTTTATGAAAGTTGTAATTGAATGATGAAAAATATAAAGGATATTTTGGATCAATTTGCGTCTTCTGCTATTTGCTTTGTTCATTTGCACTTTAATAGTCTGAAATGTGCGATCAATAAGCGAACTCTGTAGTTAATGAAAACAAGTCTGCGACGTATAGAATCTAGGCCGCCAGTTGAGAATGTGAATGGCTTATATATCCTAGACAGTTTAGTTCATGACGCGTATATTACTTTCCAGCTCTCCAATATGATATAACAGGCCAAAGATTTATCTGTAACCCGCTGAAGCATCTTGAATAATCAAGGTTCAGATAATATGCTTTTGCCAACTAAGAAAATATAAATGATAGATGTTGCGACCTGAGAAAATTATTGATACTCAGCGAGCATTGGTGGACTGATAGAACAAGCGCTGCGGACTGCGGCGACTACCAGAATTGAGTGACTGAATTTGAAATATTTTACAGCTACGGTGACCAAGCAGGAAGGTGCGGCTGGAGCGGCATTGGTTCTCTCACAGGGTCATAAAAGCTGTAAGATCCACTGATAATTGGCAGACTGAGCGGATTTAATATACAGTCCGCGCCGAATAGAAATGATTTGGAACTCAAGTGACCAAGCGGGCAGGTGCGGCCAGAGCGGCATTGCTTTTCTCGCAGGGTCACAAAAGCTACAAGATCAACCCGGAAGCCGGCGGACTAAGCGGATGCACTAAACAGTCCGCGCCTGAATAGAAATGATTAACAACTTAAGTGACCAAGCAGACAAGTGTGGTCGGAGCAGCATTGCTTTTCTAGCAGGGTCACAAAAGCTGTAAGATCAACCCGGAAGCCGACGGACTGAGCGGATACACATAATCAGTCCACACCTAGAATAGAAATGATTCACAACTTAAGTGACCAAGCAGGCAGGTGCGGCCGGAGCGGCATTGCTTTTCTCATAGGGTCACAAAAGCTGTAAGATCAACTCGGATGCTGATGGACTGAGCTGATACACAAAATCAGTCCGCTCCTTGTCAGTATTTCCTGTGAGAATGAGAAACAAACTTGTGTGACAAGTGGGCAGGTGCGGCCGGAGAGGCATTTCTTTTCTCACAGGGTCACATAAGCTGTTCACTCAAGGAAAGGTTTACTGCCCTCTTGCCTGAAGTACAATCCAAGTTGATTTTTCGGGTAGGTGCGGCCGGCGAGGCATTGCTTTCCACTGAGATCAACAAGGTTGTGGGTCTCCTGCAGGCACTGCTTGAGTACAAAGAGTATTCGAGGGTCACAATCTAAGATGATCTGTAGGCAGGCGCGGCCGCAGCGGCATTGCTTCCCTCACGCGATCATCAAAGTTGTAATGATATCCCTTATAAGTCAAGGTAGAGCTAGCACCCACCCTATCCCTCCATAATGCAGAGGTGGGGTTAGGTACAGGCCGGGATCCAAAATTTAGTAGCCTGCCATGCAAGAACCTGCAAGCTCCCAATACACGGTGCGAAATCTCCGCGCAACACGTGGTCTATGTGGTGTTACGCCAATGACAACAGTTCAAGGGGAGCACTCAGCTGAACTCGATGATGTCTCCTAGTGTCAGTTATCCTTTGGAGTTGTTCAGAAGACAAAAGAGAGAAAGCACTTGAAAAAGTGTTAGTAAGGAGCCTTTGATCAATAATAACTTTTGAAAAGTTTACATAAGGAAAAGAAATGAAAAGGTTCAAGAATAGTACCGTTTGAAATCGTCCTTGCTCAATGTGTTAATTGTTGTTGTTCAGGAGATAGAAAGCACTTGAAAAAGTGTTAGTAAGGAGCCTTTGATCAATAATAACTTTTGAAAAATTTTCATAAGAAGGAAAAGAAAGGAGGAGGTTCGGGAATAGAATCATTTTAGATCATCTCCGTTCCATGTCTGTGTTACATCTTCTCCTTCATAGGTTTGCAAATGATAGGCCTCGTTCCTTGATAATTCTTTGATATCGAATGGACCAGCCCAATTTGGATTCAGCTTCCCAACTGAGCCGGCTCTTGCAGCAACATCAACTTTTTTAAAAACTAGATCTCCCACTTGAAAGTGTTTGATCCTTACGTTCTTATCAAAGTACCGGGCCATTCTCCTCTTTACTTCTTCTTGCCTTATTGTTTCTTTGTCTCTGATCTCTTCAATATGTTCTAAACTAAATCTCATCTCTTCACTGTTCAGCTCAAGCCAATCCTCCCGGCCTTGTCTAGCAAGCTTGTTGAATGCTCTGGCTTTTCCAGCACGCTTTTCAAAGGTTGATCTGTTACTACTTGAACTGCATGTACCTGGAAGTATGGACGGAGTCTCCGAGCATACATTACTAGTGCCAAAGCTATCCTCTCCAAAATGGGATATCTTGTTTCTACATCTTTGAGAATTTGGCTAACATAGTAAATCAGATATTGCCTCATTTTCTCTTCTCGAAAAAGAACTAAGCTGACGGCCTCTTGGCCAAGTCCAAGGTACAAGAACAACATTTCCCTTGATCGGGGGCTCTATAGCTAGGTGGTTGAAGATAATAGTTTCTTTAATTTCTCAAAGGCTTTCGAGCACTCTTCTGTCCATTCAAACTTGGACTCTCCTCGAAGAGTCTTAAAAAAGGAAGCGCTCTTACCTCCAACTTGAGAGATGAATCTCCCGAGTACTGCCAATCTTCCACCTAGCTGTTGAACCTCTTTAAGTCAGTGTGGAGGTGTCATATCAAGAATAGCTTTAACCTTATCTGGGTTAGGGGCTAGTCCTTCTCGAGCAAGGAGATGACCAAGGAACTTTCCCATACTCGGCCCAAAGGTACACTTTGATGGATTAAGTTTCATCTTATATTTCTGCAGTGTAGAGAATGTATCTGCTAGATCTTGTAGGTGTAGTGAGAATGATTTACTCTTGATCAAAAGATTATCAACATATACCTCAAGATTTCTTCCTTTTTGTTGTTTAAACAAAAGATCCATCATGTGTTGGTAAGTTGCGCTAGCATTCTTAAGCCCGAAAGGCATTACTAGGTAACAATAGCAACCATCGTTTGTGATGAAAGACGTATGAGGAACGTCGGGCTTATGCATTCTAATTTGATGACAAAAAGAGAATGCATCTAAGAAACACATAAAAGAATACCCAACCGCAGAATCAATTAAAGAATCTATCTGAGGCAAGGGATAATAATCTTTAGAGCATGCTTTATTTAAGCGCGTTAAATCTACACACATTCGCCATTCTCCTCCTAGTTTTTTAACCATTACAACATTTTATATCCAGGTGGGATATTGGATTTCACGGACAAACTTTGACTTGAGGAGCTTCGAGACCTCCTCCTTGATTGGATCAGCAAGCTTTGTCGCCACATCTCTCATCTTTTGTTGCACAGGCTTGAAACTTGGATCAACGTTGAGATGGTGGCAGGCGACATCTAGATCAATGCCTAGCATGTCCTCCGCTGACCAAGCGAAGACATCCAGGTTCTCTAGAAAGAATGAGATCAACTCGGACTTTTGATCTTCTGGTAGCTCCAAGTTGATGGAGAGCTTCCCCTTCTCCCCCTAAGAAATGGGGACTCCTTGAGTCACCTGGGCAGGTTAAAGGTGAGCACCTTCTCTATCATCAGCAGCTTCTAATCTGGAAGAATTTTCTGTTTCTGCTGCAGGTAAAATGGGAGGACTGATTTCAGTCACGCTGACAGTGTGAAGATAACACTCCCCCGCTTGCCTGGGGTCGCTCCTAACGTTGTATAGTTTGCCATCAACATTAAACTTTATCCCTAGGTGGTATGTTGAGACCACCGCTTGATACTTGTTAAGCAGAGGCATTCCGAAGATCGCATGGTAGCTGCTAGGAGCATCGACCACTATAAACTGGATCAGTTTGGTTGCCCCTCCAAGCTTCACTGATAGAGTAACACTTCCCTCAACTTCTTTCCTTTCACCAAAAAAGCCATAGAGTGGCCCTTCAGTCGAAAAAAGAGGCTTTACAGTCCTCAGGGCCTCGAAAGTTGTCTTGAACAGGAGGTTGACAGAACTTCCTGTATCAATTAAAATTTTGTCTACCATGTAATCTTCAATAGCTGCCTTCCTCACAACAGCATTGCCTAATGGGTAGCAGTTCGAGGAAGATCGTCCTACCAAAAGTAACATCTCCTCTTGATGGAGAAGAGGAAGAGGAAGAGGCGACCTCTGCTCGAGACACCCTTGTGATTGAAAACTTCTGAGTTGACTCAGTCCCTGCTCCACCATGTATGCAGAAGATCCGCCCCAAGGCTCCCACATCATCTGCGTCAAAGCATTCAGTTTGAATATTGATAGGCCCCAGATGGCAAACATCTTCAATCTCTTTGCCTTTAGAGGTGGATGGCTTTGAAAAAACGTCTTTCTTTCCTAGTTCCATCATCTTGCACTCGACAAGCAGTCTCTCCATGAGTTGACAAAGAGCTTTGCAATCTTCAGTCGAATGACCCTTCTCTTTATGGAACTTGCAGAACTGACCATTATTCCTTGGCCTCTAATGTCATGGAGGTACTTGCTTCTTTTCATCTGACCTCCTTTGCTGGATCTGGACAACCTCATCAATATCAAGTCCCAGATCTGCAAACTACTCCACAGACTTGTTGTCATGCTACCTTGGAGTAGGTAGGGCATCGTAAAGAATAGGAAGAGCTTGTAGTGGTATGGCGGGAGTGGCGGCCAACGATAGTCTCTGGTAACGAAACTGTTGATGTCCAATGAATGGTTTCTTGTGGCAGAAGTTTCTTCCCCTCAGAGAAGGAGGCTGGAAGTCGGGTCGAGGAGGCTTGTTGTGATGATGAGCTGCAAAGAAAGAACTGTCGGTATCCCTTCCTTCAGCCTTCACTGTCAGGGATGAAATGTAAGTCGGATTAGCGTTCTCATCTTTGATGAACCGGTTGTCCATAGCAACCAACTCTTGATATGTTGTTGGTGCTTTGGTTCTTGCCTTAAACTTCAAGGGGCCTTCCCGGAGGCCGTGTATTAAGGCAACTTTATAATAGTCGGGGTTCACATTCCTCACACCTTGATCTCTTTCTGAAAACTATCAACAAATTGAGCAACCGACTCGTTATCCCTTTGCTTAATATCAAAGAGAGCAGCTGGTCTATCCTTTCTCTTCTTGGAGGTAGCAAATCTCAGTAGGAGTTCGCTGCGGAACTCAGCGAAAGAAGAGATTGTGCCCGGGGGTACCTCATATAACCAATCTCTCGCTTGTCCATCAAGAGTGGTAACTAAGAGTTTACATTTTATGGCGTCAGAGAGGCATCTCAATCCAACTGCCCCTCTGAATGCCTGCAGGTGGGCAACAGGATCAGTCTCCCCTGAATAGAGATTAAGATGAGGTTCTCTAAAGTTATTTGGTCTCGGCTCCCATCGGATTCGATCAACGAAGGTAGAGGGTGTTTCATATTCTGCAGGATAGGAAGGGCGTACTAGAGCAGGAGTGTCTGCAGTCTGCACGGACTGGCGGTCTACGAAATCAAGCTGGCGGGCAGGAGTGCCTGATGAGTCCAAATATTAAACTGATTTTTGGAATCATCTGGGCCAGTTTTATCATTTTAGCACTGCACTTGAGAGCTATAACTGCTTATATTTGCTTACTTGCCTATTTCATGATTAAGTGCACTTTAGGCCTGTTTCTGTGTGCTTTAGATGTTTCTGTGTTTTTGTTGTTCTTTAGCCGTGTCTTTAGAATGTGGTGTGCACTTTTGGTGGCCGATCTGCCTCTTCTGCTGGTGCAGGGATCGTGTGCGTGCTCTGGAACTGCTCGGGAGACCCCGACGATACAGGAACACTGCACACGATCACTGGACTTACTGCGCACGACCACTGGTTGTGCGCCACTGATCGTGCGCATTACATTCTGCTTTTCCTAATTCTGCACGGGTAATCGCACGAGCACTGGTCATAGTGCACAGACCACTGGTCGTGCGCCACTACTCATGCACGTTTACCCCTTGCTTTATGCAAATCTGTCCTAGCCAATCGCACGATCAGCAGATTCAGTGCGCACGACCACCGGTCATGCCCCAATGATCGTGCACTTATCTGCGATGTTTCATTCCAAGTTGCAGGTTTAATTAGAAATTGCACACGATCATCGATCGACAGTGCACACGATCACTGGTCGTGCGCCACTGATCGTGCACATTGCTTTTGCTACCTCTATATTTAAGGGCCTGCTCCGCGATTTAGGTCAACACTGGTCATTTCTGCGATCGATGAGTATGCGGAAAGTGCCATTCTACTTCTCCAGCTGCTCCATCCACCTCCACCTTCATCGGGAGCCTATAGTCTGTGATTCTGAAGCTTTCTAATCCCTCCAGCGAAGCTCCCGACCATTGATGACCTTAACTCCAAGCTTTCCACCGGAGTTGGAGAAGAAGATAACCTAGAGAACGGACTCAAAGGCCTTCGAGGTGACAGCTCGTTGGTACCGGAAGCCTCCTCGGACTGAGCCCGGAAGCGGATTGACAACTCGCTTTTTCGGCCATGACCTGCGGTGGACCTTCACCCTCCAGTGGTTTACTCTTCTTCCTCTTTCTCCGTTGTATGGAATAATTTGATATTATAATGAACTACATTTTCTACTATATGTCTAAGTGGATGTTTGTGGTTTGCATTTGCTTGTGAGTTTTGTGTGTGAATGCGCCTCGCCCACTCCACATCCACTCCATACCCTTGTTTCACCTGATTGCACTCCGCACAAGAACACTTCCACCCATTAGCTTTCCGTCCACTCGCCCAACCGAAGTTCGACATCGCGGCCGATACACTCACCTCACCTTGCGAAGCGGTGCCTTCGACCCGCACAACTTTAATTAGTTTAGTAGATCAAGAAACCACAATCTCTCAAGCCCCACCATTTTTACTCTTTTTTAAGTATAACCCTCATAACAATATTTTCTGAGCTGTTGCCGCTCTATGCTATTTGCATTCCTCAAGAGACTGACACTCGGGGATTTATTCACAAATTTTATTACTTGTGCAACCGGTGCGCTTGACGATTTACACGCATCATGTTTTGGCGCTGTTGCCGGGGAATGCAACTATAGAGCGACTTAGGATGACTGAAAATATTGTTATAAGAGTTAGTGTTTTGACTGTTGTTTCCTTGTCTAGTGTGTTTGCCGCAGTGAGTGCAGGGTTGAGCCACAAGAGATCTTGAAGATTACGACCCAGAGATCGAACGTACTATCCTAGCGTGAAGACGCGCCGCAGCCATTACTTTAGCTCCAATGGGAGACCAGCTGAATATCGATGCTGACAATCGAGTTGGAGGGATACCTACAGGCAACCGAAATGGCGATGAAAATGAGGTGAACCCTCCTTAGGTCCACACCATGAGGGATTAAACTACACCTACCATCAGGAGCATATACCCCGGTTTCGGACATACTATCACCAACCAACAGTTCGAGATTAAACCAGCTATCCTGAATATCATTCGGAACAATGCTCAGTTCTCAGGAATGGCTACTGAAGATGCTCATCTTCACCTTATGGAATTCTCCGAAATTTGCGCCACGTTCTGCTACGCTGGATTCCCAGACGACACAGTCAAGCTCCGCCACTTCCCTTTTCACTAAGGGACAAAGCCAAGACATGGCTTCACTCCCTCCCTCCTGGAATAGCCACCACCTGAGAGGCTTTGACCACAAAATTCCTAGCTAAGTTCCACCCGATAGATCGGATCGTGAGTATGAGGCGGGCAATAGCCAACTTTCGGCAAGCCGATCAAGAAAGTTTAGCCGAAGTTTGGGACCGTTTCAACGAGCTGCTGAGGAAATGTCCTAACCATGGATTCCAAACGTGGAACCTCGTCGAAAGTTTCTACTTCGCTATTGATCCTCACCGCCGATCCATGATTGATGCCGCCTCCGGAGTAACAATCATGAACCTTGCTCCAGATGATGCTCTGAGAATCTTACAAGACACCGCCACCCACAGCGCTTACTGGACTGCTGGAAGAAACATCCCACGAAGCACAAGCGGAGTATTCGCCTTGGATATCCCCAAGCACGCCGCCGCCACCCCAGTGATGGCAATATCATGCCAAGGTTGCGGAAGCATCGACCACCACAGCTTCGAATGCCTAGGAGTCGAGTTACCAGACGAATCTTCTTTTCTGAATGAGTCAGTTAATTTTGTAGAAAATCAGAACAGGGGAGTGCGAAAACACATACAATCTGGGGGTGCGAAACCACCCCAACGTTTCTTGGAATCCAAATGCATCTCGCCAAAGATGGGAACCAGGGCAGCATCAAAATGATGTGTATTCCTCCAGAAGCCAACCGCGGCCGCCTCCACCAAATTATTCCCAAGGCCCCCCCGTCGTTAAAAAAAGTTCTTTGGAAGAGATGTTCGAGAAATTCGTTGAAATTTTCCAAACCAACATGACAAATCAAGCCGCCTCGATGCGCAAACTGGAGGCACAATTGGGCCAATTGGCCCAAGTGGCCTCCAAGCGCACCCAAGGAACCTTACATAGTAACACCGAAAAGAACCCCCGTGAATAAGGTAAAAGCCTTGGGGAGGAAAATTTGGGAAAAAGCAACGAACTCATCTTCAATTGTAAAATAAACAACTTCAAAACCCCAGCATTATGCGACTCTGGCGTGTCCAGCAACATCCTCACCCTTCAAGATGTTGCGAAGATGCACCTACAAGTCGACACTGAAAACCAGAAGTCACTTATCTTAGCAAATGGCAATTTGGTTGACACCAAGGGAGGTGTTCGGGAAGTCGAAATCGAGGTCAATGGAAAAAGTATAACCACTGACTTCCAGGTTTTGCGACCAAGGGAAAATAACTCTATTCCTATATTAGGAGTCCCATTCCTGAAGGCCAGCGGCGCATCCCTCAACTTTTCCAAAGGACACATCACTTGGCCTTCCGAAGATTCCGCCCACGATAACACATCCATACATCCCTCTGCAATCCAAAATAAAAATTTTCTGAGTGTCACAGATACCAAGATAGATTCAGGACTCCCAACATTAGAAGAAGCACCTCTGGAAGAGAAGACAAAGAAAGGACTTTCCCAGGAGATAGATGAGAATGTAGAGCTAATGATCGAGTGCATCAAAGCCACGGGTGCCTTTCTACTTCCCGCCAACTCTGTTTTTGAGCATGGCGAACCGAGTTTTATCTGGGAGAAATCCCTAGACACTTATTTGTATAACACTGCTGATAACTCTGTTAAGTGATCTGTAGCTTGGGCCGATCTGGTCGCCGTCATGGTACCGGACAGGACGCCACCAACCACACAAACAGGAAAACCCGCAGACTACATCCTTTGGAAGTCTCCAACGGTGGAGAAATTGAAAGAGGCAAAGCGTTTACGCGACGAGCGCTACACTGCATTTCGGCGTGAGGAAGTGCGCAATCGAAGTAAGGGGAAACCCCCTTCCCCCAACGCAAAAAGACAATCTGTCGTCCCCTCACACCCCACTGACGAGACTTACCACAAATCGGCTTATAGCTAATTGCAATACCAACATTCCACTTACCCTCCTCTTTCTGTTTTCTCACTGTATATGGAACTCTAGTTTACTCTACTTTATGTCTTCCTTTTTTTAAACTGCAAAGAACACTTTATTATAACTGCTAATACAGGTATTTGGTGCACCTTAAGGACGGTAAACAAAAGTGGCTTCTGGGAGACAACCCATGTTGGTCCATTTGGTCCTGTGCTGTGTTTTTAGCCCTTTTTCTATATATTTATATGTGTCCATATTTTGTTTTGCGTATGTATTAAAATCGCAGGTGCAGGAATTTTTGAGACGCGGCAACTTGGCCGCACTTGGATATCTCGTCGCACGACCGGTATGCTCAATTTTGAGCATGGGTACTTCTTCCCTAGTCTTTTATTTTTATTTCAATGTTTTACTTTTTTTTGTATTGTCATATTCTAGTCTGGGGGTGAAGTTTCCTATGATCACTACACAGCACATTTTCTTGCATAATAGTCTGCATTTATTTATTTCATGATCACTGATTGCACACACTGAATCACCCACATGAGTGCGCACTTAGACATGCACGCGGCTTAGGGTAAATGTTTTACTTTTGTGTAAACTCTAAAAAAGTGGTGCTGATTTAGGATTTTGGAATGTAGTAGTTCGAAACTCATGTAGTGCTCCTAATCGAGTACTCATGATTTGCATAGAAATAGTATAGGATTACTTTTTCTTCATGCTCGTAGACTTAAATTTATTCTGCAAAAGTAAATTTTGTTTGTGCTACTTAAAACTGTAGAATCTGGAGTAATCGAACGGTAGTGTAGGGATGCGTATAGCCGTCACTAGACTCGTATTGCTCGAGTCGGGGGGAATGATCGTCTTTCTCGGGGACTGAGAACTTGCCCCAAGCTACTCTTTAAGCATTGGTGCGCGGTTAGTCGAGTATTAGCGTGAGGTAGTCCATCATTTTGGCTAGTTTGAGCCTTTTTGTACGTAGTCCTAGCAGCTGACCCTTGCAAGCCAAATTTGCGCCTACCCTCCTTTTGTTTCAGCTCCACCTATATTCACCAAAGCCTAAAAGCCAACCCTTTTGTCGCAACCAAAATCTTGAGCTTGATCGATTTCAAAAATTTGATATGTTGTGATAATTGGGATTCTTGTGATGTAGAGATGAATTCATGTTTGGGGATTGCTGAATGAAAAAGAAAAAAAATGAAAAAAAAATATATGAATAAAAAGAAAAAAAAAAAGAAAAAAAAAAAGAAAAAGAAAATTTAAAATTATTACATGGAGAATTGCAATCCCCATTTTTGTGTTCGTTTTTGGTCGGGATAGGCCGTGTGCATACTCGGTTTTCCAACCAAGTCTGGGGGTGTGTCACACATGCATTTCTTAGTGGTCGTTTGGGTTAAGCTCTTGTTTGTTAAATTGGTTGCATGTAGCCTCCTTTTTTTTTCTTGACTACCACACCTTAGCCTTAGACCCATTCAAACCTACAAGTCCTGTTGATTCACATTTGAGTCTACTTAGCTTCATGGAGAGAGTGTGAAAGGGCAAGCTTATGGTTCCCGACATTGATGGATTTCTTTGGAGGTGATCACGAGCCCCGGTCTTGGGCAATGCTCATCTTAGTGGCCAGTTTACTTTCTCCATACACATGACCGAACGATTCTCCAGAATTCTAATTTTAAGTAGACACAATATTTATTTACCTCTGTCGAATAATTTAAGCTTTGTAGTATAATTAAAAAGTTTTTCTATTCTATTTTCTATGCACATGATGTATTTGATTTCTCGTCCTACTTTATTTTGAAGTTTCTAAGCCAACTAGCTGTTTTTACAGTCCATGAAGTAATGATTTGCACAGGACGCGCAAATGGTTACGTCTGGGGGTGTGATTAGTCCAAATATTACACTGATTTTTGGACTCATCTGGGCCAGTTTCATCGTTTTAGCACTGCACTTGAGAGCTATAACTGCTTATATTTGCTTACTTGCCTATTTCATGATTAAGTGCACTTTATGCCCATTTCTTTGTGCTTTAGATGTTTCTGTTCTTTTGTTGTTCTTTAGCCGTATCTTGAGAATATGGTGTGCACTTTTGGTGGCTTATTTTCCTCTTCTGATGGTGTAGGGATCGTGTGTGTGCTCCGGAACCGCTCGGGAGACCCTCACGATAAAGGAACACTGCGTACGATCACTGGACTTACTGCGCACGACCACTGGTCATGCGCCACTGATCTTGCGCATTACATTCTCCTTTTCCTAATTCTTCCCGGGTAATCGCACGAGCACTGGTCCTAGTGTGCACGACCACTGGTCGTGTGCCACTGCTCGTGCGCGTTTACCCCTTGTTTTCTGCAAATCTTCCCATGCCAATCGCACGATCAGCGGATTCAGTGCGCACGAGCACCGGTCGTGCGCCACTGATCGTGCGCTTATCTGCTGATGTTTCTTTCCAAGTTGCAGGTTCAATTAGAAATTGCGCACGATCATCGACCGATAGTGCTCACGACCACTGGTCGTGCGCCACTGATCGTACGCATTGCTTTTGCTGCCTCTGTATTTAAGGGCCTGCTCCGTGATTTAGGTCAACACTAGTCATTTCTGCGATCGGTGAGTCCATAACTAGTGATTCTGAAGCTTTCCAAACCCTCCGGCGAAGCTCCTGGCCATTGATGACCTCAACTCCATGCTTTCCACCGGATTTGGAGAAGAAGACAACCTAGAGAACGGACTCAGAGGCCTTCGAAGTGACATCTCGTTGGTACCGAAAGCCTCCCCGGACTGAGCCCGGAAGCAGATTGACAACTCGCTATTCCGGCCACGATCTGCGGTGGACCTTCACCGTCTAGTTGTTTACTCTTCTTCCTCTTCCTCTGTTGTATGGAATAATTTGTTATTGTAATGAACTACATTTTCTACTATATGTCTAAGTGGATGTTTATGGTTTGCATTTGGTTGTGAGTTGTGTGTGTGTGAATGCGCCTCGCCCACTCCACATCCACTCCATACCCTTACTTTACCCGATTGCACTCCGCACAAGAACACTTCTACCCATTAGCTTTCCGTCCACTCGCCCAACCGAAGTTCAGCATCACGGCCGATACACTCACCTCACCTTGTGAAGCGGTGCCTTCGACCCGCACAACTTTAATTAGTTTAGTAGATCAAGAAACCACAATCTCTCAAGCCCCCCTTTTTTTACTCTTTTCTAAGTATAACCCTCATAACAATATTTTCTGAACTGTTACCGCTCTATGCTAATTGCATTCCTCAAGAGACTGACACTCGGGGATTTATTCCCAAATTTTATTACTTGTGCGACCGGTGCACTTGCTGATTTACACGCATCAGTGCCCCTGGTAGCCTCCCTGAAGAAATCAATGAGGGAGGCGAACTGGTCTTCTTGAGGCCGCAGAGGAGCTGTGGACTGAGCTGGAATGCGAGGCTGAGATGGAGTAATTACTGGAGAATGCCGAATAGGAGTTCGGCAAGCTGGAGTTTGACGGACTGGAGTGTCTGCGGGATATGCTGCGGCCTGGGGTGTAAGCCGTTGAGTCAGCACAAGCAAAGCCTAACTGATGGAATCTAGGCACTGGTCGTCTCCCTGCGAGATCGTTTAGCCTCCCAGCGAGACTGTTCGAATGTTTCCCACAGCGAGTCCTCTAGCGAACTGGAGCGGTCTGAATGGCGAGCTCGGCGGTCTGACATTCTGTCAGCTGATTTCAAAAAATTACTTGATCTGAAGGTTGTGTGTTAACTGTTGATGCGTGAAAAATGGAGAGTGACGAGCATCACCAGCTAACGGTTCGAACACGGGCGAAAGGAAGGGAAAAGAAGCAACTACAAGCAGCTATCTACTAAGCGGATGTGAAAGAGCAGAGCTGTGAACCCCGACAACACCAGACTTCAGTCGTCACAGCCTGAATGCCTCTCTTGCGACAAGCTTTCCTTTGATTGAAAATGAGTTGGTTACAGGTTCAAAGGAAAAGTGCAATAAGCTGAGCAAGATGGAGACCGCAAAGCCTGAGATTCGAGTCCAAAGCCTTTAATAGGTAGGATGCTGGGCTAGAGTCAGCGTGCTTTGGGTGTTCAACCTCCCCCAATTTATTGGTTTGGGGGCCTACCCAAATGGGCGGGGCTAAAATAACCAGCTGCCCGGGGTACAGGAGAACCGAGAAGCTGTGAAGGGAAGCAAAAAAGAAAATACATGCCAGTCCGTGCAACATGGGCAAATTGGGCTCGTGGGCTGGAGCTTCTGTCTGTTACTGTAAGGCGCAATCCTGCCAGAGGGTTGCGGCCTGGGCGGACTAAGCCTTGAGTCCACCTGAAGAGCAGGGCGATCAAGAGCTGATCTCCTGAGGATGAGCAGGGCGGACTTCATAACCAAGTCCTCCACTGAAGAGATGGATCTTTAGCATGTCGATGCTTGACAATCTGGGCGAACTGCTAAAATGAGTCCTCCGCGGATGGAGGATGCAACCTATGCGACCTTGGAATCCTGTACTTGTTGCTGACTTTGGGGTTAACAGTACTTATGTTATATTTTAAATTTACTTTCTTTTGACTTCTCATTTATAGAGATTAGCAGGTGTTCCTGAGTTAACTTCAAGTACTAGTGTTATATTTTAAATTTACCTGCTTTTGACTTCTCCTTTGTAGAGATTTGTAGTTGTTCGTGTGTTCACTTACAATACTCGCATTATATTATAATTTTACCTGCTTTTGATTTCTCTTTCGCTGAGATTAGCAGGTGTTCATGAGTTCATATCTGGCACTCACGTTATATTTTAAATTTACCTGATTTTGACTTCTCCTTTGTAGAGATTAGCAGGTGTTCGCGAGTTCACTTCAGGTACTCGCGTAATATTTTAATTTTACTTTCTTTTGACTTATCTTTTAGAAATATTAGCAGGTGTTCACGAGTTCGCATCAGGTACTTGTGTTATATTTTAAATTTACCAGTTTTTGACTTCTACTTTACGGAGATTAGCAGGTGTTCGTGAGTTCACTTCAGGTACTCATGTTATATTTTAAATTTACCTATTTTGACCTTTCTTTTGTTGAAATTAGCAGGTGTTCGTGAGTTCACTTTAGGTACTCGCGTTATATTTTCAATTCACCTTCTTTTGACTACTCTTTTGAAGAGATTAGCAGGTTTTCCCGAGTTCACTTCAGGTACTTGCTGTTAAGCCCGGAATCCGTGACCAGTTCTGACAGCTTGCAAGACCGGGCTTCATGTGATTTCTAGCCGCCACACATGTCAAGTTGGCTGGTTGTCAGAGAAGCCATGCGGTCTCCATATCAAGCCTTTGTTAGTACAGACCCTGCTCAGTGTCAAGTCCAAGGCCCATACCTTCAACTTGCCGGGAGGAATCCGCCAGGCCGTGCGGTTTCCCTCCTTTCTCCTTTTTGTTCATTTATTTCCCCTCACCTCTGCGCGGTTCTCCTGTATCACGGGAAGCCAGTAACTTTAGCCATGCCCCATGGGCAGGCCCCCAAGACTATAAATTAGTGGAGGTAGCACTCCCCAAAGTACGCTGACTCGTATCCACGAGCTCGCTTGTTAAGAGCTGCGGTCTCGATCCTAGTGCCTTGCAGCTTGCAGTCTGGCCGTCTTCCCTTTTTCTCCTTCTTGTAACCGCCTCACTTTTAAAAATAGGAAAGCCCATCGTAGGAGTGCCATTTAAGCCACGGCGGGTGAAATCTGTTGTTGTTGCTGCCAACGGCCTCTCATTTTGTCCCTCAGCTACAACCTCTAGTAACCGATTACTCGACATTCTCACCTCTTTTCCCTTCCATTCCTCGATGCTCGAACCATTAGCTGGGGGTGCACGACTCCTTTTCTCTTTTCGTTTATCAATAGTTAACAGGCGACCTTCAGATATCGATTAGTCGATGAAATCAGCATACTAGTGGGTCAGACAACTCTAGCTACTAGAACTCGGCAACCGGTCGAGCAGGCCGCGACTTTGCCAGCTAAGGTTCTTAGCCCACCACCAGCACTGTAGAACCTGCTGTTCTACCTGCCATCTTTTCTGCAAGTCTTCCAATCGGCTTGTCCCACCATCTAACTGCCAGTTCAAGCCGCAACTGCTCAGCGATCTCTAAGTAAAGTTTGGTTATTTTCTCCTATTCAAAATGAATCATGCGAAGGGACGAAGTGAATTTAATTTCTTGTCAGCTATTACAGATCTCTCGGAGGAGCAAGATTGTTCATTTCTTAGCGATGTGGCGCTTGACATTGATAACAAATTTTCTACTAATCGGGTTAAACATGTGTCTCAATTTATTACAAGTGAACCTCCTTATAAAAAAGAAGAAGTCCCGTCTCCATTCGATAACCGGATTCATTGGGAAACCATCTCCGATGATTTTACAGTACCTCATCTGCCAGAATATTCTGGATGTAATGATCCATTTTCTCATTTACAAGCCTTTGAATCGACTGTTTCGCTAACATAGGTGTCAAACGGAATAAAATGCAAGCTTCTTATTATATCTTTTGGCGACATTGCAAGGGAATGATTCTATATTCTGCCACCTCGATCGATCACAGTTTTAAAGATCTTTGAAGGCAATTCATTTCAAGGTTTACTGCCTACAAGAAGCGAAAAAGAGACGTAGGAGCTCTCTTTCGAATCAAGCAGGGAAATGAAGAGTCTGATCTGGACTTCGTTGACCGATTCCAAAAGGAAGTTCTGCATGTTCTTAGCGTTCATCAAGATTATTACTTATATGCTTTTGTGAATGCACTTCGAGAAGGCCCTCTGAAATTTGAGCTCACTATAAAGGACCCCCAAACTTATGGAGATCTTATTGAAATCGTTAATAAGATCATAATGGGTTAAGAAGAAAATAGAGATTATATCTCATTTTTGAATTAGATGACTAAACAACCTCAGGGGACTTCTGGTGATCAACAGCCTAATTCCTCCCAAAATGTTTCACAAGTTAAAAATTGTAAGTCTCCTCCTCTTCCTCAGGATAGGCCTACATTACCTCCTCAGCAGTATGAGTCATCTGAGTTTGTAAAAGCACATCCTGCCGCATCTTTGGGTCTGACAACTCTAAAGCATGAAAAAGGCTTAGATAGATATGTCAAATTTATAGTTCCTATGGAAGACCTCCTGATAGTTCTTCAAGAAATTCCTGAGTTCAAAAGGCCTCGACGCCTGAAATCTAAAATCAAATATCGGCATGAGGAACTTTTTTGCAAATATCATAAAGATATAGGTCATCTTACAGAAGATTTCATGGCCCTTCGGAAGTTAGCAGATCAATTCTCAAAGACTGGGAAGTTGCAAGATTATGTAATTCAATGATCCTTTAGTTCATTCATCCCTAGAGAAGTCAATGTTGTAAGTAAGGACCTATTTTTCTCTGTAATAAGAGTGTTTAAAATTGCAATGATAGAGGAAGACCCCCCGGCAATTGGCAGTAATGGGGTATGGTCATGCTCCAACCGTATATCCTTTTACGATGTCGACTAGAGATTCTGAGTAACCGCTGCTGCTAGTAGTAGAGCCGCTCGATCCACTAGAAACCGCGAGATTAGTACATGCGGTCTCCGAAGCTTGGCCGTCGGTCTCAGTAGTGGCGACCTCACTTCGGCTTTTTGGTTGCTCTCTTCCTCCTCGTCATCCTCAACTTCGCCCTCATCTTCGCAGTCAGCCTCGCCGACCTTACCTATACCCATGTTCGCTCGGTAGACAGCGGTAACCTTCTTCTTCATGGTAGGGTATAGGTCAGCGCAGGTGAAGTCAGTGAATCCGGCCCCCAAAGCTGCTAAGGTCTCGTAGGCGGCTATGCACTCCATAAATCCCCTGGACAACCTGCAGGAAGACCTTGTCCTGGAAGGTCGGATTGGCCGGATCATACATTGCATGTAAAAGAAGCAAAAGGTTAGACCCAGCTGCTTCTTAATTGTAATCGCACGAATATTAGGTGATAACTTACCGATTCCCTTTCCTTCAGTCGTTTAATTTCTTCTTCCTTCTCCTCTAATTGCCGCTCCAAGCCGCTTTTACCTTTTATTATTTGTTTGTAAGCAAGGCTCATGAAGTGGCTTGTGACAAAGCTTCTTGCCCCGACCTGCGTGGCTAGCCGCGGCAAGTCGTCTTCAGGGACTTTGCGCAGAGTCTTCAAGTTGCGCTTGCAGTACACCGCAGCGCCACTACGGTGGAATGGCGGCTTTCTTTATTACTCCCCCAGTAAGGGAGGGTGGTGGAGACTTTTATAGAGTCTTCGTCCAGACTCCATAGTATGGTCGGATTGCCACGAATATCCTTCAGGCCGCTGCCTATTCCGTGCAGTGTGAACTCATCAGAGGAGGCCGACTCCTCTTCTTCCTCAGTCTGCGTCGGCTTGACCCGCCTGACGCGCTTCTCTCTTTGAGTAAGTGTCAAACCACCAGGGGTCAGTGGTTTGTTGAGCAAGACCGCCACAACAACTCCAAAGCCAAAGTGAGAAGTCAGCTCATAGGCCGCGCGGCTAACAAATCAGTTCGGTCGATTTTAAACTTACTATCCTCTGCTTCGAATCCCTCCAAGGATGACAGTAGCAGAATGTAGTTGTTCACGTCAAGCTGCTCGCCCTTGAAGAGGTTGTACATCTCATTCTCCTTGCCTTCCAGCCCACTGCTGCCGAAGGCGGCTTCATCCCGGACTTGGGGGTTGACCGGCAGTAGCCCAAGATTTCCTTCGAAGAAGAGGTATCTCACGGACCAGCTTGCGATTTTGTTCGCCAGGTTGACGACCTTCAACCCTCTGTAGCCAAAGTATAGATGCCCCCGAAAGATTTTGTGCCGAAATCTGGAATACACCGGACCAAGAAACATTCCCGTAACAGCTTCATTGAGAATCAGACTCTTTTCGACCTCAAATATGATATGAAACTAAAAATGGTGGATATGGAATTTGGTGGCAGCTGTCCGGGCACTACGTCGTAGTGGTCGAAAATTGCTACGGCTTCCATTAAGACCGGGAAGCGGAAGCCGCAGTCAAAGTGATCGATGGGAATGGCGATCTGGTTGGCGTTCTAGGAATTAATTATTTCACTCGGTAGCGGAAGCCGCGCGATTAGCGGGCTACCCTGTATATGCTTCACAATGAAGTTGTCCAGCTCGTCTTGGGTGAGCCGGCATTCTTTGTGGTCAGCAAAATGAAAAGCAGAAGCCAAATCGGTCCTAACTCCGCCCGCCTTGTCAGACCACATCGATTTCAATTTACCCCTCATCTTGTTTTTCTTGTGCATAAATCTCCCGAATCGTCTCTATTTATAGAAACCCACTGAAGGTACAGTAATCGATGTCAAATCACGGCTAGACATCAAGCCGCATAACCTCAACCTGCAAAGAAGTCAGATTAACAACACGGTCAAACTGTAGATCAGTTCGTTAGTCCGCACGACCAAGTTCCCGCACTTGGAAATTTTTTGTGGCAGAGCATAAGAGGAAATCATACTTTCAAGACGGCGATCTGTTTGCCAAACCACACGACTAAATTCCTGTACTTGGATATTTTGGAACAAAGCACATATTTGGTGGCCATAAAATATAAATCACAAATAGTTTGCAGTATAATAAACATACAACAATTGTTTACAGCAACTTGTTTGTCCAACATCCAGAAGAAAAGTATATTACAACACAAAGTTCAGTTTTTTCGTGCGACTTAATTCAATCAAATCGCTCAGCCTTACTTATCGCCCTCATGTCCCTCTCGGCCAATCCGTGCGACTTGATCACCGGTTCGAACAATCACAGTGTACACCTGGCTAACCAGATTGTGAAGTGAGTGCAGAGACCGGTGAACCCGCGAGGCGTCCTGCTCCAATCTGATATGTGGAATCATTTGAAGAGCCCGAACCTCTAGCCCTCTAGAGGGTGCGTCAAGCCTAGCCGCCGAGAACTCCGATTGATTTTAAGTTTCAACAGAAGTGGGGCGGCCTATTTGCGACAACTTTCCGGAAGTCGCTCCTACAGGTCGCTGTTGAAATTTGTGAAGTGAAAGTTGGTGAATGAAGGACTTGGGCAACCTATCCATGTGGACTACGGGGACAGGGTTTGCAGACAACCAGGTCGGTAGGGCTGGTGCAGACGGCTTCTTCTATGGCGGCCTGGGCATCCTGTTCGCGCGGACTAACAAACAGAGTAGCAGTTTGCTAGGCCGTATTATGCTCTGCAAGCATTTGGATCCCAGAAGGTAACCAGGCGGATAGAGACCCTATCTGCGGAGTCTAGAAAGAAGCGGATGGGAGGACTGGAGCTCGGCAGACTGGCTTGGCAGAACCCTTGGTATTGCTCTGGTGAAGCGACAAGTTAAAGCCGCGGAAGTCTCCAGTCAGTGCGGACAGGTGTTGGAGTTCGTCGGGGTTGGCAGACTGGTTCCAGTGTCCGCCTGTAAGTGCGGACTGTCCCTTGTGGCCAGTGGTATGGACTTGGTTGGTTTTGAACCAAGTCCATGTTTGGCTCAGTCCGAGGAGATCTCATAGTGGAGTGCGGACTGCTTCTCAGTTCGCCAAGCTCGACAGAAGTGTTGTGTTCCTTGGTTGCGAGTTTGGGGATAAATGGACTGGAGATTGCGTCCGCAACTATATGCGGACTGGAGCTGGGTCCACTGAGTTCGACAGGTGCCGTGTTGGCGTGCCTGTGGACTTAGGATATACAGACTGGACTAGTTTGTGGGATATGCAGACTAGAGCAGCCAGCGGGAATTGCGGACTGGAGGTATCCGCAGTATAAGCAGACTGGAGTTGTGTCCGCTGAGTCCGGCAGTTGCCATGGTGGCGAGGCTGTGGGCTCGGGATAAGCGGACTGGAGCTGTGTCCGCGGATTGGCAGATAGTTATTGCAGTCCAGCTGTGGTGGTTTTAGCTTGGCCTTTGGCGACAAGGCAGACTGGTGTTGATGTCCGGCCTTGGTGAAGCATTGGCGTTGGCTTGGCCTTTGGCGACTGATGAGGAATTTTATAGTTTTAAAAAGTATATCAAAACTATATTCTCATATAGGCAAGCGTACCTATCGAAATATAGTATAGGAAATTGTCATATTAGAATCGGGGCCTCTTGAGTACTCCTACTCACGCAAATTAATATTATTTTATCGGCAAATAAAAGGAGTGAATTAAAACTAAAATTAGAAAATAAACTAAAAGGAAGAACTTGATCTAGACTTACTTTGAAAAGAAATAAACTTATCTTAAAGGTAAACTTCTAGATTATCCGCTTCGACCGTGGAGGTTCCTAAAATACGAAAACGCCTCTCTTGAGAATACGCTCTCGACTAAGCTTAGGTTGATCGATTAAGACCACTCGTCCAGTCGAAACCCCTAAGCCTGCTTTAGGAGGTGAACCCCTCTATTAGATTTCACTCCAATCCGGAAGAGTCATGTCATCCTCTCTCGAGGATTGCAATCAACTCCTTTTATCTTTGAGTGATCTCCCCATATCCGCAAGCTCTCGGTCATTTAGGATACGGATCTTAGATCGGAATCCAAGCCAATAAATCAAAGCTAACTTGAAACGATAAGAAAAGAGTTTGACAAAAAGAAGTATTTTATTATATTGAAAAGCTTGTCATGATCAAGTTGAAATGGAAATAGTGCTACATGGAAAGATAAACAACTACAAAATAAAAGTTCAATAATTAAAGTCTATAATTATGAAATTAAAAAGTACATGAAGAAAAATGAATAAAGACAGGAAATAATTTACTGAAACTACTCCTAGATGGGCCTACTAGCTCCCCCAGCTCTTGAAATCATCTGGAATTTATAGGAAAAACTTCTGGAAGGTCACGCCCGTGACCTAGGGCGTGTCAGGCTCGGAAACCGCCATCTTGAAAGCCCGGGAACGTTGGAGGAGAAATCGCCAAAATATGTTAAATGACGGGTCACGCCCCTAGGCACGCCCGTGACCTAGGGCGTGTCAGTTCTGTTTCTGGAAAATCACGGGAAGCTGAAAACGGCGGGAGTAAATTGCTGTTGATGAAGGCATCACGACCCATGGTCACGCCCTTGACCATGGGCGTCTCAGGCTGCAACGGAATTGTGGCGGCAACGTCAGGAACGACTTTATTTATTTATTGGAAACGCACATGTCACGCCCTGGGTCACGCCCGTGACCATGAGTCACGGTTGTATACTTGACTGTTCGACGTTCTTCGATCGACGAATTGATTCCCCTTAGTCACGCCTTCGGGTCACGCCCGTGACCCATAGGTCATACCCTTGACCAGGGGCATGTAGCTTTAAAATGTCGTGTCCTGCCCTCTGAAATTACTCTATGGGTTACGTCCACATGTCACGCCCGTGACCTGAAGGTCACGCCCGTGACATGACCGTGAATATTTGATTTTCCCAGGATTGCTCTATCTACTCTGCTGATCAGCCCAACATGCTCCAATTCGTTATCTGCAGCCCAAATAAAACAGAAATAAGAAAACAAAGCATTTTAACACAAATATTAAAATAAACTAAATAAACTATTATAATTTATTAAATAAAAACTATATAAAAATAACTATAAATAAAGACTTATCAAATACCCTCATACTTAATCTTTTGCTATTCCAGAGCAAAACTATGAGAGTACTTGTAAGAAATTAAAATAATTTTTTAATTAAACTAAAAATTTATTAAATCAAGAGAAAGTTAAAAATTAACTTAAGGGATTCAAAAAAACTTTAAGTCCTAAAATATGAAAGCAAAATGTGAAGAGATAAATATTTAGCCAAGTTCTCTAATAAAGTAATTAGAACTCAAAATGAAGTATTTAGCAAACAAAGTTAGATTAAAAATTCTAAACACTTTCCACTAAAAAGAGACTTCAAAGAAAATCAAACTACTATGTATGCTCTCTTACAAATTTAATTTAAATCTAAGCAATTATATTGGTTTTTGGGTTTGGAAAAACGCAATTGAAGAGATCTTATATTGGGGGTGATGAATTTTAAGTCCTAAAATATGAAAGTAAAATGTGAAGAGATAAATATTTAGCCAAGTTCTCTAATAAAGTAATTAGAACTCAAAATGAAGTATTTAGCAAACAAAGTTAGATTAACAATTCTAAACACTTTTTCCACTAAAAAGAGTCTTTAAGGAAAATCAAAGTACTACTTATGCTCTCTTACAAATTTAATTTAAATCTAAGCAATTATATTAGTTTTTGGGTTTGGAAAAATGCAATTGAAGAGATCTTAGATTGGGGGTGATGAATTTTATCCTCTCACCCCACACAATTCTTTTCTTTTTGAAATTTTTTTTCTGTTTTTTTTCTCTTCAAACAAAATTGCTTAGGAGTAATGAATTTTATCCTTTTACTTCTTTTTGGGGGTTGCATATGTGTACCAAGGAATACTTGATTCCCATGACATATGATCTAACCAAAAATAAAAACTTGCATATGTGTACCAGGGGATAATGAATTTTATCCTCTTATCCCCATGACATATGATCTAACAAGAAAGCTAAAAACAAGGGAAAGGCTAGCAAAAATTTTGATTAAATTAAAATTATTGGAGAGCAACTATAGTAAGTTAAAATTTCCTAAGAATCTTAAAGTTTAAAGTGGAGATAATTACAATCTAAAAATTGTTAAACTAAGCACTATAAAATTGAAACTAATTAAAATAAAAGAGAAAAAGGCTAAAAAAATTTCTCGAAACAAATTTACTTCATAAATTTATTTCTTAAAATAAAATCACCTAAAAATTAATTTTAACTAACTTTGATGAAATAAAAGTTTAGAAAATCAAACATTATAAAAATTCTTATAAATAAACTCAAAATAAATTTCTAAAAATCACAAAAATTAAGTAGGGGTTTATTATTTTTTTTCTTTTATTTTTTTTCTTTTTCTATATTTTTTTGTATTTTGGATAATAAAAAGAGAATTTTTTTTAAAAAAAATTTAAAGATTTTTCATTTGTTTTTTTTGGATTTTTAAATAAAAATAATAAATAAGAATCCACCCTCATACTTAAAAATAAACATTGTCCCCAATGTTTATACGTCAAGTAGGAGGGGGGGGGGGGGGGGGGAAGAAAAATAGTTTGTGAAAATTTAGAAAAAGAAAAATGCATAGAAATGAAAAGAAAAGCAATGGGTGTCTCCCAAGAGCGCTTTTCTTTTTCCCGTCTTTAAGCAAGACGGTTCAGGTTAAGAGAAAGGAAAATAAAAATTGAAATGAACGGGCAACTCCCTTAATACGCGCTTTGGCGTAGATGCCAAAGTCGCACGCCCGGGTACTCCTCCACTTGCTTCTTGATTTTCCTTCTCGCAGTTGACTTGAAAATTTAGATTCAAATCACCTATGCATACATGAGATGATTTGAATCTTTCTAGATGAGCGACAAATGGGTCGGGGACAACATTTGATTGCAATGACTCATCTTCTTCCTGAAACATGTTAGGGAAAGAAAAATCAAAAAGAAGTGCGTCAGAAAAATCTTCGCAAGGAGGAGACTCTTGCGAAGTTATAAGATTAGGCTCGGGTTGTTTATTTTCTAAAATTAATTTTTCATCCGAAATTTATTTAAAAGAAAATCGTCGGAAGCATCATGTTCATAAATTTGCGCTCTTATAAAATCATAAATTGTGCAAGGAGATTCATTAATAGGAGGAAAATTGGGAGTAGTAGGAGGAGAAACATATTCTTCTTCTACTCCTCCCAGCGCATCCATACACCAAACGAGCTCTTGAAATAAAAGTTGTTGTTCTTCTTCGGTATAAACAACTACTGGGGTACATGAGAAGTCATGTTCCTCATTAGCAACAGTATCCGAAGGAGAAGAATCACTAAACGTAAGAAAATTCTCATCCAAATTTTGGGGGGAAGAATCAGATTGCAAATGAGAGGATTCCCCAAAATTAAGAGAGAAAGCTTGTGGTGTGGAAGAAGAAGAACAAAAATTTGGATTCAAATAATTATTCTCATAACTCGGGAAAACTTCTAGTTGATCTTGCGACCAAGAGAAGTTTTCATCCGAGTTGGAAGAATAATTATTTACATAAAAATAATTATTCACATTATTACTTGAAAAATTATTTTCATGAACATAGGAAAAATTAGAAAAATTATTTTCATAAAAATTTGAATTATCATAAAAGTGAGAAGAATTATTATCATAATAACTATCAAAATTATTTTCAAAAGAAAGATTTTTATAATAATTATAATGATAACAAAACTCACTTGAATGAGAACCGTGACAATAAAAACAAACACATTAACGCTTTTTTGCGGCTTCCAAAATATCTAATTGATTTTGAAGCTGGGAAATTTTAGCAGCCAATTGAGATAACATAGTTTTTAATAAAGGAAAATAAACACAACCCGTACCTTATAGAAATGAATTTAAAAAAAAAGATTAAAAAGTGAATTGGGGTTAGAGAAAGAGAGTGATAAAAGTAATACAATTTGCGCTTTCAAAATATCAACAAAAATAGTCCCCCGCAACGGCGCCAAAAACTTGATGAGGAATTTTATAGTTTTAAAAAGTACATCCAAACTATATTCTCAAATAGGCAAGCGCACCTATCGAAATATAGTATAGGAAATTGTCGTATTAGACTCGGGGCCTGTTGAGTACTCCTACTCACGCAAATTAATATTATTTTATCGGCAAATAAAAGGAGTGAATTAAAACTAAAATTAGAAAATAAACTAAAAGGAAGCACTTGATCTAGACTTACTTTGAAATGAAATAAAATTATCTTAAAGGCAAACTTCTAGATTATCCGCTTCGACCGTGGAGGTTCCTAAAATACGAAAATGCCTCTCTCGAGAATACGCTCTCGACTAAGCTTAGGTTGATCGATTAAGACCTCTCAGCCAGTCGAAACCCCTAAGCCTGCTTTAGGAGGTGAACCCCTCTATTGGATTTCACTCCAATCCGGAAGAGTCATGTCGTCCTCTCTCGAGGATTGCAATCAACTCCTTTTATCTTTGAGTGATCTCCCCGTATCCGCAACCTCTCGGTCATTTAGGATACGGATCTTAGATCGGAATCCAAGCCAATAAATCAAAGCTAACTCGAAACGATAAGAAAAGAGTTTGACAAAAAGAAGTATTTTATTATAGTGAAAAGCTTGTCATGATCAAGTGGAAATGGAAATAGTGCTACATGGAAAGATAAGCAACTACAAAATAAAAGTGCAATAATTAAAGTCTACAACTATGAAATTAAAAAGTACATGAAGAAAAATGCATAAAGACAGGAAATAATTTACTGAAACTACTCCTAGATGGGCCTACTAGCTCCCCTAGCTCTTGAAATCATCTGGAATTTATAGGAAAAACTTCTGGAAGGTGACGCACGTGACCTAGGGCGTGTTAGGCTCGGAAACCGCCGTCTTGAAAGCCCGGGAACGTTGGAGGAGAAACCACCAAAATATGTTAAATGGCGGGTCACGCCCCTAGGCACGCCCGTGACCTAGGGCGTGTCAGTTCTATTTCTGAAAAACCGCGGGAAGCTGAAAATGGTGGGAGTAAATTGTTGTTGATGAAGGCGTCATGCCCCATGGTCACGCCTGTGACCATGGGCATGTCAGGCTGCAACGGAATTGTGGCGGCAACGTCAGGAACGACTTTATTTATTTGCTAGAAACGCACGTGTCACGCCCTGGGTCACGCCTGTGACCATGAGTTACGGGTGTATACTTGACTGTTCAACGTTCTTCGATCGACGAATTGAGCCCCCTTGGTCACGCCTTTGGGTCACGCCCGAGACCCATTGGTCACGCCCGTGACCAGGGGCGTGTAGCTTTAAAATGTCGTGTCCTGCCCTCTGAAATTCCTCTATGGGTCACGTCCACATGTCACGCCCGTGACCTGAAGGCCACGCCCGTGACATGGCCGTGAAAAGTTGATTTTCCAAGGATTTCCCTGTCTGTTCTGTTGATCAGCCTAACATGCTCCAATTCATTATCTGCAGCCCAAATAAAATAGAAATAAGAAAACAAAGCATTTTAACACAAATATTAAAATAAACTAAATAAACTATTATAATTTATTAAATAAAAACTATATAAAAATAACTATAAATAAAGACTTATCAGCGACAAGGCGGGCTGGTGTTGTTGTCCGGCCGTGGTGAAGTATTGGCGTTGGCTTGCCCTTTGGCGATAAGGCAGACTGATGTTGCTGTCCGGGCTTATTGAAGCATTGGCGTTGGCTTGGACTTTTGGCGACAAGACAGACTTGTGTTACTTCCCAGCCTTGGTGATGCATTGGCGTTGGCTTGGCCTTTGGAGACAAGGCGGACTGGCGTTGTGTCCGGCCTAGGTAAAGCTATGGCAGACTGGCTATCCTGCACAGGCGTGGTGGACTGGTGTATATAGGCGGGCTTGCGGATACACTTGTTCTTACTGCGGGATGTGGCGGTGATCCTATCGGTTAGTGCGGTGACCATACTCCTCATCGTGCCTATAAATAGGACCCATGTTACATCAGAAAGAGAGAACCTAAGAAAGCGAATGAACATTAAGTGAGCCCGCGATAAGTTGCTGCGGACTGACTTTTGGTGTCCGTGCGGTTTGATTGAGTTGACTGGGTTGTGCTGTGCAGGTTGTGCAGATAGCGCTGGAAAGCCAGGACTTGGCTCTGATTGCTATTAGGGACAGTGCAGACTCTGTGTTTAAGCAACAGGTGGTAAATAGCAGGTCGCAGACAGCAACTAAATGATCTTCTCTTTTGCAACATGTGTTTGGGGTTCAATAAGGCGCCTGCTTCAGGCGGATTGTTCTATTCGGCATCGCAGCTTGTGCGGTCTGGCGGCTATGCGACCTCGCGGTTAGGCGGCTTGCAGATCGGCGACTAGAGCTTAGCATTGAAATAATGTGCAGTCCGCGTAGCTTGGGTTGCGGTCTGGCGACATGGTGTTTTGTGCGGACTCCATAGCAGTAGACCGGCGGCTTAGTGTTTTAGTCTGCGCGGCTTGTGTTGACTTGCCTTTGTAATTATCTCTTCTTTCCCTGTATTTACTTTGGTGAAGCATGTCTCGCCATGTATGTCTCGCGTTGTAAAGAAGATTGTTGTTAATCAATAAAGACTCTTGTTGTTGTGCATTTATTTCTGGTTATGACTGACTTAAGTGGAGATAACCCCTGCTCACTCCAAGGTCCGGGAAATTTCAACATGGTATCAGAGCTGGATTGTAGTGGATAAGCAGTGATCAACTGAAGTGGTTGTTTCTCTTGTGAAGAGGGAACCAGTGGTAGAACCATGGCAGTGGAAGATGCAAGTAGTCTTGGAATTTAACTCCTTATAGAGACGAACTTTGAGAGGTGGAAGTCATGTATGGAGAGCTTTCTTCTTGTCGAGGACCTTTGGGAGGTGGTATGCAGAGCAGAAAGACAAGGGGTTACTCCTGGCAATGCTGAAGAGATATGAGCTTGGAAGGAGAAAAATGCGAGAGTGGAATCTATTCTCAAGCAGGTGATCTCATCGGAGCACTTGGACCACATCAGTGGATGTAGGTCAGCAACAGAGGTTTGGACTTCCCTTGATGGGTTGTTAGGAAGGAGGTGAAGGTTGCTGCAGATGATGGTCCTTCTACTTCATATTAGCAAGAGAGGAGTGTTTCTCCTAGGAGTGATGGGAAGAGGAAGGATGGACCAAGGTGCTATAGATGCAAGCAGCATGGTCACCTCAGGAAGGAGTGCAAGGTTGTCTTGCCCTCGGCAAACATAGCTAATGTTGGGAGTAAGGAGAAGAACTTAAATGGGTCATCAACAAGTTAAGGTGCTGATCGAATGAAGGCCAGTGATAGTGCGGCTATCTGGCATGAAAGAATGGGGCATGTAGGGATGGACAAGCTGAAAGTAATGGCGGAAAGAAGGCTCGTGAGAGGTTTGCATAGATTGTCATCCTACGGCAATGGTCAAGCTTGCGCGGAATGTCAGCTTGGTGAAGCTTATCGCTTTATGGTTGATAAGGCACAATCCAGATGTAAAGCACCTTTGGAGGTTGTCCATTGTGCTATGGTTGGACTGACCGTCACCGCCAGTCTTGGAAGCAGCAGGTACATGCTGATATTGGTTGATGACTAGTCGAGGTATACTTGGGTATACTTCATGAAGGTGAAGTCAAACATGTTCCGCTTGTTTATGGAGTTCAAGAAGCTTGTGGTAGGCCAGTTTGGCCTGCGGATCAAGAAGTTGAGGACAAGCATTGGGGGTGAGTTCGGCTCAATTGAGTTCTCAAACTTTTGCAGGATGCATGAGATCCAAAGGGAGCTTTCTTGTGTATATACTTCACAGCAAGGTGGTGTTGCAGTTCGGATTTTCCGTTTGTTGACGAAGAACTGCAAGTGTTGGCTTCAGTGCAAAGGCATTCCTAAGGCCTTTTGGGCGGAAGGGATGTCCTATGCGACACATGTCATCAATCGGATGCCTCTTAGTCCGATTAAGGTGAAGAATCCATATGAGCTGATGTTCGAGGTGAAGCCCAGTGTGAAGAACCTACGGGTGTTTGGATCTACGTACCACATACATGCTCCAGATGCTCTCAAGATGAAGCTTATCTTTGTTAGGTATGATGAGCAGAGGAGAAGATGGAGGTGTACGGATCTTGCGATGAAGAGGCTCATCATGTCGAGAGACGTTGTCTTCGATGAGCTGACGCCATATTGGGATAGCTCATTTGTGGAGCTAGAGATGAGCCGGTTAGATGGTGGGCTAAAGGAGGCTACTGCTAAGCTTCAGTTGGAGTTGCCTGAGTTACCTAGGAGCTCCAGGTTGTTCTAGCTCCGGGGCAGTGGCGTCAGGGTCAGGAAGTAGGGGGACCGTTGCTCCAGGTGCTTCTGGCCTAAAGACGGAGGCTTCTGGTTCGAAAAACAGGGGTAGCATTGCTCCAGGTGCTCCTGGCTCCATTGAGGAGGTTTCTTGTTCAGGAAGCAAGGGGAGCATTGTTCCGAGTTTGCCCGGGAATGGAGGTGGTTTAGGAGGAGCAGCAGAGGTAGTTAACTGTGATCATGTTCTTTGGAGATCGAAGAGGATCAGCAACCGACCAGCTCGATATAGCGAAGGGAACACGACAAGCTTGTTCTCATGTTTCCTTGCAAGCCCTCAGGTCGAGCGAGTACCTTCTAGCTGTGATGACCCCACTAGAATCAAGGAGGTGGTTGACACTAAGGCTGAGGAGGTGACTACTCTCAGAGGTGACGAGGCTTGGGCTCTTGTGCCCAAGATTGTTGGTGATACTCCTGTGATGCATGACTGGAGGTTGAAGCTGAAGAAGAAGGCATAGGGAAGCATGGCTCTTTTTGGGAGATGCTAGAGGGCTCCCTCATGATACAGGATATGCAGGGCAGGGACTATATCTTGGACATCTCCTCGTAGGTGCTATTGGAGGGACCAGGTGCAAGGTTATGGGAGCTGTTGGAGTTGTTCACCACTTCTCACTTTAAGGGGAAGTGTTGAAATTTGTGAAGTGAAAGTGAGTGAATGGAGGACTTGGGCAACCTATCCGTGCAGACTACGCGAACAGGGTTGGCGGACAACCAGGTCGGCGGGGTTGGTGCAGACAGCTTCTTCTATGGCGGCCTGGGCGGTCTGTTCGCGTAGACTAAGCGAACCACAACAACGGTTTTCCAGGCTGGCTTATGCTCTGCAAGCAGTTGGATCCCAGAAGGTAACCAGGTGGATTGAGACTCTATCTGCGGAGTCCGGCAAGAAGCGGACTGGAGGACTGGAGTTCGGCAGACCGGCTTGGCAGAAGCATTAATCTTGCTCTGGTAAAGCGGCAAGTGAAAGCTGCGGAGGTCACCAGTCAGTGCAGATAGGTGCTGCCATTTGCCGGGGCAGACGGACTGGTTCCAGTGTCCGCCAGTAAGTGCGGACTGGACCTTGTGGCTAGTGGTATGGACTTGGTTGGTTTTGAACAAAGTCCATATTTATCTCAGTCTGGGGAGATCGCGCAGTGGAGCACGGACTGCTTCTCAGTCCGCCAAGCTTGGCAGAAGTGTTGTGTGCCTTAGTTGTGAGTTTGGGGACAAGCAGACTGGAGATTGCATCCGCAACTGCGTGCGGACTGGAGCTAGGTCCGCTGAGGTCAACAGCTGTCATGCTAGCATGGCTGTGGACTTAGGATATGCAGACTGGAGCAGTCTGCGGGATATGCGGACTGGAGCAGTCAGCGGGAATTGCGGACTGGAGGTATCCATAGTATAAGCAGACTGGAGCTGTGTCCGCTGAGTCCGATAGTTGCCTTGGTGGCGAAGCTTTGGGCTCGAGATAAGCGGACTGGAGTTGTGTCCGCGGATTGGCGGACAGTTGTTGCAGAGTCCGGCTGTGGTGGTCTTGGCTTGTCCTTTGGCAACAAGGAGGACTGGTGTTGCTGTTCAGCCTTGGTGAAGCATTAGCGTTGGCTAGGACTTTAGCGACAAGGCAGACTGGCATTGCTGTTAGGCCTTGGTGAAGCACTGGCGTTGGGTTGGCCTTTGTCGACAAGGAGGACTGGTGTTGCTCTCCGGCCTTGGTGAAGCATTGGCATTGGCCTGGCCTTTGGCGACAAGGGGATTGGTGTTGCTGTCCGTCTTGGTGAAGCATTAGCGTTGGCTTGGCCTTTGGCGACAAGGCGGACTGGCGATGTGTCCGGCCTTGGTAAAGCTATGGCAGACCGGCTATCCTGTACAGGCGTGGTGGACTGTTGTATATACGTTGGCTTGCGAATACACTTGCTCTTGCTGCGAGATGCGGCGGTGATCCTATCGGCTAGGGCAGTGACCACACTCCTCATCATGCCTATAAATAGGACCTATGTCACATCAGGAAGAGAGATCCTAAGAGAGCGTATGAACAGTAAGTGAGCCCGCGATAAGTTGCTGCAGACTGACTTTTGGTGTCCGCGTGGTTTGATTGAGTTGACTGTGTTGTGCTGTACAGATTGTGCGGATAGCGCTGGAAAGCCAGGACTTGGCTCTGATTGCGGTCAGGGACTGTGCGGACTCTGTGGTTAAGCAACAGGTGGTAAGCAGCACGTCGCAGACAGCGACCAGACGGTCTTCTCTTTGACAACTTATTTTCGAGGTTCAATAAGGCGCCTGCTTCAGGCGGACTGTTCTATTCGGCATCGCAGCTTATGAGGTCTGGCGGCTAGGCGACCTCATGGTTAGGCGACTTGCAGATCGGTGGCTAGAGCTTATCATTGGAATAACGGGCAGTCCGTGCAGCTTGCGTTGCGGTCTGGTGACCTGGCGGTTTGTGTGGACTCCATAGCATTAGACCGGCGGCTTGGTGTTTGAGTCCGCGCGGCTTGTGTTGACTTGTCTTTGTAATTATCTCTGCTTTCCCTGTGTTGATTTTGGTGAAGCATGTCTCGCCATGAATGTCTCGTGTTGTAAAGAAGATTGGTATTAATCAATAAAGACCCTTGTTGTTGTGCATGTCTTTCTGGTGGTGACTGACTTAAGTTGAGATAACCCCTACTCACTCCAAGGTCTAGGAAATTTCAACAGCCACTAGTCTCCATCGGCCTCCGTTGGGAGACCTTGGTCTTTTTCCTTCCTCAAGGCAGTGAATTTCTCCTCTCTCTCTCAAGTCGTCCGACCATCAACACAAGTGCTTGCATGTCCATTTTTTCTGTCCTCTCCTGCTCCAATGCGCCCTGCATCTCTATTATCTTCCCCTCAGCAGACTCCAACGTGGACTGCAACCTTGAGGTATCTTGCTCCAAGGTGGTCTGCAACTCTTGAATCCTTCTCTCAGCGGCCTCCTGTGCAACCCGTTGTTCGTCCTACTTAATCCGCAGGGCTTCGGCGTGCACCATCACACTCACCTGCAAGGGGTCGACTTCCTTCTGGAATATTGCCATCCTTTCGTCGTGGACACTTTGCGGAGGCGGCAACAGCATGTGCAAGAAGGATGTCATGTCACCTGGTTTCATCGCGGCTTCTGCTTCACCTACAGAAGATAAATCACAGTAAGATTCGGTCGGATAATTGGAACCTTTTTTGCAAGAAAAACGGTAGGATGAGACTGCCGGTTTGGTTTTTATCTCCTTTAATGGTTGCGGTATGGTATCTAAAAACTGTCCGCCTGAATCGTTCAGGATCTATCTGCTTTAGCTTTTCTTTCCATAGCCGCTCGGTTTCCTAAGCTCTACTTTTTAGTTGAGCCGTGGTTAGGAAAAAGCTGGCCGACGGATTTCAAATTGTGTCCGGCCCCTTCTTCCATGACCGTGACTTGTAGAAATTTACAATTCACTTAACTTCTCCATGTTTACCTTGTAGAAGAGGAAATGAGGTTACCACCTGTTTCCCGACGATCAGTTTCTTCATCTCTTCCATTTTATCTCAAAGTTTCAATTTTTCGGCTCCTTAAGAAACCGCGGATGCCGACCTGCCAAGCTTCTCCCCAGTGACATCGACATTGGGGTAGTCGGCCTCTTCAGAAACAGCTGGGGTCGCCAAAATCTTATCCTGCTGCTGTAAAGTCTCCATGCCCTTGAGGATGTCGCTAACCGTCTCGCTAGCAGCAGATACATTCTCTGGTTCGTTTGGTTTGGAGGATGGTGTGGACAGACTCTCGGGTACCTCTTTCTCCCGCGACCTATGTTGAAGGCTAGCCGCTCCGATCTTTACAGAAACATTCTGGTTTCAGGCCCGCATCTTCCGCGCATTCCTCTTTATCCTTTCCTTGAGGGTCTCACTCCTTTTTCTCTGCCGTTTCAAGGAGCCGACTACCATTTTTTACGCTTTCTCTTTTCAGCCAAAGACTGTGGGCTTCCCGCGACTTCTCCGGCTCGATATCCACAATGTTGACCAATTCAGCTATGGTCGGCAGTCTGCCCGGCTTGCCAGACACAGCGCTCCTCTCCTCCATCTCAGCTATTTTTAAGAGGGGTTCACCTGATGGTGAGTAAGTTACTCAAAGGATTTGGCAGTCCCGGTTTGCGGTGTGGTGGCCTTGGAAACAGCTTCAACTATAGTCACGGTCTGTAAAGATTCGCCGACGGTTTCAATCAACCTCTTCGCTGAATCAGAAGCCGCTAGAGTAATCGGCTTCTCTGTCTTCTACATGGGCTATCGTTTAGAGCCCTACGACTTTTGGCTTTTCCTATATTTCTTCTCAATCGATTTCTTCTCGCAGGCTAACATTGACGACATAACGTCCATTTTGCGGAAGTCCGCGTCGGCTTGAAAAATTCTGACCGCAAATGGCGAGTAACGACCCGTGACTTGGCAGATATCTTGAATAGTGACGAGGTTCAGGGCATTTTATAGACGCATGTACATTAAAGGTAGTCGCGGTCTCCGGCTTAGTTCTACATTTTCGAAGTTTTTCCGAAACTTAAAAATGTGCGGGGATTATGTTAAGCCCGGAATCCGCGAATAGTTCTCACAGCTTGCAAGACCGTGCGGCCTGTGATTTCTAGCCGCCACGCATGTCAAGTCGGCTGGTTGTTAGAGAAGCTGGGCTGTCTCTATATCAAATCATCATAAGTACCGGCCCTGCTCAGCGTCAAGTCCAAGGCCCAGACCTTTAACTCGCCGGGAGGAATTCGCCAGGCCATGTGGTTTCCCTCCTTTCTCCATTTTTGTTCATTTATTTCCCCTCAACTCTGCCCGGTTCTCCTGTACCCCGGGCAGCCAGTAACTTTAGCCCTGCCAACTTGGGCAGGCCCCCGAGCCTATAAATAGGGGGAGGGAGCACTCCCCAAAGCACGCTGACTTGTATCCAGGAGCTCGCTTGTTAAGAGCTACGGTATCGAGCCTAGTGGCTTGCGGCTTGCTGATAACTAGTTTTAGTCATCGATTTGTGGGTTAAATTAGCATAAATATTCCTAGGATTAATTATATTTTCATGTATTTTAAGTTTGTTATGTTTTAATTTTTATTTTCTTTGAATGTTATGTTTTAATTCCTTATTTTATGCATCCTATTTGATTTAATTATAAAATTTTCTATTATGTTGTTTGTCTTAGTTCATATGTTTGTTGAAACATAAACTTAACATTCTATTCTATTTTATTTTTTGTAGGTTGGAGCCCACATGGTGCAGCCCTCTCATATGGTCGGCTTTCATTGGTGAGCCCAAGCCTCCTTCAAGCCCTACCCGAGCTCAAGTCCAACATGCATGCAGCCCTTTACTTCAATGGAACAACCCGAGCCCTTGTAGTGCATGGTCGGCCCTCCATCATGCAGCCCTTGAAGTTTGGAGCAGCCCAGCCCTTTCCCTTGAAGCACATCATGATGAAGTCCAGCCCCTCCTTAACACAACCCGAGCACATACAGCTTATTGGTGCAGCCCGGCCTCCTCCTTACTCCAAGAGATCCAACCCACTTCAAAGATCCATGTGATGCAGCCCACTCAATTGCATTGGCCGGCCACATTCATGCATGCCCTCTCTCTCTCCCTCTCATTTAATGCATGCATGTATCCACTTTCTCATGCATGGCCAGCCACTTGCCACCCCTCTCTCTCCCCCCTCTTTTATTTATTTCCTTCATTTAATCTACATCCATCCCCCTCTCTACTTTACATTCTCTTTTATCATCCCCATAAATGAAATGCAATGAACCTCCCATTTTTCTCTCTCCCTCATTTAATATCATGCATGAACATCTCTCCATTTACATGGCCGCCCCCCCCCCCCTTGCCATTTCAATTTATTCCCATCTAGAATCTTCCCTCCTCATCTATAAAAGGCACCATGGTCTCATGCTTTGAGGTTGAATTTTGGGGAGAGCAAGTGAATAACTAGTTCAAGAGAGAGTGCTTTCTTTTATGTTTCTTACATGTTGTTAAATTTTTATTAGTGTAACCTTTGCTTTTGTTAGTGTAATCTTTCTTTGGTAGCATAATCTTGTCTCTTTATTATTTTGTACTTCTCCATTTTTATTAATCAATGAATATGAACTCTCTTCCTTTTATTGTGTTTTCTTCCTCAACTATGCGTAGCTAATCTTTTTTTTTTTTGCATTTGCTCATGAGGATCCATGAAATGAGATGAGGTTTTCTTTTATTTCTTAGTTTTATTTTTGTCTAAATTTTACTCGATCCTTCTTTGATTTCTCTCGCGTCGACTCCGTATTTCCGTTATACGGTAGTAGGCTTTGGATCTCATATTTGAGTAGCCGAGAGGCTCGTGAATGTGAAAGATCACTCAAAGAAGGAAGGAGTTGAACGCAACCCTAGAGATAGGATGACGTAAATCTTCCGGATGGAGTCAAATCCAATAGTGCGGGTCACCTCGATAATGCAACATTAGGCCTCTTTGATTTGTAAAGAGATTTCGATCAAAGCGTCTATAAGTTAGGAGACTTAATGCTCTAGCGAGATTTGCAAATTTAAAACTTTGCCTTTTTTATCTCCCTCATCTCATTTCATGGTGAATGCTCGATCGAATGCTAACTTTTTATTATACGTTTTTAGTCTAAAAATTATCTTTAGTTTTTCTCCGAAAAAAAATCTCAAAACCCACTTTCTTTCGGTAGGATAATAGTTCAAGTGTGAGTAGCAGTACTTGACAACCCCGTGTTTAAATATGACCTTGATACTACAATTCGACAGGTACACTTGCCTGTTCGGGTTTTAGCCCATCAAGTTTTTGGCGCCGTTGCCGGGGACGTTTTGTTTTCGTCAATATTAAGAAAGCGCTTACGCTATCACTTCTGCAAAAATAATAAAAAAAGAATTTTACCTTTCTCTACTTTCTTCTCCAAGTTTCTATTTTGGTTTTCTCTTTTTCTTTCCTTCATTCTCCTTCTAATTTTCTTAGTACATGACCCGCACGAATCCGTCACTACTTGTTGACTTGGACCCCGAAATCGAATGCTCCTTTCGGAGAAACTTACGATTCAGTGGTTCCACTTCTCAAACAGTGGTTGAGGATTCCGACGGTGATTGTAACTTCAACTCCGAAATGGGAGACCCTAACCTAGTGTTTGCCCAGCAAAGGACGATGTCCGATTATGCTCGGCCCAACCTGGAGGGTACAAAAACAAGTATTGTTCGACCTACAATTGCAAACAATAATGTTGAGCTTAAGCCTAGCATCATACAAATGGTTCAGCAATATGTACAGTTCGACGGATTACAAGATGAAGATCCAAACTTGCATATTGCCAATTTTTTTGAAATCTGTGACACCATCAAAATAAATGGTGTCTCAGACGATGCTATAAGGCTAAGACTCTTCCCCTTCTCCTTAAGAACTAAAGCCAAACAGTGGTTGAGTTCTCTTCCAAGATGATCAATCACTACTTGGAACATTTTAACTGAAAAGTTTCTCTCTCGTTATTCCCCCCCCCCCCGCCAAAACTGCTAAGCTAAAAAATGATATAACTTCGTACTCTCAAATTACTTCTGAGACCCTCTATGACACAAGGGAGAGATTCAAAGAGCTTTTGAGATGATGCCCCCATCATGCTCTGCCTGTATGGTTACAGGTCCAGACATTTTACAATGGGCTAAATCAAGAAACTAAGCAAATGATAGATGCCGCTTCCGCTAGTTCTTTGGACCACAAAACTCCGGAAGCCGCTCTTGAGCTTATAGAGGACATGATGATGAACACTTTTCAGTGGAACTCGTCTACGACTCGCCCAAATAAACCTGCAAGTATCTATGAGGTGGACTCGGTTTCGCAACTGGCGCTGCAAGTGCAAATGCTGAACAAGGAGATTTCGGAGATGACTGCTTCCTCCGCCGCTAAGGTATATGAAAATGTGAATGTTGCTGCTGCTGAGCAGGTGGATTATCTGGGGAACATACCCAGGCCTGCTCAAAATAATTCTGCAAATTTGACTACTTTTTTTGCTTTTTCTTCTCCTCCTGGTTTTAATACTACTTCGAACTCTTATAATCCTGGATGGCGTAACCATCCTAATTTTTCCTAGAGTAACCCTGCTAATGCTGCACGCCCACCACATGATTTCACTCCACCACCACCACCACAATATCAAAACCAAAATTTTCAAAAAACTCCATCTTTGGAGGAAATACTTTCTAGATATATAAGCTCGAATGATGCTACCATTATAAGTCTAACTGGCTCCGTGAATAATTTAGAGAACCAGGTCGGGCAACTTGCCAAGGCCATCTCCGAGAGGCCACCCGGGGCTCTTCCCTCAAACACTGAACCTAACCCAAGGGAGCACGTGAATGCGATTTCCCTTCGGAGCGGTAAAGTTATTAACGAGCCCACCACAAGGGAAGAGCCAGAGGTGATTGTCTCTCCTATTGCTGAAAATATTATCGTTACGGAATCAAATGATAAAATTTTTGAAAAAGAAAAAGACAAATCTAATTTTAAAAAGAAAAGTATATTTTTGGAAAAATAAGTTAACGATTTTCAAAATGATGCTCCACAATTATAAAGGAATTTCCGCCACCTCCTTATCCGGCTAGGCTTAGGAAGGAAAAATTAGATGATCAATATTCACGCTTTCTTAAAATGTTTAAACAAATTCACATTAATTTGCCATTTCATGAAGTGATTAGTCAAATGCCTAAGTATGCAAAATATCTTAAAAATTTACTAACAAATAAGACGAAATTGGAAAATTTATCGCATGTAACTGTTGAAATTTGTGAAGTGGAAGTGGGTGACGGGACAGGCCGCGCGGCCTGTGGCGGACAGCCTTGGCGGACTGGGCGGACTGGGCGGACTGAGGTTTGCGGCCTGGTGAGAAGTCTGGTGGAAGCCGACTGTGTTCTGAGCGGGTTGTTGCATGGAGTCCGCGGTTTGGTGCGGCCTGGTATCTGCGGATAGAGAGGCTTGCGGACTGGTGCTTTGCTCAGTGGTCGCGGGTGCAAGCTTGTGCTGAAAGGCGGGTTGGCTCTTGTCCGCGGGAAGCTTGCGGACTGATGTGTCCGCGGTATTGGCTGTTGCGGACTATGCTTAGAGCTTGGCTGAGGCCTTGTCGAGCTCTGGTGGCACAGCAGGCGATTTGCTGTGGAGACAAGTTGGCGGCCTGGTGTTTGGAGTCCGGGAGGAAGCTGCTGCGTTGGACAAGTGCGAGGAGCTCGCGGACTGGTTGCAGTCTATGCTAGGGTGTTTGGCGGATGGGACTTTGTGTCCGCCATGCTCGCACTGGCCCTTGATGGTTTTGGACTTGGTCACACATTGTGCCAAGTTCATGGTGTCCGCCGTATCCGCCAAGTCCGCTGTGACCGGGCGTACTATTGCTGTTTGCCTTTGGTCGTGGACTTGTGGCGGATTGAAGTGTGGGTCTTGCGGACTGCCTCGGGTTGGTGCGGACAGCCATTGAAGGGGGTTGCTGTCCTGCAGTGGTTGGAGCTTTGCGGGCTGATGCCTTGTCCGCTTAGCTCAGGCGGACTGGAGAGGGTTCGTCAACGGTTGCCTTGCTCCTGGCGGTTTCCTTGGTATCCGGCTAAGTCCATGCGGACTCAGCGGACGGTGTTTGTATTCGCGCGGACTGAGGGTGGTGTCGCTATCTCTTGGGCGGTGACCACACTCCTCACCTTGCCTATAAATAGGACCCCCCTGGCAAAACCTAAGTAACTTGAGTGAACAGTAAGTTGGGGTGTGCGAAGTGCTGCGGTCTGTGTTTGCCAGTCCACGCGGATTGTTTCAGGCTGACAGTTTGCTGTGTGCAGGTCGCGCGGATAACTTCAAGGAGCCAGGAGTTTGGCTGTGACTTCGGTCAGTTCCTGGAAGTGTGCGGTCTCTGCGGACTCAGCAGGAGGTCGCTCTGCGGCTTGTCAGTTCTGTTTCAACTTTGCCAGCTTCAATAACCTGTCCGCCGGCTTCAGGCAGGTAGGGGAGTTCCTCAGTTCGGGTTCAGCAGGAGGCGAATAACGGTCTGTCCGCGCGGCCTCGCGGCTTCGGCGGACTCCGTGGTATTCGGCGGATTGCAGCATAGCTTGGGCGAGCTCGGCGGTCTCGGCGGTCTCGGCGACCTTGCGGTCTCGGCGGACTGGAGTGTTGTCCGCCCGACTTGTTTTTGGTTTCTTTCTGTTTTCAGCTGTAATACTAGCGAAATCATGTCTCGCTATGTATGCCTCGGATTGTAAAGAAGTGAATGCTAAAAAGACCTTCTTGTGCTTCCATTGTTTTGTTGGGTGCAACCTCTAGTCCTTGGGCTTTCCGCAGGTTCAGCGTGCGAACTGGGTAGTTCCGAAGATATTAATTTGGTGTTTGGGCTATCTTGCTGACCACGTTGAGAAAATTTAACATGGTATCAGAGCCAGGTTTCTGAGGTTGCGGGTGGTTCAGTTGCGTGAGCGGAGGTCAACCAGCATTGTTACTCAGTGATTGAGTGGTGATCAACCTGTGTTGTTGCTTGGAGCTGCTGAAGGGTACCAACAGGTGGTTGCAATGGAAGGAAGCTTGGCAAGAGGTCTGGGCATTGAACTCTTAACGCCGACTAACTACAAGAAGTGGAAGTCGTGCATGAAGAGTTATCTTCTAGGCGAGGAGCTGTGGGAAGTCGTCGGTGGAGACGATAGACAGGAAGTTACTGCTGCTTTCGGTACTGCTGAGCAAGTGAGGCTCTGGAGAAGAACAAATGCTAAGGCGGAGTTTGTTCTGAAGAGAGCTGTGTCTCCGGAACTGTTTGATCACATCATTGGATGTGAGTCGGCTGCTGATATTTGGACAACCATTGATGAGTTGTTCAATAGGAAGAATGTGGCGCGGCTTCAGTTCCTGGAGAATGAGTTGGCCAGGGCAACTCAGGGAGACCTTTCCATCTCCAAGTACTTCTTAAAGATGAAGAGCCTGTGTGCTGAGCTGTCGGCACTGGATCCTGATGAGCCGATCTCTGAGGCAAAGATGAAAAGGCACATTATCCGCGGCTTGCGGAAGGAGTATGTGGCCTTTGTTACATCTATTCAAGGGTGGGCTACTCAGCCATCGTTGCTGGAGCTGGAGAATCTGCTTGCCTCGCAGGAGAGCTTAGCAAGGCAGATGGCTGGAGTGAATCTGAATCAGGAAGGCAGCGAGGCTCTCTTCTCAGGCAAGAAGAAGGGATGGGAAGGGAAGAAGAAGAAGAAGGTGCAGGCCGCTGTCGAGAAGGAGACTTCATCTTCGTATCCACCGGAGAGGAGCAATGCTCCTAAGGACTGGAAGAAGAACTTGAAGTGCTACCGGTGTCATCAGCGAGGGCACTTCAAGCGGGACTGCAAGGTCAAACTGCAGCCTGGGCATGCTGCGGGAAAGGAGGAAGCTTGCTCGCGAAGTGAAGAAGCAGAATGGGGAGGAGCTTTCATGACGAGCACTTGTGTCCGGGCCTTATCTACTGAGGACTTCAACAGCGAGTGGATCGTCGACTCCGGGTGTGGTCATCACCTCACCGGAGACAAGTCGAAGTTCACCTCTATGCAGGCTTACTCAGGTAATGAAGCTATTATCACTGCTGATAATACTGTTTATGCAGTAGAGAAGGAGGGGGTCGTGTCTTTGGGTAGTGATCAGGGGCCACTCACGTTAAGGAGTGTGTATCACATGCCGGGCATGAAGAAGAACCTCTTCTCGGTGACCAATGCGGTGGACGCTGGGTATCACGTTCTGTTTGGGCCGACAGACGTGAGGTTCCTTCGCAACGTATCAGCAGTAAAGGCTGATGTTGCTCATGTTGGGAGGAGGGTGAAGAACTTGTTTGTTCTTTCCACCAGTGCCTATGTTGATAGGATGAGAGCCAATGATAGTGCGGCTATCTGGCATGAGAGGCTGGGGCATGTTGGCATGGACAAGCTGAAGGCGACGGCTAGTAGAAGTCTGGTGAGGGGGTTGCCGATGTTGTCCTCCTTTGGTGATGGGCATGTTTGTGCGGGCTGTCAATACGGTAAGGCACATCGCCTTCCGTTTGATAAATCTCAAACAAGGAGCAAGAAACCATTGGAGTGTATTCATGGCGACCTGATGGGACCGACGGTTACTGGCAGCCTTGGTGGAAGCAGATATATGCTTGTCTTGGTTGATGACTACTCAAGGTATACTTGGGTGTACTTCTTAAAGGAGAAGTCGGAAGCCTTTCGTTTGTTCGTGGAGTTCAAGGAGTTGGTAGAAGGCCGGCTTGGCTTGCGGATTAAGAAGTTTAGAACTGATAACGGGGGGGAGTTTGTCTCTTCCGAGTTTTCTAACTTCTGCAGGAAGCACGGGATCCAACGGGAGCTTACTTGTGCTCACACTCCACAACAAAATGGGGTAGCGGAGCGGAAGATCCGTCATTTGACGGAAACCTGCAAATGCTGGCTGCATGCGAAAGATATCCCAAAGTCCTTTTGGGCGGAGGGAATGTCTTGTGCTGCTTATGTTATCAACCGGATGCCACTCAGCCCTATCAACATGAAGACTCCTATTGAGCTGTTGCTGAAGGAGAAGCCGAGTGTTGAACACCTTAGGGTGTTCGGTTCAACTTGCTACGTGCATGTCCCGGATGCTTCACGGACAAAGCTGGATGCGAAGGCAAGGAAACTTGTCTTTGTTGGCTATGATGAGCGGAAGAAGGGATGGAAATGCATGGACCCTGTGACGAAGAAGTTCGTGGTGTCAAGAGACGTTGTCTTTGACGAGCTGACGTCATATGGAGGTGGCTCGATGGAGCTTACCGGAAGTAGCAAGGTTAAGGAAGCACCAGTGGAGGCTGCTGAAGGCTTGGAAGAGGAGCTTGCTGTTTCACCAGCAGCTCCTGTTGCTTCGAACTCCGAGGCTGAGCCTTCTGGCTCAGGAAGCAGGGGGAGCACTGCTCAATGCTTGCCCCAGGTAGGAGTGGAGCCTGAAGAAGCAACGGAAGCCGTGAGCAAGGAGCCGTATCTTCGGAGATCGAAGAGGGTGGTTAAGCCACCGGCTCGGTACTGTGATGGGAATGCAGTGAGCTTTGTCTCCTGCTTCTTTGCAGGTCCTCTGGATGAGCGAGAGCCTGCAAGCTTCAACGAGGCCACTGGAGTGAAGGAGTGGGAAGGTGCCATGAAGGAAGAGATTGATGCTCTGAAGAAGAATGAAACCTGGGACCTTGTGCCCAAGGTTGATGGCATTACTCCGGTTACTTGCAAGTGGGTGTATAAGTTGAAGAAGAAGGCTGATGGGAGCATTGATCGGTTCAAGGCTCGCCTGGTCGCTAGAGGATTCTCACAGCAGTATGGAGAAGACTATGAGGAGACATTTAGTCCAGTTGCGAAGATGACGTCTGTAAGAGTGGTGATCGCCTTGGCTGCTAGCAAGGGATGGAGGTTGTGGCAACTCGATGTGAAGAATGCCTTTCTTTATGGAGAGATTGACAAGGACATCTTCATGGATCAGCCGCTTGGTTTCGTCTCTAAGAAGCATCCGGACTATGTCTGCAAACTCAGGAAGGCTCTCTATGGGTTGAAGCAAGCTCCTCGAGCGTGGTATGGGAAGATTGCAGAGTACTTGCAATTCTGTGGATACCTGGCTTCTAACTCGGATTCAAGCTTGTTCGTCAAGAAGAAGGGAGAGCTAAGAGTCTTGGTCCTGCTGTATATGGATGATATGATCATCACAGGGAACTCGGAGGAGGAAGTAGCAAGACTCAGGGCAGAGCTTGCTATACGCTTCGAGATGAAGGACTTGGGAGAGTTGCATCACTTTCTCGGTCTGGAAGTGGAGAGGAAGGAGTGCGGGATTCTCATTAGCCAGAAAGGGTATGCTGATCGTATTGTGAAGCGGTTTGGCATGGGCGAAGGGAAGAAGTGCTCTACTCCACTGGAACCTGGGCTAAAGCTTCGACGAGATGAGGGAAGGGTTCTTAATGATCCCTTGGTGTTCAGGGCTCTTGTTGGGAGCTTGATCTATCTGACGATTACAAGGCCGGATATAGCTTATGCTGTTGGCCGAGTAAGTCGATATATGGCTGAACCAAGGAAATCTCATCTGTTGGCGGCAAAGGGGATTCTGAAGTATGTCAAGGTGACTTCTGAGATGGGACTCCTCTATGGAAGGGATGCAGAGTTTGCGTTGCTCGGGTACACGGATGCTGACTATGGCGGTGATTCGGATGATCGAATGTCTACTTCAGGTTATGTGTTCACTTGCGGTTCAGCTAGCATCTCGTGGTGTAGCAAGAAGCAGGACTCGGTGTCAGTTTCAACCACGGAGGCGGAGTATAAGGCTTCGGCCTTGGCTACTCGGGAAGCCGTTTGGTTGAGGAGACTCATAGAGGATGTTCATGAAGAAGTGCAAGGGCCTACTTTACTCCGGGGTGACAATGAGAGTGCTCTCAAGCTGGTTAACAATCCAGTGTGTCACGCTAGGACCAAGAATATAGAGATTGATCACCATTTCATCAGGGAGAAGGTGTTGGAAGGATCTCTGCTGGTCGGGCATGTTCGGAGTGAAGATAATCTTGCTGACATCTTCACGAAGCCGCTGTCAAAGGGGCTTTTTGAACGCTTGCGCAGCTTGCTGGGCTTGGTCACCACTTCTCACTTCAAGGGGGAGTGTTGAAATTTGTGAAGTGGAAGTGGGTGACGGGACAGGCCGCGCGGCCTGTGGCGGACAGCCTTGGCGGACTGGGCGGACTGGGCGGACTGAGGTTTGCGGCCTAGTGAGAAGTCTGGTGGAAGCCGGCTGTGTTCTGAGCGGGTTGTTGCATGGAGTCCGCGGTTTGGTGCGGCCTGGTATCTGCGGATAGAGAGGCTTGCGGACTGGTGCTTTGCTCAGTGGTCGCGGGTGCAAGCTTGTGCTGAAAGGCGGGTTGGCTCTTGTCCGCGGGAAGCTTGCGGACTGATGTGTCCGCGGTATTGGATGTTGCGGACTATGCTTAGAGCTTGGCTGAGGCCTTGTCGAGCTCTGGTGGCACAGCAGGCGATTTGCTGTGGAGACAAGTTGGCGGCCTGGTGTTTGGAGTCCGGGAGGAAGCTGCTGCGTTGGACAAGTGCGAGGAGCTCGCGGACTGGTTGCGGTCTGTGCTAGGGTGTTTGGCGGACGGGACTTTGTGTCCGCCATGCTCGCACTGGCCCTTGATGGTTTTGGACTTGGTCACACATTGTGCCAAGTTCATGGTGTCCGCCGTATCCGCCAAGTCCGCTGTGACCGGGCGGACTGTTGCTGTTTGCCTTTGGTCGTGGACTTGTGGCGGATTGAGGTGTGGGTCTTGCGGACTGCCTCGGGTTGGTGCGGACAACCATTGAAGGGGGTTGCTGTCCTGCAGTGGTTGGAGCTTTGCGGGCTGATGCCTTGTCCGCTTAGCTCAGGCGGACTGGAGAGGGTTCGTCAACGGTTGCCTTGCTCCTGGCGGTTTCCTTGGTATCCGGCTAAGTCCATGCGGACTCAGCGGACGGTGTTTGTATTCGCGCGGACTGAGGGTGGTGTCGCTATCTCTTGGGCGGTGACCACACTCCTCACCTTGCCTATAAATAGGACACCCCCCCCTGGCAAAACCTAAGTAACTTGAGTGAACAGTAAGTTGGGGTGTGCGAAGTGCTGCGGTCTGTGTTTGCCAGTCCGCGCAGATTGTTTCAGGCTGACAGTTTGCTGTGTGCAGGTCGCGCAGATAACTTCAAGGAGCCAGGAGTTTGGCTGTGACTTCGGTCAGTGCTTGGAAGTGTGCGGTCTCTGCGGACTCAGTAGGAGGTCGCTCTGCGGCTTGTCAGTTCTGTTTCAACTTTGCCAGCTTCAATAACCTGTCCGCCGGCTTCAGGCGGGTAGGGGAGTTCCTCAGTTCGGGTTCAGCAGGAGGCGAATAACGGTCTGTCCGCGCGGCCTCGCGGCTTCGGCGGACTCCGTGGTATTCGGCGGATTGCAGCATAGCTTGGGCGAGCTCGGCGGTCTCGGCGGTCTCGGCGACCTTGCGGTCTCGGCGGACTGGAGTGCTGTCCGCCCGGCTTGTTTTTGGTTTCTTTCTGTTTTCAGCTGTAATACTAGCGAAATCATGTCTCGCTATGTATGCCTCGGATTGTAAAGAAGTGAATGCTAAAAAGACCTTCTTATGCTTCCATTGTTTTGTTGGGTGCAACCTCTAGTCCTTGGGCTTTCCGCAGGTTCAGCGTGCGAACTGGGTAGTTCCGAAGATATTAATTTGGTGTTTGGGCTATCTTGCTGACCACGTTGAGAAAATTTAACAGTAACCTTAAATGAAGAGTGCTCGGCGGTTATTAAAAACTTAATCTTCCTAAAAAGATAAATGATCCGGGTAGTTTTTCGATTCCTTGCGCTTTTTGGTGATCTTTTTGTAAAGCACGCGCTAGCGGATTTAGGTGCGAGCATCAACTTGATGCCTTTGTCATTATTCAAGAAGCTAGGAGTGGGCACACTCAGCCCTACAAGAATGAGTATCCAGTTAGGCGATAGGTCGATCAAATATCCGTTAGGTATTGTTGATGGCGTGCTAGTAAAGGTCGACAAATTCATCTTCCCGGTGGATTTTGTCATTCTCGATATTGAAGAGGACATCGAGGTCCCTCTTATCCTTGGTCGTCCCTTCCTAGCCACCGCTCGAGCAATCATAAATGTGAGTGATGGAAAACTTTCTCTGCGTGTGGGAGATGAAGAGGTTACTTTTGATATTAATCAATCTATGAGAAATTCTTTGCAAAATGATGACTCTTGTTTTTTTATTGATGAATTAAAAGAAGTCTCCTATATTTCTCCAAATGATTTTTCGTCTTCTTTTTCTGAACTTTCTACAAATGTTTTTTGAAAATACGGTTATGTCCATGCAAACAAATTTTGAAAATGAAACTATTTTTAGACAAAAGAATCTTGAAAATCTCATTTTTGAAAAAGAAAAAATCTGAAAAATTAATATGATAAATCACCCGACCTGAAACAAAAGTCGATCACGATAAGAACTTGGGCCACCATAAAATTTTTAAACCTGGCGATCAAGTTCTTCTTTTTAATTTACTCTTACGTATTTTCTTCGGACACATTAAATCTCGATGGACTGGACCGTTTATGGTCAAGGAAGTTTATTCTGATGGAACTGTGTTGCTTTCGCAACCCGATAAGGGTGATTTTAAAGTGAATGGGCATAGTCGTAAACTTTATTTTTCAAATGATTCTGTGTCTCCTGCAACGGAGGATCTTCTCTTGGACTCTTAAATTTTTATATTTATGTGGAATATTTTTATTTTTTTGGACTTATTATTATTATTATTATGAAACTTTTAATTTTATTCGGACTTTAAATTGTTGTAATAAAGAATAATCTTGGGCACCTGCCCATGGACTCTATTTTTTTGCTTTTATTTTGCTCTTCCTTTCGGAGGCCAACCAAGCAAGTTTGTGACCGCCGCTCCAACGTTGCTGATATAAGATGGATCAAGTCAAACCTGCTGACGATCAAGTGCACTAAAAATCAAGCATGAGGGAGTGACATCCGCCTTCATCCCACAAACTCGGGGAAGTCCTGTTCTTTTTATTTCATTTACTTTCTGCATTTTTCTCTCCTTCTCAGTCTCCTTCTCTTTCTCGTTTTTCTTTTTGTTTATTTCATTGAGGACAATGAAGAATCTAAGCTTGGGGGAGGGTTTAGTTAGTTTATTTTTTCCTTTATCTTTCAAAAATCCAAAAATTTTTTGCTTTCTTAAAATCAAAATCTAAAAAATTAGTATAGTTTTGTTAAGCTTCTTTAGTATTGCTTTTATTTTAGACTTATCAAAAATAATAAAAAAAGAAACATATTTATAAAACAAAAATCCAGAAAATTGCTAAACTCTATTTGAAAAAACAAAATCTAAAATTATTTTCTATCTTTATTTTTATGTTTCTTCTAGTGATGTGTAGGCCCGTGCGGTTCCTTAGTTTTATTTAGATTTCTTTGAAACAGTTTTCTAAATTTATCAGTTTAACATAGCTTAGTTTTACTAGTTTCTTTTTCTTAAATATAGGCATCTGTTTTTTACATTATAAGTTAGCAATTTGTAGTTATGTCTTTTTATTCGGTTAGTTGCTTATGAATGGTTGCTAGGTAATGTTATCTCTTTTTCATTTGTGGGGTAATAATTTCTTGGTGTCTAGAACTTGTCCCTAGCTACTCTCAAAACATTTGTGCCATTTTTACGTACTTTAGAAATGATTTAGGCCACCCTTTGACTAGTTTGAGCTTTTCTTGCCCACCAACAAATTTACCATTGCAAAACAATTTTTGAGCTTTTTTCCATGTTTCTTTGTTTTTAGCTCCACCTTTCATTTCATTATTTCACCAAAGTCAAAATCCCTTTCCTATTTTCACTCTAAACTTTGAGCTTAAATATTAATTTTGTGAAGGGTTATATCTTCAAAATGAAAAGGAAAATTTATAGCTTATATTTGGAGCTTTCCTTAAAAGTAAAAAAGGGAGTTATTATCAAAAGTATTATCAAAATGAAATGAAAAAAAAGTAGTTCATTTTTGGCCAATATTATGAAAAGAAAAGAAAAAAATACATGTCCTTATGTTTGTTTTAGCTTGAATTGAAGTACTTATCATGTCTTATTTTTGTATTTAAAGCTCACTCATGATTTAGTGTGATTTAACCACCATAATGTTTATCCTTGTTTTTAATTCCTAATCATTTACCTAAGCCAAATGTTTATTCCTATCAGAAGTCCTATTAATCTTTAGAACATAAATTCGCATAGTGGAGAAAGTGTGAACGGACAAGCCTATGGCCACCATCATTGATGGATTTCTTTGGAGGTTATCTTGAGGTGACTTAGGGATACTTGTTATTCTAGCAACCTAGTAGTTCGTTAATGCACCGTTTATTTAGAATTTCTACTCTTATTTCTCTTATTTTCATTAATTTTGGATGCCTTTTTTTAAGATTTAGAAATGTGTAAATTTTCTTTATGTTCTAACGATATTTTTAGGTCTCCACTTTAAAGTTTTCTATTGTGCACTTCTCACCCCACTAGTTGTTGACATAGGAATTAGGATAGTTTAATTTTTCATATTTTGTTTTTCTTAATTATGCAACCTAAATCTTCTTTGTTTTCTTTCCCTAGTTTTTAAGTTTTATTTGCTTGAGGGCAAGCAAATACTCTAGCAAGGGGGAATTTGATCACTAGTTTTAGTCATCGATTTTTGGGTTAAATTAGCATAAATATTACTAGGATTAATTATATTTTCATGTATTTTAAGTTTGTTATGTTTTAATTTTTATTTTCTTTGAATGTTATGTTTTAATTCCTTATTTTATGCATCCAATTTGGTTTAATTATAAAATATTCTATTATGTTGTTTGTCTTAGTTTATATGTTTGTTGAAACATAAACTTAACATTCTATTCTATTCTATTTTTTGTAGGTTGGAGCCCACATGGTGCAGCGCTCTCATATGGTCGGCCTTCATTGGTGAGCCCAAGCCTCCTTCAAGCCCTACCCGAGCTCAAGTCCAACATGCATGCAACCCTTTACTTCAATGGAGCAACCCGAGCCCTTGAAGTGCATGGCCGGCCCTCCATCATGCAGCCCTTGAAGTTTGGAGCAGCCCGTCCCTTTCCCTTGAAGCAGATCATGATGAAGTCCAGCCCCTCCTTGACACAACCCGAGCCCATGCAGCTCATTGGAGCAGCCCGGCCTCCTCCTTACTCCAAGAGATCTAACCCACTTCAAAGATCCATGTGATGCAGCCCACTCAATTGCATTGGCCGGCCATATTCATGCATGCCCTCTCTTTCTCCCTCTCATTTATTGCATGCATGTATCCACTTTCTCGTGCATGGCCGGCCAGTTGCCACCCCTCTCTCTCCCCCCTCTTTTATTTCTTTCCTTCATTTAATCCACATCCATCCCCCTCTCTACTTTACATTCTCTCTTATCATCCCCATAAATGAAATGCAATGAACCTACCATTTTTCTCTCTCCCTCATTTAATGTCATGCATGAACATCTCTCCCTTTACATGGCCGGCCACTCCCCCCCTTGCCATTTCAATTTATTCCCATATAGAATCTTCCACCCTCATCTATAAAAGGCACCATGGTCTCATGCTTTGAGGTTGGATTTTGGGGAGAGCAAGTGAAGTACTAGTTCAAGAGAGAGTGCTTTCTTTTATGTTTCTTACATGTTGTTAAGTTTTTATTAGTGTAACCTTTGCTTTTGTTAGTGTAATCTTTCTTTGCTAGCATAATCTTGTCTCTTTATTATTTTGTACTTCTCCATTTTTATTAATCATTGAATATGAACTCTCTTCCTTTTATTGTGTTTTCTTCCTCAACTATGCGTAGCTAATATTTTTTTAGCATTTGATCATGAGGATCCATGAAATGAGATGAGGTTTTCTTGTATTTCTTAGTTTTATTTTTGTCTAAATTTTACTCTATCCTTCTTTGATTTCTCTCGCGTCGACTCCGTATTTTCGGTATACGGTAGTAGGCTTTGGATCTCATATTTGAGTAGCCGAGAGGCTCATGAATGTGAAAGATCACTCAAAGAAGGAAGGAGTTGAACACAACCCTAGAGATAGGATGACGTAAGTCTTCCAGATTGGAGTCAAATCGAATTGTGCGGGTCACCTCGATAATGCAAATTTAGGCCTCTTTGATTTGTAAAGAGATTTCGATCAAAGTGTCTATAAGTTAGGAGACTTAATGCTCTAGCGAGATTTTGTCTTATTTTCGGATCCGTCACGGTCGAGTTTGATTTGCAAATTTAAAACTTTGCCTTTTTTATCTCCCTCATCTCGTTTCATGGTGAATCTTCGATCGAATGCTAACTTTTTATTATACGTTTTTCATCTAAAAATTATCTTTAGTTTTTCTCCGAAAAAAATTCTCAAAACCCACTTTATTTCGGTAGGATAATAGTTCAAGCATGAGTAGTAGTACTTGACAACCCCGTATGTAAATATGACCTTGATACTACAATTCGACAGGTACACTTGCCTGTTCGGGTTTTAGCCCATCACTTGCAGTCCGGCTGGCTTCTCTTTTTCTCCTTCTTATAATCGCTTCACTTTTTAAAAAAGGAAAACCCGTCACAGGAGTGGCATTTAAGCCATGTCGGGCGAACTCTGTTATTGCTGCTACTAGCGGCCTCTCGTTTTGTCCCTCAGCTACAACCGCTAGTAATCGATTACTCGATAGTCTCACCTATTTTACCTTCCTTTCCCTGGTGCTCTAACTGTTAGTTTGTGGTGCCCGACTCCTTTTCTCTTTTCGTGCATCAACACTCACGTTATATTTTTAATTTACCTGTACTCATATTATATTTTTAATTTACCTATTTTGACTTCTCTTTTATAGAGATTGGCGGGTGCTTGCGAGTTAACTTCATGCACTCATGTTATATTTTAAATTTACATGCTTTTGACTTCTCGTTGTAGAGATTAGAAGGTGTTTGCGAGTTCACTTCAGTTACATGCGTTATATTTTAAATTTACCACCTTTTGACCACTTTTTTGTAGAAATTAGCAGGTGTTCACAAGTTCACTTCAGGTACTCGCATTTTATTTTAAATTAACATGCTTTTGACTTCTCTTTTATATAGATTAGCATGAGTTCACAAGTTATGTTCGGGTACTCATGTTATATTTTAAATATACCTGTTTTGACATCTCCTTTGTAGAGATTAGTTGGTATTCACGATTTCATTCCAGATACTCACATTATATTTTAAATTTGCCTGCTTTTGAGTCTCCTTTCAAGAGATTAGCAGGAATTCATAAGTTTACTTCAGGTACTCACGTTACATTTTAAATTTACCTACTTTTGACTTCTCTTTTGGAGAAATTAGAAGGTTTTCGCAAGCTCAATTCTAGTACTCGCGTTATATTTAAAATTTAATGGCTTTTGACTTCTCTTTTGAAGAGATTAGCAGATGTCCGTGAGTTCACTTTAGGTACTCACTTTATATTCTATATTTACCTGCTTTTGATCTTTCTTTTTTGTAGAAATTTGCAGGTGTTTGCGAGTTTACTTCAGGTACACATGTTATATTTTAAATTTACCTCCTTTTGACTTTTATAGAGATTAGCAAATGTTCATGAGTTAACTTCAAATACTCATGTTATATTTTTAATTTTCCTGATTTTGACTTCTCTTTTGTAGAGATTAGCAGGTGATCGCGAGTTCACTTCAGGTACTCGAGTTATATTTTAATTTTAGCTACTTTTTACTTCTCTTTCTCAAAGATTTGCAGTTGTTCACAAGTTCACATCAAGTACTCGCGTTATATTTTAAATTTACCTACTTTTGAGTTCTCCTTTGCGGAGATTAGCAGGTGTTCGTGAGTTCACTTCAGCTACTCGTGTTATATTTTATATTTACCTGCTTTTGACCTTTCTTTTGTGAAATTAGCAGGTGTTCGCGAGTTCTCTTTAGGTACTCACATTATATTTTCAATTCTCCTGCTTTTGACTACTCTTTTGAAGAGATTAGTAGGTGTTTGCGTGTTCACTTCAGATACTCACGTTATATTTTTAATTTACCTGTACTCGCATTATATTTTATATTTACCTGTTTTTGACTTCTCTTTTATATAGATTGGCAGGTGTTTGCGAGTTAACTTCATGTGCTCATGTTATATTTTAAATTTACCTGCGTTTGACTTCTCCCTGTATAGATTAGAACGTGTTCTCCAGTTCACTTTAGTTACTCATGTTTTATTTTAAATTTACCTGCTTTTGACCTTTCTTTTGTAGAAATTAGTAGGTGTTCACGAGCTCACTTCAGGTACCCGTATTATTTTTTAAATTAACATGCTTTTGACTTCGCTTTTATATAGATTAGCGGTTGTTCGCGGGTTAACTTCGGGTACACATGTTATATTTTAAATATACCCGCTTTTGACTTGTCTTTTGCAAAGATTAGCTAGTGTTCGCGAGTTCATTCCAGGTACTCGCATTATATTTTAAATTTACCTGCTTTTGACGTCTCCTTTCAAGAGATTACTAGGAATTCGGTATTTAACTTTGGGTACACGCGTTATATTTTAAATTTACCTGCTTTTGACCTCTCTTTTGTAGAAATTAGCATGTGTTCGCGAGTTCATTTCACGCACTCATGTTATATTTTAAATTTACCTACTTTCAACTTCTATTTTATAGAGATTAGTGGGTCTTCGTGATTTAACTCCAGGTACTCATGTTATATTTTAAATTTAACTGCTTTTGACTTATCGTTTGCAAATATTAGCTGGTGTTCCCGAGTTCAGTTCAGATACTCAGGTTATATATAAAATTTAATTGTTTCTGATTTCTCTTTGGAGTGATTAGCAGATGTTCGCGAGCTCACTTCCGGAACTCACGTTATATTTTAAATTTACTTATTTTAAATCTCTCTTTTATAGAAATTAGCAAGTGTTCGCGAGTTCATTTCAGGTACTCATGTTATATTTTAAATTTACTATTTTTGACTTCTTTTTATGTAGATTAGCAGGTGTTCGCAAGTTAACTTCAGTTACTCGTGTTATATTTTAAATTTTCCTGCTTTTTAATTCTCCTTTGTAGAGATTAGCAGGTGTTTGTTAGTTCAATTCAGTTACTCTTATTATTTTTGAAATTTATCTACTTTTGACTTCTCTTTCTGAGATATTAGCAGGTGTTCGGGAGTTCACTTTTGTAACTCGCATTTTATTTTAAAATAACATGCTTTTGACTTCTCTTTTGGAGAGATTAGCTGGCGTTCGCGAGTTCTCTTTAGGTACTCGCATTATATTTTAAATTTACCTGCTTTTGACCTCTCTTTTATAGAGATTAGCCGGTGTTTGCCAGTTAACTTCAAGTACTCATGGTATATTTTAAATTTACCTGTCTTTGACTTCTCCTTGGAAGAGATTAGCAGGTGTTCGTGGGTTCACTCTAGGTACTCATATTATATTTTAAATTTACCTGCTTTTGACTTCTCCTTTGCGGAGATTTGCAGGTGTTCGTGAGTTCACTTCAGGTACTCATGTAATATTTTAAATTTACCTGCTTTTGACCTTTTTTACGTAGAAATTAGTAGGTGTTCATGAGTTCCCTTTAGGTACTTATGTTATATTTTCAATTCTCATGCTTTTGACTACTCTTTTGAAAGGATTAGCAGGTGTTCACGAGTTCACTTCAAGTACTCGTGTTATATATTAAATTTACCTGTACTCGCATTATATTTTAAATTTAACTGGTTTTGACTTCTCTTTAATAGAGATTGGTAGATGTTCGCGAGTTAACTTCATGTACTCATGTTATATTTTAAATTTACATGCTTTTGAATTCTTCCTGCAGTGATTAGAAGGTGTTCGCGAGATTACTTCAGTTACTCGTGTTATATTTTAAATTTACCTGCTTTTGACCTCTCTTTTGAAGAAATTAGCAGGTGTTAGCGAGTTTAGTACTAGTACCCGCATTAAATTTTAAATTTACCTACTTTTGACTTCTCTTTTATAGAGATTAGTGGGTCTTCGCGATTTAACTCCAGGTACTCATGTTAAATTTTAAATATACCTGCTTTTGACTGCACCTTTGCAAAGATTATCAGTTGTTCGCGAGTTCATTCCAGGTATTCATGTTATATTAAAAATTTACCTGCTTTTGACGTCTCCTTTCAAAAGATTAGTAGTAATTCGCTAGTTCACTTCATGTACCTGCGTTATATTTTAAATTTACCTTCTTTTGACTTCTCTTTTGGAGAGATTAGCAAGTATTCACGAGTTTACTTCATGTACTCAGATTATATTTTAAATTTACTTTCTTTTTTACTTCTCTTTGCACAAATTAGCAGGTGTCCACGAGTTTACTTCTATTACTCGTATTATATTTTAAATTTACTTGCTTTTGACTTCTCTTTTGTAGAAATTAGCAGGTGTTAGCGAGTTCACTTTAGGCACTCACATTATATTTTAAATTTACAAGCTTTTGACTTATCTTTTATGAAGATTAGTGAGTCTTCACGATTTAACTTCAGGTACTCATGTTATATTTTAAATTTAGCTACTTTTTACTTCTCCTTTCCAAATATTAGCTGGTGTTCGCAAGTTCAGTTAAGATACTTATTGATGCATGAAAAAGGGAAGGGAGTCGAGCACCCCCAACTAACGGTTCGACCACCGGGGAAAAGAAGTGAAAAGGGAAACTGCGAGTAGCAATCTACTAAACAGATGAGAGAAGAAAGAAGAGCAACGCCGTAAGACACGACAACAATAGACTTCGCCCGTCGTGGCCTGAATGCCTCTCTTACGACGAGCTTTCCTTTGATTGAAGAATGGTGGTTACAGAGTTGATTACAAGTGGAGCAAAGGAAAAGGGCAAGAGCTGAGCAAGCTGGAGTCCCCAAAGCCTGAGATACAAGTCCGCAGCCTTTAACAAGTATGCTCCAGGGCACGAGTCAGCGTGCTTTGGGTTCACCACTTCCCCCTATTTATAGGACAGGGGCCTGCCCAAACCGGCAGGGCTAAAATAACCGGCTCTCCGGGGTACAGGAGAACCTGGCAGTAGTGACGGGAAGCAAAAAGAAAGAATACGCTAGTCTGCGTAAAGGGGACGGACTGGGCTTGCGGGCTGAGGCTTCCGTCTGCTGCTGCAAGGCGCGATCATGCTGGAGGACTGCGGCCTGGGTGGACGGGACATTGAGTCCGCCGAAGAGGGATCAATCCAGAGCTCCAAAGGCATGCTGAACTGGGCGGACGAAGCACTCAGTCCGTCGCTGAGGGGATCAACCTTGTGAATGTTGAATGCACCTGCTCTACCGAGCTCGGCGGACTACTAAACCAAGTCTTCCTTTGACGAGCCTGGGACATTGGAACTATGTCGGGGCTTCGCCAGGCTGGGCAGACTGCCACATTGAGTCTGCGGTTAATGAAGTAGGTGACCTTGGAATCTTGTACGCGTTGCACACTGAGGGGTTAACATGATCCCAACATATTTTTAAGTTTCTGAAAACTTCAAAAATGTTTTCTTAACCGCCGAGTCCGCAAGTCTAATTAATGTTGTCAGCGCTATAAATATCGCTGGAGGGCCTGGAATTGTCAAAAGTTTCCAGCAACATAGGGCATTACTCTCCTCTTGCGGTCTCTACTTTGTAGTCCGGCATGGCGAGACTTGGCGCGTTCTTCACTAGCCTCACTACAAAGACTGAAAAACCAATAAAGCCAATGAAAACAAAAAAGGTAATAAAGCGAGTAGGGTCGTCAGTCCGCTCTGTAGGAGAGAGCTCTCAGAGTAAGAAGCTAGCCGTAGAAGCAGCCCGCCAGACTGACATGAATGTGAGTGAAAAGCCCGGGGATGCCCCCGTATCTCACTTAGAACAGCCATCAAAGAGTGCAGACAGAATGTTGAGTCCGCCAAGGACCGTTGGCGAACAAAAGTCTGCGAACTTAGCGGACACGCTTCGCACGAATAATGAAGTCGAAGTGTCTTCACCGAATGCTTAGCAGCCCGTCATTGTCCTTGACGAAGGTAGGAGACCTGCAAAAGAGGAAGTCGGGAAGGACGCTCCTTCACAGGCGCTGGTTGTTGTGAATCTAGAGATCGTCCGCGAGAATCTGCCGAACCTAGGGAAGGCAACCACGAACTCCACTGAGAAAAAGGCCCCTTCTGAGAAGAAGAGGAAGAAAGACAAGTCTACTGTAGCCGAATGGGTAGAGAAGAAATGGCGGGCTAGGAAGGGTAAGAATATCTCTGTGCGGACTGGGGTTGCAAGTTTGCAGCACAGACCGCGGGAAACAGATGTTCCTGAGAGCAACCTCGTTACACAGGATGCCCAAATCAAGGGAAATAATTCCCTCTCTACAGTCAGTTTATAACCTGACAAAATATTAAATTCCATAGACGTCGAGCAGCTTGATACCTATTGTAAGACCCCCTTCCCGGATCCCAAAACATGGCACGAAGGGGGACTTATGCCCAGAACTACCGTCTTGCGGTAGCATTAGAACATGGGCTAATCTGTACCACAAGACGCATATTCTGCCGGCTACAACCAATACCAATATATGTCAACCCAACCAAAACAATAATAAGAGAAGTCAAATCCACATAAAGCATATATGTCCAAAAGTACATCAAATAAAGAAGCTAAAACATGCTTCAACATTATCAGAGTACAACTAATAAACGCCCAAAAGGCTACATCATAGTCGCTCAACTCTCACATCTGTAACCAACGGTAGCGACGGTACCATCCCTTCAGGCCCTGTCGTCCTGGCCTGGCTCTCCTGGTGCATAGTCTGGGGCTACTCTACCTGCGGGGTGACCTCCTAAAAATGAAGACGTAGCAATCGTTAGTCAAAAAGAGTAAGTGGCTTCACATCCGCTCCCCCGACGACACCTCGGCACCGGGCGGAGAAAAGAGCACGGGTACAAAGTATAATAAATAGTATAAGCAAGTACGAATAGGTGGTAATAGTACAATAAGATTAACAACAGTATAATCTAACAGTTCTACAAATCAATAACGAACCATCAAGTATAAGTATCTTCAGCAGGAAAGTAACTTAACTTATAAGGATGCTCATACAAGCTTATAAGTTAAGGATCGGTTTACATAAAGTAACTCATCGTATAAGAGTGCCCATACAAACTTATACGATGAAGATCTTGTTTGTGCAATGCTATGTAATGGTATGTATGCTATGCAATGACTCACCCGTGATCACACACAAGCAACCACTATGTCGACATGGACTTGTAGTTCCCACTATTCGAGCAGGTAGTTAACCTCTCAGGCATCAACCGTCGTGGCCAGGAGCTGACAGTAGAGTGGTCTTCTCTACTACTAGGCGGGTATCCACACCACTTCACCTAGGCCTCTGTATGCCTCAACACTAAGAATACAACAGCGGAGCCCATGCGTACTATGGCCCACCGGGAGTTTCGGGTATATGTACACCAAGAACCAAGCCCCAAACTGGCCTTGTGTGACCCGGAAGGGGCCTCAGAAGTAAGCACGAGGACCCAGCCCAACCGTTCGCTTGGCACGGAAGGAACCTCGGGACGTGAACACCGAGAACCAAGCTGAACCGCCCAAAGTCTAACTGTCAACTCCCGTCGGTATGATGACTAGCGAGCCCATAGACCTGCCACACTATCCTTAACCCAGGATTACGACACCGTATGTCGACTCACACCGCATGCAATTCCACATCACTGTGGCATGGAACGAGCCTCGGAGAAAACACGAGGTCGAAGCCCAACGATCCACTCGGCACGGAAGGAGCCCCGGGAAATGAACACCGAGGACCAAGCCCAACCGTTCGACTTTGACTCATATCATCGCTATCCCAACTAGTGACAGTCAACACCGCACTTACATCCTTTCACAATGTTACCGGTAGGGAGACGACACTCGAAGCATTGGACTACTAAATTCATTTCATTAATCAAACATTCGCATGGCCATAGATTATCCTCCTACATGTAATTCCAAATGATTTCAACACAATATAAACTTGATGCACATTTATATTAGTCTACCAATTTCTCTAAAATCATAATGTTTAAGTATGCTTCGCTTCACAAATCAATTTCATGGGATCCAATTATTAAACTTCATCAATTATAGAACCAAGATGATTAACATAAAGGAGTTCACCCAAACCTAAAGTTAATTGCAACATAGAATCCACCGAATCCAAATCCATGTTATACTAAACCCAGAATTAAGTTCAGAATAAATCTGGATAGCAAATTCGACTGGAGATTCCCGAAGCTATAGGAATCCGGTGAAGACATGTAACACCTTGATGGAAAGGTCTTTCCATGGGTTACAACGTTTATGTTCAGACCACAACCCAGATTCAATAGTATCATACTTGAAATCAGCTTTGAAGTCTGCTGCGTACAGAACACAATTTCTGCATGCAGGATTTATCGAACGTCAATTCTGTTCAGACTTTCCTGTGGCTACAAACTTCGCCTGAAGTCTTGCAATCACTCGTTGGAAAGGTATTTTCAATGACTTCAACTTTTGTGTTTAGTTGAAAGCCCAGATCTGGCAATATCACATCTGAAAATGGCCCAAGTCAGCTCTCCTGACTTAAAAACATGTAAGAGGGGCCTAGTGAGAATCGAGACTTTTCAAATCCTATAAACAAAATAAAAGTTTTCGTCCCCGAAATCAGGCTAAGGCTATAGGGATAAAAGTATAACAGAAAATAAAATATACTTTTAAACAAGATAACCATGAGGAAATAACTCTGGGTAGCATTTTTGCATCAAGTCCACCGGCTCCCATGTATACTCCTCCTTCCCATGATTCGACCACATCACCTTCACCAAGGGAACACTTTTGCGGCGCAATATTCTTGTCTTATTATCTATGATCTGCACCGGCTCCAGTCGCACAGACCTATCAGTCACCACTGTACCATCAGTAGTGGGGATATATTGATCAGGCCGCAAGAACGCCTTTCGAAGCGACGACACATAAAACACGTCATGGAGATTCTCTAGCTCTGGCGGTAACTCCAACCGATAGGTCAATGGTCCAATCCTTTCCAGTATAGTGTAAGGCCCGATATACCTTGGGCTGAGCTTTTTCACACCACGCACCCGTGACACTCCATGCATCGGTCGAATTTCAGAAACGCTATATCACCCACTTGAAACTCCACCATTCGGTGCTTTGCATTATAATACTTCGCCCGTCGACTTTGAGCCTCCAACATGCGATCCCGTATTAGTCTAACCATCGCATCAGTATCATCAATATACTTAATTCCCAAAGCCTTCGGGTCTTCATCTTGCATCCAAGACAAGGGGGTTCTACACCATCTTCCGTAAAGTGCTTCATGGGGCGCCATGCCGATGCTAGCTTGATGACTGTTGTTGTAGGAGAATTCTACCAGTGGTAAGAGCCTTTCCCATGGCTCTCCTCTATCCAACACACATAATCTCAATAGATCCTCCAGTGTTCTGATGGTCCTCTCAGACCTCCCGTTCGTCTGAGGATGAAATGCGGTGCTAAAGGTAAGGCGTGAGCCCAAGTACACCTGTACCACCTTCCATTCCTTTGAGGTGAAACGACCATCTCGGTCAGAAACAATTGTCTTAGGAACGCCATGATACCGTACGAACTGCTCGACAAAGAGGCGTACCAAGACATCCACGTGAGCCTCTTTCTTCATAGGGATGAACCGGGCTACTTTAGTCAGTCGATCAATGATCACCCACACCGAATCGTTCCCTGAGCGTGAGCGAGGTAACCCATGGACGAAGTCCATGGAGATATCCTCAAACTTCCACTCGGGGATGGACAACGACTATAGCAAACCACCGAGACTCTTGCACTCCGCCTTCACTCTTTGACAAGCTTCGCAATGTGTAACAAAATATCTGGCATCCTTATTCATTCCCGGCCAACACATGGTCTTCCGTAAGCTGGCGTACATCTTGGCAATACTCGGGTGCACTGAATACTGAGGGCAATGTGCCTCTCTCAAGATATCCTCCCGGATTTTACCACCCTTGGGAATGAAGAGCCAGCCACGGAAATAAACGAGGCCATCTTTTAGTGTATACTCTTCAGTAGTCCCATCTTCGATTGACTTGATCGCCGGGGACAGAGCTGCATCCCTTCCTTGCTCTGCCCGAATTCGGTCCCGGATATCACATACTATGCTCATGGTTGCCAAGTACTCCGTATACTGTGCCGAAGAAGCCTTATATACCAAAGTAATATACATCTCTTCAATCATCTGAGCCAACTCCATACTCATCAACCGAGACTCTAGGCTTGGGTCTGGTACCTTTCTGCTCTATGCATCGGCAACCGAGTTCGCTTTTCCGGGGTGGTAGTTCAAGGTGAACTCATAATCGCACAGAAACTCTAACCACCACCGTTGTCTCAAGTTCAACTCCTTCTATATATGAACGTACTTTAAGTTTTTATGGTCCGAAAAGATCTCACAGTGAACGCCGTATATATAGTGCCTCCAAACCTTCAAGGCGAATACCACTGCTCCCAACTCCAAATCATGAACCGAATAATTGATCTGATGCTTCTTCAGCTGTCTTGAGGCGTAGGCAATTACATGGTTGTGCTGCATCAATACCACTCCCATCCCTTGATATGACGAGTCGGTGTAAACCTGAAATCCTTCCTTCCTAGACAGAAGTGCTAGGATGGGGGTGGAGGTAAGTCTATCCTTCAGCTCTTGGAATGTCGCTTCACTTTGGGGTGTCCACTCATATGGCACACATTTCTTTGTCAAGGAAGTAAGAGGGAGGGCAATCTTGGAGAATCCTTTTACAAACTTGCGGTAGTACCCAGCAAGTCCAAGGAAGCTCCGCACATCGGCCGCTGACTTCAAGGGAGACCACTCCTTCACGGCACGCACCTTGGCCGGATCCACCGTTAATATAGCTCCACTGATCACGTGGCCCAAAAAAGCAACCTTCTTAATCCAGAACTCAAACTTGCTAAATTTAGCGAACAAGGCATGCTCTTTTAATTTCTTCAATACCAAGGTCAAGTGCTCAATATTCTCCTCCTCCGTCTTTGAGTAGACCAGGATGTCGTCGATGAAAACATTGACGAAGATATCCAAATAAGGTTCAAACACCTTGTTCATCAGGCTCATGAAGGCAGAACGGGCATTTGTGAGACCAAACGGCATTACAGTGTACTCGTACAACCTGTATCTTGATCTAAAGGCCGTTTTATGGATGTCTCCTTCTTGTATCCTCAATTGATAATATCCCGAGCGCAAATACAGCTTAGAAAACAAATGCGCCCCCAATAGTTGATCGAACAGCTCGTCGATCCGAGGTAGCAGTGAAGTGTTCCGCACTGCCATTCGATTGAGCTTCCGATAGTCTATGCATAAACGCAGGGTTCCATCCTTATTCTTGACGAACAATACAGGGGATCCCCAGGGTGACGAGCTGGGGCGAACGAACCCTGACTCCACAAGTTCTTGCAATTGAACTCTAAACTCCGTGAGTTCCTTCGGGGCCATTCGGTAAGGGCCATGGATATAGGCTTGGCACCCGGTACTAGATTTATTTGAAAATCAACTTCTCTATGCGGGGGTAATCATGGAAGTTTCTCAGGAAATAACTCGGGGAAGTCCCACACTACCCGCACGTCTTTCATATCCAACGCCATCTCTTTCAACTCGAAACAGATCATGAAGACTTCATCCCCCTTTATATGGGCTTTTACAGCCTGAACTGATGATAACAACATACGAGGTGCGAATCTAATACCTTGGAAGATGACATCATTGTCTCTATACCTCAAGTAGATTCGTTTCTATGCACAGCCAATCCTTGTGAAGTGCTAGTCCAACCATGCCATGCCCAGAATGATGTCAAATTCCGGTATTCTCAAGACCATGGCAGGCGTATCAAAGGCCTTTCCCCCAATGAATATCTCTAGCTCACACTTAGCGGTTGCGGTCATCTCCGAGCCGTCCTGGATACGTACTCGTCGGTATATACCAGTAAAATATTGTACAGCCTCCATGTCTTTAATGAAGTCCTCGGACACAAAGTAGTATGTGGTACCGGTATCGAACAGCGCATAGGCCGTCTTTCCGCAAACTACCATGGTGCCTAAGTACCAAAAATCAAAACTCAACACTAGGTGTCTAGTATGTCTTAAGCAATTTAAGTTAAACAATGAAAATGTGAAAGTTAACGACAACATACGTGCAATCACATCCTGGGGATTCTGTTCTTGCATCATGTCCAGCGTGTACACTTGATCCTGGGCAGGACCGGGGTTTCCTCCTCGTGGTCCTCGTCCTCGACCATGCATGTGACCCCGTCCTCAAGGAGCTGCCGGAGGGAGAGCAGGAGGGACATTCCTAAACATCTGCGGGCAGAAACGTCGAATGTGGCCCGACTGGTTGCATTCGAAGCACACCCGCCCATAACGCCCCTCAGGTTGCTGAAATTGTTGAGGTTGTGGCGGTGGAGGCAATGCGAGAGGCGGCGGAACAGGATGCTCCACTCTAAAATTTTGGTATGGACGCCTGAAAGTGCATCTAGATCTGATATACTCTAGAGGGGGGTGAATAGAGTATATGGTGCTTGAAAACTTTTTACAACAATGGTTGTAATGTGAGTGATCATGGAAGCAGTAATAAATTTAATCACAGAACTAAACTAATCAAAAGCTAATCACAGAATAATCACAGCCAGAAACAAAAATAAAGACAAGCAAAACCAGATGACACAAGGAAATATAGTGGTTCCCCTAAACTTGGGTACATCCAATCTTCTACCACCCTAGGTAGGAATCCACTGCAGGATGAGTTGATCAGGTGTCCTGGGCACCAATGAGCTTTTGATAAGGTGCTCAAAAACCAAATCAGATTTTTTGATCAGGTGTCTTGCCACCAATGAGCTTTTGACAAGGTGCTCAAAAACCAAGTTCAAACTTTTGAAGGGAGTTTGAGGAACCCTTTACAGAGATTGTGGTGAGAGAGTGATGGAAGTCTTCTCTTTCTCAGATCAGCTGAGAAGACTATGTGGATTGATGGTGTTAAAGCTCCCCCTGAGTCCTTGAGATCTTCAGGAAAAGAAGCTTTGTTGTAGGGTGATAGGCCTTCAAAAGTTGAGCTCCAGCAAAAGATGATTTCAGCAGCAACTGAAATATTAGGTGTCTGGAGTCTTGAAAATATGTTGGCCTTGAACACTTGAAAACTAGAGAGATCTGAAGATTGATCTCCTTGGATGTGTGTTCTTGAGAATTCTTTGAGACAGAATATTTTGTTTTTGTTCTGAAGATTACTAATGTCTGTCTGTGTGTGTCTGAGTATCTGTAATCTGTATGTGATTCAAAAAGAATTCTTGACTTTTATTCTCTGATACTGAATGGAAAACATTCTCTGTCAAGAATAGCTGTTGGCCTGCATTAATTGCATCCTTAATTGCAAAATCTCTTTTGGAGGAAAGTCCACAGAAATATTCCTTGCAAATCCCTTGAAACTTGGTCCAGAAATAAATAAAAACGGCTAGGAAATCTTCTGAATTAATTGCAGAATAACTCCTTAACTGATTTGAATTTGAATCTAGAAACATCCTTGAAGTTATCTGAAAACGTCGAACTGAGCTCTGCTATCGTCGGACTGAGCTCAGCGATATGGATATATACAGCAGTAGAACATTGTCGATCTGAGCTCAAAGATCGTCGAACTGAGCTCAGAGATAGAATTCCAATATTGAGTCAAAATCGTCGAACTGAGCTCACCGATCGTCGAATGGAGTTCGACGATATGATGAAGTTGAGCTCAGCGATCGTCGAATGGAGTTCGATGATCTGTCGAAGTTGAGCTAGACGATCGTCGATCGGAGTTCAACGAATCGTCGTGCTGAGCTCGATGATATGACTTAGTCTCAAACTGAAAAAGTCTTGGTCTTGAGGGTAGCTTCCAAACTTAGACTTCTAACCCTTAGACTCAATTCTAATTAACCTTTTGAGCTATACAGGAGGTCAAACATTGGTTTCCTAGAGACATAGTGATCCTGACCCAAATTAGTAATAGGGTGTTCCAACAATCTCCCCATATTTGGGTTAGGATTACTATTTACAGACTTTGGAAAAATTTAAATAACAACATACAAGCAGCAATACAGAAAGACAAAATGAAAAGCTGGACAAGCAGAACCACAGAGATATATATATATATCATCCCAGATAATAATCAGAAATCACAGAGATTGTCACCTTACATTGTCATTTCCTTTCCTTGCCCTTAACAAGTTTGATTTCTCTGTTGGGATTGAGGGCTTCTTTCTTTGATCTAGTATCATCTACTGCACCTAAAGTGGTTTACTGTTTAGGCCTGGGAACTACAGCTTCAGGATGCAGTTCCATGTACCTGTCAGAATCAAAAAATTTGCTTGATGCATATCTTTCTAGCTCTTTCTTTCTCTGTTCAGACATTGTAGAATTGTTGGAGGAATCTCTTCCTTGCTCTTTAGCATTTTTGATCTGATCTAGTGCAGCAAGTTCTTTCATCCTTGCAGTCCAAGCAGCTGGATTGTTCTCAGGGTCCTCAAAAGGTACTAGTGGCTCATATCTGTTAGAAGGATTGTCCTGAGGAGGCCTAGATGACACAGTTTCCTTTAACTTATAGGGAAAAGGACCAGAGGTGGTATCAGATGAAATTTGTCCTTCCCTGGAGTATGGATGTTGCCTTGAGTATCCTTTGGAGTAGACCTGGAAATCTCTTTGATTGCCTCTGTATCCTCCTCTCCTGGATTGAGAATCCCTGGATTGACTTCCCCTATGGTAGGATCTAGCATGAGGCTGATAAGGGGCCTGACTTCTAGCAGGGGGTTGAGCAGTTGAACTTCCACCTGCACCTGCATCAGGAGGAGGTGGTGGAGGAGGATGAGAGTGTTGGAATTGTGAAGAACCCTTTTCATATTTCCTCTTCTTTTTCATTGCTTTCAGTTGATTTTTAGAGCACTGCATCCAGTGCTCAGTGATAGGGCAATCATGAAGAATATAGTATGGTATATCATTATTATCTTTGACCTTGGCAGGAGGTACTCTCTTCATGGCTTTTCTCCTTTCCTTTCTTTTCCTGGCAATGGTAGTAGAAGAATCATCAGAGTCTGTTCTGTACTCATCACTTTCAGAACTCTGATCATTATACAGGGCATCAATTTTCTTCATCAAATCTTGCTTGAGTTGTATAGAATCAGATGAGGCAGCAGAGGGTGTAGCAGTAGAAGTTGAAGCAGTGGCAGCAGAAATAGAAACAGTAACAACAGCAGCAAGCAACAGGTTCTAGAGAAGTGACAACAGCAGCAGCAACAGTTTCTGGAGAAGTAACAGCAACATCAACAGTAGAAATATCATCAGAAAAAGCAGAAGGCTCAAATTCAGGTGCCTCTGTCATAAGGATCTCCTTAGTGATTGGCTCAACAGCAGTAACAGAAATATTAGCAGTAGTAGCAAAACTTTCAGCAGCAGTAGGGGCAGCAACCTCAGAAACAACAGCAATGCTTTCAACAGAAGAAGCAGCAGCATATACTGAGTGGACAAATGAGGTGATGATGCTGGGGTCACAGCAGGAGAATGACACAAGGGCCTTGGACAGATCCTCCGGGGGCTGGATAGCATTTGTCTCTGGCAGACATCTAAAGTATGCAGAATCAAATTCTGAGAGCAAAGACCTGAGGTCTAATGCAAAGACTGCAGCAGGATCTTGAACTGAAGCTTGAGACACAGCAGCAATAGCAGCAGTAGACAGACTCACTTCATAGGGCATCTCCCCCTGCCTAGATTCAGACATGGCTGGATCAAGGCACACTGCAGAAGGGGCTGCCGAAGGGAAAAGAGATGAGAGCCTGGCAGAGAGGGCTGCCACTGACAGGAGTAATGGAGCCAAGGAGGTCTCCAAAAGAAGAGATAGCCTGGGGGCTAGCAATTCATACAACCTGTCAGCAAGGGCTGGAATGTCTACTTGCTCAATAGTGACTGGAGCAGAGGTAGACGATGGAGGAGCAGCTGTTGGTGAGGGTAGTGGAGAGCTGGTGAATGGGGGAAGAGATGGCTAAGGTGTGGGTAAGGTGGATATAGAGGACAGTGGGATGGAGATGGATGGGGTGAAGGTGGGTTGGTCAATGATCTCTTGTAGAAGATCTTGATAGGAAGTTGAGGATGAGGGTAGCTCAGGAGGAGAGGATGGTGAATCATCCATAAAGGAATCATCAATGAGGGTGAAGGATGGAATGGAGGGTGATGAAGTGGCATCTGGTTGAGGGTAGGAGAATAAGGGATGGAATTGTTCTTCTGTGAGTGGAAGGGTAGGGATTGGAGATGGTGTAGATGTTGGAGAGGGGCTGGAGATGATGATGGTGGATGGAGTTTGAATGGTAGATGGTATGGGAAGAGATGGAATTGGAGGAGGAGGAGAGGCAACATCAGCAGGCAGGTCATCTGCAGGGGTAGAGACCTGTGGGGAAGTGACTCTGAGAGTCCTGGTGCCTGAAGGAGTGCTGGAGGAGGGCCTGCTGGGCTTGATGATTTGTCTGTCCCATTTACCAAATAGGGCACAAGATAGTCTCTTGGATGCATTGATGTGGATTCCAGAAGAGACCAGCAAAGCAGGGCACCTATGCTGCAGAAACACCCCTATAATTCTTCCAAAGTTTACAAAACTTTTGTTTATCTTCTTCTTGATAAGGTCAAAGAATACTTCTCCCCAATTCAAATTCTTCCTGTCTACTAGGGCTCCCATTAGGCAGAGCTGATACCTTGAGATTGTATCATGGGCAGAGTGCTTAGCTAGTAGCACTTTCCCAACTACATCTGCCAGGAATCTGTATTCTACAGAAAGGTTCTTTTTCAAGAGCTTGCTAGGGTTAGCCTCAGAATGACCCATTCTGGCAAGGAATTCAGTATACTCTTCTCCAGACAAGTCAGCAGTATCTCCACCAGTTCTTAACTCAAAAACCTCTGTTAAAATTGCTGGGGTTAAGGGTACCTGAGTGCCAGATATTGATCCAACAATGGTGGAGTTGTCCTGATTGTGGGCAGTGTACACCCATTCCTTAATCTCATCAGAAGCAAGCTTAATCCTTGTGGTCATGATTGCTGTCAGGTTCTGCTCTTTGAATAACCCCAAGATATCCTGAAAAACCTGGTCGGTTGTGCTGAAGGAGTCCATGTCTATGTCGAAGCCAGCATCAAACTTCATGGCGGCGAGAACAGCAACAGACACAGCCATAGTTACCTGCAAAGATTCAACAAACAAAACGACCAAGTGCAGAATTGTTTGGAGGGAAAGAAAGTTCTTGCAGAGAAATCGAAAGCGCAAAGGAGAACGACGGCGAAAAATGAATTTTATATTAGGGTTCGACGCAGAATTGGAAAGATCGTTGAACTCAGTTCGACGATCGAGGCTTCTAAAGGAATCTGAAGAGTCTTCAACATCGTCGATCTCCGTTCGACGATATTGGAGAGCGTCGAGCTCTGTTCGACGATCGTTCAAGGAACAAAATCGTCGAGCGTCGTTCGACGATCGTTGACCGGAAGAGATATTTCATACTATCTGAGAAACGCTGAACTCAGGTCGACGATTTCGGAAATCGTCGATCTCCGTTCAACGATCTGGGGGAAAATCGTCGAGCGCAGTTCAGAGATCAGAAAAACTCTAGACACTAAGAAAAATCAAGATGTTTGTCTAGTCTTGGTCAATTTTTAAGCTTTCAAAATCTTGGATATTATTTAAGACTTCCTTCATCTAACATTTCTAACTGATTTAGGAAGAAGGTGTGTTTCTTTTCATCCAAGGGCTTGGTGAAAATATCTCCCCTTTGTAAATCAATAGGGATATATTGTAGTTCAATTTTATTCTTTTCAACATTATCCCATAAGAAATGATGCCTAATCTCTATGTGTTTTGTCCTACTATGGAGGACTGGATTTTGAGCTATAGAAATAGCACTGGTGTTATCACAAAAGATTTTAGACTTCTCTAAGTTGTAGCCATAGTCTAGGAGTTGGTTTTGAATCCACAAGATTTGTGAACAATAACTGCCTGCAGCCATATAATCAGCTTCAGCAGTTGAAGTTGACACAGAAGTTTGTTTCTTACAAAACCAAGAGACAAGTGTGTCACCAAGGAACTGACAAGTTCCACTGGTGCTTTTCCTGTCAATTCTGCATCCAGCATAATCAGCATCAGAAAATCCAGTTAAATCAAATGCTGAATCTTTTGGATACCAGAGACCTAGATTTGGACAACTTTTAACATACTTGAGAATCCTCTTTACTAGTGTTATGTGTGACTCTCTAGGGCTTACTTGGAACCTAGAACATATACATGTAGCAAACATTATATTTGGTCTACTAGCTGTAAGGTACAACAAAGAGCCAATCATTGCTCTATATGTTGTCTGATCAACAGGTTTCCCATGTTCATCAGCATCCAATACAGTATTAGTAGGCATGGGTGTTTTCATACAAGATGCTTCAGACATGCCAAATTTCTTAACCAATTCATTTGCATACTTGGTTTGAGAAATAAAAACGCCTTCAGCATGCTGTTTGACTTGCAATCCTAGGAAGAAGGATAGCTCACCCATGCTACTCATCTCAAATTTAGAATGCATTAGGTTGGAAAACCTTCTGCACAATTTGGAGTCAGTAGAACCAAAAATAATATCGTCTACATAAATCTGTACTAGTAGGGTATGGGACTTATGGGTTCTAATGAAAAGAGTTTGGTCTACTCTACCCCTTATAAATCCATTTTCCAAGAGAAAGCATGCTAGGGTCTCATACCATGCTCTAGGAGCTTGCTTGAGACCATATAATGCTTTGTTCAATCTAAAAAAATAGTCAGGATAAGTTGGAGAGATAAAACCTGGAGGTTGTCTGACATATACTTCCTCTTTGATGTCTCCATTTAGAAATGCACTTTTGACATCCATCTGATATACCTTGAAGCCTTTATGTGCTGCTTAAGCTAAAAATATTCTGATGGCTTCTAAACTTGCAACAGGTGCAAAAGTCTGGTCATAGTCTATTCCTTCTTCTTGAGAATATCCCTGAGCAACTAGCCTTGCCTTGTTCCTTACAATTACTCCTTGATCATCCAGTTTGTTTCTGAATACCCACTTTGTTCCAACAATGGAGTGATCCTTAGGCTTTGGCACTAGTTCCTATACTTTGTTCCTCTCAAATTGATGTAACACTTCTTGCATTGCAATGATCCAGTGTGGATCTTGCTCTGCATCTTGAATGGACTGAGGTTCAATTTGAGATAGGAAGCAGGTGTCCAACAACGCCCGTGACCTAGGGCGTGTCTTGACGGTTGTAGAAAAACGGCGGGAAGCAGAAACGGCGGGAATAACTCCGGCCGTTGTTGGAGGGGTCACGCCCGTGGTCACGCCCGTGACAGTGGGCGTGTCTTGAGAAAACTCCCAGCGACTGAAACTGCAGCATTAAGTCGGCACGCCGGGCTGTCAAGGGGTATGTCACGCCCGTGTCAAATGTGTCACGCCCGTGACTTGTTGCAAAGTGAAACTGCCGTTGACTGGAAGTCAGGGCAGGGCACTGGATGTCACGCCTGGAGTACACGCCCGTGTAATGATGGTCACGCCCGTGACCTTAAGGCATGTAATTTTAATTGACGTGGCAGGTAGCTCCTTCCACGAGCCGGGTTCTCGCCAGGATGTCACGCCCGTGACCATGTCGGTCACGCCCGTGACTATGGCGTGTCTTTTGAAAAATTATTGCTTTTGCCCAGTTTTGTCTCCTGGTCAACCCTATAGACTCCAAATTGAAGTTTGCAGCCCAGATTGTCCTGAAATAAGAAATTAGAAAAATTCAATAATAAAATTACAAAAAATAATTATAAACTAATTAATTATTAAATAAAAATAACATAAAAACATGGACAAAATTAGAGTTATCAAATACCCCCATACTTACTCGTTTGCTCGTCCCGAGCAAACAACTTCACATGGAGAGTAGAAAAATTTTAACGCTAAAAACGAAAATTGAATATAAGGAGTAGAATGCGAAGTCTTATGCCTATGCTTGTAGTAATTATTGTAGAAGAACCTACTCAGCATACAAATTAGTTTTTTAATTTTCTAAAATGTGTTTCCACTTATTATTTTTACTTCAAAGATGGAAATACGATAAATCTTCGAATCATGTTTAGGGAGAAAGTAGCGTGTTTGCTAAGATAACATTGCACAAATCGAAGATCGGGATACCCTCCAAAGAAATCCATCAATGTCGATGGCCATAGGCTTGCCCTTTCACACTCTCGCCACGGCACTAGGTTAACTTATAAGCACAAATCAGTAGGACTTAAGTAGGTTGGAATGTAGGCTTAGGTTTTTGGTTTGGAAAAACAAAGATAAATGCGATGGGTAGACACACCAAAACCTAAAGAGAGCTTGCACAAAAGAAATAAATTGAAAAACTTCGCCAATTCCTTTTGTTTTTTTTTCAATATGTTGAATATTTTTTCAACTTCCTCTTTTTTTTTTTCCTTTTTTTTTTGTTTGTTTTTTTTTTTTTAGAGGAGAAGTGAAAAATAGAACAACTCTTGTATATTTTTTCAAAAGCCACAAAAATAAAATGACTCCTAATCACACATAAACTGGTTTTATCTATAATTTCAAGCTCGGTTTTAGGTGTGTAATTAGGATGCTTTTTAGGCTTTGGTAAATTGTTGGTGGAGCTATAACAAAAGGAAGGGTATAGGCTCAAATTGGCTTAGCAAGGGTAAAACGTTAGGTACGGGTGCAAAGGCTCAAACTAGCCAAAAGAAATGCCTAAATCATTTTCATGCTAATGAGTTTAACCTATGCAAAGTCTTGAGAATAGCTAGAGGGCAAGTTCTAGACATCGAGAAAGAATACCTCTTTCTTGATCCGCGAAATATCTCTCTAGTAAACTTCTACACACTCTCCTAAACTACTTTTAGATTTTACCGGTTTCCAAGTAGAAGTAAAATAAACTATTTCTACGCATTCAGAAAAAGAAAAAAAACTGATTGTATGCTGAATATTTAATTCTACTCAAATTCTACTAACATGTGCACTTAACTAGAAACACAGCATGGCCAACAGTTCTACTACAAAATTCAAAATTCAATTAAAGCATAAAAAAGTTTCTAAACTTATGTAAAAGTTGAATACCTAGAATGTCGCATGTGAGTAAATAGAGAAATAAAGATCTCCCTAATTTTGAAAGTAATCCTATGTTTTATTTTTGTATATTTTTTTTAAAAAAATTTTTGTATTTTTGTAAAATAAGCAAAAACAAAATTGCACAAAAGAAATAAAATCCTTTTTTTTTTTTTTTTGAAAATTAGAATAATTTTTTGTATGTTTTGCTTTGAGAAATATCCCCCCATACTTAAACAAGACATTGTCCCCAATGAAAAAGAAATAAATAAAGAGAAAAGATAGGAGACTTCCCTGAAGCGGGTCATGCAGCACCAAAAAGTACCTGGAAGAGAAAGCTGAAGCAAAACATATTTTTTTTTATTTTACGAAAAAGAAAAGATACATGACAAAGGAAAAGAAAATGATAAAAGAAAAGATACAATAGGGCGGTCTACAATCCCAAAGAAAAAGAAAGCCGGCTAATCCTCATCGCTATGCTGCCGCGGCTCCTGATAGTGCGTCCGGAGGTCGGAAAACTCACGCTCAATACGTGCCATGGAGGAGGCTTGATTTGTCGCTAGCGTGGTAAATCGACTGTCAAAACTCACAAATCGAGCGTCAAAATCGGCCTGCATCGTATCTAAGCGTGTGTGAAGAGACGCAAACTGACAATCCCAATAGCTCTGAGGGCCGGGCTCGGAAGAAGGGTCCTGCGGTGGTGGAGGAATCTGGGGAGAGTGAATAGTGCCGCTGGGACCGGCACCGTAATCAAGGCCAAGATCGCCACCACCGACTGCGGGGGGAATAGCCTCAAATTCTCCATCACGTCGCCGCGCTAGGCCGAGGGCCTGAATGGTCTGGAACTGGATAACTTGCGGCGTCTGGACGCAGCTGAGGCGTGGAAGAGCATCCCAAATGCCGAGCTGCTTCGCGAGGAAAGTGATGAAGTTCCCGCCGTGCACTGCTCCCAACCTCGCATTTTCGGCCTGATGCCGAAAGAAAATTGCGAGCAGATAACCAAGGTTGAGGGGGACCCGGTAAAACATACTATATAAATATAGTAAGTCTGCCCGAGTCACCACCCCGTGGCTATCGCCGCGACCAGAAATAGTGAAGGTAAGGAGGTTGTGGAGAATACGTAAGGCGGGAGAAATGAGTTGGCTGCCTTTGGATTTCTTTGGGGTGTAGGGGGCGGTGTCACTACTGATTTCCGCCCAAAAGGCGAGAAGGTTGAAATCGGTCGGGAAATCAGTAAGTAAATCGAGATAGGCGGGAGATTGGGAAAAAGCCTCCGAGCAGAAGCCCATGACGACATTGAGCTGGCGGATGGTGAGCTGATGCACCATCCCACCTAGGCGAAAGATGATGAAGTCGTCATCGGCCGCCCAGCGGAACTCGAAGGAAGCCAAGAACTCAACGGTGAGTTCAAGAAAGGCATGCTCGGAAATAGAGAAGAGGGAACTCCATCCAGGGGTGGACAGAAATCCCCGCACCAAATCCGCAGCTCCAAATGTGGCGAGAATCGCCCAATCTAAAATGCGGAACACGCCAAGGGGTTTGGCGCGTAGGCGCTCGCTGCGCTCCTGCTGGGTTTGGTTTTGAAAAAGAAGCATGGCTTCCGCTGCGGCGGGATCCGCGGGGTGCTCGGAGGAGGAAGCGGTGGAGCGAGGGTGGTGGCGAGGCATTTTGGTAGAGGGAAGAAGAAGGAAGAAATCGGGTTAGCAAAGGGAGAAGAGAAGGGTTGGATGGTGTGGAGGAAGAAGAGGGGGAAAAACCCTATTTATAGAGTTTTCGGGTTGGTCACGCCACCCTGTCACGCCCGTGACAGGGGGCGTGACAAGCACGGGACAAAAAATAAAAGAGGATCCGAGGCCTCCTGCCTCGGATTCCCTGGTCACGCCCCAGAGTCACGCCCGTGACTCTGGGCGTGGAAGGCGTGTCCGGTGCGGGAATCCAATGCGCTGGCATTGGATTCCAAGGCCACGCCCCAGGTCACGCCCGTGACTTGGGGCGTGTCTCATAAAAAAAAAAGGAATCCGAGGCGTTGACCCGGGGTCACGCCTCGGATTCGACGACACGGCCCAGGGTCACGCCCGTGACCCTGGGGCGTGTAACTGGAACGAGAAAAAAAAAATTTCGTTTTTTTTTTTTTCGGACTAGTCACGACCGTGACTAGTTAGTGCCACGGGCGTGACACTAACTGTCACGGCCATGACTGGGCAGGAAGAGAAGTTTTCCAGCTTCTCTTCGTCGAACGAAATTTCGGGCTAGACACGCCCGTGACCAATGATGGTCACGCCCTGTGATAGTACCGAAAGGCGAAAGGAACGCTGCGCTCGACGAAACCACTCTCGGGTTTCGCTCGACGAACTAAACACGTCTCGGTCACGCCCGTGACCCATAGGTCACGCCCGTGACAGAGGCGTGTCGGAGCAGAAAAAATTTTTTCTTTGTTTTTTTTTGTTTTCTTCTTTTGATTTTTTTTTTTATATATATTTTTAAGAGTCAACTAAACGATAATAAAACAAAAGTTACCGACTTGAAGAAACGCGTAGACTTGACGCTCAACTCCTTCGATCGTCACGCCGAAAAAGATGTCCTTCAAACCTGCGAAAATTTAAATAAAATTAAAAAATAAGAAGAAAAGATAAGCATGGGGTGCCTCCCACAAGCGCTTTGTTTATGGTCGTTGAGCTCGACCCAAGCGGGGCACTCGTTTATGGGTTCGGGAGGTTAATTTCCTCCCGGTACTCATTAGTAGTATCACCGGCGAGGAATATCTTCAACCGGTGCCCATTCACTTTAAATTCGCCTTGTTCCGGGTGCGAGATAAGCACTGTCTCATATGGCCATACCTCTTTTACAATAAAAGGGCCGGACCATCGGGACTTGAGTTTGCCCGGAAAAAGTCAGAGGCGCGAATTGTAAAGGAGAACTTGGTCTCCCGGTTTGAAATCTTTAGGGTGCTTAATTTTTTTATCATGATAAAATTTTGTGCGCTCCTTATAAAGTTTATTACTTTCATAGGCTAAGGAGCGCCACTCATCGAGCTCGTTAATTTGGAATTTCCGAAGCTCGGAGGACAAATTTTCATCTAGATTTAAAAATTTAAGCGCCCAAAAGGCGCGGTGCTCAAGCTCAACCGGTAAGTGACATGCTTTCCCATAGACCAATCGGTACGGCGTACAACCGATAGCGGTCTTGTACGCGGTCCGATAAGCCCAAAGAGCATCATCAAGCTTGACCGACCAATCCTTTCTATTAGTAGAAACCGTTTTCTCCAAAATTCGTTTGATTTCACGGTTAACTACTTCTACCTGACCACTTGTTTGAGGGTGATAGGGGTGGCTAACCTATGTGTAACGCCGTATTTAGACAAAACTTTGGCGAATTGTGCGTTACAAAAGTGGGTGCCCCTATCACTAACTATTGCCCGCGGTGCTCCAAATCGTGAAAATAGTTTTTTGGGAAATTGGGTCACGACTCGGGCGTCATTAGTGGGAAGGGCTTGCGCTTCCACCCACCGTGACACATAGTCGACCGCTACCAATATATACTTATTTCCATGCGATGTTGGTAGCGGTCCAACAAAGTCGATCCCCCATAAATCAAAAACTTCTATTTCTAAAAATGTATTTAACGGCATTTCATCGCGGCGGGAAATATTACCTGAGCGTTGGCATTGTTCACAACGACTTACATGGGCGTGAGCATCCTTGAAGATGCTTGGCCAATAGAAGCCCGCTTCAAGTATCTTCCGAGCCGTCCGATTAGCTTTATAGTGCCCACCGGTGGGTCCCTCATGACAATGCTTTAAAATTTGTGCGCCTTCCTCATGAGAAACACACCTCCGCACTACTTGGTCCGCACAAACACGAAAAAGGAAGGGATCCTCCCAAAAATAATTTTTCAAATCAGAAAAGAATTTCTTCTTTTCTTGATAAGAAAAACCATTCGGGAGGAATCTCGCAACAAGATAATTTGCGAAATCGGCGAACCAAGGAGTGGGGAGGGTGATTACCTTATGAATGGCGAGAAGGCGCTCCTCGGGAAAAGTGTCGTCAATGTCCTCCTCCATGAGCTCCCCCGAATTTGGGTTCTCCAACCGCGAAAGATGGTCAGCCGCCAAGTTCTCCGCTCCTCTCTTGTCGCGAATCTCTAAATCAAATTCTTGGAGCAGTAAGATCCACCTAATCAATCGCGGCTTTGCATCTGTTTTTGCTAGTAAATATCTCAAAGCCGAGTGATCAGTAAAAACAATAATTTTAGACAAAGTGAGATATGAGCGGAATTTATCAAATGCGAAAATTACGGCTAATAATTCTTTTTCGGTGTCGTGTAATTTTCCTGTGCGGCGGTTAATGTTTTGCTTGAATAATAGATAGGATGAAAGTTTTTATTTATGCGTTGTCCTAACACCGCACCAACGGCAAAACTACTAGCGTCGCACATTATCTCAAAGGGAAGCTCCCAATTGGGAGCGATCATGATAGGAGCGTTAATCAATTTTTCTTTAATAAGAGAAAAAGCACGCAAACAATTTTCGTCAAAAATGAACGGCGCGTCTTTTTCTAACAAGTGGGTTAGAGGCTTAGTTATTTTAGAAAAATCTTTAATAAACCGGCGATAGAAACCGGCATGCCCCAAAAAACTACGAACGGCCTTAACATTTGAAGGGGGAGGTAGCTTTTCTATAGTTTCAATTTTTGCTTTATCTACCTCTATGCCCTTACTAGAAATTTTATGACCTAAGACCAAACCCTCCCGTACCATGAAATGACACTTCTCCCAGTTTAAAACTAGATTCGGGTCCTCACATCTTTGGAGTACACGGGAAAGGTTTGCCAAACATAAATCAAAAGAATCTCCAAAAACGGAGAAATCGTCCATGAAAACCTCCATGATATCGTCCACTAATTCGTCAAAGATCGCTAGCATACACCTTTGGAAGGTTGCCGGCGCGTTGCACAAACCAAAAGGCATCCTTCGATAGGCGAAGGTGCCAAACGGACAAGTGAAGGTTGTTTTCTCTTGGTCCTCGGGCGCGATTGGGATTTGAAAATATCCCGAGAGACCATCAAGAAAACAATAAAATGAGTGCCCGGATAGCCGTTCAAGTATTTGGTCAATAAACGGCAAAGGAAAGTGATCCTTACGGGTTGCATCATTTAATTTACGGTAATCGATGCACACCCGCCATCCGGTAACGGTTCGAGTGGGAACTAACTCGTTTTTATCATTAGGTACTACCGTTAACCCTCCTTTCTTGGGCACCACTTGGACCGGGCTCACCCAAGAGCTATCCGAAATTGGGTAGATGATACCCGCATCTAATAATTTTATGACCTCAGCCTTGACTACCTCCTTCATGTTAGGATTTAGCCGGGGTTGAGGTTGAATAGTTTTGTGAGCGTGTTCTTCTAAAAAAATTTTATGGGTGCAAAAGGAGGGATTAATCCCTCTCAAATCCGTGATCTTCCACGCAATTGCGCGGCGATGAAGTTTTAAAATATGAGATAATTTAATTTTTTCTTCATCGGTCAAGTAGGCCGACACAATAACCGGAAGTTTTGAATCCTCCGCTAAGAATAAATACTCTAAATGATCAGGCAATTGTTTTAGTTCTAACGCGGGAGGTTCATCATAAGAAGTTTTCAAACGATCACTACCAATGTCTAAAAGTTCAAAAATAGGTGCGTGCGTGATCGAGAGATTATCACTATTTTCATGAGCAATTAAATCTAAATGTTCTAAATCGGCATCATGATCAATAGAAGATAAAGATTTTTCAGAAAAAAGAAAAGAGTTTTCTTCAAGAGAAGACTCTAAATAATAACATGAGTCGTCATTTGAGAGCGAGTTTTTCATAGACGTGTCAATAGTAAAGGTAACTTCTTCATCTCCGACTCTAAGGAGAAGTTTCCCATTACTAACGTCTATAATGGCGCGCGAGGTGGCAAGAAAAGGGCGACCGAGAATGAGTGGGACCTCGGTGTCCTCTTCGATGTCAAAGATGACGAAATCTACCGGAAAGATAAATTTGTCAACTTTGACAAGCACATCCTCTATGATCCCCATAGGGAGCTTGACAGACCGATCCGCCAATTGAATGCACATTCTTGTGGGTTTAGGTTCTCCTAATCCCAACTTCTTAACTAAAGAATAAGGCATTAAATTGATTGAGGCGCCTAGATCAGCTAACGCACGTTTTACTAATAAATCACCAAACAAACATGGAATGGAGAAACTACCCGGATCGGGTAATTTCTTAGGTAATTTATTAAGTAAAACTGCCGAACACTCCGCATTTAATTGAACCGTGGAGATATCCTCAAGTTTCTTTTTATTGGATAAAAGATCCTTGAGGTACTTGGCGTATTTCGGCATTTGTGCGATTATTTCACAAAATGGTAGATTAATTTGGATTTGTTTAAACATGTCCAAAAATTTACCGTGATGTTCATCCACCCGGTTTTTTTGCAATCTAGATGGATAGGGAAGAGGTGGTTGATAAGCTTTTGGTTTATTAAGCGTAGAAGGCTTAGACGGAGGAGAAGATGGAGAAATTATTACCTCCGTATCAACCGGATTTGGAGAAGTGGTTACCTCTTTCCCGCTCCGTAGGGTGATGGCTTTTGCATGCTCCTTGGGGTTGGGCTCTGTATTGCCCGGTAGCGCTCCTTGTTGACGATCGGAGAGCATTTTAGCGATTTGCCCGATTTGTGTCTCCAAACTTCGAAGAGATCCGGTGAGATTCCGGATGTTGGCGTCATTTGTAGTCGTATATTTAGTGAACAATTCCTCGAGATTGGGAGCTTTGGGAGCTTGCGGTGGAAAATAGCCGGGTGGAATCGTGTTTGGCGGGCGCGCCGCGTTCCCTGGATTACTCCAAGAGAAGTTGGGATGATTCCTTATACCCGGGTGATAGGTATTGCCAATATTGTTACCCGGATTATAAGGTGGCCGATTCGGATTACCCATGTAATCCACATGCTCGGCAATAGTAGAAGGCTCCCAATATTGGGGCTCACAGGTAGATTTGGACGAGGAAGCAGACATCTCGTTCATCTGTTTTTGCAGTTGCTCAACCTGGAGAGACAAACTTGAAACTGTATCGATTTCATACATCCCGGCTGGTTTAGGTGGTTTAGACCGAGGTGTACTCCATTGATAGGTATTCAAAGCCATACCTTCTATAAGCTCTTGTGCGGCCGCCGGTGTTTTGTTATTAAGCGTTCCACCGGCGGCGGCATCAATATGTTGCCTAGTTTGAGAATTTAGGCCGTTATAGAAGGTTTGGATTTGTAACCAATCCGGAATTGCATGATGAGGACATCGACGAAGCAATTCCTTGAAACGCTCCGAAGTATCATATAACGTTTCCGAATCAATTTGGGAGAAATAAGTGATATCATTGCGCAATTTAGCCGTTTTAGCCGGCGGAAAGTATTTCGTAAGAAATCTTTCCGTCATTTGAGCCCATGTTGTGATGGATCCTCGCGGTAGAGAACCCAACCACTGCTTGGCTTTAGTGCGCAATGTAAATGGAAATAACCTTAGCCGGATGGCATCATCGGATACACCATTAATTTTAAAAGTATCGCATATTTCTAAGAAATTTGAAATATGCGCGTTTGGATCTTCATCTTGAAGCCCATCAAATTGTACATATTGTTGTACCATTTGGATGATGCTTGGCTTCAACTCAAAATTATTGGGGGCAATAGCGGGGCGAACAATACTAGATTGAGTCTCGTCCAAGTTTGGACGGGCATAATAGGACATAGTCCTTTGTTCAACCGCATTTGGCTCACCCATATTGGAAGAAGCAGAAGAAGGAGATCTAGGAGAATGAGAAGAAGAACTAAATGAAGAGGGAGAAGAAGAAGGCGGTGACGGAGAGAGGATTAAGGAAGGATTAGGAGTGTCTCCTAAGGAGTCCGTATCTTGAAAATTCGGAACTTGAAATCGTAAGCGGTGCCGAAGGGTTCGCTCGATTTCCGGATCCAAATCAAAAAGAGGCGACGGATTCCCTCAGGTCATACACCAAAATAAAACAAAATAAATATATATTTTTTTTATTTTGATATTTCTAAAACAAAAAGAAAATGATAAAATTAATAGAGCCTTGCTTTCAAAATATCAACAAAAAAAAAATGTCCCCGGCAACGGCGCCAAAAACTTGGTGAGAATTTTATAGTTTTAAAAATTATATCCAAACTATAATCTCGAAATAGGCAAGTGTACCTATCGAAATATAGTATAAGAAATGTCGTATTAGACTCGGGGCCTGTTGAGTACTCCCACTCACGCAAATTAATATTATTTTATAGGCAAATAAAAGGAGTGAATTAAAACTATTATTAGAAAATAAAATAAAAGGAAGCACTTGATCTAGACTTACTTTGAATTGAAATAAACTTATCTTAAAGACAAACTTCTAGATTATCCGCTTCGACCGTGGAGGTTCCTAAAATACGAAAACGCCTCTCTCGAGAATACGCTCTCGACTAAACTTAGGTTGATCGATTAAGACCTCTCGGCCAGTCGAAACCCCTAAGCCTGCTTTAGGAGGTGAACCCCTCTATTGGATTTCACTCCAATCCGGAAGAGTCATGTCGTCCTCTCTCGAGGATTGCAATCAACTCCTTTTATCTTTGAGTGATCTCCCCGTATCCGCAACCTCTCGGTCATTTAGGATACGGATCTTAGATCGGAATTAAAGCTAATAAATCAAAGCTAACTCGAAACGATAAGAAAAGAGTTTGACAAAAAGAAATATTTTATTATAATGAAAAGCTTATCATGATCAAGTGGAAATGAAAATAGGGATACATAGAAAGAAAATAAAAAAGGGCTAGAATTAAAGGCTAAACTATGAAATTGAAAAGTACATAAGCAAAATGCATAAAAACTTGAAAATAATCTACTGAAGCTACTCCTAGATTGGCCTCCTGGCTCCTTTTCAAGCTTCTGGCTCGATCTGGAATTTATAGAAATTTTTCTGAAAGGTCACGCCCTAGGTCACGCCCGTGACCTAGGGCGTGTCAGGCTCGGAACCGCCGTCTTGAAAGCCCGGGAACGTTGGAGGAGAAACCGCCAAAATCTGTTAAATGCCGGGTCACGCCCCTAGGTCACGCCCGTGACCTAGGGCGTGTCACTTCTGTTTCTGGAAAACCGCGGGAAGCTGAAAATGGCGGGAGTAAATTCTGGCAGTTCCTGAAGTGTCACGCCCCTAGGTCACGCCCGTGACCTAGGGCGTGTACTGACCGGGTTAGCAAACGGCTGGAAACGGCGCAATCTGACATCATTTCGGCAGTTTCGGGTTGGTCACGCCCTTGGTCACGCCCGTGACATGGGGGCGTGTACTTAGAAAAAGTTCCAGAATTGCCCCGGGAAGATTTCTGGAGAAAACTGTGTTCTTGAGCTAGACACGCCCGTGTTCACACCCTGGTCACGCCCGTGTCCTTGGGGCGTGTACTTGTGAAATTCTCCAGATTTGTAGAGGACATCGTCCTCTTTCCGTTGACTGGTTGCACGTCCCGTAACTCTTCCTGGTTTAAAAGTTATGGCCATTTGAATTTCAGCTATCCATGGCCAAAAATGTTAATTGCCTCCAAATGTTTTCAGATCTTTGCCATGAACTTGAAAATGATATTTGAAGCCCATATTGACCTGAAATATAAAAATAAACGAATTATTATATATATTAATATAAACACAAATAAATTATACTATTTATTTATAAAAAAAACTAAACTAAAATAACTATATAAATTAACTTATCAGTCTTCTCTTTTCTTTTGGATGGTGAGGCAGCCTTCTGTTCTTCTTCTCTATTCTTGATGAGTAGCTCATAAGATTTGAGCTTACCTAATAGAGCTTCAGTGGTGATCTCATTCAAACTTCTGGCATCCTTGATTGGCCAGATTCTTGAATCCCAAGTGCTGGGGAAGCACATTAGAATCTTGTCATTGAGTTCAGTTAGTGAGATCTCTTTATCCAATGTCTTGAGTTCACTGACAATTAGACTGAGCCTGTTATACATATCTCTCACTGACTCAGTTTCTCCCTTCTTGAAATTCTCATATTGAGATATGAGGTGTGATCTCCTATCCTTTCTCTCATCAGCTGAGCCTGAGACTATTTCAGAGAGTTTGTCCCAAATTTCCTTTGCTGAATTGCATTCAGCCATCTTTTGAAATATGTCATCAGACATTGTCTGGGCTAAGATGTTCATAGCCTTGGCATCAGCTACCTTCCATCTCCTGATGTCAGCATCTGTTCCTGATGGAGGTGGAACAACATTTGTATTTGAGTTCTCTGGAGGTCTTGGACACACTGTCAAAACAGAGTTAAAAATATCTTCGTCAATAGAATTCATGTATAGTCTGATCCTTGCTTTCCAAAGTGCAAACTTGGATAGATTGCACACTAGAGGTCTGGTGCTAGCATAATCTTTGTTTTGGGCTATGATTTGTGAAAACAAAGTCTAATAATATGCAAAAGAAAAACAGATCTAACTAGGGATCTTTGGGTTCAGGTGTTAGCCTGTGCAACCACCAAGGTGTGGTATGTTTAACCAACCTGGCTTTGATACCAATTGAAAGTGCAGCTAGATCTGATATACTCTAGAGGGGGTGAATAGAGTATATGGTGCTTGAAAACTTTTTTACAATAATGGTTGTAATGTGAGTGAGCAGGGAAGCAGTAATAAATCTAATCACAGAACTAAACTAATCAAAAGCTAATCACAGAATAATCACAGCCAGAAACAAAAATAAAGACAAGCAAAACCAGATGACACAAGGAAATATAGTGGTTCCCCTAAACTTGGGTACATCCACTCTTCTACCACCCTAGGTAGAAATCCACAGCAGGATGAGTTGATCAGGTGTCCTGGGCACCAATGAGCTTTCGATAAGGTACTCAAAAACCAAATCAGATTTTTTGATCAGGTGTCTTGCCACCAATGAGCTTTTGACAAGGTGCTCAAAAACTAAGTTCAAACTTTTGAAGGGAGTTTGAGGAACCCTTTACAGAGATGGGGGTGAGAGAGTGATGGAAGTCTTCTCTTTCTCAGATCAGCTGAGAAGACTATGTGGATTGATGGTGTCAAAGCTCCCCCTGAGTCCTTGAGATCTTCAGGAAAAGAAGCTTTGCTGTAGGGTGATAGGCCTTGAAAAGTTGAGCTCCAACAAAAGATGATTTCAGCAGCAACTGAAATGTTAGGTGTCCGGAGTCTTAAAAATATGTTGGTCTTGAACACTTGAAAACTAGAGAGATGTGAATATTGATCTCCTTGGATGTGTGTTCTTGAGAATTCTTTGAGACAGAATATTTTGTTCTTGTTCTGAAGATTACTAATGTCTGTCTGTGTGTGTCTGAGTATCTGTAATCTGTGTGTGATTCAAAAAGAATTCTTGACTTTTATTCTCTGATACTGAATGGAAAACATTCTCTGTCAAGAATAGCCGTTGGCCTGCATTAATTGCATCCTTAATTGCAAAATCTCTTTTGGAGGAAAGTCCACAGAAATATTCCTTGCAAATCTCTTGAAACTTGGTCTAGAAATAAATAAAAACGGCTAGGAAATCTTCTGAATTAATTGCAGAATAACTCCTTAACTGATTTGAATTTGGATATAGAAACATCCTTGAAGTTATCTGAAAACGTCGAACTGAGCTCTGCTATCGTCGGACTGAGCTCAGCGATATGGATATATACAGTAGTAGAACATCGTCGATCTGAGCTCAAAGATCGTCGAACTGAGCTCAGAGATAGAATTCCAATATTGAGTCAAAATCGTCGAACTGAGTTCACCGATTGTCGAATGGAGTTCGACGATATGATGAAGTTGAGCTCAGCGATCGTCGAATGGAGTTCGACGATCTGTCGAAGTTGAGCTAGACGATCGTCGATCGGAGTTCGACGAATCGTCGTGCTGAGCTCGATGATATGACTTAGTCTCAAACTGAAAAAGTCTTGGTCTTGAGGGCAGCTTCCAAACTTAGACTTCTAACCCTTAGACTCAATTCTAATTGACCTTTTGAGCTATACAGGAGGTCAAACATTGGTTTCCTAGAGACATAGTGATCCTGACCCAAATTAGTAATAGGGTGTTCCAACAACGCCCACCACCTCTTTGATATCCTCTTCCTCCTCTATAGTCCTGCCTCCTTATGTTGCTTGGGCCAGCTTCCATCACGCCCTCCGCAGGTTTCTTACCACTTCCCAAGTGGTCCGCCTCTAATCTCTTCACCATGTCGATAATCTCTGCCAAGCTAGCATCCGCTATAAACAAAAGGGCCTTCCTTATGGGATCTCGTAGCCCTTTGTAGAAACGCTTGGCATATCCTCTATCATCCAAATCATATGAGTTCGCAAACCTCGTGAGATGTTGGAACTCTTGATGACATTCTGTAACTGATTTTGATCCTTGCTTCAACAGTACAAACCTCTCCTCAAGTTCATCTCAAGCAGATGAAGGAATGAAATGATTTAAGAAGACACCCAAGAACTCGCTCCAACGTATCTCTGTATACACCCGTCCTTGGAAGGTGGAGCCCATGAGTGACTTCCACCACCTCTTAGCATGTAGTTCTAAGACAGACACCGTCAACGTTACAGCCATGCTGGATGGGCAACGGATCCCCGCCAATAAATTCTGCACGATGTCAAGCCATTCCTCCGTGCGCATAGCCGACTCCGTCCCGAGGTAGGCTAGAGGGGAGATAGCCCGAAAGGTGCTTAGCTAGTTAGAGCCCGGAACCTGTTGTTGCACTGGAGGATATTGTGCCCTAAAGGCATCTAGGATGGCGGTGAGCGTCTGCCACAACTCAGATTGTTGGAACTGAGTGGGTATGGATGGGACAGGAGTGCCCCCCATCGGCTCAACAAGCGCTGGAATCTACACGTAGAATACAAACATATGGTCAGGTTGGCTAACCTAAGGTCAAAGTTGGACATAGTTATTGTGAATTACATATGGGCACACCACTACTTCAGCTAAGTCAGTTTGTCCCCAAACTGACTAATCGAACGGGGGTGGTACCATTGTTGAATGACTTCTTAAGTTGATTATCGTGGCAAACTGATACCATTTGTAAGACCCCTCCCGGATCCCAAAACATGGCACAAAGGAGATCTTATGCCCAGAACAGCAGCCTTGCGGTAGCATTAGCACACGGGCTAATCTGTACAACAAGACGCCTATTCTGCCAGCTACAACCAATACCAATATATGTCAACCTAACAAAAACAATAATAATAGAAGTCAAATTCACACAAAGCATATATGTCCAGAAGTACATCAAATAAAGAAGCTAAAACATGCTTCTACAATATCAGAGTACAGCTAATAAACGCCCAAAAGGCTACATCAGAGTCGCTCAACACTCACATCTATAACCGACGGTAGCGACGGTACCGTACCTTCAGGCCCTGTCATCCTGGCCTAGCTCTCCTGCTGCATAGTCTGCGGCTGCTCTACCTATAGGGTGACCTCCTTAAAAGGAAGACATAGTAACCGTTAGTCGAAAAGACTAAGTGGCTTCACATCTGCTCCCCCGACGACTCCTCAACATCGGGTGGAGAAAAGATCAAGGGCACAAAGTATAATAAAAAGTATAAGCAGGAACAAACAGGTGGTAATAGTACAATAAGATTAACAGCAGTATAATCTAGAAGTTCTACAAAGCAATAACGAACCATCAAGTAACTTCAGCAGGAAAGTAACTTAACTTATAATGATGCCCATACAAGCTTATAAGTTAAGGATCGGTTTACATAAAGTAACTCATTGTATAAGAGTTCTCATACAAACTTATACGATGAGGATCTTGTTTGTGCAATGCTATGTAATGGTATGTATGCTATGCAATGACTCACCCATAATCACACACATGCAACCACTATGTCGACATAGACTAGTAGTTCCCACTATTAGAAAACGTAGCTAACCTCTCAGGCATCAACCGCCGTGGCCAGGAGGTGATAGTAGAGCGGGCTTCTCTACTACTAGGCGGGTATCCACAATACTTCACCTAGGCCTCCATATGCCTCAATGCTATGAACACAACAGCGGAGCCCATGCATACTATGGCCCAACGGGAGTCTCGGGTAGATGTGCACCAAGAACCAAGCCCCGAACTAGCCTTGTGTAACCCGGAAGGGGCCTCAGAAGTAAGCACGAGGACTTAGCCGAAACGTTCACTTCGCACGGAAGGAGCCCCAGGACGTGAACACCGAGGACCAAGCCCAACCGCCCAAAGTCTAACTGTAACTCCTGTCGGCATGACGACTGGCGAGCCCGTAGACCTGCCACACAATCCTTAACCCGGGATTACGATACTGCATGTCAAATCACACCGCATGCGGTAGCATTAGCACACGGGCTAATCTGAACCACAAGACACATATTCTGCGAGCTACAACCAATTACAATATATGCCAACCCAACCATAATAATAATAATAGAAGTCAAATCCACACAGAGCATATATCTCTAGAAGTACATCAAATAAAGAAGCTAAAACATGCTTCTACAATATCAGAGTATAGCTAATAAACACCCAAAAGTCTACATCAGAGTCGCTCAACACTCACATCTATAACACGCATAGTCTGCGGCTGCTCTACCTGCAGGGTGACCTCCTAAAAAGGAAGATGTAGCAACCGTTAGTCGAAAAGTCTAAGTGGATTCACATCCGCCCCCCCAGACGACTCCTCGGCACCGGGTGGAGAAAAGAGCAAGGGTACAAAGTATAATAAATAGTATAAGCAGGTACAAGCAGTTGGTAATAGTACAATAAGAATAACAACAATATAATCTTGCAGTTCTACAAAGCAATAACGAACCATCAAGTAACATCAGCAGGAAAGTAACTTAACTTATATGGATGCTCATACAAGCTTATAAGTTAAGGATCGATTTACATAAAGTAACTCATCATATAAGAGTGCCCATACAAACTTATACGATGAGGATCTTGCATGTGCAATGCTTTACAATGGTTTGTATGCTATGTAATGACTCACCCATGATCACACACATGCAACCGCTATGTCGACATAGACTAGTAGATCCCACTATTAGAGCATGTAGCTAACCTCTCAGGCATCAACCGCCGTGGCCAGACGGTGATAGTAGAGCGGGCTTCTCTACTACTAGGCGGGTATCCACACTACCTCATGTAGGCCTCCATACGCCTCAATGCTAAGAACACAATAGCGGAGCACATGCGTACTATGGCCCAGCGGGAGTCTCGGGTAGATGTGCACCGAGAACCAAGCCCCGAATTGGCTTTGTGTAAACCGGAAGGGGCCTCAGAGGTAAGCACGAGGACGGAGCCCAACTGTTCACTTGGCATGGAAGGAGACTCGGGATGGGAACACCGAGGACCAAGCCCAACCGCCCAAAGTCTAACTGTTAACTCCCATCGGTGTGACGACTAGCGAGCCCGTAGACCTGCCACACAATCCTTAACCCGGAATTACGATACCGCGTGTCGACTCACACTAGATGCAATTCCACATCACCGTGGTATGGAAGGATCCTCAGAGAAAACATGAGCTCCAAGCCCAACCATTGACTCGGCACGGAAGGAGCCCCGAGAAGTGAACACCGAGGACCAAACCCAACCGTCCAACTTTGACTCATCTCATCGCTTTCCCAACTAGAGACGGTCAACACCGCACTTACATCCTTTCACAATGTTACCCGTAGGGAGACGACACTCTAAGCATTGGACTACTAAATTCATTCCGTTAATCAAACATTCACATGGTCATAGATTATCCTCCTACATGTCATTCCAAATAATTTCAAGATAATATAAACATGATGCGCATTTATATTAATCAACCAATTTCTATCAAATCATTTCATTTAAGTTTGTTTTGCTTCAAAACTCATTTTCATGGGATCCAATTATTAAACTTCATCAATTATAGAACTAAGATGATTAAAATAAAAGAGTTCACCCAAACCTCATGTTAATTGCAACATTGAATCCACCAAATCCAAATCCATGTTATACCAAACCCAGAATTTAAGTGCAGAATAAATCTGGACAGCAACTTCGACTGGAGATTCCCGAAGCTACATGAATCCGGTGAAGACGTGTAACCCCTCAATTGAAAGGTCTTTCCATGGGTTACAACTATTATGTTTAGACTACAACCCAGATTCAATATTATCCTACTTGAAATCAGCCTTGAAGACCGCTGCGTACAGAACAAAATTTTTGCATGCAGGATTTATCGGACGTCATTTTCATTCAGACTTTCCTATGGCTATAGACTTCGTCTGGAGTCATGCAACCACACGTTGGAAAGTAGTTTCAAGGACTTCAACTTTCATGTTTATTCGAAGCAAAGATCTGGCAAAATAACATCTAAAAATGGGCAAGAAGTTCGCTGCGCACAGAACACAGATTCTGCATGCATCTTAAAGTGGAATGAACGGCATCTCTGGACACGCTTCGTCGAGCTCAAATCGACACACACACACAGGTAGGGACACGCCCGTGTCTCTACCTGTGTCCTTCTCGGGTACTCTTCGTCGATCTCAACTCGACGCACACGGGTAGGGACACGCCCGTGTCGCTACCCGTGTCCTCCTCGGGTCACACCTTATTGAGCTCTACTCGACACACACGGGTAGGGACAAACCCTGTCCCTACCGTGCCCTCATGCACACGGGTAGTGAAATGCCCGTGTCACTACCCGTGTCCTTCTCTAGACATACTCAAGTTGTCGACTCGAGAACTAGCATCCCCCACAAGGGTAGGGACACGCCCGTGCCTCTACCCGTGTCCTATTCTGCACCAATTTCTCCTCCCATTTACAAGTGCAACCCCACTACCAGCACTTCTCTGAGCCCAAGTCAGCTCTACTGACTCAAAAACGCATAAGAGGGGCCTTGTGCGAATCGGGACGTTACAAATCCTATATACAAAATAAAAGATTTCGTCCCCGAAATCAGGCTAAGGCTATGGGGATAAAAGAATAACAGAAAATAAAATATACTTTTAAACAAGATTACCTTGAGGAAATAATTCCGAGTAGCGTTTTTGCATCAAGTCCACTGGCTCTCATGTATACTCCTCCTTCCCATGATTCAACCACAGCACCTTCACCAAGGGAACACTTTTGTGGCGCAATATCCTTGTCTCGTTGTCTACGATCCACACCGGCTCCAGTCGCATAGACCTATCAGTCGCCACTGCACCATCAGTAGTGGGGATATATTGATCAGGCCACAATAGCGCCTTTCGAAGTGATGACACATCGAACACGTCGTGGAGATTCTCTAGCTCTGGAGGTAACTCCAACCGATAGGCCAACGGGCCAATCCTTTCCAGTATAATGTAAGGCCCGACATACCTTGGGCTGAGATTTTTCACACCACGCACCTGTGACACTCCATGCATCGGTCGAATCTTCAGAAACGCCTTATCACCCACTTAAAACTCCACCATTTGGTGCTTTGTATTATAATACTTCGCCTGTCGACTTTGAGCCTCCAACATGCGATCTCGTATTAGTCTAACCATCTCATCAGTATCATCAATATACTCAATTCCCAAAGCCTTCGGGTCTTCATCTTGCACCTAAGACAAGGGGGTTCTACACCTTCTTCCATAAAGTGCTTCATGGGACACCATGCCGATGCTTGCTTGATGACTGTTGTTGTAGGATAATTCTACCAGTGGTTAGAGCCTTTCCCATGGCTCTCCTCTATCCAACACACATAATCTCAATATATCCTCCAGTATTCTGATGGTCCTCTCAGATCTCCCGTCCGTCTGAGGATGAAATGTGGTGCTAAAGTAAGGCGTGAGCCCAAATACACCTGTACTGCCTACCACTCCTTTGAGGTGAAACGACGATCCCGGTCACAAATGATTGTCTTAGGCACTCCATGATACCATATGAACTGCTCGACAAAGAGGCGTACCAAGACATCCGCATGAGCCTCTTTCTTCATAGGGATGAACCGGGCTACTTTAGTCAGTCGATCAACGATTACCCACACTGAATCGTTCACTGAGCGTGAGCGAGGTAACCCATGGACGAAGTGCATCGAGATATCCTCGAACTTCCACTCGGCGATGGGCAATGACTGTAGCAAACCACCAGGACTCTTGTACTCCGCCTTCAATCTTTGACAAGCTTCGCAATGTGTAACAAAATATCTGATATCCTTCTTCATTCACGGCCAACACATGGTATGCCGTAAGCCGGCATACATCTTGGCAATACCTGGGTGCACTGAATACTGAGTGCAATGTGCCTCTCTCAAGATATACTCCCGAATTTTACCACCCTTGGGAATGAAGAGTCGGCTACGGAAATAAACTAGGCCATCTTTTAGTGTATACTCATCTGTAGTCCCATCTTTGATTGACTTGATCGTCGGGGCCAGAGCTGCATCCCTTCCTTGCTCTGCCCGGATTCGGTCCCGGATATCACATACTATACTCATGGTTGCCAAGTACTCCGTATACTCTGCCGAAGAAGCCTTATATACCAAAGTAATATCCATCTCTTCAATCATCCGAGCTAACTCCATACTCATCAACTAAGACTCTAGGCTCGAGTCTGGTACCTTTCTGCTTAATGCATCAGCCACCGAGTTCGCTTTTCCGGGGTGGTAGTTAAAGGTGAACACATAATCGCACAGAAACTCTAACCACTGCATTGTCTCAAGTTCAACTCCTTCTGGGTATGAACGTACTTTACGTTTTTATGGTCCGAAAAGATCTCGCAGTGGACGCCGTATAGATAGTGCCTCCAAACCTTCAAGGCAAATACCATTGCTCCCAACTCAAAATAATGAACTGAATAATTGATCTCATGCTTCTTCAGCTATCATGAGGCATAGACAATTACATGGTTGTGCTGCATCAATACCGCTCCCATCCCTGATATGACGAGTCGGTGTAAACTTGAAATCCTTCCTTCCCAGACAGAACTCCTAGGATGGGGGCGGAGGTAAGTCTATCCTTCAGCTCTTGGAATGTCGCTTCACATTGGGGTGTCCACTCATATGGCACACCTTTCTTTGTCAAGGAAGTAAGAGGGAGGGCAATCTTGGAGATTCCTTTTACGAACTTGCGGTAGTACCCAGCAAGTCCAAGGAAGCTCCGCACATCGGCCGCTGACTTCAAGGCAGACCACTCCTTCACAGCATGCACCTTGGTCGGATCCACTGCTAATCCAGCTCCACTAATAACGTGGCCCAAGAAAGCAACCTCCTTAAGCCAGAACTCGCACTTGCTAAATTTAGCGAACAAGGCGTGCTCTTTTAATTTCTTCAATACTAAGGTCAAGTGCTCAATATGCTCCACCTCCGTCTTTGAGTAGACCAGGATGTCGTCGATGAAAACAATGACGAAGATATCCAAATAAGGTTCAAACACATTGTTCATCAGGCTTATGAAGGCCGAAAGGGCATTTGTGAGCCCAAACGGCATTACAGTGAACTCGTACAACCCGTATCTTGAACTAAAGGTCATTTTCTGGATTTCCCCTTCTTGTAACCTCAATTGATAATATCCCGAGCACAAATCCAGCTTAGAAAACCAATGCGCCCCCACCATTTGATCGAACAGCTCGCTGATTCGAGGTAGCGGATAAGTGTTCCGCACCGTCAGTCGATTGAGCTCCCGATAGTCTATGCATAAATGCAGGGTTCCATCCTTCTTCTTGAAGAACAATACAGGGGCTCCCCAGGGTGACGAGCTGGGGCGAACGAACCCTGACTCCACAAGTTCTTGCAGTTGAACTCTAAACTCCGCGAATTCCTTCGGGGCCATTCAGTATGGGGCCCTGGATATAGGCTTGGCACCCGGTACTAGATTAATTTGAAAATCAACTTCTCTATGCGGGGGTAATCCTGGCAGTTTCTCAGGAAATACCTTGGGTAAGTCCCGCACTACCCGCACGTCTTTCATATCCAACACCATCTCTTTCAACTTGAAACAGATCATGAATACTTCATCTCCCTTCATATGGGCTTTTACAGCCTGAACTGATGATAACAACATATGACGTGCGAATCTAATACCTTGGAAGATGACATCGGTGTCTCCATGCCTCAAGTAGATTTGTTTCTCTGCACAGTCAATCCTTACGAAGTGCCAGTCCAACCACACCAAGCCCAGAATGATGTCAAATTCCTGCATTCTCAAGACCGTGGCAGGCGTATCAAAGGCCTTTCCCCTAATGAATATCTCTAGCTCACACTTAGCGGTTGCGGTCATCTCCGAGCCATCCGGGAGGCGCACTCGTCGAGCTATACCAGTAAAATATTGTACACCCTCCATGTCATTAATGAAGTCCTCGGACACAAAGGAGTGTGAGGCACCTGTATCGAACAACGCATAGGCCGTCTTTCCGCCAACTACCACGGTGCCTAAGTACCAATAACCAAAACTCAACACTAGGTGTCTAGTACGTCTTAAGCAATTTAAGTTAAACAATGAAAACGTGAAAGTTAACTGCAACATAGCTGCAATCACATCTTGTGGATTCCGTTCTTGTGCCATGTCCAGCGCGTACACTTGTTCCCGGGAAGGACCGGGGTTTCCTCCTCATGGTCCTCATCCTCGACCATACATGTGACCCCATCCTTGAGGAGATGCCGGAGGTAGAGCAGGAGGGACGTTCCTAAACAGCTGCGGCAGAAATGTCGAATGTGGCTCGGCCGGTTGCATTCGAAGCACACCCGCCCATAACGCCCCTCAGGTTGCTGAAATTGTTGAGGCTGTGGCGGTGGAGGAAACGCAGGCGGTAGTGGAACCGGATGCTCCACTCTAAAATTTTGGTAGGGACGCCCTCTACCTCTTTGATATCCTCTTCCTCCTCTATAGTCCTGCCTCCTTCTATTGTTTGGGCCAGCTTCCATCACGCCCTCCGCAGGTCTCTTACCACTTCCCAAGTGGTCTGCCTCCAATCTCTTCGCCATGCCGATAATCTCTACCAAGCTAGCGTCTGCTATAAACAAAAGGGCCTGCCTTAGGGGATCTCGTAGCACTTTGTAGAAATGCTTGGCATATCCTCTATCATCCAAATCATATGAGTCCGCGAACCTCGCGAGATGTTGGAACTCCTATTGATATTCCATAACTGATTTTGATCCTTGCTTCAACATTACAAACCTCTCCTCAAGTTCATCTCGAGCAGATGAAGTAATGAAGTGCTCCAAGAAGACACCTGAGAACTCGATCCAACTTATCTCTGTATACACTCATCCTTAGAAGGTGGAGCCCATGACTGACTTCCACCACATCTTAGCATGTAGTTCCAAGACAGACACCGCCAACGTTACAGCCATGCTGGCTGGGCAACAGATCCCCCCCAATAACTCCTGAACTGTGTCAAGCCATTCCTCCGTGCGCATGGTCGACTCCGTCACGAGGTAGGCGGGAGGGGAGAGAGACCGAAAAGTACTTATCTATTTAGAGCCCGGAGCCTATTATTGCACTGGATGATGCTGTGTCCTAAAGGCATCCAGGATGGCAGTGAGCGTCTGCCCCAACTCGGATTGTTGGAACTGAGTGGGCATGGAAGGGATAGGAGTGCCCCCCTTTGGCTCAACAAGCACTGGAATCTACACATAGAATACAAACATATGGTCAGGTTGGCTAACCTTAAGGTCAAAGTTGGACATAGTTAGTGTGAATTACATATGGGCACACCACGCTTCTGCTAAGTTAGTTTGTCCCCAAACTGACTAATCGAATGGTGGTGGTACCTTTGTTGAATGACTTTTTAAGTTGAGGATCGTGGCAAACTGATACCATTTGTAAGACCCCCTCCCGGATCCCAAAACATGGCACGAAGGGGATCTTATGCCCAGAACAGCCGCCTTGCAGTAGCATTAGCATACAGGCTAATCTGTACAACAAGACGCCTATTCTGTCGGCTACAACCAATACCAATATATGCCAACCTAACCAAAATAATAATAATAGAAGTCAAATTCACACAAAGCATATATGTCCAGAAGGACATCAAATAAAGAAGCTAAAACATGCTTCTACAATATCAGAGTACAACTAATAAATGCCCAAAAGGCTACATCAGAGTCGCTCAACACTCACATTTGTAACCGACGGTAGCGACGGTACCGTACCTTCAGGCCCTATCATCCTGGCCTGGCTCTCCTGCTGCATAGTCTGCGGCTGCTCTACCTGTGGGGTGACCTCCTAAAAAGGAAGACGTAGCAACCGTTAGTCGAAAAGACTAAGTGGCTTCACATCCGCTCCCCCGACGACTCCTCAACATCGGGTGGAGAAAAGAGCAAGGGTACAAAGTATAATAAAAAGTATAAGAAGGTACAAACAGGTGGTAATAGTACAATAAGATTAACAGTAGTATAATCTAGCAGTTCTACAAAGCAATAACAAACCATCAAGTAACTTCAGCAGGAAAGTAACTTAACTTATAATTATGCCCATACAAGTTTATAAGTTAAGGATCGGTTTACATAAAGTAACTCATTGTATAAGAGTGCCCATACAAACTTATACGATGAGGATCTTATTTGTGCTATGCTATGTAATGGTATGTATGCTATGCAATGACTCACCCATAATCACACACATGCAACCGCTATGTTGACATAGACTAGTAGTTCCCACCATTAGAGAACGTAGCTAACCTCTCAGGCATCAAGCGCCGTGGCCAGACGGTGATAGTAGAGCGGGCTTCTTTACTACTAGGCGGGTATCCACACTACTTCACCTAGGCCTCCATATGCCTCAATGCTAAGAACACAATAGCAGAGCCCATGCGTATGGAATGAGCCCCGGGATGTGAACACCGAGGACCAAGAACCAAGCCCCGAACTAGCCTTGTGGGGTGACCTCCTAAAAAGGAAGACGTAGCCCCGGGATGTGAACACCGAGGACCAAGCCCAACCACCCAAAGTCTAACTGTAACTCCTGTCGGTGTGATGACTGGCGAGCCCGTCGACTTGCCACACTATCCTTAACCCGGGATTACGATACCGCGTGTCGAATCACACCGCATGCAATTTCACATCACCGTGGCATGGAAGGAGACTCGGAGAAAACACGATGTCCAAGCCCAACCATCCACTCGGCATGGAAGGAGCCCCGAGAAATGAACACCGAGGACGAAACCCAACCGTCCGACTTTGACTCATCTCATCGCTTTCAAAACTACTGACGGTCAACACCGCACTTACATCCTTTCACAATGCTACCCATAGGGAGACGACACTCTAAGCATTGGACTACTAAATTCATTCAGTTAATCAAACATTAACATGGCCATAGATTATCCTCCTACATGTCATTCCAAATGATTTCAACACAATATAAACATGATGCGCCTTTATATTAGTCTACCAATTTCTATCAAATCATTTCGTTTAAGTATGCTTCGCTTCACAAATCAATTTCATGGGATCCAATTATTAAACTTCATCAATTATATAACTAAGATGATTAACATAAAGGAGTTCACCCAAACCTAAATTTAATTGCAACATAGAATCCGCTGAATCCAAATCCATGTTATACCAAACCCAGAATTTAAGTGCAGAATAAATGTGGACAGCAAATTCGACCGGAGATTTCCGAAGCTATAGGAATCCGGTGAAGACGTGTAACACCTCGATGGAAAGGTCTTTCCATGGGTTACAACTTTTATGTTCAGACCATAACCCAGGTTCAATAGAATCATACATGAAATCAGCTTTGAAGTCTGCTGCGTACAGAACACAATTTCTACATGCAGGATTTATCGGACGTCATTTTCGTTCAGACTTTCCTGTGGCTACAAACTTCGCCCGAAGTCATGCAATTACTCGTTGGAAAGGTATTTTCAAGGACTTCAACTTTTGTGTTTAGCCGAAAGCCCAGATCTGGCAATATCACATCTGAAAATGGCCAAGAATATCGATGCACATAGGACACAGATTCTGCATGCATCTTAAAGCGAAATGAACGGCATCGGTTCATCTTCCTCCTCAAGTCGATCTTCCAAAATTACCTCCAGAAATTCCTCATCCCTTATTCACCATCATAAGGGCATGACTCTTCACGAAACAATCCCCCATCTTCGCATAGAAGTTTCGAGAGGTTGAAGACACCACTAACCTTAGAGCACAAGCCCTAGAACGACCTCTTCCTAGAGAAATCACCATCTCTCTAGTCTAGACTCTTTTAAGTCAACATCTCACCTAGGTGTCTACAAATCTAGCACCAATGGAGAGGGGAGGAAGCTCACCTCATTTCTGGTGTTTCCACCATTTCCGGCCATGGATCGTGTAACTCTTCTCGGCGGTATCTTCTCCTTCATGGAGGCCACAGATCTTCTCCCCTAGGACTTGCTCCTGTAGTTTCTCCCTCTCTATAGAAGTTCTATCAGAAAAATGGCTGGATTGAGGAGTGAAAACGGCTAGGGTTTTCACTACCATTATAAATGAAAAGTGACACGGGTAGGGACATGCCCGTGTCCTTACCCGTGTCCTGCTTGGGCGAAGCGTTGAAGACGATTTTAGTGTCGGTTCAATACTTGACAGGGGTAGGGACACGCCCGTATCCCTACCCGTGTCCACATGTCATGGTCGTGTTCTCTGGCCGTGTCCTTCTCTGGACATGCTTCGTCGAGCTCAACTCGACATACACACGGGTAGCGACACACCCGTGTATCTACTCGTGTCCTTCTCGGGTACTGTTCGTCGATCTCAACTTGACACACACGGGTAGGGACATGCCTGTGTCCTCCTCGAGTCACACCTCGTCGAGCTCTACTCAACAGACATGGGTAGGGACACGTCGTGTCCCTACCGTGCCATCATGCACACAGGTAGTGACACGCCCGTGTCACTACCCGTGTCCTTCTCTGGACATACTCGAGTCGTCCACTCGAGAACTGGAGTCGCCCACACGGGTAGGGACATGCCCATGTCTCTACCCGTGTCCTATTCTGTACCGATTTCTCCTCCCATTTACAAGTGCAGCCCCGCTGCCAGCACTTCTCTGAGCCCAAGTCAGCTCTCTTGACTCAAAAACGCGTACGAGGGGCCTAGTGCGAATCGGGACGTTACAGATCTCATCAACAAATCCTTGTTGGATGTGTTGCATCCTGAGGTAGAAATCCTGGGAGCTAAGACCAGCGAGCTGTCCTCTTTACCCGTTGCTGAAGAGAAGGAAAAACTGAATTAGAAGATCAATGAGCAGAAGAAGTAGATCGCCGCACATGTGGCGTCAGAAGAGGCGGCTTTGAAGAAGATCGCGGCGGTCAAAGAAGCTGAAGACCTGCGAGCTGCTGTAGAGCTGCTGCGGACTGGTAAGCTCCAACCGATGCCAAAATACTTTAAGCGTCAGTGGCTTTACAATTCGCCGCAACGAAAGTCGAGGCCAATCAAGATCATCACCGAAACTGACGATATAGTTGTTTCGACGAGCTCTGCGGCTGAAAAGAGAACCAAAGTCCACCGCGAATGGAAAAAGTGGCTAAGTGCTTTTGACCCAGATCGGATAAGGCGGCCTATCTTCAATAGTCGGCAACTCACCGTTGCCTTTGCCAAAAGTGATCATTTATCTCCATACTTTGAGACCGCTGCGGACTGTATTTGAATGTGAACTTGACCTTCTTTGTTGCAGGAAGGAATTCGCCACCGGGCTCTATTGAGAGTGGCGAAATTGTGACCACGCCGGATACTGTAGCTAACGCGGTCTCACTTGATGAGTCCGTAAAAGGTGAGCAGGCCGGCAAGGACAAAATCGCAGAGTTAGAAAAGATATTTAATGCTGAAATTCAAAAAAGCAGAACGGAGTTAAGGAGTGCGGAAGAGCGCGATAAGGCTGCAGCGGAGCGCGAGAAGGCCTTGAAGGACCAGGTCGCCAACATCTCCAGGGTGCTAGAGAGGACCGGCAGGGAAAAGAAGCGGCTTGTTGATGATTTCCGCTTCTACAAAGGAAAGTACTTAGCGGCGATTCTTGCTGACAAAGGCATGCGGGCTGCTGAGGTCACCAAGGAGAGATCGTGACTGCCAGATCGCGCTGCACCAACGGATGCTCCAATCCCCGCAGAAAGTAGCCAGCCTACCACGGATGAGGTAACAAGGATGGCAACTGATCTCGTGGTTCCTTTGATCCGCATTGACCGGGAGGCCACGCATATGCACCGGACCATCAACACCATCCACCACCATATCTACCGTTTGTATGGTGAAGTGCTTCAGATGAGCGACCAGGCGGCGCATCTATGTAGAGATAGAAATGAGCGGCCTGCGCGATTAGAGAATCGAGACCGCTGAGGTCGCAATTAGATGAACTGATCTATTGTATAATTTGTGTTGAACAATTCTTTGTTTTTCTGTTGCTGCGATGTGTGTAATGAACGATGCTGTTTTATGCGGATTAAACATGATATCCGCGCATTCTGACGTGAAACCGCTTGTCTCTAAGCTGTGCTATGGTGAACTGCACGGACTAATGCTGTGTCTGCCTTTATGAATTTAACTTGTGAATTAACCTATAGGTGGGAAGCATTGGGAGCTGGGTGGACTGAAATTGTGTCCGCATAATTTATGCTTTGAAGTTTGCTTGGCAGGTGGAAATTGGAAATAGCGAACTGAGCGTGCACAAGATTGTGTCCGCGTTGTTTTTATTTTTGCTGCATGAACTGAATTACTACGAACTTAGCGGACTAGATAATCGAGCTTGCGGCCTGTCCAAAAAGCTATAAGGCCCCACTACTATAAATATAACCTTGTTGCTTCTTCTATGCAGGAAAGCAGTTGCGGCAGAAGACCTTGCAGCCTGAAATATGGTGTCCGTCAGAACTGATGCTGCGCTTGCTTTTCATGCTGCCGACCACAAGAAATGCACACTGACGGATGTCGATCTCGACGTCTTTGTTGAGAAACACATGGCTGACTCTCCTTTGATTGTCCGCCTTCCGTCGAAGAAGAAAGATTGAACTTCTCAACAGCGAACCAGATCACGATACTCGTTGAACATTTTGACAGTGGGTTCAAATTTCCTTTGCTGTGGGAGATGGATGAAATTTTCGAGCAATACAGAATGGTTCTGGGCTAGCTCGCGCCCAACACAATAGTTGTCATCTATAGTTTCATTGCATACCTGCGATCTGAAAAGATCGCCTTCTCCTTGAACATATTCCGCAAGATGTTTTAGTCCGCTCGATAATGCCCTCCGGAGGCTGCCCATATAAGGGGGTTATATACTTCTACTGTCGAGGGATGAAAGTAATGGGTTTGCCGAATAAGATCCATAACTAGACCTCCAAATTCCTGATCTTCGACGGATACCTCGGGTTCGCGCACACTTATCCACTAGAGCGCGCGGACTCCGTCTTCATGAGTGTCCGGCTTGATGATGTGGAGTCCGCTATTATCCGGTTTCTCGCAGGGACCAGGCTAGACATCAAGCACTACATCCCGCTGCTGGCGAGCCTCGATGGTATAACCCGCGAGGAGAGTAAGTGTAAGCGGACTGGCTTTTTGTATCCACCACGACCTGTATGTTGACAATCTCTTTCCTTGCAGCGATCTTGGCTGTGCCCGAAAATCTACCACAAACGCCTTGCGAACTCACACCTACACAGAGGGAATGAAAACAAGAAATTGAAAGGAAAAGGAAAGAAGAAGTGGATCCTACAGCGGACTGCTCCTCTTCTGAAATCTTTGTGATGCAGGGCTTTGGTAACCGCCAGAAGGATATGAGGGGTAACCCGATGATCCACTGGCATAGCAAGAATAAGCATGTCCGCTTATCGACAGTGCTGCCATCATGGAAGAGTCCGAAGATCACCCGTCACGCGCATGTTGCAATCTCTACGCTCTTTGGGAAGCGCAACCGGAGTGACCTGAAGAAGGTTGCCCCTGCCGACCTCCCTCTACTGGCCACCCAGGCAAGCGCGAACAGTGCTGTGACAAAGCATTTTGTCTGCTCCCTGACAAGGGATTTGTTCAGATAAAATGAGCAACTTCAGGAAGAAGTGAAGTTGGTAAAAGAAAGAAACAAGCGGTTCGGGAGGAGAGTTGCAAGGCAGAAAGAAGAGCTGGCGGTAAGTAATATTTGCAGCGGTTTCCGTTTGAAGTCCGCCGCGAACTGACCTTTGTGCCTTTGTTTTTTGCAGGTCGCATATGACTTCGGTAATTATAACTTCCAGGCCGCCATGCACCTCTTTGTGAAAGAAACCGTTGAGATCACTATCGAGCGATTTGTTCGCGACGGCTTCGCAAAGGAAGGGGTGGACGGTGTCCCTTTTCTGCAGCTCTTCCCTGAGTTGAAGGAGCAGGTCGCGGCGATGGAGCGGACTGCTAAAGGAAAAATGTAGTTGCTGAGGAAGAAGGAGAAGAAGAAGAAGAAGAAGAAGAAGAATAAGGAGAAGCCGAGATAATTGCAAATGATCCTGGTTCAAGCCAGTATGGCGGAGATCAGTCCGCCGAGTCCGATGCCTCTGCATCTAGCTCTGCTGGCAAGAGCTCGCATAGCGAGTCCGCGACCAGCACCAGTTCAGATAGTAGTGGAGGGAGTGGCTCGGAGGGCTATTCTCTAGAGATGTATGTTGAAAGCCAAATCCCCGACCCCCTGCAGAGAAGAAACAGAAAATGAATGAAGCAGAATAATGTATTTTTGTTTTTAATATTTTTGTAAAGGGAGCGGACTTAAGCTTGGAGTCCGCCGAATATATAAAAGTTGTAACTTGATTTTTGATTAAATACAAAAGGATATTCTTGTATCAGTGTGTATCTTCTACAATGTTTGCGTTTTTCTTATTTAAAGGCGGTCTGACGTAGTTAAGAGCGAACTTCGTATATCAGTCCTCATATTGTAGAAACTATTCGGGCGACACAAGTCTTCAACATGGCCAATTAGAAAACCTTATCAAACAATCCTACTACAACTCGCCACAACATTAGAATTAATGTCATCAGCCTGCTAGTGAAAATAACACAGTATAGGCGGACTCTGGCGAGTTTCATTAGTAGTCCGCAATTCCCTTTCCCAAAATCGAAACTTTCAAACTTAACAACAATAATAAGTATTGCTGACTTATAAATATTGTTAATTTGCGAGTTGAAAAAACAAACCAGGGACCAATCCTGCGGACTGGGAGGATACAATTCTACAGTTCGCACATAATTGAATAGAAGATCTATAGCTCGTGACCAAGTGGGCAGGTGCGGTCGGCACGGCATTGCTTTTCACACCGGGCCATGAATACTATAGATCAACCCAAAGAAATCCTACGAACTGAGCGTATACCAGAAGACAGTATGCACGTAATAGAGAAATGATCCATAGCTTGTGACCAAGCGGGGAGGTGCGTCCAGAGCGGCATAGCTTTTCATAACGGGGCATAAGCAACATGATCAACCCAAGAAAACCTGTGGACTGAGCGGATACCGAAAGACAGTCCGCACTAAATAGAGAAATTATCCATAGCTTGTGACCAAGCGGGCAGGTGCGGCCGGAGCGTCATAGCTTTTCACACCGGGCCACAAGCTACAAGATCAACCCAATAAAACCTGCAGACTGAGCGAATACCGAAAGACAGTCCACACTAAATAGAGAAATGATCCATAGCTTGTGACCAAGCGGTCAGGTGCGGTCGGAGCGGCATAGCTTTTCACACTGGGCCACATGCTACAAGATCAACCCAAGAAAACCTGTTGTTGATGCAGAAAATGCGCCCTCAAATTCCAGTAAAAAAGGGAAAAAGAGAGAAGGAAACTGCAAGTATCTGTTTACTAATGGACTAAGGAAAAAGGGGGATCAGGACAGATTCGAGACCGCAAAGTTCGAGATCCGAGTCCGCAGCTTTCACTAAATGGGCCTCTGAACTCGAGTCAGTGTGCTTTGGGTGCACCACCTCCCCCCTATTTATAGGATGGGGGACCTGCCAAAACGGGCAGGGCTAAAATAACCGGCTGCCCGGGGTATAGGATAACCGGGCAACGGTGATGGGAAGCAAAAAAGAAAGAACATGCCAGTCCACGCAAAATTGCCGGACTTGGCTCGCGGGCTGGATATTCCATCTGGTGCTGTCAGGCGCGATCCTGCTGGAGGACGGTGGCCTGGGCGGACTTATCTTTGAGTCCTCCTAAAGAGCTATCCTGGGAGCTGATAACCTGGGGCATGCCAAGCTGTGCGGACTGAGCACTGAATCCGCCGCCAAGGGGATTAACCTTGGGACTTGAATGTCGATGCTTTGCCGATCTGGGCGGTCTTCTAAACCGAGTCTGCCGCTAATGTGCCTGGGACCTTGGACGTGTTGCGGACTTTGGGGTTAACATAATCCCCGCACATTTTTAAGTTTTTGGAAACTTCGAAAATGTTTGCTTAACCACCGAGTCCGCAAATCTCATTAATGTTGTCAGCGTTATAAATATCGCTGGAGGGCCTGGAATTGTCAGAAGTATCAATGACACAGGTCGTTATTCATCTCTTGTGGTCTCAACTTTACAGTCCGGCATGCCAAGACTTGGCGCTTTCTTCACTAGCCTTACTGAAAAAAAATGAAAAACCAATAACGCCAATGAAAACTAAGAAAGTGATAAAGAGAGTGACAAGTCGGGAGCCTGTCTGCTCTACTGGAGAGAGTTCTCATAGCAAGAAGCCTGCTGAGGAAGCAGCCCGCCATGCTGATGTGCCTGTGTGCGAGAAGGAGGATGTCCCCTTCTTTCATGCTGAACAGCCGTTAGAAAGTGCGGATAAGACATTAAATTTGTCAGACACTGCCCCCACTCAAAAAAATGTGAACCCGGCGGACATAGTTTACGCAAATAACGAAACCGAGGTGTCATCCCCCAACGCCCAGCAGCCCATTGTTAACCTTGGTGAGGGTATGCGGCCTGCGGGAGAAGAAGTTGGGGAAGACGTTCCTTCAAAGGTATTGGTTGCTGCAAACCTTGAGACAGTCCGCGAGAGCCAGCCAGATTTAGGGAAGGATTCCACGGACTCTGCTAAGAAAAAGGCCCCTTTTGGAAAGAAGAGGAAGAGGGACAAGTCCACTATGGCCGGGCAGGTTGAAAAGAAGTTGCGGGCGATGAAAGAGAAAAATATCTCCATGCGGACTGGAGATGCGGACTTGCAGCATAGGCTGCGTGAAAGAGAAGTTCCTGAAAGCGACCTAGTTATACCGGAGGCCCAAGTTCAGGGAGACAATTCCCTCTCCACGGTCAGTTTGTCCACTGAAGAGATACTAAAATTCATAGACATCGAACAACTTGATATTATCAACAAATCCTTGTTCGATGTGCTGCATCGTGAGGTAGAAATCTTGGGAGTAAAGATTCCCGAGCTCCCTTCTTTATCTGCTGCTGAGGAAAAAGAGAAGGAAAAACTGAAAGAGAAGATAGCGGAACAGAAGAAGCAGATCGTCGCCCATGTTGCTACGGTTGAGGCGGCCTCGAAGAAGGCCGCGACGGACAAAGAAACTGAAGATCTGCGAAGTGCTGCAGAGCTGGTGCAGACAGGTAACCTCCAACCGGTGCCTAAATACTTTAAGCGTCAGTGGCTTACAGGTTGTTGCAGCGGAAGTCGAGGCCAATCAAGATTGTCACCGAGACCGATGACATTGTTGTTTCCACAAGATCTACGGCTGAAAAGAGAATCAATGTCCATCGCGAATGGAAGAAATGGTTAAGCACCTTTGACCCAGAGAGGGCAAGGCGGCCTATCTTAGATAGCCGGCAACTTGCTGCTGCTTTTGCCAAAAGTGATCTTTTATCTTGATACTTTGAGCCGTCTACACACTATATTTGAATGTGAAATTGACCTTCTTTGTTGCAGGTAGAAATTCATCACCGGGCTCTATCGAGAGTGGGGAGATTGTGACTACACCGAATACCGTAGTTGAAGTGGGCTCGCAAGATGAGTCCACAAGAGGCGAGCAGCCCAGCCTTGATAACATTACAGAGTTAAAAAAGAAGTTTCAAGCCGAAATTCAAAAAATTAGAACGGAGTTAAGGAAGGCGTAAGAGCGCGAGAAAGCCTTAAAGGACCAGATCGTCAGGATCTCAAGGGTGTTGGAGAGGACTGATAGAGAGAAGAAAATACCTGCTGATGATGTCCGCTTCTAAAAAGGAAAGCACTTGGCGATGGCATGGGAAGAGAAAGGGAAGCGAGCTAGCGAGGTCACCGATCAGAGATCGCGATTGCCAGATCGCGTTGCTCCAGAGGCAGCAGCACTAGTAGAGGGTAGCCAGCACGCCACTCACAAGGAGCAGAGGCCGGCAATGGAGCCGATGATTCCACTGAGTCGGGTAGACCGGGAGGCCAATCACATGAATCGGACCATTAAATCCATTCATCATCACATCTGTCGCTTTTATAGAGAAGTTCTTCAGATAAGTGACCAGGCAGCGCACTTGCGTAGGGAAAGGATGGAGAGGTCAGCGCGAACTAAAAACAGAGAAAAAGGTAAAAAGAGAGAAGGAAACTGCAAGCAACCATTTACTAATGGACCAAGGAAAAAGGGGGATCAGGACAGATTCGAGACCGCAATTATCGAGATCCGAGTCCGCAGTTTCACTATATGGGCCTCTGGACTCGAGACAACATGCTTTGGGTGCACCACCTGCCCCTATTTATAGGATGGGGGCCTGCCCAAACGGGCATGGCTAAAATAACCGGATGCATGGGGTACAGGAGAACCGGGCAACGGTGACGGGAAGCAAAAAAAGAAAGAACACGCCAGTCCGCACAAAAGGGGCGGACTGGGATCCTGGGCTGGAGCTTCCATCTGCTGCTGCTAGGCGCGATCCTGCTGGAGGACGGCGGCCTGGGCGGACTTAACTTTGAGTCCGCCTGAAGAGCTATCCTGGGAGTTGATCACCTAGGGCATGTCGAGCTGGGCAGACTGAGCACCGAGTCCGCCGCTGAAGGAGATTAACCTTAGGACTTGAATGTCGACGCTTTGCTGATCTGGGCGGACTGCTAAACCGAGTCCGCCGCTAATGTGCCTGGGACCTTGGATGTGTTGCAGACTTTGCGGTTAACACCTGCGGACAAAGTGGATACCGAAAGACAGTCCGCACTAAATTAATCCACTGTGAAGAATGAGCTGCAAACTTATGACCAAGTGGTCAGGTGCGGCCGGAGCGGTATTGCTTTTCACACGAGGCCTCAAGATTTGCACACTCAACGGAACAGTCCACTGCACTCTTGACTGGAGTACAGTCTGAGTTGATCTTTTTGGAAGGTGCGGCCGGAGCGGCATGCTTTTCTCAAAGATCAACCGGGCTGTTGGTCTCCTGCAGGCACTGCTTGAGGGTACCACAAAGTGATCGAGGATCACAAACTAAGATGATCCGTGTGCAGGTGCGTATAGCATTGCTTTTCACATGCGATTATCAAAGTTGTAATGATATCAATAACGTGGCATGGTAGAGCTTAACACCCACCCTGTCCCTCCATAATGCAGAGGTGGGGTCAGGTTGTAATAGCCCAAGTTCAACTTTGGGTTTTAGGTTGGGTTACGCAGCCTAGGATACGGGCGTGTTGATGAGTCCATGTTTTATACCTATTTTCGGACTCATCTGGGCTAGTTTTCACGCGTTTGCACTTCACTTTTAGTTCTTTATCATTCATATCTCATCTTATCTTTATTTCCATAGGAAGTGCACATTTATGCCCGTGGTTGTGTATTTTGTTATTTTTATAGTTTGTACTCCCTTTTGTGATTGTCTGGAATGTCTGCACAGATTAGTGATTGGTTTTTCCTTTCGGTACAGGGGTCATGTGCGTGTTCCGGGATGGTTGTGAAACAGGAATACTGCGCACGATCATGGGATCTAATGCGCACGACCACTGGTCGTGCGCCCCTGATCGTGCGCACTACTCTTCGTTTTCCAGAATCAGCCTGGGGTAAGCGTACGACCATTGGACATATTGCGCACGACCACCAGTCGTGCACCACTGATCGTGTGCATTGATTCCTCATTTCTGGAGTCCTGTCTGGGTAATCGCACGATCATTGGACTTAGTGCGCACGACCACTGGTCGTGCGCCACTACTCATGCGCATTATCCCAGTTATTCTTCCTGATTTTCCATGCCAGTGCGCACGATCACAGGACATAGTGCGTACAACCACTGGTCGTGCGCCTGTGATCGTGCGCATTGTTCATTTCTGCTTTTGTATAAATAGTGCAGGTTCCACCCTAATTGGGGATCTCCCATTTCCTCCGCCGTTTTCATCTTCGAGGAGGGATTCCTCCGTCCTCCTTCATCTTACACCCTAGGGAGGTGCTCCGGGCAAGCTTTCACCGCCATATCCGAGCCGGAGCTTCCTCTCGGCCTTCTCCTTCATCCATGAGCTTCAAGTAGTGTTTGACGCCATAGCCATCAAGCAAAGGAAAGCTAGAAAACTTCGTCCGCTATCGTGAGACGAAGAAGACGGGCCATTGGAAGGTGGTGACAGCCCTTCTCTATCCCGGACGCAGTTGAGGACCGAGCTTGGACGCGGAATGACAACCCGACAATTCCAACCGTGAATCCTCAGCAAGACATCGGATTCGGTCGATCTGTTGACTTGTTCTTGCTTTATTGTTGAATATTGGTGTTTAACTTTAGTTATATTGATGAAGTATGCTTAGTTTGTAAACGTTTTATACAATTATGTCTATGTGATTGTATGTTTTCGTTATTTACTTGAGTTGCGCCATATTCCATCCACCACCATCCACACTTGCCGCACTAGCAATTGCTAGTGGCGTGCATTGCGAAGAGGTGCTCACGACCCTCATTTCGCCATTCTAACCACCTCATATGCTAGCCTTCTCGTCCATCCGCCTAGCGATTCGGTGCATAGCGGCCCGACTAGTCTTCCATCCTGCCTGGCGAAGCATCGCATAGCGGCGTTGCATAGGAGTAGTTGATAGTGTTTTATTTTCGGTTTCCGCAGCCATCAAAACCCCCCTTAGATAGCTCCGACCTGAGGACTTCAATCTCAAGTCCTCCTCGAAATTAACTCCACCTTACTGTGTTCCTTGTGAGATCGATACTTGGGAAAACCCCCATTTTATATTACTTGTGCGACCGGTTCACTGTCGTGATCTATAAGCATCAAGTTTTTGGCGTCGTTGCCGGGGAACACAGTCGTGTGAGTTTTTGTAGAGGAAGATAAGAGATAGAAGCCCTTTTTCATTTGTTCATATCACTTTCTTCTTTGTTTTAGTTTTTAGCATTTGTGTTTGTTTTTATTTGTTCCTATTCTAGTTTTAATTTTTCTGTAGCAGGTTGTCCTATTCTTTTATCTGTGGTGTGTAGTTAATTTTTGCTTAGAATATTTCTGTGGTGAATTCTTTCTTGTTGCACCATGTATTCTTATTTGAATATTCGTTGCCGATGGTGCGGGGATTATAGGCATGGTAGTGATGAGTGCCCCACTGAAGATTGGGAGCATAATTCTCGTGATTCTGTGTATGGAGCACCGTCTTCCGATGGTACTTCATACACCCAACCCAGGCCTTATGGTCACTCCTCTTATACGCATTCATCTTTTTCTTATTCCTCTCCGGTCCCACCTGGACCGAGGAGTAATGGAAAACAGTGTTTGTGTTGTCGTAGCACCGACCACGTGTTGAAAGATTGCGCAGAATTTCAGCGCCAGTTGGAGGAGGATGATGAACCGGGTATCCGATTCATTCCATCCATCTCTCAATCGGCTGCCCCTTCTGATTCTGATGATATGTTTGCAGCACCACCTTGTCTATGGGGGACTGCTGCGGATATACCCATCAGACTTTCTGCTGATCGGTGTGACGACATTGTGGCACCGTCTCTCCCAATGCACTCTTCCCCTCTTGTTGATTCACCCCCGGAGGAACCTGCACATATTTTCTCTGATGCTGTTGTTCCTCCGCCTTCTTTGCAAGAATTATCTATCCCTATTTTTAGTGAGTCGGTTGATGATGTTCGACCAGATTGTGATTCTGAGCCTGAGGATGTGCCCATGTTTGACGAGGATATTATTTTCATTAATGGACAGTATTACGTCTTGTACATGTGGACGCACCGAGGTGTGTTGATGAGGAGATCCTCTTTGTTGAGGAAGTTTCCACTTCCTTGATGGATGAGGAGGTCCAAACCACCACCGAGGACCTCGAGCTCGTGGATTTCCCTCGCCATGACTCATATGACACCGTCGATGATCTATGTCGGGATCCTGCTGGGAGTGAGACCGGGACCACTCCCCCTATTTCTGATTCTTTTTGTTATTCATCTCCTTTATTTCTTGATCCCCCTTCTTTATCTGAGCCTGGGCAGGTTGAGTCTCCGCAGGAGCTTCAGGAGGACTTAGAGCTTTCAGCTCGAGTCATCGATGATAGCATCCTCTCTCGCGAGGAGGTTGATTCCTCCTCTGTTGAGGAAGCTCCATTGATTGCTTTCTCCTCCTGCATTCTCCCTGTAGTGGACGAAACCTTGCTAGGCAAGGATTTGTTTTGTGGTGAGAAGAGTGAGGACCAGTGCTCCTCCTCTTCTTATTTCCTATTTCCTCTGCCTGCGAGGAGCAGGTATGATTATTTAGGTAGAGGGGTAACTGCTCTATCACCGTATCGGTACCCGTTACCGAAACGGATTTTGGAACAGTTACCTGTGCACTTTTTATTTCATAGGCCCATTAGCTAGAACTGTTTAGAATTTAATAAGTCGTGCTGGGATGACAATAACCCCAGTACTTATCTTTCATTTTCTGCATTTTCTTTTTCATGTCTATTTAGTTTTAGTATTTCTTTGTAGTTTGTATATTTTTGTTTTGTTTTTGCGGAGCTCACCCCTGCAGGTATTCATGGAAAATCGCATTGGCGGGGTTGTGATTCTTCGTATAGCGGGCCTGCTTCACGTTTCCACGCGTCTTCTGGTATGCTCACTGGCTGAGCATTGGGTAACCTCTTCCCTTAGCTCTTTATGATCTTAATTTCTCTATCATCTGCTGTATTGCTTAGTTTAAGTCTGGGGGAGAGCTAGTTTTGTTACCTTTTGCACGCACACATTTCTTGTGCATACTAGAAGCCTTTATTGTTTTATTTTGCTTAGTTCATTGCATCACACACCACTGCACCCACATGAGCGCGTGCTTAGCCTTTTGTGTGCTGCGAGTTAAACTCATTTCTTCGTTAGATTTGGGAAAATTATGGTGCTGACATAGGATTGTGAGACGGAGTAAAATGTTGGCCTTGTTGTGTTTCTAGTCAACTTCCCTCGTCTCGTGTAGAAATTCAAGTAGATTTAATTTTTCTCTATGCTTTTAGTTTTATATTTTTCTAATTGCGTAAATACTTTTTATTCTACTCAAACGTTGGTGAATCCGGTGTGAATCCGACGGTAGCTAAGGGATGTGTGTAGACGTCTGTTAGGTTCGTATTGCTCGAGTCGAGAGGATGGATAGTCTTTCTCATTGGCTAAGAACTTGCCCCAAGCTATTCTTGAAGCATGAGTATAGGTTAGTCATGCATGAGCGTGATGTAGGCCATCATTTTGGCCCGGTTGAGCTTTGTACCGTTCCTGACGTCTTATCCTCGCTAGCCCCGTTGTGCCTACCCCTCCTTTTGATTCAGCTCCACCATAATTTCACCAAAGCCTCATAGCCAATCCTAGTCGCACTCCCAAGTTGAGCTTTAGTGTTTACATTTTAATGTTGGGGTGTGATGTGGTGATTTTATTTGTGAAAATGTGGAAGTGCTCCCAAGTTTATTTCTGCTAAATTGTGAAAATAAAATGAAGAAAAAAGAAAAAGAAAAATATTTGTAAAGAAAAAGAAAAAAAGTGAAAAGAAAAAGTTTTAATTGAAATTCATTCTGGAAATGTGATTATATTTGGAGTAGGCGGTGCACACACCCATATGTTAAAAGTTAAGTTTGGGGGTGTGGTGTACCCGCGTCTATTTTGCTTAGTAGAGGGATTCCTTTCATACTAGCTCATTTGGGTTAGGTGCATAGCCTTCTTGTTTATCCTTGTTTACCTCACCGAAACCCAAGCCCCATCTCTTCACCTAAAGTCCTACTGATTCGTGTGTGAACCAAACCAGTGCCGTGGAGAGAATGCGAAAGGGCAAGCATATGGTCACCGACATTGGTGGATTCCTTTGGAGGTTATCCGGAGCCCCGATCTTTGGCAATGCTCGCGTAGCAATTAGTCTACTTTCTCCCTACGCATGACCGGATGATTCACCGTGATTCTATTTTTGAGTAATAATAAAATGTTGATACGTATTGTGAAAAGTATAAACTATTTTGTATACTTAGAAATTTCTTCTATTATATTTTTACGTGTGCGAGCATGCGACTTCGCATGGCACTCCGTTTCGCAATTTCTTTGTTAACTAGTATTTTTTCCCTATCTACTTAGATTTTGTTTGCTCGGGACGCGCAAACAGTTAAGTCTGGGGGTGTGATGAGTCCATGTTTTATACCTATTTTCGGACTCATCTGGGCTAGTTTTCACGCATTTGCACTTCACTTTTAGTTCTTTATCGTTCATATCTCATCTTATCTTTATTTCCATAGGAAGTGTACATTTATGCCCGTGGTTGTGTATTTTGTTATTTTTATAGTTTGTACTCCCTTTTGTGATTGTCTGGAATGTCTGCACAGATTAGTGATTGGTTTTTCCTTTCGGTACAGGGGTCATGTGCGTGTTCCGGGATGGTTGTGAAACAGGAATACTGCGCACGATCATGGGATCTAATGCGCATGACCACTGGTCGTGCGCCCCTGATCGTGCGCACTACTCTTCGTTTTCCAGAATCAGCCTGGGGTAAGCGCACGACCACTGGACATATTGCGCACGATCACGGGTCGTGCGCCACTGATCGTGTGCATTGATTCCTCATTTCTGGAGTCCTGTCTGGGTAATCGCACGATCATTGGACTTAGTGCGCACGACCACTGGTCGTGCGCCACTACTCGTGCGCATTATCCTAGTTCTTCTTCCTGATTTTCCATGCCAGTGCGCACGATCACAGGACATAGTGCGCACGACCACTGGTCGTGCGCCTGTGATTGTGCGCATTGTTCATTTCTGCTTTTGTATAAATAGTGCAGGATCCACCCTAATTGGGGATCGCCCATTTCCTCCGCCGTTTTCATCTCCAAGGAGGGATTCTGCCGTCCTCCTTCATCTTCCACCCTAGGGAGGTGCTCCGGGCAAGCTTTCACCGCCATATCCGAGCCGGAGCTTCCTCTCGGCCTTCTCCTTCATCCATGAGCTTCAAGTAGGGTTTGACGCCATAGCCATCAAGCAAAGGAAAGCTACCAAACTTCGTCCGCTATCGTGAGACGAAGAAGACGGGCCATTGGAAGGTGGTGACAGCCCTTCTATATCCCGGACGCAGTTGAGGACCGAGCTTGGACGCGGAATGACAACCCGACGATTCCAACCGTGAATCCTCAGCAAGACTTCGGATTCGGTCGATCTCTTGACTTGTTCTTGCTTTATTGTTGAATATTGGTGTTTAACTTTAGTTATATTGATAAAGTATGCTTAGTTTGTAAACGTTTTATACAATTATGTCTATGTGATTGTATGTTTTCGTTATTTACTTGAGTTGCGCCATATTCCATCCACCACCATCCACAATTGCCGCACTAGCAATTAATAGTGGCATGCATTGCGAAGAGGTGCTCACGACCCTCATTCCGCCGTTCTAACCACCTCATCCGCTAGCCTTCTCGTCCATCTGCCTAGCGATTCGGTGCATAGCGGCCCAACTAGTCTTCCATCCCGCCTGGCGAAGCATCGCATAGCGGTGTTGCATAGGAGTAGTTGATAGTGTTTTATTTTCTGTTTCCGCAACCATCAAAACCCCCCTTAGATAGCTCCGACCTGAGGACTTCAATCTCAAGTCCTCCTCGAAATTAACTCCACCTTACTGTGTTCCTTGTGAGATCGATACTTGGGAAAACCCCCATTTTATATTACTTGTGCGACCGGTTCACTGCCGTGATCTATAAGCATCACGTGTCCCCGGGCGTGTCGGGCTCGGGTTGAGGAGTTGGATGTGTGGTTGATGAATTTACACGGCCTGTGACATAGGTGTGTCATAGGGTCGTGTCCTTTGCGGGTTTCTGCCAGGGATGCGTGTGTCTGAGGATACAGTTATGTCTTGGAGGACACGGCGTGGGAAACAGGCGTGTCTCATGGTCGTGTCCCGCTCGGGTGAAGTGGAGATTGTGCTGTGTGAAATACACGGCTACTGGACACGGGCGTGTTGGGCATGACACTGGCATGTAGGGTATGACACGAGCGTGTCACACGACCATATACTGGTTGGATTTGAGTTGGTTGCATGTCGCTTAAGTGACACGGTCTGTGACACGGGCGTATCACAGGGCATGTTAGGCCATGTTCAGCCTATGTTTGGGCAAACATGAGCTATTCATTTTTCCTTATCCTGGATCCAAGGGCCAGGCTTCTTCACTGTGGATATAAGGCCGAGAATGAGGAATTATTCCCTCATTTACATTCTTCTTCTTCTCTTAAGAGAGAGAAAGAGAAAGGGCAAGGGAATGAAAGGAGGAAGGAGAAAGCCAGCTGCTGGAGGGGCTGCGTAGTGCTGATCGAAGATCCGAGATTGGATTCGTGAAGGAAAGGTCGAGGCGGTGATTTCCATCTGGCTAGGTCATGGCTCCGAAGCGATCTTCAAGGGTAACGATCTCCTTCTTGAACATCAAAGTCCTATCTTTATGCATATGCATGGAATCCTCCACCAAGAGGTGGATATTGTATGTGATTCCTTGGTTGAGTCTGCATCTAGAGCCGGAAGTGTGGAGTACGGCATAGACATACTGTGTGAAGCCCATCTGGATGGATAGTCTGGATTGATGATGATTATGGGTAAACCGGATAAGACTCCGTGGATTTGATGATATGAAAGGTTATGCTTTGTTGGATGGATGTATGGATGTATGTATCGATGTTGCTTATGGATGTATGGATGATTTGAGTAAGCTCCCGATTGTGATGAGAGGTCAATTGGTAGCACACCTGGGGAGCGCGGGATAAACCTGGCCTGCTACACCACTAAGGTGGGATGATCTGGATAGATGAGGGGTCGATTGGTGGAAACTCCTGGGGAGCCGAGTTAAACCCGGCTTGCTACACCACATGGGTGGGTAGACCAGGAATGAGTTGAGGGGTCGATTGGTGGTAATGTTTGTGGAGCATCGATAAACCCAGCTTGCTACACCACTAGGGTGGGTCGATCTGCTCTGGTTATGTTTGCGGATGTTGTGAGGTAGTACCTCTGAGTGGTATGGACGGAATGTCGCCAGCCCGCGAGATTGGTGGTCTAAGATTGAACCGCTGAACCAACAAGTGAAGAACCTCTGATCGGCAGTGTACAACTGGGACATCTGGTACACCAATAAGGTGCCCTGAGTGCACGGAGCGTCTGGTGGACACCGGCGTTTGTGATGTGGTTGTGATTGGTAGATTGATAGCTTGTGATGGCAATGCATACAGGGAAGGAACCACTGCCCCGGGTAAGGGGTAGGGTCATTATAATTGGTCAGCTAATGTTGACTGTTACTTTGTTTGCCGCTCTTGGGTGGATATCTAATTGCAGGTGCTGATGATTGAATTGATTTGAGCGGAATGGAGGCTTGCTGCTAAAGGCCTTTGAAGGACATGCAAAGCGTGTTTGGATTTCATGTGTGGCCGGCCTGCGTGCCGATGTATGCAACTGTACATTTGTAAAGAGGAACCTAGAAGGCCTTAAGGCCATCTGTGTGTGTTGCATATATTCCTAATTTTTATATCTAAATGTGGAGTTTATATATTAGTGGACATTCATTGAGCAGAGTTTATCTAATATAAAATGCTGCGCTAGAATGTTTTGAGTTAGGGTTTGAGTTGATTTTGATTTCAACGCATAATTCCGCTGCTTGTCTGTGAAATATGGCGTGGGGCCCCGACCGGACCCACCGTTATATTCCATGTGACGAATGGAGGCGTTACAAAGTGGTATCAGATCCAGGTTGAGATTGTTCGGGAGGGAAGAACATAATTGAACTCACAAATTTCCACTAGGAATGTGCGTCAATGTATATTTACCATTATGAACTGCATGATTAATGGCGTTTTGTACATTGATTGATAGGTGGCGAGGAGTGGTGCTGGGCAGTTTATGCCCCAGCGGTTCGATGAGAGTGCAACACCCATTGAAGCACCTATGGCTCCATCGGCGGACACCATACAGATGGTGATGGAGATGGTGCTTGCAGTATTACAGGCACAGCCTACTGGCAGGCAAGGCCTGTAGGGGTGCCAGTACATCCTGATGCAAGGCAGGAGAGCGCTGAAGTTGTGGTGGACGAGCAAGCAATGGATGAGTCATTGAAAAGATTTATGGAATTTCATCCACCTACATTTGGTGGGGCGATTTCCCCAACGCAGGCGGAAGATTCACTTGCTAGAGTGAAGAGGAGCCTGACTGCAATCAGGACGGTGGAGGAGAAGAAAGTGACCTTAGCCACTTTTATGCTAGAAGGAGATGCGAGATTGTAGTGGGATGACGTGGAAGTGCATCACTTGGCAGGACGCGGATTAGAGGAAGTCTCAATTGATGAATTCTCCAGATTGTTTTTAGCCAAGTATTTGTAGTGTTGCAGCAAATTGTGATGGAGAATGACTTTCAACATTTGGCGTAGGGTGAGACTGATATTGATACGTACTTGCATGAGTTTTGTAACGTCCTGAATCACTCTAGGTCCCTCGTGTGTGTTTTTGAGTCAGGAGGGTTGACTCGAGTCCTGGGAAGTACAAGGAATTGGACTGCACTTATGGAGGAGTGGAGAAATCAGTGCTGAGAAGGACATGGGTAGTTACACGGGCGTGTCCCTACCCGTGTGTGTAAGCCATCTCTCGATTCGACGAATCGAGTGGGTGTCGAGAGGAGGACATGGGATTGACATGGGTAGAGACACGGGCGTGTCCCTACCCATGTGGCAATATGTCGAGTTGAACTCGACGAGATGTGTCGAGATCGACGAACTTCGCGTCAACATTGACGAATTACTTGACACGGGTAGAGACACGCCCGTGTCTCTACCCGTGTGGCATTGTGTCGAGTTGAACTCGACGAGATGTGTCGAGATCGATGAACTGCGCGTCGACATCGACGGATTACATGACACGGGTAGAGACACGCCCGTTTCTCTACCCATGTGGCATTGTGTCGATTTGAACTCGACGAGATGTGTCAAGACCGATGAATTATATGACACGGGTAGAGACACGGGCGTGTCCCTACCCGTGTGCTCCAGTCAACGATTTTGATCGAGATCGACGAAGTGTTGAGATCGTCGAAATGTATCCAGAGAAGGACACAGCCAGGGAACGCGGCCATGTCATGTGGACACGGGTCGGGACACGGGTCGGGACACTGGCGTGTCCCTACCCGTGTCAAGTATTGAACCGACACGAAAACTGTCGTTGCCGTTTCGCCCAAACAGAACACGGGTAAGGACACAGCCGTGTCCCTACCCGTGTCACTTGTTATATATATAGAGTGGGAAAAACCCTACCGGTTTCACTCTTCTTCCCAGCCGTATTTTCTGAGAGAAGTCCTGTGGAGAAGGAGAGTTTGCTGGAGGAAGATCTATGGAAGGAGTTCTGCCATCGCCGTAAAGGAGAGGATGCCGCCACGAAGAATCACAAGGTCTATGGCCGGAAATAGAACCGCTAGAAATGAGGTGAGTTTCCAATCCTCTCCCTTGGTGCTAGATCTATAGTTACTCTCCTAGGCGAGACATCGACTCAAGAGAGTCTTGATGGAGAGGAGGAGTTTCCTGGGAAAGGCCATGCTAGGACTTGTGTCCTAGGTTTTAGATCTCTTCAACCACGCCCTTCTTCAAAGTGATGATAAGGCATGGTTTCGTGAAGGGTATTGGCCTCCTGAGGTTGAATAAGGGAGGAGGTTTTCTGGAATGATTCGGGAAGATCGCCTTGAGGAGGAAGATGTACCGATGTCGTTCATTCCGCCTTAAGATGCGTGCAGAATCTGTATTCTGCGTGCAACAAACTTCGTGGCCATTTGTAAGCATAATATGCCAGATCTGGGCTTTCGGCTAAACACGAAAGTTGAAGCCCTTGAAAATACCTTTCCAACAAATGGTTGCACGACTTCATACGAAGTATGTAGCCACGGGAAAGTCTAAACGCAGATGGTGTTCAACAAATCCTGCATACAGAAATTATGTTCTGTACGCAGCGGACTTCAAGTCCGATTTCAAATAGGATAACCTCAAATCTGGGTTGAGGTCTAAATTCGAAAGTTGTGGACCACGGAAATACCTTTCCATTGTGGGGTTACACGTCTTCACTGGATTTCTGTAGCTTCAGGAATCTCCGGTCGAATCTGCTGTCCAGATTCAATCTGCACCTAAATTCTGGGCTTTTTATAAGATGGATTTGGATTCGGTGGAATTAAAGTTGCAAGTTACTTGGCTTGGATGAACTCTTATGATTAATCATTTGTTGCATGATTGACAAAGTTTACTAATCAGATTTCATATAATCAAATTGTGAAACAATCTTATTTAAACGAATTGACTTGATAGGAATTGAAAGATTGTTATTTGTGCGCATCATGTTTATAATATGTTGTTAACATGTTGAAAGTGTGATGGATCTTTATACGCGTAATATGTTTATAATATATTGTCATCATTTGGGAGTCATATAGAAGAATAAATTATGGCCATGAGTATGTTTGAATAATGTAATGAGTTTAATAGTCCAATACTTAGAGCGTCGTCTCCCTACGGGTAGTATTGTGAAGGGATGTAAGTGCGGTGTTGACCGTCACTTGTTTGGTTGTGTTGTGATAAGGTATGGATGGATGGTTGGGCGGTGCCCTCGTGCTTACATCCGAGGCCACTTCCATGTTATGTTGATGTGGCATTTGCATGCGGTGTGAGTCGACACGCGGTGTCGTAATCCTGGGTTAAGGATAGTGTGGCAGGTCTACGGGCTTGCCAATCGTCACACCGACGGGAGTCGACAGTTAGACTTTGGGCGGTTGGGTTGTGTCCTCGATGTTCACGTCCCGGGGCCCCTTCTGTGCCAAGTAAACGGTTGGGTTGTGTCCTCGTGCTTACTTCCGAGGCCCCTTCCGGGTCACACAAGGCCAGTTCAGACTGTATTCTTGGTGGACATCTACCCAAGGACCCCGCTGGGCCATAGTACGCACGGGCTCCGTTGTTGTGTTCTTAGCATTGAGGCGTATGGAGGCCTAGGTGAAGTACTGTGGATACCCGCCTAGTAGTAGAAGTGCTTGTTCTAATGTCACCGCCTGGCCACGGCGGCTGATGCCTGAGAGGTTAGCTACCTGCTCGAAAAGTGGGAACTATAGTCTGTGTCGGCATAGCAATTTCATGGGTGTGATCATGGGTGAGTCATTGCATAGCATACATAGCATTTCATAACATTGCACAACAAGATCCTCATCGTATAAGTTTGTATGGGCACTCTTATACGATGAGTTACTTTTATGTAACCCGATACTTAACTTATAAGTTTGTATGAGCATTCTTATAAGTTAAGTTACTTTCCTGTTGTTTCTTATACCTGCTAGTTGCTATTGCTCTCAAATATTTGCTAGTTTATGATACTGTTACTTTTCCCTTATTGTCACCTGCTTGTACCCTTTTATGCTTATTATTTATTGTACTCTTGTTCCTTTTTCCCGCCCAGTGTCGAGGTGTCGTCGGGGGAGTGGATGTGAAACCACATAGTCGTTTCGACTAACGTTTGCTACGTCTTCCTTTTTAGGAGGTCACGCCGCAGGTAGAGCAGCCGCAGACTACGCAGCAGGACAGCCAGGTCAGGATGATAGGGCTTGAAGTGACGGTGCCATCGATACCGTCGGTTACTGATGTTAGTATTTTGATACTCTGATGTAGCCCGTTTGGGCAATGATTAGCTGTACTCTGATACCATTTGTAAGACCCCCATCCTGGATCTCAAAATACGGCACGAAGGGGGATCTTATGCCCGGAACAGCCGCCTTGCGGTAGCATTAGCACACGGGCTAACCTTGCTCCCGCTACGGGAGTTATTCAGTGTGGGTTATTGTTGATCGACTGACAAAGGTGGCCCGGTTCATTCCAATGAAGAAGGAAGCACACGTGGATGTTTTTGTACCCCTTTTTGTGGAGCAATTCGTACGGTATCATGGCGTGCCCAAGACAATTGTTTCAGATCGAGATGGTCGGTTTACATCCAAGGAGTGGAAGGCGGTACAAGCATATTTGGGCTCGCGCCTAACCTTTAGTACTGCATTTCACCCTCAGACGGACGGGCAGTCTGAGAGGACCATCAAAACACTAGAGGATTTATTGAGGTTATGTGTGCTGGACAGAGGAGAACCATGGGAAAGACTCATACCATTGGTGGAATTCTCCCACAATAATAGCCATCAGGCGAGCATCGGTATGGCGCCCCATGAAGCCCTTTACGGAAGAAGGTGCAGGACTCCCTTGTCTTGGGTGCAGGATGAAGATCCGAAGGCATTGGGTAATGAATATATAGATGAGACTGATGTGGTGGTCAGATTGGTACGGGATCGCATGTTGGAGGCTCAAAGTCGACAGGCAAAGTATTATGATGCAAAGCACCGAATGGTGGAGTTCCAAGTGGGGGATAAAGTGTTCCTCAAGATTCGGCCGATGCATGGAGTGTCGCGGGCGCGTGGGCGAAAAAGCTCAGCCCAAGGTATGTTGGACCTTATACTATACTAGAAACGATTGGCCCGTTGGCCTATCGGTTGGAGTTACCACCAGAACTAGAGAATCTCCATGACATGTTCCATGCGTCGTCGCTTCGAAAAGCACTGTTGCGGCCCGACCAATATATTCCCACTACTGAGGGTGCAGTGGCGTCAGATAGGTCTGTGCGACTAGAGCCGGTGCGGATTGTTGATAGCGAGACAAGAACATTGTGCCGCAAAAATGTTCCCTTGGTGAAGGTATTATGGTCCAACCATGGGAAGGAGGAGTACACATGGGAGCCAATGGATTTGATGCAGCAACGCTACCCGGAGTTGTTTACTCAAGGTAATTTTATTTAAAAGCATATGTTATATTTCTTGTTATGCTTTTCTCCCCACAGCTTAAGCCTGATTACGGGGATGAAATCTTTAATTTTGTTTATAGGATTTGTAACGTCCCGAATCGCTCTAGGCCCCTCGTGTGTGTTTTTGAGTCAGGAGGGTTGACTCGTGTCCTGAGAAGTGCAGGGAATTGGACAGCACTTATGGAGGAGTGGAGAAATCAGTGCTGAGAAGGACACGGGTAGTAACACGGGCATGTCCCTACCCGTGTGTGTAAGCCGTCTCTCGAGTCGACGACTCGAGTGGGTGTCAAAAGGAGGACACGAGATTGACACGGGTAGACACACGGGCGTGTCCCTACCCGTGTGGCAATATGTCGAGTTGAACTCGACGAGATGTGTCGAGATCGACGAACTGTGCATCGACATCGAAGAATTACATGACACGGGTAGAGACACGCCCGTGTCTCTACCCGTGTGGCATTGTGTCGAGTTGAACTCGACGAGATGTGTCGAGATCGACGAACTGCGCATCGACATTGACTGATTACATGACATGGGTAGAGACACGCTCGTGTCTCTACCTGTGTGGCATTGTGTCGAGTTGAACTCGACGAGATGTGTCGAGACCGACAAATTATATGACACGGGTAGAGACACGGGCGTGTCCCTACCCGTGTGCTCCAGTCGATAATTTTGATCGAGATCGACGAAGTGTTGAGATCGTCGAAATGTATCCAGAGAAGGACACGGCCAGGGAACACGGCCGTGTCATGTGGACATGGGTCGGGACACGGGTCGGGACACGGGCGTGTCCCTACCCGTGTCAAGTATTGAACCGACACGGAAACTGTCGTTGCCATTTTGCCCAAATAGGATACGGGTAAGGACACGACCGTGTCCCTACCCATGTAACTTGTTATATATATAGAGTGGAAAAAACCCTAGCGGTTTCACTCTTCTTCCCAGCCCTATTTTCTGAGAGAAGTCCTATGGAGAAGGAGAGTTTGCTAGAGGAAGATCTGGGGAAGGAGTTTCGCCATCGCCGTAAAGGAGAGGATGCCACCGCGAAGAATCACAAGGTTTATGGCCGGAAATAAAACCACTGGAAATGAGGTGAGTTTCCTACCCTCTCCCTTGGTGCTAGATCAATAGTTACTTTCCTAGGCGAGACATCGACTCAAGAGAGTCTTGATGGAGAGGAGGAGTTTCCTAGGAAAGGACATGCTAGGACTTGTGTCCTAGGTTTTAGATCTCTTCAACCACGCCCTTCTTCAAAGTGATGATAAGGCATGGTTTCGGGAAGGGTATTGGCCTCTTAAGGTTGAATAAGGGAGGAGGTTTTCTGGAATGATTTGGGAAGATCGCCTTGAGGAGGAAGATGACCGATGCCGTTCATTCCGCCTTAAGATGCATGCAGAATCTGTATTCTGCATGCAGCGAACTTCGTGGCCATTTTTAAGCATGATATGGCCAGATCTGGGCTTTTGGCTAAACACGAAAGTTGAAACCCTTGAAAATAACTTTCCAACGAATGTTTGCACAACTTCAGGCGAAGTATGTAGCCATAGGAAAGTCTAAACGAAAATGGTGTTCAACAAATCCTGCATGCAGAAATTGTGTTCTGTACGCAGCGGGCGTGAAGTCCGATTTCAAATAGGATAACTTCAAATCTGGGTTGAGGTCAGAATACGAACGTTGTGGACCACGGAAAGACCTTTCCATCGTGTGGTTACACGTCTTCACCGGATTCCTATAGCTTCGGGAATCTCCGGTCGAAGCTGCTAACCAGATTCAATCTGCACCTAAATTCTGGGTTTTTTATAAGATGGATTTGGATTCGGTGGAATTAAAGTTGCAAGTTACTTGGCTTGGATGAACTCTTATGATTAATCATTTGTTGCATGATTGACAAAGTTTACTATTCAGATTTCATATAATGAAATTGTGAAGCAATCTTATTTAAACGAATTGACATGATAGGAATTGAAAGATTGTTATTTGTGCGCATCATGTTTATAATATGTTGTTAACATGTAGAAAGTGTGATGGATCTTTATACGCGTAACATGTTTATAATATACTGTCATCATTTGGGAGTCATATAGAAGAATAAATTATGGCCATGAGTATGTTTGAATAATGTAATGAGTTTAATAGTCCAATACTTAGAGCGTCGTCTCCCTACGGGTAGTATTGTGAAGGGATGTAAGTGCGGTGTAGACCGTCACTTGTTTGGTTGTGTTGTGATAAGGTATGGATGGATGGTTGGGCTGTGTCCTCATGCTTACATTCGAGGCCCCTTCCATGTTATGTTGATGTGGCATTTGCATGCGGTGTGAGTCGACACGCGATGTCATAATCCTGGGTTAAGGATAGTGCGGCAGGTCTACGGGATCTCCAGTCGTCACACCGACGGGAGTCGATAGTTAGACTTTGGGCGGTTGGGCTGTGTCCTCGGTGTTCACGTCCCGGGGCCCCTTCCGTGCTAAGTGAACGGTTGGTATGTGTCCTCGTGCTTACTTCCGAGGCCCCTTCCGGGTCACACAAGGCCAGTTCGGGCTGTGTTCTTGGTGTACATCTACCCGAGACCCCGCTGGGCCATAGTATGCATGGGCTCGGCTGTTGTGTTCTTAGCGTTGAGGCGTACAGAGGCCTAGGTGAAGTACTATGGATACCCGCCTAGTAGTAGAAGTGCCCGTTCTACTGTCACCGCCTGGCCACGGTGGCTGATGCCTGAGATGTTAGCTACCTGCTCGAAAAGTGGGAACTATAGTATGTGTCGACATAGTAATTACATGGGTGTGATCATGGGTGAGTCATTGCATAGCATATATAGCATTTCATAACATTGCACAACAAGATCCTCATCATATAAGTTTGTATGGGCACTCTTATACGATGAGTTACTTGTATGTAACCCGATCCTTAACTTATAAGTTTGTATCGGCATTCTTATAAGTTAAGTTACTTTCCTGTTGTTTCTTATACCTGCTAGTTGCTATTGCTCTCAAATATTTGATAGTTTATGATACTGTTATTTTTACCTTATTGTCACCTGCTTGTACCCTTTTATGCTTATTATATATTGTACTCTTGTTCCTTTTCCTCGCCCGGTGCCGATGAGTCGTCGAGGGATCAGATATGAAACCATTTAGTCGTTTCGACTAACGGTTGCTACGACTTCCTTTTTAGGAGGTCACACCGCAGGTAGAGTAGCCGCAGACTACGCAGCAGGACAGCCAGGTCAGGATGATAGGGCCTGAAGTGACGGTGTCGTCGATACCGTCGGTTACTGATGTTAGTATTTTGATACTCTGATGTGGCCCATTTGGGCAATGATTAGCTGTACTCTGATATATTGTAGAAGCATGTTTTAGCTTCTCCTTTATTGATGTATTTGTACATTATTACTTAGTGTGGATTTTGACTTCTCTTACTTATCATATTTTGTTGGGTTGGCATGTTCTATTGATATTGTTGTGGCCGGCAGAATAGGCGTCTTGTGGTACAGGTTATCCCGTGTGCTAATGCTACCGCAAGGCGGCTGTTCCGGGCATAAGATCCCCCTTCGTGCCATGTTTTGAGATCCGGTAGGGGGGGGGGTCTTACAAGTTTAGCAGACTTGGGTGATATGCGGGGTCTACCTTTGCGGAGGAAGCACGAAAGATGAATCGTTTTTTATGAGGGACTGCCGGATTAGTTGAGATTGGTACTCCCGAGTTTGGTGAACGAAGGCTTCCAAGCATTGGTAGATACAGCCCGTGTGTTGGAGAAGGATTTGAAGCGGGTACAAGAGAAGAAGAGATCGGCAGTGGAGAAGATAGAATTCAAAGTGTCACAGGCGGAGCAATCGTAGTTGAGACGACTAGAGAAGAAAAGGTTCAGGCCTGCCGAATCAGCTCCGTCGATTGTCTCTTCGGGGGCAACTTATGGGCAGGGATGTGATGATACACGAACATGTTATAATTGTGGGAAGCAATGACATATTGATAAATTTTGTTGGAGTGCCCCTTCAAGGAGTGAGAAAAATATAGGTGCGTTTTATGAAGATAAGGATAAAGCAGTGGCCAAGTCATCTACATCTCGGACGCATCTTCGACTGCATAATTTGGTAGTGCAAGAGCCGCAAAGTTCAATTGGGGAAATTCAGCCTCAAGTGTTTAATTTTACGCCTAGAGTGTTTAATCAGGCGACTGAGCGGAAGGAAACGTAGAAAAGTGACTTGTATCACTTGATGATGTGCTTACTAGTGTATCTAAAGCACGAATAAGGAGATGGTTGGGTACATAGATGTTATATGTTATGTAAATATTGGTGCAAATTTAGTGTTATGTATGTGATCGATTAATCATGGTGGCTATATATATAATGTGTTTTGTTGGATCTATCGCATTCGATAAAATTGTGGATGGATGTGCACCTGAGAAGATATGTGCGTGTGTATGTGCTGCATGTGTTGTTTGGTTTGTGCGATGCCTTGGGGTACGACCACTGAGCTCTAACCCGGCTCATCATATTTGAGTGCGCGGGTGTATATGGTGCAACGTGAGTGGTTATGTTGCTGGTGGTCGCTGAGTCAAATTTCGGGTACGAAATTTTTTGAAGGAGGGCAGGATTTAATAGCCCAAGTTCAACTTTGGGTTTCAGGTTGGGTGACACGTCCTGGGACACGGGTGTGTCCCAGGGCCTGTCATGCACGGGTTGAGGAGTTAGGTGTGTGGTAGACGAATTTTGGTCGATGATCATCGAGTGTAGAGTACACGTCCTGTGACACGGGCATGTCACAGGGCGTGTCCTTTGCGGGTTTAAGCTAGGGATGCATTTTTCTGAGGACACGGGTGTGTCTTGGAGGACACGGCTTGGGATACGGGCTGTCCCATGGCCGTGTCCCGCTCAGGTGAAGTGGAGATTGTGTTGTGTGAAGTATACGGCTACTGGAACAGGGGTGTCGGGCATGATACGGGCGTGTAGGGCGTGGCACGGGAATGTCACATAGCTGTGTACTGGTTGGATTTGACTCGGTTGCCTGCCGCTTAAGTGACACGGCCTGTGACATGGGCGTGTCACAGGGCATGTCAAGCCGTTTTCAGCCTATTTTTGGTCAAATCTCAGCCGTTCGTTTTCCTTATCCTAGATCCAAGGGCCAGGTTTCTTCCCTGTGGATATAAGGCCGAGAATGAGGAATTATTCCCTCATTTTCATTCTTCTTCTTCTCTTAAGAGAGAGAAAGCTAAAGTGCAAGGGAAGGAAAGGAGGAAGGAGAAAGCCAGCTGCTGGAGGAGCTGCACAGTGCGGAGTGAAAATCCAAGATCGGATTCGTGAAGGCAAGGTCGAGGCGGTGATTTCCATCCAGCTAGGTCATGGCTCTGAAGCGATCTTCAAGGGTAACGATCACCTTCTTGGACATTGAAGTCCTTTCTTTATGCATATGCATGGAATACTCCACCAAGAGGTGGATATCGTAAGTGATTCCTTGGTTGAGTCTGTATCTAGAGCCGAAAATGTGGAGTACGACATAGGCATGCTGTGTGAAGCCTATCTGGACGGATAGTCTGGATTGGTGATGATTATGGGTAAACCGGAGAAGACTCCATGGATTTGATGATATGAAAGGTTATGCTTTGTTAGATGGATGTATGTGAAAGGGGAAACTAGATCTGATATACTCTAAAGGGGGGGGGGGTGAATAGAGTATATGGTGCTTTTTGAAAAAAACAAAGAAACCTTTTTGCAAAGCTTTACAACAATTGTTGTAATGAGTGTAAGCAGGGAAGCAGAAATAAAACTAAGCTATGCAGATATTAAGCACAAGAAAATCTAGGCCAGAAACAAAAAGAAAACATGCAGAACCAGATAACACAAGGAAATATAGTGGTTCCCCAACTTGGGTACATCCACTTTTCTACCACCCTAGGTAGGAATCCACTGCAGGATGAGTTGATCAGGTGTCCTGGGCACCAATGAGCTTTTGATAAGGTGCTCAAAAACCAACACAGATTTTTTGATCAGGTGTCTTGCCACCAATGAGCTTTTGACAAGGTGCTCAAAAACCAGCTTCAAACTTTTGAAGGGAGTTTGAAAAACCCTTTACAGAATGGGGTTGAGAGAGTGATGACAGTCTTCTCTTTCTCAAGCAACTGAGAAGACTATGTGGATTCAGTGATGTTGTCAGAGCTCCCCCTGAGTCCTTGAAATCTTCAGGAAGATGAGCTTTGCTGAGGGTGATAGGCCTTCAAAGATAGATCTCCAGCAGAAGATGATTTCGGCAAGCTGAAATGTTGAGTGTCTGGAGTCTTGAAATGATATTGGCCTTGAACACTTGAGAGCTGAAGAGATCTGGAGAATGTTTGAAAGCTTGATCTCTTTTTGATGAGTGTTCTTCTGAATTCTTGTTGACAGAAGATTGAGAGAGTCTCTGTGTATAGAGAGGTGTCCTCTACTTGTCTATCTCTATTCTCTTATTCTTGTCTATCTTCTGTCTGATTCAAAAACATTCTATGTTTTATTCTCTGAGTCTGAATAGAAAATTGCTCTGTCAAAGATAGCCGTTGGTCTGAATTAATTACAGCCTTAATTGCATAAAATGTTCTGAAGGAAAGTCCACTGAATTATTCCTTGAAAAATCCCTTGAAACTTGCTCCAGAAGTAAATGAAAATGGCTGGCAGATCTTCTGAATTAAATGTAGAATAACTTCTATCTGATTTGAATTTGAATTCTGAAAGATAACTGAAATCGTCGAACTGAGCTCTGCTATCGTCGAGCTGAGCTCAGCGAACTGGAAAATGCAAGCAACAAAGAAGTCGTCGATCTGAGCTCAAAGATCGTCGAACTGAGCTCAGAGATAAGGATCCAGTGCAGAGTCAAAATCGTCGACCTGAGCTCAGCGATCGTTGAATGGAGTTCGACGATATTGAGAAGTTGAGCTCAGCGATCGTCGACCAGAGCTCGACGATATTATGAGGATTGAGCTCAGCGATCGTCGAATGGAGCTCGACGATCTGTCAAAGTTGAGCTAGACGATCGTCGACCGGAGTTCGACGAAACGTCGTGCTGAGCTCGACGATTTGGACTTAGTCTCCAGAAAAACTTGGGTCTTCAGGGCAGCTTCCAAACCTAGACTCCTGATCCCTTAGACTCAATTCTAATTGACCTATAATCTATACAGAAGTTCAAAACATAAAATCCTAGAGACATAGTGATCCTGACCCAAATTAGTAATAGGGCGTTCCAACAATCTCCCCCTATTTGGGTTAGGAAAACTATTTACAGATTTTGAAAAACAAACAACATCATACAGTCAGAAAAACATAAAAACAACAATAACAAGACACAGAGCAGAACCATCACAGAGATATATATTATATATGTGTGATATCCAGATAGCAGTTAGAAGAACCAAAAGTTGTCACCTTACAGAGTTACTCCTTTTCTTTGCCTTTTACCATTTTAATTTCTCTGTTGGGATCTAAAGCTTGTTGTTTGGATCTGGTATCATCAGCTGCACCCAAATAAATTTGCTTTGAAGCCCTGGGAACCACTGCAGCTGGATGCAACTCCATGTACCTGTCTGCATCAAAAAATTTGCTGGAGGCATATCTCTCTAATTCTTTTTGCCTTTGTTCTGACATTGTAGATATGTTGGAAGTGTCTAGCCCTTGTTCTTTTGCTTTCTTTATCTGATCCAAAGCAGCCAGTTCTTTCATCCTTGCAGTCCAAGCCATAGGATTTTTCTCAGGATCCTCAAAAGGAACAGGTGGCTCATACCTGTTGGAAGTAGTTTCTTGAGGGGTCCTGGCAGTCATTGTATCTTTGAGCTTGTAGGGAAAAGGACCAGAAGATGTGTCTGATGGAACATGTCCTCCCCTAGAATAAAGATGCTGCCTGGAGTGTCCTTTAGAGTAAACCTGAGTTTCTCTTTGGTTTCCCCTATATCCTCCCCTTCTAGAGTAAGACCCCCTAAACTGGCTTTCCCTTTGATAAGTTCTTGCATGAGGTTGGTAGGGAGCCTGGCTTCTAGCAGGGCCTGATCTTGCAGAGCTGCCACCTGCACCTGCATCAGGTGGAGGTGGTGGAGGAGGATGAGGGTGCTTGAACTGAGTGGAATCTTTTTCATATTTCCTCTTCTTTTTCATAGCCTTCAACTGGTTCTTAGAGAATTGCATCCAATGCTCAGAGATTGGGCAATTGTGCAGGATATAATAAGGGACATCATTGTCATCTCTGACTTTGGCAGGAGGAACTCTCTTCAAGGCCTTACTTCTTGCCTTTCTTTTCTTTGCAATTGTGGCAGATGAGTCATCAGAAACAGTATTATAATCCTCAGATTCAGAACTTTGTGCATCATACAATGCATCAAGCTGTTTCATCAAATCCTCTTTTAGTTTAACAGCAGCTGATGGGGCAGAAGATACAGAAGCAGGAGGAGCAACAACAGGAGCAGCAGCAGATGAAACTAAAGGTACTGAAGCAGCAGAAGTTACAACAGATATTGCTTCAGAAACAGCACTAGCAACTTCAGGAGAGACAGCAGCAGCTTTAGAAACAACAACTTCTACAGCAGGCTCAAAATCAACAGCCTCTGTCATCAAAACATCCTGAGATGAGGGCTCAGCAGCAGCAGATATAACTTCAGAGGTAGACACAGCATTGTCTTCAGCAGCAGCAGCAGTCACTGACTGAATAAAATCAGAGATGATTCTGGGGTCACAGCAGGAGAAGGGCACTAGAGCCTTGGACAAATCTTCTGACTGGGCAGCAAGAGCCTCTGGAGGCTGGACATGATATGGCTCTGGGAGGCAGCAGAAGTAAGCAGTGTCAAAAATAGATAGCAGAGACCTTAGGTCTATTACTATGATTGGAATGGCAGCAGTAGCAGAAGCAGAAGCAGCAGCAGTAGCAGCAGAAATAGCAGGGGCAGCAGCAGCAGCAACAGCTTCATAGGGCATCTCCCCCTGCCTGGATGCATATACCTGTGCATATAACTGAAGGAAGTGGTGTTTTGAAAGTTATCTTTTTCTATTTACTTATGTTCATGTTTTAGAATGTTATAACATTTTGTTCCTTGATTATATGACTTGTATCATGTAAGGTTTGAGAAGATGCTCTTGGTCTTGAACCATAGAACCATGATTTTATTAAGTCATGCAATCTTAAGTTATCCTCACAATCCTGGTAATCAAAAGGGAACTTTGATTGCCGAGTTAAGATTGTCATATCGATTAAAGTACATTTGAGTTCTATAAATGTTGATAAATGATTATCGTTTAATCATATGAGTGTGTATGCGTGTGATTTCATACATATTGAGAGTGACCTATTTTGTTGTAACATTATGTGGAATGTGTTAAGTGTCAATAGTGTTTACAACATGTCTATTAGTTGGAGATACAAGATGTGTAGATTTAGCGTGTCAGTGTGGGCGACGTGATTATAGTTGAAAACTATCCTCTGATAATGATATATATACTATGATTCGTTGTTCATACTTACGCGTATGTAATGTGCACATCGAAGTATCATTTTGTCCCCAAATTATCTTGGTTATGATATAGTCGGGCCCCTTGGCCGAGCGAGGTTGTATAGCATGCATTATAACTAACGTAGTTATAAATACAACTCACTTGTGAGACCAAGAAAGACAAATATAGTGCGATATGACACAGTCCAAATTTGCACAATATTTATGATATCATGTGACAAAGAAATAGACACAGGTCGTTCATTGCGTTACCTAGTTACCATGTTGTTGGGGCGACTATAATGCAGTGACAAAGCCTCTTATAGTCCATAATATAGGATGTTATATTTTAGTCTCGACGACATGGTTCCTCTTTTAGGTCGCACCAAATGAACGGGAACAGCATCCGGTCGGCTTATTTGGAGTATTTGATTTTATGGAACATTTAATCTAAGTACTATAGTAAGTGCGAACGACTAATGTCGTGACTCGACATGCTTAGATAGAATTCCTGTGCGACTATCAAAAAAGGAGAATTATGACGGAGCGAGTCGTCGTAATTAATTTGGTAGGAGTGCACAGTGATTAGTTTTATGGGATTATATATATATATATATAGATTTATATATATAGATTTTTATATATGTAAATTTATTTCATATATATGTATAGGAGAGAAATAAAAACCGTGAGATGGTTTTCAAGACAGGGGGGCAGAAGTTTTCACGGGAGAAAACCCTAGCCGCAAGGATTGCAAGGGTAAGCGGGGTTTTGCGATTTCGTGCTTCCGGCCGCCACCGTCGCGCGTTCCCGCTCCGCTTCCGGGCTAGTTTGCCGCCGGCATCGCAACCCGCTGCTCCGTCGCCGGGCAAGCTTGCCGTCGCCAAAGCCTCGGTGGCCGCTGCCCTTTCACCGGGCTAGTTTGCCGCCGCCATCGTCCTGCGGCTCGCCGACCCTAGGCGCTTCTTCTCGGTCAGCCGAAGCTTCGGTTTCTAGATCCCTCTTCGTTTTTCTCTTCCTACCCGGGGACTAGTGTGGTTCGGCCACTTGGAGTCATCGGTGCAAGAGAAAAGTAGTTCTAAGCTAGTGTTTCTATTCCCCGTCAACGGAATAGGGATTAGTCGCTGTTCGGGTTCAAGGTGAACCAAGAGGCGAGGCGATCGGCCTCGTTGTTGCGGTGGGATCGGCATTATCTTCTCCAACGCGTTTTCCTCTTCCGCCTAGAGATTGTTCTCTAGAGGTATAATTTCTAACGCATGTGATGGATTAGATGTGATGAGTTAGGGTTTAATTTTGTTAAGCCTTTTGCATTGCTTTGGGATATCCGATCCTTGTGTATTGTATGGTGTTTGCGAATTTTTTTTTAAAATTCACCCGACCACTACACGTGAAATCCTACAGTGGTATCAGAGCCAGGTTGGATATCTCATTTCAATGTAACTCCTTAGTTGCTAGTTTTGGTGCCTAATGGTTTGGATTTGCTGTGTCCTAGCCATTTTGATTCATATTGCGTAATCCACCCTTGTATGGATTATAAAGAGATTGTTTTTTTTTGGATTTAAAATGATCTGGATGAATCATGTAGGTTTGGGTACATGGGCTTATCCAATGTTAGGGTTCCGACTAGCGGGTTTTGTTTTTTTTTTCTTCTTTGGCATTCTTTTTATTTTACAAACTCTGGAATGTAATTGTTTGTGATGAATGTAATTTTAAGAATGCCGTGCAAATTTTTTTTTTGGGAATTCTTCCATTCCATGTTGGAATGCGAAGTGAAAGATTTAAGAGGCTTTCCTCCTCATTTTATCCACCTAAGCTAGTGATCCTGGAAGAGCATGAGTGTGATTCTAATCACTAGATATGGTGGAACATGTGTGAGCTTGGTATTAGGCCGCAGGAGATCAAATCTGTGTGAGGCACAATTTGCTCTTCTTGTGGGAATGCTGCGTCCACACTAGTTGGCCAATAAAATGAGTTTTCTTAAACAAGATTTTCGAGATCTAGGCTTGAATATTTTGGGAAAAGGTTTTCATATTATTGTGTTTTATTATTCGGAACATGAAATAATATGTTGTTCAAGAGTCATAAGGGTTAAGCTTTGCTTAAAGGTTATGATTGGTGCTTGTACCTATCTTTTTCAAACGAATGGATGAGTCCGCTTGTTCGGAAAGGATCTCTTGTGATGCTGTGTTTTTCTTGTCATAGCAATAGCAGTTTTTCTTAATACATGAACTTCTAGTAAATTTCGTTTTCTCTTTTCTTTAGAATCATGTCAACCCTTCCAAATTTTCTGCGTTCCATGATTGATAAGAGTCCTCTTGCAAACGACGGTTCAAACTATTCTGATTGGATCCTCAAGTTGAACATCGTGTTGCGTTTGGAAAATCTCCAACAAATTCTGGATGGCAAATGCCCAGAAGTGAAGGAGAAAGACAAACCAACCGATGTTGAAAAGGAGGAACAAAAGAGGTGGAATGAACAACAGCGTGTTGTGCAAACTTTGATCTTGGCCAGCATTGGCGATCAGTTGCAAAGGAAATTTCTCGATACTCCCGCAAAGGAAATCATAGCGCAATTAGAGAAGATGTTCACCGATAGTGCTCGGAAAGAGCGCTACAAGACCACCATAGCACTCACAAGGTGCAAGATGATGGAGGGTGAATCTGTCTCAGTGCACTTCCTAAAGGTGCAGGGCTATCTAGAGAAATTAGAGAAACTAAATTCTCAACTCCCCGATGACATAGCTGAGGATATCATACTGGGGTCGCTTCCTTATTCCTATAAGGATTTCATTATGCACTACCATATGCGTGAAAGGAAGATGACCATGAATGAACTCCACAATGCCCTCAAAACTGCTGAGGTTGACATGGGCAAGACAAAGGCTAATTCTGTCTTGGCCGTTGCGTCGAGTAGCAAGAAACCCTTTAAGAATAAAGGCAAAGGTGCAATCAAAAATTCAAGTAGAAGTTTCCCTTCAAAAGGCAATAAGGGAGGAGCTCATGTGAGCAACTCCAAGGGAAGCAAGGTGAAGAACTCTCCTACAGATCTCACCGAGTGTTTCCATTGCCATGAAAAGGGACACTACAAGATGAACTGCCCCAAGTACAAACGGGACTTGGATGAAGGCAAGATTGAACGCAAGCGCCCTAAAGGTATATATGTTATTGAACTGAATTTGAACTTAACCACCACTATCCTTGATTGGGTAATTGATACCGGATCATGTGCTCACTTAGTTTCTAATGTGCAGTCACTAAGGGATAGAAGAACGCTCTCGAAAGGAGAGGTTGTGCTGAAGGTCGGGAATGGTGCCAGAATCTCCGCGGTTACAGTTGGCACCCTAGACCTTCGTTTATCTAGTGGTTTAGTTTTAACTTTGGAAAACGTTTATCATGTCCCTTCTATTTTGAGAAACATTATTTCTGTATCATGTTTAGATGCAGAAGGTTTTTGTTTTATGATTGCTAATTCGCAAATGACAATTAAGAAGGATGGTTTAATTTATGCAAATGCTGTTGTTTCCAATGGTTTGTATTTGCTTAATATAGTTGAGGATAAACATGTAATGAATATTAATAACAAAAGACTCAAGATATCTCATATGAATGAGACACTCTTATGGCACCATCGTCTTGGTCACATAAACGAGAAACGCATAAGGAAATTACATCAAACAAATCTTTTAAACTCATTTGATTTAGATGCAATTGGGACATGCGAATCATGTTTAGCTGGAAAAATGACCAAGACACCTTTCAACAAGAAAGGTGCAAGAGCGAATAACTTGTTGGAATTGATACATTCAGATGTATGCGGTCCGATGAGTACGAGTGCAAGAGAAGGTTATAGGTACTTCATTACCTTCATGGATGATCATAGCCGATATGGCTATGTTTATCTCATGAGGCATAAATATGAATCCCTTGAAAAATTCAAGGAGTACAAAAATGAAGTAGAGAACCAACTTGACAAGAGAATTAAGATCTTAAGGACCGATCGCGGAGGTGAGTACATGAGCAACATGTTCACTACTTATCTGAAGGAGTGTGGTATTGTACCGCAACTTACTCCTCCTGGCACCCCGCAGTGGAATGGTGTCTCCGAAAGGAGAAATCGAACCCTGCTTGACATGGTCCGTTCCATGATATGTCAGACCGATCTACCTTTATATTTTTGGGGCCACGCACTTCTTTCTGCAACTCTCACTTTAAATATTGTTCCAACAAAATCTGTTGATAAAACTCCATATGATGCATGGTTTGGAAGACCGCCTAGTTTATCGTTCCTTAAGATTTGGGGTTGCGAGGCATATGTAAAACGTATGCAATCGACAAAGTTAGAACCCAAAGCGGACAAGTGTTTTTTCATAGGATACCCTAGAGAAACCAAAGGGTATAGTTTTTGGCACAAGTCAACGAATACTATATTCGTAAAGAAAGGTGCTACATTCTTGGAGAAAGAGTTTCTTGAAAGAATGAAGGGATGTGATCGTAGGATAATACTTGAGGAAACTCAAGAGGACCTACAAGGATGTGATCATGATATGAATTTTGATATTCAAGATGACCACGAGCTATCACATATAGTTCCTTTGCTCAGTGGGAGTGTGGCCAATCCACCTCCACAAATTCATGTTGAGGAGCTTCACAATGCGCCACCAGGCAATTGTTTGGCTCGTGTTGAACATGAATTTATTCCACATGAGGTTGTAGAAGAAATTCGAGAGCCTCGAGGCGAACGGGATGAGCAAAGAGAACTCAGAAGGTCTACCAGGGTAAAAAGAAAGCCCGACCTTTACATGGGTTTTCATGATGTATTGGTATTGGACACTGAAGATCCCCTGACCTATGAAGAAGCATTGGGAAGGAAAGATTCTTAGGCCTGGATAGAGGCCATGAGATCCGAAATGCAATCCATGTATGACAATCAAGTATGGGACTTGGTTGACCTTCCTGATGGAAATAAAGCCATTCCCAACAAATGGATTTTCAAGAGGAAGATGGACATGAATGGGAACTTGACAACATACAAAGCAAGGCTTGTAGCAAAAGGTTATAGTCAAGTCCAAGGGATTGACTACGATGAAACCTTTTCGCCGGTTGTAATGTTCAAAACAATTCGGATCATGTTGGCTATCGCCGCCTTCCATGATTATGAAATATGGCAGTTGGACATCAAAACAGCTTTCCTAAATGGAAAACTAGTTGAGGAGGTATACATGTTACAACCTCAAGGTTTTGAAAGTCCGGAAAATATCGAGAAAGTATGCAAACTTCAGAGGGCCATTTATGGTTTGAAGCAAGCATCAAGGAGTTGGAACAAACGCTTTGACGATGAGGTTAAAACTCTCGGTTTCATTCAAAGCAAGGAAGAACCTTGTGTATACAAGAAGGTCAGTGGGAGTCACGTCATATTTTTGATTTTGTACGTAGATGATATATTATTAATGGGCAATCATATACTTATAATGGAACAAACAAGAGACTCATTGAAAACTATTTTTTCAATGAAGGACATGGGACAAGCCCAATATATCTTGGGGATCAAGATATATAGGGATAGGTCTCGAAGACTCATTGGCCTGAGTCAAAGTATTTACATTGACAAAGTCTTAGAAAGGTTTCATATGGAAAACTCTAAGAAGGGAAATGTGCCAATGAAGACATCTTTACAGTTGGGCAAGTCTCATTGTGCCTCAACGCACATGGACATTGAATACATGAAGAATGTCCCTTATGCTTCAGCTATAGGCTCCATCATGTATGCCATGACTTGTACAAGACCGGATGTTGCATATGCCCTGAGCATAACGAGCCGACATCAAGCTTCACCCGGTCCCAATCATTGGACCGCTGTCAAAAATATTCTTAGGTACCTAAAAAGGACCAAGAATAAGTTTCTTGTTTTTGGTGGGGATAAGGAACTAGTTGTAGAAGGCTACACGGATGCTAGTTTCATGACAGATCCGGATGACAGGAAATCTCAATCTGGGTTCGTTTTCCTTCTGAATGGTGGAGCCGTGAGTTGGCGTAGTTGGAAACAATCAACTACCGCTGACTCGACCACCGCAGCAGAAGTCATGGCAGCTGCGGAAGCCAGCAAAGAGGGAGTATGGATAAAGAAATTCCTCGAAGAACTTGGAATTGTTCCATCAAGTGAAGCCCCCTTGAAATTGTTTTGCGACAATAGTGCCTCCATTTCTCAAATTAAGGAGCCAAGGTCGCATCACAAGACAAAATACATGGATAGAAAGTATTTTGTAACGCGGGACTTCATCGAGGAAGGGAAGATTGCACTTTTATGGATAGACACCAACAGCAACACAGCTGATCCTTTTACCAAACCTTTATCTCAAGCTAAGGGTGAAATTCATTTCGAATCCATGGGGTTACGTGACCATGGAGAGTGGCTTGATGAATGATTTTAAGGTTACTCCTTTTCTTTTATAGTTTCTATAATTTAAGAAACTTTGAAAACAAGTGGGAGACTGAAGGAAGTGGTGTTTTGAAAGTTATCTTTTTCTATTTACTTATGTTCATGTTTTAGAATGTTATAACATTTTGTTCCTTGATTATATGACTTGTATCATGTAAGGTTTGGGAAGATGCTCTTGGTCTTGAACCATAGAACCATGATTTTATTAAGTCATGCAATCTTAAGTTATCCTCACAATCCTGGTAATCAAAAGGGAACTTTGATTGCCGAGTTAAGATTGTCATATCGATTAAAGTACATTTGAGTTCTATAAATGTTGATAAATGATTATCGTTTAATCATATGAGTGTGTATGCGTGTGATTTCATACATATTGAGAGTGACCTATTTTGTTGTAACATTATGTGGAATGTGTTAAGTGTCAATAGTGTTTACAACATGTCTATTAGTTGGAGATACAAGATGTGTAGATTTAGCGTGTCAGTGTGGGCGACGTGATTATAGTTGAAAACTATCCTCTGATAATGATATATATACTATGATTCGTTGTTCATACTTACACGTATGTAATGTGCACATCGAAGTATCATTTTGTCCCCAAATTATCTTGGTTATGATATAGTAGGGCCCCTTGGCCGAGCGAGGTTGTATAGCATGCATTATAACTAACGTAGTTATAAATACAACTCACTTGTGAGACCAAGAAAGACAAATATAGTGCGATATGACACAGTCCAAATTTGCACAATATTTATGATATCATGTGACAAAGAAATAGACACAGGTCGTTCATTGCGTTACCAAGTTACCATGTTGTTGGGGCGACTATAATGCAGTGACAAAGCCTCTTATAGTCCATAATATAGGATGTTATATTTTAGTCTCGACGACATGGTTCCTCTTTTAGGTCGCACCAAATGAACGGGAACAGCATCCGGTCGGCTTATTTGGAGTATTTGATTTTATGGAACATTTAATCTAAGTACTATAGTAAGTGCGAACGACTAATGTCGTGACTCGACATGCTTAGATAGAATTCCTGTGCGACTATCAAAAAAGGAGAATTATGACGGAGCGAGTCGTCGTAATTAATTTGGTAGGAGTGCACAGTGATTAGTTTTATGGGATTATATATATATATATATATATAGATTTATATATATAGATTTTTATATATGTAAATTTATTTCATATATATGTATAGGAGAGAAATAAAAACCGTGAGATGGTTTTCAAGACAGGGGGCAGAAGTTTTCACGGGAGAAAACCCTAGCCGCAAGGATTGCAAGGGTAAGCGGGGTTTTGCGATTTCGTGCTTCCGGCCGCCACCGTCGCGCGTTCCCGCTCCGCTTCCGGGCTAGTTTGCCGCCGGCATCGCAACCCGCTGCTCCGTCGCCGGGCAAGCTTGCCGTCGCCAAAGCCTCGGTGGCCGCTGCCCTTTCACCGGGCTAGTTTGCCGCCGCCATCGTCCTGCGGCTCGCCGACCCTAGGCGCTTCTTCTCGGTCAGCCGAAGCTTCGGTTTCTAGATCCCTCTTCGTTTTTCTCTTCCTACCCGGGGACTAGTGTGGTTCGGCCACTTGGAGTCATCGGTGCAAGAGAAAAGTAGTTCTAAGCTAGTGTTTCTATTCCCCGTCAACGGAATAGGGATTAGTCGCTGTTCGGGTTCAAGGTGAACCAAGAGGCGAGGCGATCGGCCTCGTTGTTGCGGTGGGATCGGCATTATCTTCTCCAACGCGTTTTCCTCTTCCGCCTAGAGATTGTTCTCTAGAGGTATAATTTCTAACGCATGTGATGGATTAGATGTGATGAGTTAGGGTTTAATTTTGTTAAGCCTTTTGCATTGCTTTGGGATATCCGATCCTTGTGTATTGTATGGTGTTTGCGAATTTTTTTTTAAAATTCACCCGACCACTACACGTGAAATCCTACACAAGGCACACTGCTAGGGGTGCTGCTAGAGGAGCAAAGAAAGAGGACAGCCTGGCAGAAAGAGCTGCCACTGATTGTTGTAGAGGAGCTAAAGAGGCCTCCATGAGAAGGGAGAGCCTAGGTGCAAGGAGCTCATACAACTGATCAGCAAGGGCTGGGAGATCTACATGCTCAAGGGGAGCAGAGGTAGAGGGTACAGGGATGTCTGAGGGAGCTGGAGGAGGAGGGCTGAAGGGTGGAAGAGATGGCTCAGGAGAGGGTATGGTAGAGATAGAGGGTACAGGGATGGAAATGGAGGGAGTGAAGGTGGGTTGATCAAGAATCTGGTGGAGAAGGTCTTGGAAAGATGTGGAGGAGGATGGCAAATCTGGAGGAGAAGAGGGGGAATCATCCATGTAGGAGTCATCCAGGAGAGTGAAAGTTGGAAGGGATGGGGATGAGGTGACATCTGGAGGTGGATAGGAGAAAAGAGGGTGGAAGTGGGCTGCTGGTGGAGAGGAAATTATTGCTGGAGATGGAGTAGATGTTGGAGATGGGCTGGAGATGGTAATTGTGGAGGTGGCTGGAGAGGTGGATGGAAGTGGAGGTAGGGTTGAGCTTGGAGGAGGAGAAGCAGCAGCACTAGCAGGCAGGTCCTCTGCAGGGGCAGAGGCCTGGGGTGGAGTGACTCTTAGAGTCCTGGTGCCTGAAGGGCCAGAAGAAGAGGGCCTACTGGGCTTGGAGATTTGCCTGTCCCATTTCCCAAAAAGGGCACAGGTGAGTCTCTTGGAGGCATTGATGTGCACTCCAGAGGAGACTAGCAGGGCAGGGCACTTAGCCTGGAGGAAGATTCCCAGAATTCTTCCAAAGTTCACAAATGTCTTGTTGATCTTTTTCTTCAATAAATCAAAGAATACTTCTCCCCAGTTCAGGCTTTTGCTATCTACCAGAGCTCCCATAAGGCAGAGCTGATATCTGGAGATTGTGTCATGAGCAGAATGCTTGGCCAAGAGAACCTTGCCTACTACATCAGCCATAAACCTGTATTCCACAGACAGGTTCCTCTTAAACAGCTTGCTAGGGTTCCCCTCAGGATGACCCATCCTGGCAAGTACATCAGCAAACTCTTCTCCAGAAAGGTCAGCAGAATCTTCACCATTCCTTAAACCAAAAACCTCTGTCAATACTGCAGGAGTCATAGGTACCTGGGTGCCACCAATGGAACCAACTATGGTATTGTTGTCCAGGTTGTGGGCAGTGTATACCCATTCTTTAATCTCATCAGATGCTAGTTTGATTCTGGTTGTCATCAGGGCAGATAATTGCTGATCTTTGAACAATCTGAGAATATCCTGGAAGATTTGATCGGTTGTGTTGAAGGAATCGAAATCGATGTCAAAGCCGGCATCAAATTTCATGGCGGCGAGCACAGCAACAGAAACGGCCATGGTACCTGCAAAAAATCAACAGACAAAACGACCAAGTGTAGAACTGCTTGGAGGGAAGAAAAGTTTGCAGAGAAATTGAAAGCGCAAGAGAGAACGACGACGAAAAAAGAGTTTTATATTAGGGTTCGACGCAGAAAAGGAAAGATCGTTGAACTCAGTTCGACGATCGAGGGTTCTAAAGGAATCTGAAGAGACTCCACAATCGTCGATCTCCGTTCGACGATCTGGAAAGGCGTCGAGCTCCGTTCGACGATCGTTCAGTGAACAAAATCGTCGAGCGCCGTTCGACGATCGTTGACCAGAGGAGATAGTTCATACTATCTGAGGAGCGCTGAACTCAGTTCGACGATTCTGGAAATCGTCGAACTCCGTTCGACGATCTGTGGGGAAATCGTCGAGCGCAGTTCAGAGATCAGAGAAATCCTAGACACTAAGGAAAATCAGAATTTTGCCTAGTCTTGGTCCATTTTGAGCTTTCAAAATCTTGAGTATTATTTAAGACTTCCTCCATCTAACATTCCTAACTGATTTAGGAAGAAAGTATGTTTCTTTTCATCCAAAGGCTTGGTGAAAATATCTCCCCTTTGTAAATCAGTTGGAATATACTGCAATTCAATTTTGTTCTTTTCAACATTATCCCTTAAGAAATGATGCCTAATCTCTATATGTTTTGTCCTACTATGGAGGACTGGATTTTGAGCTATGGAGATAGCACTTGTATTGTCACAAAAGATTTTTGACTTCTCTAAGTTGTAACCATAGTCTAGGAGTTGATTTTGAATCCACAGTATTTGTGAACAACAACTGCCTGCAGCCATATATTCAGCTTCAGCAGTTGAAGTTGACACAGATGTTTGTTTCTTGCAAAACCAAGAGACAAGTCTATCACCAAGGAACTGACAAGTTCCACTGGTGCTTTTCCTGTCAATTCTGCATCCAGCATAATCAGCATCAGAGAATCCAGTTAACTCAAATGCTGAATCTTTTGGATACCAGAGACCTAGATTTGGACAACTTTTAACATACCTGAGAATCCTCTTTACTAATGTGAGGTGTGACTCTCTAGGGCTAACTTGGAATCTAGCACATATACATGTAGCAAACATTATATCTGGTCTACTAGCTGTAAGATACAGTAAAGAGCCAATCATTGCTCTATATGTTGTCTGATCAACAGGTTTCCCATGTTCATCAGCATCCAATACAGCATTGGTAGGCATGGGTGTTTTCATACAAGATGCCTCAGACATGCCAAATTTCTTAACCAGCTCATTAGCATATTTGGTTTGAGAAATAAAGATGCCTTCAGCATGTTGTTTGACTTGCAATCCTAGGAAGAAGGATAGCTCACCCATGCTACTCATCTCAAATTTAGAATGCATTAAGTTAGAAAACCTTCTGCATAGTTTTGAGTCAGTAGAACCAAAAATGATATCGTCTACATAAATTTGTACTAGTAGGGTATGGGACTTATGGGTTCTAATGAAAAGAGTTTGGTCTACTCTACCCCTTATAAAACCATTTTCCAAAAGAAAGCATGCTAGGGTCTCATACCATGCTCTAGGAGCTTGCTTGAGACCATATAATGCTTTATTTAATCTAAAAACAAAATCAGGATGAGTTGGAGAGATAAAACCTGGAGGTTGTCTGACATAGACTTCCTCTTTGATGTCTCCATTTAAGAAGGCACTCTTGACATCCATTTGATAAACTTTGAAGCCTTTGTGAGCTGCATAAGCTAAGAATATCCTGATGGCTTCTAATCTTGCAACAGGTGCAAAGGTCTGGTCGTAGTCAATTCCTTCTTCTTGAGAATATCCTTGGGCAACTAGCCTTGCCTTGTTCCTTATTATTACTCCTTGATCATCCAGTTTGTTTCTGAATACCCATTTTGTTCCAACAATGGAATGATCCTTAGGCTTTGGCACTAGTTCCCATACTTTGTTCCTCTCAAATTGATGCAACTCTTCTTGCATGGCAATGATCCAGTGTGGATCTTGCTCTGCATCTTGAATGGACTGAGGTTCAATTTGAGAAAGGAAGCAGGTGTGCAACAGGTTTTGGTTGACCTGATTTCTGGTTTGCACACCAGCTGAGATTTCTCCAATTATTTGGGTAATTGGATGGTCTCTTGATGTTACTAAATCAACAGGGGGTGTTGATTGTTCACCAACCTGTGTTGTTGTTTCCTCTTGTGGTACAACAACTGGCTCTTCAGGTTGTGCTTCAATATGTTGAGCATTGCTTTCATCTTCACTGCTTTCATCTTCTTGAGCAACCTGTAGCTTGTTCATATCTTCAACTAGAGAGTGTTCCTGCAAAGGTTCTATGGTAGAAGAAATCTTCTCCTTGAAAGACATGTTAGTTTCATCAAAAGAAACATGAACAGATTCCTCAATTTTTAATGATGATTTATTATATACCCTATAGGCCTTGCTGATCATGGAGTATCCCAGAAACACTCCTTCATCAGCTTTGGCTTGAAATTTTGCTAGATGTTTCTTATCATTATTGTGAATATAACAAATGCAACCAAAAATTTTGAAATAGTCAACTTTAGGTTTCTTCCCTTTGAGTAATTCATAGGGAGTCTTTCCCTTCAGTTTATGTATCAGGCTTCTGTTCAGCACATAGTTGGAGGTGTTCACTGCCTCTGCCCAGAAGGATAGAGGTAGATGAGCATCTGACAACAATGTAGTGGCAGATTCAATAAGGGTTCTATTTTTCCTTTCAGCTACCCCATTTTGTTGAGGAGTTCTAGGAGCTGAGAAAGTATGCCTGATCCCTTCACTCTGACAGAACTCTTGCATAAGAAGAGAATCAAACTCTGTCCCATGATCACTTCTGATCAGGGCAATGTGAGTATTGAACTCAATCTTTACACATTTGAGAAACTCTGTCAGACACTTAAAGTTATCAGACTTCTTCCTTAGAAAGAACACCCAAGTGAATCTAGAGAAGTCATCTACAATCACCAAAGTGTAGGATTTCCCTCCTAGGCTTTGTACTGTGATGGGTCCAAATAGATCCATGTGTAACAGATACAATATCCTAGGTGAATCACTCTTATTAAGTGACTTAAAACTGTTTTTAGTTTGCTTGCCTAATTGACAGGCCTTGCAGAGTCCTTCCTTCTTGTAGGGGCCAGAAGGTAGTCCTCTAACAAGATTGTCCTTGGAGAGCCTAGCAATAGTTCTAAGGTTTAGGTGTCCTAGTCTCTTATGCCATAAAACATTTGGTCTATAAACTGAATTGAATAAGCAGATATCTATAGAAGTTGAAAGAAAATCTACAAGGTAGATGTTACCTTTCCTTTTACCTGTCAACACAGTGGTGTTGTCCTCTGACTTGATCTTGCATAGAGTTTTGCTGAAGGTCACCTGGTAGCCTTCATCACATAGCTGACTGATGCTGATTAGGTTGTGCTTCAGTCCTTCCACATATGCTACCTTCTTGAAGGTTACAGAACCAATCTGGACTGCTCCATATCCTTTAGTTTGTCCAAAGTTGGAGTCACCAAAGATAACTTTGGGTCCAAGCTTGGCTTTAAAGGAATTGAGGTTGTCCTTGTTCCCTGTCATGTGCTTTGAGCATCCACTATCCAAATACCATTGCTGGTTAGATGTTGGATAGGTCTTCACCTGCACATTAAGCAATTCACTTGTTTTTGACCCAGTTTACCTTGGGCCTAGGTTGATAACCTTTAAATTCAGAAATGAAAGACATCCCTGGCTGACTCTTATATCCTTCAGGATGATATCTCCTTGGAGGTAAAATCCATTCAGTATAAGGGTTATAGATTTGGGATGAAGAACCCTCAGGATTCAATTTTGACTTGCCATTGAAAAAGTTTCCAGAGCTCTGACCTCTGTTCGACGATCTTGGAGCTGAGTTCGACGATCTTGGGTCAGATCGTCGAGCTCCGTTCGACGGTCGACTATGGCTGAGGTCAGGTATATGGGATCGTCGACCAGCGTTCGACGATCTTGGCTTAGATCGTCGATCAGCGTTCGACGATTTGTCCTGAGATCGTCGAGCTGCGTTCGGCGATCGTCGATCTTCATTCGGCGATCGTCGATCTCCGTTCGACGATTTGTACTGGACTTTAGTTTTCTGAGGCAGATCAGAATTTTTCCTGGCAACCTCTACAACTCCCTTTCCTTTGTCAGAAATGAACTTGATAGGGGTTGTTAGAACAATAGGTTGGCTGGATGAGGCACCCAAGCCCAGTGTACTGTTGAATCTTGAGTTCACTGTGCTTGTGATGTCCATCAGCTTGATGCTTCTCCCATTGAGAGATTCTTCAAGCTTCTTGGCCTCAGAGAGTTCACTCTTCAGTGAAGCTATCTGTTCCCTATGGTTCTCCAACTCCTGAGAGAGCTTGAGGTTTTCTGATTTTAAAGCATTGTGTTCAGACAATTGATTTCTGAGAGAGATGATCTCTTTCTCAGACTTTAGCAGGTCTAAACATAGTGCTTTAAATTCAAGTTTAAAATCTTCTGAAGTGAAATCAAAAGAGTTGATTACCTGATCTTCTTCAGGTTGAGTTTCTGAGTCTGACTCTGACTCCTCTTCCTCTGAGTTGTGTTGAGAGGCATTGATTGCCATCATGCAGAATTCTTTTTCCTCTGCATCATCCTCATCATCACTTGAGCTGGAAGAGGCCTGTGACTCCTCTTCAGTCTCACTCCAGGATTCAGCAACAAATCCTTTCCTTGTGTGCTTATTTTTGCTGGTGGAAGGTTTGTTATTTCCATGCCTTTTGGAGTCCTTCTCCTTTCTTCTTTCTTTTCTGTCCCTCCTGTCCTTGTTCTTGTTTTCTGGACAGTCAGGAACCATATGCCCTGGTTTCCTGCAACCAAAGCAAATAATGTCTTTGCTATTGCCAGTGGACTTGTCATACCTTGGCTTATCTTGCTCCTTGTATGATCTTCTTCTGAAGTCCTTTCTGGCCATCTTATAGAATCTTTTGGCCAACAGGCTGAGAAGTTCATCATTGCTTGTGGCCTTTTCTTCAGGCAGATCCTCAGCTGCCTTGAATGCAATAGTCTTCTCCTTTCTTGTGGCTGGAGAAGCAGCCTTTTGTTCTTCTTCTCTGTTCTTGATGAGTAGCTCATAAGATTTGAGCTTACCCAACAAGGCTTCAGTGGTAATCTCATTTAGGCTTCTGGCATCTTTAATTGGCCAGATTCTTGAATCCCAAGTGCTGGGGAAGCACATTAGGATCTTGTCATTGAGTTCTGTCAGTGAGATTTCTTTGTCTAATGTCCTCAGTTCACTGACAATTAGACTTAATCTATTGTACATGTCTCCCACTGACTCAGTTTCTCCCTTCTTGAAGTTCTCATATTGGGAGATGAGATGAGATCTTCTGTCCTTTCTCTCATCAGCTGAGCCAGAGACAATTTCTGAAAGCTTGTCCCAGATCTCCTTGGCTGAATTACATTCAGCTACCTTCTGAAAGATGTCATCTGACATTGTCTGAGCTAGAATGTTCATTGCCTTGGCATCAGCCTACTTTCCACTTTTTGATGTCAGCATCTGTTCCTGATGGGGTGGAACAGCATTAGTGCTTGTGCTCTCTGGAGGTCTTGGACACACTGTTAAGACAGAATTAAAAATATCTTCGTCAATAGAAGTTCATGTATAATCTAATCCTTGCTTTCCAAAGTGCAAACTTTGACAGATTGCACACTGGAGGTCTGGTGCTAGCATAAGTCTTTGTTTTGGGCCATGATTTGTGCAAGTTAAATCTAATAATAAAATATAAAAAGGAGGATCTAGTTTGGGATCTTGGGGTTCAGGTGTTAGCCTGTACAACCAAACAGATATGGTATGTTTAACCAACCTGCCTCTGATACCAATTGAAAGGGGAAACTAGATCTGATATACTCTAAAGGGGGGGGGGGGTGAATAGAGTATATGGTGCTTTTTGAAAACACAAAGAAACTTTTGCAAAGCTTTACAACAATTGTTGTAATGAGTGTAAGCAGGGAAGCAGAAATAAAACTAAGCTATGCAGATATTAAGCACAAGAAAATCTAGGCCAGAAACAAAAAGAAAACATGCAGAACCAGATAACACAAGGAAATATAGTGGTTCCCCAACTTGGGTACATCCACTCTTCTACCACCCTAGGTAGGAATCCACTGCAGGATGAGTTGATCAGGTGTCCTGGGCACCAATGAGCTTTTGATAAGGTGCTCAAAAACCAACACAGAGTTTTTGATCAGGTGTCTTGCCACCAATGAGCTTTTGACAAGGTGCTCAAAAACCAGCTTCAAACTTTTGAAGGGAGTTTGAAAAACCCTTTACAGAATGGGGTTGAGAGAGTGATGACAGTCTTCTCTTTCTCAAGCAACTGAGAAGACTATGTGGATTCAGTGATGTTGTCAAAGCTCCCCCTGAGTCCTTGAAATCTTCAGGAAGATGAGCTTTGCTGAGGGTGATAGGCCTTCAAAGATAGATCTCCAGCAGAAGATGATTTCAGCAAGCTGAAATGTTGAGTGTCTGGAGTCTTGAAATGATATTGGCCTTGAACACTTGAGAGCTGAAGAGATCTGGAGAATGTTTGAAAGCTTGATCTCTTTTTGATGAGTGTTCTTCTGAATTCTTGTTGACAGAAGATTGAGAGAGTCTCTGTGTATAGAGAGGTGTCCTCTACTTGTCTATCTCTATTCTCTTGTTCTTGTCTATCTTCTGTCTGATTCAAAAACATTCTATGTTTTATTCTCTGAGTCTGAATAGAAAATTGCTCTGTCAAAGATAGTCGTTGGTCTGAATTAATTATAGCCTTAATTGCATAAAATGTTCTGAAGGAAAGTCCACTGAATTATTCCTTGAAAAATCCCTTGAAACTTGCTCCAGAAGTAAATGAAAACGGCTGGCAGATCTTCTGAATTAAATGCAGAATAACTTCTATCTGATTTGAATTTGAATTCTGAAAGATAACTGAAATCGTCGAACTGAGCTCTGCTATCGTCGAGCTGAGCTCAGCGAACTGAAAAATGCAAGCAACAAAGAAGTCGTCGATCTGAGCTCAAAGATCGTCGAACTGAGCTCAGAGATAAGGATCCAGTGCAGAGTCAAAATCGTCGACCTGAGCTCAGCGATCGTTGAATGGAGTTCGACGATATTGAGAAGTTGAGCTCAGCGATCGTCGACCAGAGCTCGACGATATTATGAGGATTGAGCTCAGCGATCGTCGAATGGAGCTCGACGATCTATCAAAGTTGAGCTAGACGATCGTCGACCGGAGTTCGACGAAACGTCGTGCTGAGCTCGACGATTTGGACTTAGTCTCCAGAAAAACTTGGGTCTTCAGGGCAGCTTCCAAACCTAGACTCCTGATCCCTTAGACTCAATTCTAATTGACCTATAATCTATACAGAAGGTCAAAACATAAAATCCTAGAGACATAGTGATCCTGACCCAAATTAGTAATAGGGTGTTCCAACAGTATGGATGTATGTATGCATGTTGCTTATGGATGTATGGTTGCTTTAAGTAAGCTCCTGGTTGTGATGAGAGGTCAATTGGTAGCACTCTTGTGGAGCACGGGATAAACCCGGCCTGCTACACCACTAAGGTGGGTTGATCTGGATAGATGAGGGGTCGATTTGTGACAATGCCTGGGATCCGAGTTAAACCCGACTTGCTACACCACACAGGTGGGTCGACCAGGAATAGGTTGAGAGGTCGATTGGTGGTAATGCCTGTGGACCATCGATAAACCCGGATTGCTACAGCATCCACAAACATAACCAGAGCAGATCGACCCACCCTATTAGATGGACTAGGATTGAACCTCCCAACCAACAAGTGAGGAGCCTCTGATCGGCGGTGTACGACTGGGACATCCGGTACACCAATAAGGTACCCTGAGTGCATGGAGCGTCTGGTGGAGACCGGCATTTGTGATGTGGTTGTGATTGGTAGATTGATAGCTTGTGATGTCAATGCATACAGGGAAGGAACCACTGCCCCGGGTAAGGGGTAGGGTCGTTATAATTGGTCAGCTAATGCTGACCGTTAATTTGTTTGTCGCTCTTGGGTGGATATCTAATTGTAGTTGTTGATGATTGAATTGATTTGAGCGGAATGGAGGCTTGCTGCTAAAGGCCCTTGAAGATCGTACGAAGAAAGCATATTTGTATTTCATGTGTTGCCGGCCTCCATGCCGATGTATGCAACTGTACATTTGTAAAGAGGAACATGTAAGGCCTTAAGGCCATGTGTGTGTGTGTTATATACATTCCTGATTTTGATATATAAATGTGGAGTTTATATATTAGTGGACATTCATTGAGCTGAGTTTATCTAACATAAAAAGCTGCGCTAGAATGTTTTGAGTTAGGGTACGTGTCGATTTTGATTTCCACACGTAATTATGCCACTTGACTGTGAAATATGGCGTGGGGCCCCGGCCGAACCCACCGTTATATTCCATGTGACGAGTTGAGGCATTACACAGGTACTAGCCGGGATCCAAAATTCAGTATCCTATCGCGCTAGAACCTGCAAGCTCCTACTACACGGTGCAAAATCTCCTCGCAACACATGGTCTTTGTGGTGTTACGCTAATGACAACGGTTCTAGTGGTGGTTTAGTGAACTCGACGATGTCTCCTGGTATCAGGCAACCGCTGGAGTTGTTCGGGAGATAAGGGAGAAAACACTAGAAAAAGTGTTAGTATGAATTCTTTGATCAGTAAAAAACTTTGCAAAGTTTGCAAAAGAGAGAAAAGAGAGTTCAAAGATAGAAACATTTTGAAATCTTCCTTGCTCAATGTGCTAATTGTTACCATTCAAGTGATGCAAACACTTGAAGAAATGTTAGCAAGCAACTTTTATCCAAAATGATTCTTGAAAAGATTAAATAGAAAGAGAATAAAAATAGGAGGTTCAGGAATAGAACCGCTTGAGATCATCTCCGCTCCACGTATGCGGCACATCCTCCCCTTCATATGTTTGCAAGCGGTAAGCCCCGCTCTTGAGCACCTCTTTGACAATGAAGGGGCCAGCCCAATTCGGATTAAGCTTTCCTACTGAGCCGGCTCTTGCAGCAGCGTCAACTTTTTTAAGAACCAGATCTCCCACTTGAAAGTGTTTGATCCTCATGTTCTTATCAAAGTATCGAGCCATCCTTCTTTTGACCTCTTCCTGCCTTATTACTGATTTATCCCTAATTTCTTCAATGTGCTCCAGGCTGGACTTCAACTCTTGATTATTCAGCTTAAGCCAATCCTCCAAACCTTGCCTTGCAAGCTGAACTCTAGGTGAAGGGACTTCAAACTCAACTGGAATAAGGGATTCTGAGCCATGAGAAAGTATGAATGAAGTTTCACCAGTTGCGGATGAAGGTGTTTTTCTTAAGGACGAGAGGATTGAAGGAAGTTGATCAGCCCAACTTCCTTTGAGATTCTGCACTTTCTTCTTAAGTAAGTTGAGGACCTGCTAGTTGGCTGCTTCAACTTGGCCGTTGCTTCTGGGATGATGGACTGATGCAAACCGCGGCTCTGTTCCGATCTGCTTGCAAAAACAAATCATCTCTGCATTGTTGAACTGTTGCCCGTTGTCGGTGATTATTGCCATTGGTATTCCATTCTGGTAGACAATCTCTCCCCAAATGAAATTCTTGACGACCTGAGTTGTTGTCTTTGCCAATGACTTTGCTTCAATCCACTTGCTGAAGTAATCAATCATCACTATGATAAAGCACCGTTGTCTACTTGCCATGGGAAAAGGACCAATGAGATCCATCCCCTAAACTACAAAGGGCCAAGGAGTTGCGATTGATCTGAGGGACTGAGCAGCTTGATGCTAAAGTGGAGCAAACTTCTAGCACTGAACACATTTTCTGGCATAGGCCTCAGAATCTTTCTTCATGGTAGGCCAGAAATAACCCTGCTGTAGGATCCGTCTTTCTAAGGTTCTTGCTCCTGAGTGACTTCCACACTCACCAGAATGAACTTCTTGCAAAATAGTCGGAGCTTCTTCTTCTGAAACACACCAAGCCATAACAGACAGGAAGGTTTTTCTGTAAAGGACACCTGCCACAAAGTATTAGTGAGCTGCTTTTATCTTGAAGTTTTTCTGATCTTTAATCGAGTGATGGAAGTTTCCTGTTGAAAGGTAAAAAATGAATGGATCCATCCTGGAGGGATGCTGATCAACCTGCATCAACTCTTCCTCATCCACTATCGGGTGCAAAAGTTCAGAAGTTGTTCCCCTTGATGGAAGTCCATGCTTAACAAGAATATCTGCCTCCTCATTTTCTATTCTATGGATGTGCACAATGGTAAAGCTTTTGAATTTGCCAACTTCTACTTTCACAAGAGCAAGATACTTCTTCAAGATTGGCTCTCCGGTCTCAAAGTTACCAAGGCCCTATGATGCCATCACCAGAGAATCAGTCTTGATATGGACATGATCAATTCCGAGCTCTCTTGCAAGCCTCAAGCTTGCTAACAAGGCTTCATACTCTGCCTGGTTATTTCTTACTGGAAAATAGAACTTGATTGTCTGCTCAAGTTTAATGTCATTTGGGTTGATCAGAACCACTCTTGCTCCCGAAGAATTTCTTCCTGAGGCACCATCAACATAGATGGTTCAAGCCAAAGGAGACCTTTCTTCTTGATCAGAACTGGACTCTGTTGTATCAATCAGGAAGTCTGCTGGAACTTGATCTTTGATAGTTGTCCTGGGCACATAAGAAATTTCAAACTCACTCAATTTTATTGCCTGTTTGGTTAATCTGACAGAATTCTCCGGTTTCTCCAACACACTTTTCAAAGGCTGATTAATGACAACTTGAATTGAATGCGACTGGAAGTAAGGATGGAGTCTGCGAGCAGACATAACCAGTGCTAAGGCCAACTTTTCCAGAATCGGATATCGTGTCTTTACATCTTTTAGAATATGGCTAACATAATAAATTGGGAACTGCTTCTTGTTCTCTTCTTGAAGAAGAACTGAGCTGACCGCCTCTGGGCCAACTCCCAGGTATAAGAATAACTTCTCCCCTGATCGGGGACTCTGAAGCAACGGTGTTGAAGTCAGCTGCTTCTTTAACTGTTCAAAAGCCTGAGAACACTCTTCTGTCCACTCAAATTTGGACGCTCCCCGAAGAGTCTTAAAGAAAGAAGCACTCTTGTCACCAACTTGAGAGAGGAACCTTCCGAGACCTGCCACCCTCCCCACTAACTGTTGAACTTCCTTGGTGAACGGGGAGGAGCCATATCAAGAATGGCTTTAACCTTGTCTGGATTGGGGGCAAGCACATCTGGAGTAAGGAGTTGACCAAGGAACTTCCCACTTACTCGCCGCAAATGTACACTTTGACGGGTTGAGCTTCATCTTGAATCTCCGTAGAGTAGAGAAAGTCTCTGCTAGATCTTACAGGTGAAGTGAAAAAGACTTGCTTTTGATCAAGATATAATCCATATACACCTCAAGGTTTCTACCTTTTTGTTGCTTAAACACATGATCCATCATCCGTTGATAGGTTGCACAAGCATTTTTAAGCCCAAAGAGCATCACGAGGTAACAGTAACAACCATCATTGGTATTGAATGACGTGTGAGAAACGTCAGATTTATGCATTCTTATTTGGTGGTAACCAGAAAATGCATCTACAAAACTCATAGAGGAGTACCCTACCGTAGAATCAAGTAAAGAATCTATCCGAGGCAAGGGGTAACAATCTTTGGGGCACGCTTTATTAAGTTTCATGAAATCTACACACATGCGCCATTTCCCTCCTGGGTTTTTAAACATTACAACGTTGGATATCCAAGAATGACATTGAATTTCATCAATAAAATTTGCTTTGAGGAGCTTCGAGACCTCCTCTCTTATGGGACCAGCAAGCTTCGTTGCCACATCTCTTTTCTTCTGCTGTACAGGCTTGAAATTAGGACGAACATTGAGATGATGGTAGGCAATGTCTGGATCAATGCCTGACATGTCCTCCACTGACCAAGCGAAGACATCCAGGTTCTTTAGTAAACACGAGATCAACTCGGCCTTCTGATCTTCGGGCAACTCTGAGTTGATGGAGAGCTTCCTCTCCTACCACTCAGCAATGGGGACTCCTTGCGTCACCTGGGCAGGTTCCAGGTGAGCTCTTTCTCTATCTGCAGCAGTTTCTGAACTAGGAGAGGCTTCTGCTGTAGACCCCCGCCCTCCCGGACCCCAAAACACGACACGAAGGGGGAGTCTTATGCACAGAACAGCAGCCTTGTGGTAGCGTTAGCACACGGGCTAACATGTACCACAAGATGCCTATTCCGCCGGCTACAAGAATATCAATATAACATGTCAACCCAACCAAAATATAATAAGCAAGAGAAGCCAAATCCACACTAAGCATATAGTCCAAATACATCAATAAAGGAGAAGCTAAAACATGCTTCTACAATATATCAGAGTACAGCTAAACATTGCCCAAACGGGCTACATCAGAGTATGAAAATGCTAACATTAGTAACCGACGGTAGCGACAGCACCGTCCCCTCAGGCCCTGTCGTCCTGGCCTGGCTGTCCTGCTGGAATGCCTACTGCTGCTCTACCTGCGGGGTGGCCTCCTAAAAAGGAATACGTAGCAACCGTTAGTTGAAACGACTAAGTGGTTTCACATCCGCTCCCCCGGCGACTCCTCGGCACCGGACAGGGAAAAAGGAATAATAGAACAATATATAATAAGTATAAAAGGTACAAGCATGTGGCAAGGTACATGAGTATCAATGTATAAAATAGCAGTTCTACAAGAGCTATCAATGTATAAACTAACAATTCTACAAGGGCTAGTATAACATCAGGTGTAAGAAAACTACAGCAGGTAAGTAACTTAAATTATAAGGATGCCCATACAAGCATATAAGTTAAGGGTCGATTTGCATAAAGTAACTCATCGTATAAGAGTGCCCATACAAACTTATACGATGAGGATCTTGTTGTGCAATGATATAAAATGGTATGTATGCTATGCATTGACTCACCCATGCACACCCATGCAACCGCTATGTCGACATAGACCATTAGTTCCCACTTTTCGAGCAGGTAGCTAACCTCTCAGGCATCAGCCGCCGTGGCCAGGCGGTGATAGTAGAACGGGCGTCTCTACTACTAGGCGGGTATCCACACTACTCACCTAGGCCTTCGTACGCCTCAACGCTAAGACCACAACAGCGGAGCCCATGCATACTATGTCCCAGCGGGAGCCTCGGGTAGATGTGCACCAAGGACCAAGCCCCGAACTGACCTTATGTGAACCGGAAGGAGCCTCGAAGTTAGCATGAGGACCAAGCCAAACCGTTCACCTGGCACAGAAGGAGCCCCGGGACGTGAACACCGAGGACCAAGCCTAACAGCCCAAAGTCTAACTGTCGACTCCCGTCGGTGTGACAACTGGCGAGCCTATAGACCTGCCACACTATCCTTTACCCAGGATTACGACAACGCGTGTCGACTCACACCACATGAAAATTCCACATCATCGTGGCATGGAAGGAGCCTCGGATGAAGGCACGAGGATTAAGCCCAACCATCCACCTGCCACGGAAGGAGCCCCGGGACGTGGACACTGAGGACCAAGCCCAACTGTCTGTTTGTCTCATCTCAAGCTATCCAAGCTTGCGACGGTCAACACCGCACTTAAAACCTTTCACAATACTACCCGTAGGGAGACAACGCTCTAAGTATTGGACTACTAAACTCATTCCATTGGTCAAACATACGCATGGCCATAATTTATTCTTCCACATGACTTTCCAAATGATGACAACATAATATAAACATGATGCGCATATAAAGATCTATCAATCCTCCAAAAATACAACATATTATAAACATGAAGCGCATAAATAACCATATATCAATTTCTATCAAGTCAATTCGTTTAAGTAAGCTTGGTTCGCAATTGGATTATATGAAATTTGACTAATAAACTTCATCAATCATGCATCTAAAATGATTAATCATAAAAGAGTTCATCCAAGTCAAGTAACTTGCAATATTAATTCCACCGAACCCAAATCCATATTATTTAAAACCCAGAATTTAGGTACAGAGTAATCTGGACAGCAAATTCGACCGGAGATTCCTGAGGCTACGGGAATCCGGTGAAGGTGTGTAACTCCTTGATGGAAAGGTCTTTCCGTGGGCTACAACTTTCGTATTCAAACCTCAACCCAGATTTGATATTATCCTATTTGAAATCAGACTTGAAGCCCGCTGCGAACAGAACACAATTTTTGCATGCAGGATTTATCGAACACCATTTTCGTTCAGACTTTCCCGTGGCTACAAACGTCGCCTGAAGTCGTGCAGCGACTTGTTGGAAAGTTATTTTCAAGGGCTTCGACTTTCGTGTTTAGCAGAAAGCCCGGATCTGGACATATCACACCAAACAATGGCCACAAAGTTCGCTGTGCGCAGAATACAGATTCTGCACGCATCTTAAGGCAGAATGAATGACATCGGTTCATCTTCCTACTCAAGGAGATCTTCCCAAATCATTCCAGAAAACCTCCTCCCTTATTCAACCTCAAGAGGCCAATACCCTTCACGAAACCATCCCCTGTCATCACATAGAAGGAGGGAGTGGTTGAAGGGATCTAAAACCTAGGACACAAGTCCTAGCATGGCCTTTCCTAGAAAACTCCTCCTCTCCATCACGACTCTCTTGAGTTGATGTCTCGCCTAGGAAAATAACTATAGATCTAGCACCAAGGGAGAGGGTAGGAAACTCACTTCACTTCTAGCAGTTCCATTTCTGGCCATAGACCTTGTGATTCTTCGCGGTGACATCCTCTCTTCTACGGCGATGGCGGATCTCCTTCCCTAGATATTCCTCCAGTAAACTCTCCTTCTCCACAGGACTTCTCTCAGAAAAATACGGCTGGGAGGAAGAGTGAAACGGCTAGGGTTTTTCCACTGTTCCTTATATATATGATGTGACACGGGTAGGGACACGCCCGTGTCCTTACCCGTGTCCCGCTCGGGCGAAGCATTACAGGCGGTTATGTTATCGGTTCGATCTAAAATGGCAGATAGGACGTACACGCCCGTGTCAGTCAAGTCACACCCGTGATATGGGTCGTGACACCTAAATCGTCGAACTCAACTATCGAGAATTCTTCGAACTCACTTAAAATCGTCGAATGGAGGTCACGCCCATGGTCACGCCCGTGACATAGGGTGTGTAACCCTCTCACTTGATAACCAACCACCTACATGAGTACCTTGGGCACCTACTCGAGTACCTTCAGTCACGTCCCTGGGTCACGCCCGTGACCCAGGGCATGTAACCCAGTTTACTCGAGTACTTTGAAAACTACTCGAGCTACCTCGACAGCTACTCGAGTACCTTCAGTCACGCCCCTGGGCACGCCCGTGACCCAGCGCGTGTAACTCATTTTACTCGAGTATTTTGGAACTACTCTAGTAACCTCGGCAGCTACTCGAGTACCTTCAGTCCTGCCCCTAGGACAAGACCGTGACCCAGGGCGTGTAACCCATTTTACTCGAGTATTTTGAAAACTACTCGAGTAACCTAGGCAGCTACTCGAGTACCTTCATTCACGCCCCTGGGTCAAGCCCGTGACCCAGGGCATGTAACCCATTTTACTCGAGTATTTTGAAAACTACTCGAGTAACCTCGGCAGCTACTCGAGTACCTTCAGTCACGCCCCTGGGTCACGCCCGTGAACCAGGGCGTTTAACCCGCTCTGGACTAACTTCTCCAGTTCACAAGTGCCGCCTTTTTTCCTCCACTTTCCTGAACTCAAGCCTGCCTTCCTGGCTCAAAACTCACATGGGGGCCTAGCGCGAATCGGGACGTTACAAATCCTATAAACAAAATAAAAGATTTTGTCCCCGAAATCAGGCTAGGGCTATGGGGAAGACAAGTATACAGAAAATAAATTTGCCTTTAAACAAAATTACATGGACCATTGTAACAATCCGCACCGGCTCTACTCGCACAGACCTGTCCGACGCCACTACACCATCAATGGTGGGAATATATTGATCGGGCCGCAACAGCGCCTTTTGAAGCGACGACACAAGGAACACGTCGTGGAGATTCTCTAGTTCTGGTGGTAACTCCAACTGATAGGACAACGGGCCAATCCTTTTTAAAATAGTATAAGGTCCAACATATCTTGGGCTGAGCTTTTTCACACCACGAACCCATGACACTCCATGCATCGGTCGGATCTTCAGAAACACTTTATCTCCCACTTGAAACTCCACCATTAGGTGCTTTGCATTATAATACTTCGCATGTCGACTTTGAGCCTCCAACATACGATCTCGTATCAGCCTAACCACTGCATTGGTATCATCAATATACTCAATACCCAAGGTCTTCGGGTCTTCATCTTGCACCCAAGACAAGGGGGTTCTACACCTTCTACCATAAAGCGCTTCATGAGCTGCCATACCGATGCTCGTTTGATGACTGTTGTTGTAAGAGAATTCTACCAGTGGTAAGAGCCTTTCCCATGGCTGTCCTCTATCCAACACACATAATCTCAATAGATCCTCCAGTGTTCTGATGGTCCTCTCAGACCTCCCGTCCGTCTGAGGATGAAATGCGGTGCTGAAGGTAAGGCGTGAGCCCAAATACGCATGTACCGCCTTCCACTCCTTGGAAGTAAAGCGACCATCACGGTCAGAAACGATCGTCTTAGGCACGCCGTGATATCGTACAAACTGCTCCACTAAGAGGCGTACCAAGACGTCCACGTGAGCCTCTTTCTTCATGGGAATGAATCGGGCTACTTTTGTCAGCCGATCAACAATAACCCACACCGAATCATTCCCGGAGCGTGAGCGAGGTAGCTCATGGACAAAGTCCATGGAGATATCCTCGAACTTCCATTCGGGGATGGGCAATGACTACAACAAACCACCGGGACTCCTACATTTAGCCTTCACTCTTTGACAAGCTTCACAATGAGTAACATAATACCGGACATCCTTCTTCATTCCCGGCCAACACATGGTCTTCCGCAAACCAACATACATCTTAGCAATACCCGGGTGCACTGAATATTGAGAGCTATGTGCCTCTCTCAAGATATCCTCCCGGATTTTACCACCCTTGGGAATGTTGAGCCGACCGCGAAAGTAAATAAGGCCGTCTTTAAGTGTATACTCGTCGGTAGTTCCTTCTTCTATTGATTTAATTGCCTGGGCCAAAGCCGCATCCATTCCTTGCTCCACCTAAATCCGGTCCCGAATATCACAAATTATGCTCATGCTTGCCAAAAATTTTGTATACTCTGCCGATGGAGCCTTGAATATCAAGGTAATATCCATCTCTTTGATCATCCGAGCCAACTCCATGCTCATCAACCGAGACTCTAGGCTAGAGCCTGGCACTTTTCTACTCAACGCATCAGCCACCGAGTTCACCTTTCCGGGGTGGTAGTTCATGGTAAACTCATAGTCGCATAGAAATTCTAACCACAGCCGTTGCCTCAAGTTCAACTCCTTCTGTGTATGAACATACTTCAAGTTTTTATGATCCGAAAAGATCTCGCAGTGGACGCCGTATAGATAGTGCCTCCAAACCTTTGAGGCGAACACCACTGCTCCCAACTCCAAATCGTGGACCGGGTAATTGATTTCATGCTTCTTCAGTTGCCTTGAAGCATAAGCAATCACATGCCCGTGCTGCATCAATACCGCTCCCATCCCTTGATATGACGCGTCCATGTAAACTTGAAATCCTTCCTTCCCAGATGGAAGTGCAAGGATTGGGGCGGAGGTAAGTCTATCCTTCAACTCTTGAAATGCCGCTTCACATTGAGGTGTCCACTCAAATGGCGCACCCTTCTTCGTCAAGGAGGTAAGAGGAAGGGCAATCTTGGAGAACCCTTTTACGAACTTGCGGTAGTACCCGGCAAGTCCAAGAAAACTCCGTACATCGGACGCCGATTTCAAGGGCGACCATTCCTTCACGGCACATACCTTGGCCGGATCCACCGCCAGTCCAGCTCCACTGATTACATGGCCTAAGAAAGCAACCTCTTTGAGCCAAAATTCACATTTGCTGAACTTGGCGAACAAAGCGTGCTCTTTTAATTTCTTCAGAACCAAGGCCAGGTGCTCGGTATGCTCCTCCTCCGTCTTTGAGTAGACCAGTATATCGTCGATGAAGATGATGACGAAGACGTCGAAATAGGGTTCGAATACCTTGTTCATTAGGATCATGAAAGCCGAAGGGGCATTTGTGGGCCCAAATAGCATTACCGTGAACTCATACAACTCATATCTTGAACTGAAGGCCGTCTTCTGGATGTCCTCCTCCTGTATCCTCAATTGATAGTATCCCGAGCGCAAGTCCAGCTTAGAAAACCAATGCGCTCCCACTAGTTGATCGAACAACTCGTCGATCCAAGGAAGCAGATAAGTGTTCCGCACCGTCATCCGGTTGAGTTCTCGATAGTCTATACACAAGCGCAGGGTTCCATCCTTCTTCTTCACAAACAATACAGGGGCTCCCCAGTGTGACGAACTAGGGCGAACGAAGCCTGACTCCACCAATTATTGCAATTGAACTCTAAACTCCGCGAGTTCCTTTGGGGCCATTCGGTAAGGGGCCTTGGATACAGGCTTGGCACCCGGTACTAGATTAATCCGGAAATCGACTTATCTATGAGGGGGTAAACCTGGTAGTTTCTCTGGAAACACCTCGGGGAAGTCCCGCACTACCCGAACATCTTTTACCTCTAATGCTACCTCCTTCAACTCAAACTAGATCATGAAGACCTCATCCCCTTTAATATGGGCCTTTACAGCCTGAACTGAAGATAAGAGCATACGGGGTGCGAAATTAATCCCTTGGAAGATAACCTCGGTGTCCCCATATCTAAAATAGATTTTTTCTCCGTGCAGTCGATCCTCGCGAAGTGCCAATTCAACCACGCCATGCCCAAAATGATGTCGAACTCCGGCATCTTCAGGACCGTAGCAGGCGTATTGAAAGCCCTTCCTTCAATAAATATCTCAAACTGTCCCTTGGCAGTAGCGATCATCTCCGAGCCGTCCGGGAGGCGCACTCGTCGTGCTATTTCAGTGAAATATTTCACACCCTCTATGCCTTTAATGAAATCCTCGGACACAAAGGAGTGTGAGGCACCGGTATCGAATCGAGTGTAGGTCGGTTTCTCACTAACCATTATGCCTAAGCATCAAAATTATGAAGGCTCAAGCTAGATTCCTAGAAAAAAAACTTAGGCAGACTAAGGACGAATGCTTAATTTCTTCCTCGTAGTCCTCGTCCTTGAGCTGGGTCCTGCTTCAATTACTCCTTCAGCGAGTCTCTTAACGCTTGTCTGAACACCCAAAAGACCCTCTTCCAACCACTTTACCATATCCATTATCTCCACCAAGCTCAAGTCTCCTATAAACAAAAGTGGTTGTCCTATGAAATCTGCCATGTCTATTATCTCCGTTAGATTCAAAATCCGCTATAAACAAAAGTGCTTGCCCTAGGGGATCTCGCAAGACTTTATACCATAGTTTTAAATACTTTGGGTCGTCCAAACTTGGAAGATCGATGTATAAAGGTATGTACCTAAGGTCAGGTTGGCTAATCGTAGGGTTAAAGTTAGACATACCTAGTGTGAATTACATATGGGCACACCACTGCTTCCGCTAAGTCAGTTTGTCCTCAAGCTGACTAATCGAACGGGGGTGGCACCATTATTGAATGACTTCTTAGTGGAGTATCGTGGCAAACTGATACCATTTGTGGAACCCCTCCCCCTCCCGGACCCCAAAACACTGCATGAAGGGGGTGTCTTATGCCCGGAACAGCCACCTTGCGGTACCGTTAGCACGCGGGCTAACCTGTACCACAAGACGCATATTCCGCCGGCTATAACAATATCAATATAACATGACAACCGAACCAAAATATAATAAGCAAGAGAAGCCAAATCCACACTAAGCATATAGTCCAAATATATCAATAATGGAGAAGCTAAAACATGCTTCTACAATATATCAGAGTACAACTAAACATTGCCCAAACGGGCTACATCAGAGTATCAAAATGCTAACATCAGTAACCGATGGTAGCGACGGCACCATCCCCTCAGGCCCTGTCATCCTGGCCTGGCTGTCCTGCTGCAACGCCTGCTGCTGCTCTACCTGCGGGGTGGCCTCCTAAAAAGGAAGACATAGCAACTGTTAGTCGAAACGACTAAGTTGTTTCACATCCGCTCCCCCGGCGACTCCTCGGCACCGGGCGGGGAAAAAGGAATAATAGAATAATATATAATAAGTATAAAAGGTACAAACAGGTGGTAAGGTACATGAATATCAATGTATAAAGTAGTAGTTATACAAGAGCTATCAATGTATAAACTAACAATTTTACAAGAGCTAGTATAACATCAAGTGTAAGAAAACTACAGCAGGTAAGTAACTTAACTTATAAGGATGTACATACAAGCTTATAAGTTAAGGGTCGATTTGCATAAAGTAACTCATCGTATAAGAGTGCCCATACAAACTTATACGATGAGGATCTTGTTGTGCAATGATATGAAATGGTATGTATGTTATGCAATGACTCACCCATGCACACCCATGCAACCGCTATGTCGACATAGACCATTAGTTTCCACTTTTTGAGCAGGTAGCTAAGCACTCAGGCATCAACCACCATGGCCAGGCAGTGACAGTAGAGCGGGCGTCTCTACTACTAGGCGGGTATCCACACTACTTCACCTAGGCCTCCGTACGCCTCAACGCTAAGAACACAACAGCGGAGCCCATGCGTACTATGGCCCAGTAGGAGCCTAGGGTAGATGTGCACCGAGGACCAAGCCCCGAACTGACCTTGTGTGACACGGAAGGAGCCTCGGAGTGAGCACGAGGACCAAGCCCAACCGTTCACCTGGCACAGAAGGAGGCTCGGGACGTGAACACCGAGGACCAAGCCCAACCACCCAAAGTCTAACTGTCGACTCCCGTCGGTGTGACGATTGGCGAGCCCGTAGACCTGCCATATTATCCTTAACCCAGGATTACGACACCGTATGTCGACTCACACCACATGCAAATTCCACAGCATCGTGGCATGAAAGGAGCCTCGGATGAAGGCACGAGGACCAAGCCCAACCATCCACCTAGCACGCAAGGAGCCCCGGGACGTGGACACCGAGGACCAAGCCCAATCGTCCGTTTATCTCATCTCAAGCTATCCAAGCTTGCGACGGTCAACACCGCATTTACAACCTTTCACAATACTTCCCGTAGGGAGACAACGCTATAAGTATTGGACTACTAAACTCATTCCATTGGTCAGACATACTCATGGCCATAATTTATTCTTCCACATGACTTTACAAATGATGACAACATAATATAAACATGATGCGCATATAAATATCTATCAATCCTCCGAAAATACAACATATTATAAACATGAAGCGCATAAATAACAATCTATCAATTTCTATCAAGTCAATTCGTTTAAGTAAGCTTGCTTTGCAATTGGATTATATGAAATCTGACTAATAAACTCCATCAATCAAGCAACTAAAATGATTAATCCTAAAAGAGTTCATCCAAGCCAAGTAACTTGCAATATTAATTCCACCGAACCCAAATCCATATTATTTAAAACCAAGACTTTAGGTACAGAGTAATCTGGACAGCAACTTTGACCGGAGATTCCTGAGGCTACGGGAATCCGGTGAAGGCGTGTAACCCTCGATGGAAAGGTCTTTCCGTGGGCTACAACTTTTATATTCAGACCTCAACCCAGATTTGATATTATCCTATTTTAAATCAGACTTGAAGCCCGCTGCGTACAGAACACAATTTCTACATGCAGTATTTATCGAACACCATTTTTGTTCAGACTTTCCTGTGGCTACAGATGTCGCCTGAAGTCGTGCAGCCACTCGTTGGAAAGGTATGTTCAAGGGCTTCGACCTTCGTGTTTAGCCGAAAACCCGTATCTGGCCATATCACACCTAACAATGGCCACAAAGTTCACTGCGCGCAGAATACAGATTCTGCACACATCTTAAGGCGGAATGAATGACATCGGTTCATCTTCCTCCTCGAGGCAATCTTCCCAAATCATTCCAGAAAACCTCCTCCCTTATTCAACCTCAAGAGGCCAATACCCTTCACGAAACCATCCCCTATCATCACATAGAAGGAGGGAGTGGTTGAAGGGATCTAAATCCTAGGACACAAGTCCTAGAATGGCCTTTCCTAGAAAACTCTTCCTCTCCATCAAGACTCTCTTGAGTCAATGTCTCACCTAGGAAAATAACTATAGATCTAGCACCAAAGGAGAGGGTAGGAAACTCACTTCACTTCCAGCGGTTCCATTTTCGGCCATAGACCTTGTGATTCTTCACGGCGGCATCCTCTCTTCTACGGCGATGGCGGATCTCCTTCCCTAGATCTTCCTCCAGTAAACTCTCCTTCTCCACAGGACTTCTCTCAGAAAAATATGGCTTGGAGGAAGAGTGAAACGGCTAGGGTTTTTCCACTGTTCCTTATATATATAATGTGACACGGGTAGGGACACGCCTGTGTCCTTAACCGTGTCCCGCTCGGGCAAAGCGTTATAGGCGGTTATGTTGTCGGTTCGATCTAAAATGGCAGATAGGACGTACACGACCGTGTTAGTCAAGTCACGCCCGTGACATGGGGCATGACACCTAAATCGTCGAACTCAACTATCGAGAATTCATCGAACTCACTTGAAATCATCGAACGGAGGTCACGCCTGTGACATAGGGCGTGTAACCCTCTCACTCGAGAACCAACCACCTACTCGAGTACCTTGGGAACCTACTCGAGTACCTTTAGTCATGCCCCTGGGTAACGCCCGTGACCTAGGGCGTGTAACCCACTTTACTCGAGTACTTTGAAAACTACTCGAGCTATCTCGACAGCTACTCGAGTACCTTCAGTCACGCCCCTGGGCACGCCCGTGACGCAGGGCATGTAACTCATTTTACTCGTGTACTTTGGAACTACTCGAGGAACCTCGGCAGCTACTCGAGTACCTTCAGTCATGCCCCTGGGTCACGCCCGTAACCCAGGGCGTGTAACCCATTTTACTCGAGTATTTTGAAAACTACTCGAGTAACCTCAGCAGCTACTCGAGTACCTTCAGTCACGCCCCTAGGTCACGCCCGTGACCCAGGGCATGTAACCCATTTTACTCGAGTATTTTGAAAACTACTCGAGTAACCTCGGCAGCTACTCGAGTACCTTCAGTCACGCCCCTGGGTCACGCCCGTGACCCAAGGCGTGTAACCCACTCTGGACTAACTTCTCCAGTACATAAGTGCCGCCATTTTTCCTCCACTTTCCTGAACTCAAGCCTGCCCTCCTAGCTCAAAACTGGCATGGGGGCCTAGCGCGAATCGGGACGTTACATCTGCAGCTGCTGCTGGAGCAATGGGAGGACTGGCTTCAGTCATGTTGACAGTGCGAACATAACATTCCCTTGCTCGCCTTGGGTCACTTCTGACCCTGCACATCCTTCCATCAGCAAAAAACTTGATCGCGAGGTGGTAAGTAGAATCCACCGCTTGGTATTTATTCAGCAAGGGTCTGTCGAATATGGCGTGGTAACTACTGGGAGCATCAACCACTATGAATTGAACCCGCATGGTTGCTCCTCCAAGATTTACTGGTAGGGTGACGCTTCCTTCGACTTCTTTTCTCTCACCAGAGAAGCCATAGAGTGGACCTTCGGTGGAAAGCAGAGGCTTTCCAGTCTTTAGGGCCTCAAAGGTTAATTTGAATAATAGGTTGACTGAGCTGCTAGTATCAATGAGAATCCTGTCAATCGTAAAATCTCCAATAATTGCCTTAATCACGATGACATCATCAATCGGATTTGCTGTTTTAGGCAGATCAGCTTGGACAAAAGTGATGTCGTCCCCTGATGGAGCAGAGGAAGAGGCAACCTCTGCTCGAGTGACCCTTATAGTTGAGGACTTCCGAGTAGACTCGGTTCCTGCTCCACCATGAATGAAGAAGAGCCACCCCAGGACTCCCTCATCATCTGCATCAAAACATTCAACTATAACTTTGATAGGCCCCAGACGGCCTTCATCCTCTACCTCCATACACTCCTGGTAGGCTTCAGCTACCTCCTTGCCCTTGGAGGTAGAAGGCTTCGAAGAAGATTCCTTCTTACTCAAGTCAATCTTTCCCTCAACAAGCAATTTTTGTTTCAACAGACGAATGGCTTTGCAGTCTTCGGTTAAGTGACCCTTCTCTTTGTGAAACTGGCAGAACTGTGCGTTGTTCCTTGGCCTCCATTCTCTCTGAGGCCCTTTTTTCTTCTCATCTGATTTCTTCTGCAAGATCTGGATTACTTCATCAAGATCCAGACCTGTAATCTCCTCCACGGAGTTGGTATCACACAGGCTTGGAGCAGGCCGGACTGCTTGCTGAATAATGGGAAGCGCTTACAGCGGTATGGCGGGAGTGGCAGCCAATGGAAATATCTGATCTTGAAACTGTTGATGGCCGAGGAAGGGTTTTTTGTGGCAGAAATTCCGGCCCCTTTGAGAAGGAGGCTGGAAATCAGGGCGAGGAGGTTTGCTGTGATGGTGGTTACTATGAGAAGAAGAGCCGGAAGCATCCCTTCCTTCAGCCTTAGCTGTCAGGGATGAGACATAGGTTGGGTTGGCATTCTCGCCTTCAATGAAGCAATTAACCATGGCTATCAACTCCTGGTATGTTGCTAGTGCCTTCGTTGTTGCTTTGAATTTCAGAGTGCCTTCCCGGAGGCCATGAATCAAGGCAACCTTATAGTAATCGGGGTTCAAGTTCCTCACCCCGTGAATCTCTTTCTGGAAGTGATCAATGAACCGCGCAATCGATTCGTTTTCCCTTTGCTTGATTTCGAAGAGAGCAGCCGGTCCATCTTTTCCCTTTTTCGAGGTAGCAAACCTCAGCAAAAGTTTGCTGCGAAGCTCAGCGAAGGAAGAAATCATGCCCGAAGGCAGCTCATAAAACCACTCTCTCGCATGTCCTTCGAGAATGGTAACCAAAAGCTTGTATTTGATGGCGTCGGAGAGGCATCTCAGAGCAACAACCCCTTCGAATGCCTGAAGATGGGCGACCGGATCAGTCTCCCCTGATTAGAAGGAAGGCGGGGTTCTCTGAAGTTACTTGGAGCCGATTCCCATCGGATTCGATCGACAAAGGGAGACGGAGTCTCAAACTCAGGGTAAAAAGGGTGGACTGGAGCCGGAGAGTCCGCGGGCTCGGCGGACTTGCGATCCATGAAATGGAGCTGGCGGGCAGGAGTGCCCCTAGCTGCCTCCCTGAAAATTTCATGAAGGAGGCGAACTGCTGCTCCTGAGGATGCAGAGGAGCGGCGGACTGAGCGGGATGGTGAGGAGTGACTGGAGATTTCCAAAGTGGAGCTCGGCGAGCTGGGGTCTGGCGGACTGGCGAGTCTGCAGGCTCTGCTGTAGCCTCGGGAGCAAGCTGATGGGTCAACCCAAGCAAATCCTAGCTGATTGTATCAAGACTCTGATCGATCACTCTGTGAGACCGCTCAGCCTCAAAACGAGCCTGTTCGATGGCATCCCAGAGAGAATCTTCTGAAGATTTGGAGCGGTCTGAGTAGCGAGCTCGGCGGTCTGACATGTCTATCCACTGTATTCGAAATACTACTCGAATCTGAAGGTCACATGTTAATTATTGTTGCACGAAAACGGGAAGGGAGTCGAGCACCACCAGCTAATGGTTCGAGCACCGGTGAAAAGAAGGGAAAAGGGAAACTGCGAGTAGCAATCTACTAAGCAGACGAGAGCAGAAAGAAGAGCAGGTCCATGAGCCACGGCAACAACAGACTTCGCCCGTCGTGGCCTGAATACCTCTCTTGCAACGAGCTTTCCTTTGATTGAAGAAGGGTGGTTATAGAATTGATTACAAGTGGAGCAAAGGAAAAGGGCAAGAGCTGAGCAAGCTGGAGTCTACAAAGCCTGAGATTCGAGTCCGCAACCTTTAACAGGTAGGCTCCAACGCACGAGTAAGCCTGCTTTGGGTGCACCACTTCCCCCCTATTTATAGAACGGGGGCCTACCCAAACGGGCAGGGTTAAAATAACCGGCTGCACGGGGTACAAGAGAACTGGGCAGCGGTTACGGGAAGCAAAAAAGAAAGAACACGCCAGTCCGCGCAAAGGGGATGGACTGGGCTCGCGGGCTGAGGCTTCCGTCTGCTGCTACAAGGTGCGATCCTGCTGGATGACTGCGGCCTGGGCGGACGGTACACTGAGTCTGCTGAAGAGGTATCAATCCAGAGCTCCAAAGGCATGCCAAACTGGGCAGACGAAGCACTAAGTCCGCCACTGAGGGGATCAACATTATGACTGCTGAATGCACCTGCTCTGCCGAGCTGGGCGGACTGCCAAACCAAGTCCGCCTCTGACAAGCCTGGGACCTTGGAACTATGCCAGGGCTTCGCCAGGCTGGGCGGACTGCCAAATTGAGTCTGCGGCTAATGAAGTAGGTGACCTTGGAATCTTATACATGTTGCAGACTGAGGGGTTAACAGTACTCACGTTATATACCAATTTACCTGCTTTTGCTTCTCTTTGGAGAGATTAACAGATGTTTGTGAGTTCTCTTTAGGAACTCAAGTTATATTTTAAATGTACCTATTTTTGATCTCTCTTTTGTACAAATTAGCAGTTGTTTGCGTGTTCAATTCGGGTACTCGCGTTATATTTTAAATTTACCTGTTTTTGACTTCTCTTTTAGGTATATTAGCATGTCTTCGCGAGTTAACTTCAGGTACTCGTGTTATATTTTAAATTCCTCTGCTTTTGAATTCTCTTTTGTAGAGATTAGCAGGTGTTTGTGAGTTCACTTCAGTGACTCTCGTTATTTTTTAAATTTACCTACTTTTGTTTTCTCTTTTTGAGAGATTAGTAGTTATTCGGGAGTTCACTTCTATAACTCGCGATTTATTTAAAAATAGCCTGCTTTTGAGTTCTCCTTTGTAGAGTTTAGCTAGTATTCACGAGTTCTCTTCAGGTACTCGCATTATATTTTAAATTTACTTTCTTTTGACCTATCGTATATAGAGTTTAGTAGGTGTTCCTGAGCTAAATCCAGGTACTCATATTATATTTTAAATTTACCTATTTTTGACTTTTCTTTGGTAGAATTTAGCAGGTGTTTGGGTTCACTCCAGGTACTCGCGTTATATTTTAAATTTTAAATATAACGTGAGTACCAGAAGTGAACTCGTGAAAACTTTTTCATATCTCCAAAAGTGAAGTTAAAAGTAGGTAAATTTAAAACATAACGCAAGTACCTGAAGTGAACTCGAGAACACTGCTAATCTCTGCAAAGGATAAGTCAAAAGCTTGTAAATTTAAAATATGACACGAGTACCTGAATCTAACTCGCAAACTCCTGCTAATTTCTGCAAAATAGAGGTCAAAAATAGGTAAATTTAAAATATAACGCGAGTACCTGAAGTGAACATGCAAAAACCTGTTAATCTTTCCAAAGGAGAAGTCAAAAGCAGGTAAATTTAAAATATAACGCAAGATACTGATGTGGAATCATGAACACCAGCTAATTTTTACCGAAGAGAAGTCAAAAGCAGGTAAATTTAAAATATAACACGAGTGCCTGAAGTGAACACGTGAACACCTGTTATTTTTTTTACAAAAGAGAGGTCAAAAGAAGGTAAATTTAAAATATAACGTAAGTAACTGAAGTAAACTCGCAAACACCTACTAATCTCTACAAAGGAGAAGTCGAAAGCAAGTAAATTTAAAATATAACACGAGTACCTAGAGTGAACCCGCAAACACCTGTTAATCTCTACCAAGGAGAAGTCAAACACATGTAAATTTAAAATATAACATGAGTACCTGGAGTTACCTCACGAACACCCACTAATCTCTATATAAGAGAGATCAAAAGTATGTAAATTTAAAATATAATGCGAGTACCTGAAGTGATCTCCCAAACACCTTCCAATCTCTTTAAAAGAGAAGCCAAAAGCTGGTAAATTTAAAATATAATGCGAGTACCTAAAGTAAACTCGCAAACTCCTCCTAATCACTACAAAGTAGATTCCAAAAGCTGAAAAATTTAAAATATAACATGAGTATCTGAAGTTAAGTCACGAATACCTACTAATCTATATAAAAGAGAAGTCAAAACAAGTAAATTTAAAATATAACGCGAGTACATGAAGTGAACTCGCGAACACCTGCTAATTTCTACAAAAGAGTTCAAAAACAGGTAAATTTAAAATATAACGTGAGTTCCTGAAGTGAACCCGCGAACACCTGCTTACCTCTCCAAAGAGAAGTCAAAAACTGGTAAATTTAAAATATAATGCCAGTACCTAAAGTGAACTCTCCAACACATGCTAATCTCTACAAAGGAAAAGTCAAAACAGGTAAATTTAAAATATAACGTGAGTACCTGATGTGTACTCGTGAATTCCTGCTAATCTCTTGAAAGCGATGTCAAAAGTAGGTAAATTTAAAATATAGACTTCTCTTTGGAGAGATTAGTAAGGGTCCGCGAGTTAAGTTCAGGTACTCGAGTTATATTTTAAATTTACATGCTTTTGACCTCTCTTTTGAGAAATTAGTAGGAGTTCGCAGGTTCACTTCAGGCACAAACGTTATATTTTAAATTTACCTATTTTTAACTTCTCTTTTATTGAGATTAGCATGTGTTCGCGAGTTTACTTCAGGTACTCGAATTATATTTTAAATTTACTTGTTTTTGACTTCTCTTTTATGTAGATTAGTAGGTGTTCTCGAATTAACTTCAGGTACTCATGTTATATTTTAAATTTTCCAGCTTTTGAAATCTGCTTTGTAGTGATTTGGAGGTGTTTGTGAGTTTACTTCAGGTACTCTTGTTATTCTTAAAATTTACCCACTTTTGACTTCTTTTTTGTGGAGATTAGTAGGTGTTCGGGAGATCACTTCCTGTACTCGCGTTATATTTAAAATTTACCTGTTTTTCACTTCTCTTTTGGTGAGATTAGCTGGTGTTCGCGAGTTAACTTCAGGTACTCATGTTATATTTTAAATTTACCTGCTTTTAACCACTCTTTTGTATAAATTAGCAGTAAATTTAAAATATAACGTGAATACATGAAGTGAACTCGCGGACCCATGTTAATCTCTCCAAAGAGAAGTCAAAAGCAAGTAAATTTAAAATATATGCGAGTACGTGAAGTGAACTCATGAACACTTACTAATCTATCCAATAGAGAATTCAAAAGCTGGTAAATTTAAAATATAATGCGAGTACCTGAAGTGAACTCGCTAACACAAGCAAATCTCTACAAAAGAGAAGTCAAAAACAGATAAATTTAAAATATAACGTGAGTACCAAAAGTTAACTCGCGAATTCCTGTTAATCTCGTGAAAAAAGATGTCAAAAGTAGGTAAATTTAAAATATAACCCGAGTTCCAGGAGTGAACTCGCGAACCCCTGCTAATCTTTGGAAAGAAGAAGTCCAAATCATGTAAATTTAAAATATAACATGAGTACATGAAGTTAATTCGCGAACACCCGCTAATATATATAAAAGAAAGTCAAAAGCATGTTAATTTAAAATATAATGCAAGTACCTGAAGTGAACTCACGAATACCTGCAAATTTCCATAAAAAAGAGGTCAAAAGTAGGTAAATTTAAAATATAATGCGAGTAACTGAATTGAACTCACAAAAACCTTCTAATCTCTATAAGCAGACTCAAAAAAAGGTAAATTTAAAATATAACATGAGTACATGAAGTGAACTCGTGAACACCCGCCAATCTCTATAAAAGAAAAGTCAAAAGCCAGTAAATTTAAAATATAATGCGAGTACATTTAAATTTAAAATATAACGCGAGTTCCTGAAGTGAAATCACGAACACCTGCTAATCTCTTCAAAAGAGAGGTCAAAAACAGGTAAATTTAAAATATAACATGAGTACCTAAAGTGAACTCGCGAACTCCTACTAATTACTACAAAAGAAAGGTTTAAAGCAGTTAATTTTAAAATATAACACGAGTACTTGAAGTGAACTCAAGAACACCTGATAATCTCTACAGAGTAGAAGTCAAAAGCAGGTAAATTTAAAATATTATGCGAGTACCTACTCACTTTATATTTTAAATTTACCTGCTTTTGATCTTTCTTTTGCAGAAATTAGCACGTGTTCGCGAGTTCACGTCAGGTACTCATGTTACATTTCAAATTTACCTGCTTTTGAATTCTCATTTATAGAGTTTAGCAGGTTTTCCCGAGTTAACTTCAGGTACTCTTGTTATATTTTAAATTTACCTGCTTTTGACTTCTCCTTAGCAGAGATTAGCATGTGTTCACGGGTTCACTCCAGGTACTCGCACTATATTTTAAATCTACCTGCTTTTGAATTCTACTTTGCAGAGAATAGCAGGTGTTTGCTAATTCATTTCAAGTACTCGTGTTATATTTTAAATTTACCATCTTTTGACCTCTTTTTTGTAGAAATTAGCATGTGTTCACGTGTTCACTTCATTTACTCGTGTTATATTTTAAATTTACTTGATTTTGACTTCTCTTTTGCAGATATTAGCCGGAGTTCTCGAGTTCACATAAGGTACTTGTGTTATATTTTAAATTTACCTGCTTTTGGCTTCTCCTTTGCAGAGATTAGCAGTTGTTCGCGGGTTCAATTCAGGTACTCGCGTTATATTTTAAATTTACTTATTTTGACCTCTCTTTTGTAAAAATTAGCAGGTGTTCGCGAGTTTACTTTATGTACTCATGTTATATTTTAAATTTACCTACTTTTGACTTCTTCTTTATAGAGATTAGCAGGTGTTCTCAAGTTCACATCAGATACTCGCGTTATTTTTTAAATTTACCTACTTTTGACTTCTCTTTTTTAGAGATTAGAAGCTTTACGCGAGTTCACTTCTGGTACTCGCGTTATATTTAAAATTTACTGGCTTTTGACTTCTATTTCGAAGAGATTAGCAGGTGTTTGTAAGTTCACTCTAGGTTCTCACTTTATGTTTTAAATTTACTTGCTTTTGATCTTTCTTTTGTAGAAATTAGCAGGTGTTTGCTAGTTCAATTCAGGTACTCATATTATATTTTAAATTTGTCGGCTTTTAACTTCTCTTTTATAGAGATCAGCAGTTGTTCGCGAGTTAACTTCAGGTAATCATGTTATATTTTTAGTTTACCTGCTTTTGAATTCTCCTTTGTAGATATTAGCAGGTGTTCGCGAGTTCAATTCAAGTACTTGTGTTATATTTTAATTTTAACTGCTTTTGACTTCTCTTTCGCAGATATTAGCAGGTGTTCGCGAGTTCACATCAGGTACTCACATTAAATTTTAATTTACTTGCTTTTGACTCCTCCTTTGTATAGATTAGCAGGTGTTCGCGAGTTCACATTAAGTTCTCGAGTTATATTTTAAATTTATTTGCATTTGACAACTCTTTTGAAAAGATTAGCAGTTGTTCACAAGTTCACTTTAGGTACTCGTGTTATATTTTAAATTTACATGTACTCTCGTTATATTTTAAATTTACTTGGTTTTGACTTCTCCTTTCCAGAGATTAGCAGGTGTTCGCGAGTTCACTTTAGGTGCTTGAGTTATATTTTAAATTTACTTTAGGTACTCATGTTATTTTTTAATTTACCTGCTTTTCACTTCTCCTTTGCAGAGATTAGCAGGAGTTCGCGAGTTCACATTAAGTACTCGAGTTATATTTTAAATTTAATTGCATTTGACTTCTCTTTTGACGAGATTAACAGGTGTTCGCGAGTTCACTTTAGGTACTCGCGTTATATTTTAAATTTACCTCTACTCGCGTTATATTTTAAAATTACCTGGTTTTGACTTCTCCTTTGCAGAGATTAGCGTTTATTCGCGAGTTCACTTTAGGTACTCGAGTTATATTTTAAATTTACCTACATTTGACTTCTCTTTTGAAGAGATTCGCATGTGTTCACCAGTTCACTTTAGGTACTCGAATTATATATTAAATTTACCTGTACTCGCGTTTTATTTTAAATTTACCTGCTTTTGACTTCTCTTTTGCAAAGATTTGCAGGTGTTCGTGAGTTCACTTCAAGGAATTGTCTTCTATTTTAAATTTACCGATTTTTGACCTCTCTTTGTAGAAATTAGCAGTTGTTCGTGACTTAACTTCAATTACTCGTGTTATAATTTAAATTTACCTGCGTTTGACTTCTCCTTTGCAGAGATTAGAAGGTGTTCTCGTGTTCACTTGAGGTACCAACTTGTGTGCTGCCAAAGCTTGGGTCGGTACCATTTCCTCTACAAACATGCAACAAAAATTAGCCTTTAATACAAACATGCCCATAAGACTTGAAGTTGTAGTACGGCTCGCCAAATTCTCCTATTGTTGCCTCGACGTCCCCACCTCATCGCTTGCACCCTTTTCAAAAGCTAGGTAGAACATGAATCAGGTAAAGAAAGTAGCTATTATCTTCCTGGTTAGACTCAAGTAAATGCTAAATCACAATCTTTTATTTCAAGTCATGAGGCTGACACAGACTATGAACCTCAATCATCAAGAGATGAAGGAGATTCAGACTCTGAGGATTATGTCCACTCCATAATTGCCAAGTTTGGAGAACTTCTTGAGGCATTCAGGAGGTGCAAGCTATTTGCCAAGAGACAGGCAAAAGAACTTCTTAGTCCTAAAAGCAAGTGTGAAGACCAAGAAAAAGCCATCACTGACATGGCTGCACAAGCAGCCTTGTTAACCCCTCAGTCCGCAACACGTACAAGATTCCAATGTCACTAACTTCATTAGCCGCAGACTCAATTTGGCAGTCCGCCTGGCCCGGTGAAGCCCCGACATTGTTCCAAGGTCCCTTGTTTGTCAGAGGAGGACTCAGTTTGCCAGTCTGCCGGGCTCGGCAGAGCAACAAAATTCAGCTGTCCCAAGGCTGAACCCCCCAGCGGCAGACTCACTGCTCCGTCCGCCAAGTTCTCCATGCCTTGGATCTCTGGATTGATTCCACTTTGGCGGACTCAGAGTCCAGTCCTCCTAGGCCGCCATCCTCCAGCAGGATCGCACCTTACAGCAGCAGATGGAAGCTTCAGCACGCGAGCCCAGTCCGCCCCTTTTTGCGTGGACTGGCATGTTCTTTCTTTTTGCTTCCCGTCACCGCTGCCCTGTTCTCTTGTACCCCGGGCAGCCAGTTATTTTAGCCTTGCTCGTTTGGGCAGGCCCCCATCCTATAAATGGGGTGAAGTGGTGCACCCAAAGTACACTGACTCGTGCCCAAGAGCCTACTTTTTAAAGGATGTGGACTCTAATCTCAGGCTTTGCGGACTCCAGCTGGCTCAGCTCTTCCTCTTTCCCTTCACTTGTAATCAACCCTGTAACCACCCTTCTTCAATCAAAGGAAAGCCCATCACTAGAGAGGTATTTAGGACGCGACGAGCGAAGTCTGTTGTTGTCGTGGCTCACGGCCCTGCTATTCTTTTTGCTCTCATCTGCTCAGTAGATTGCTACTCGCAGTTTCTCTTTCCATTTCTATTCCCCCATGCTCAAACTGTTAGCTGGTGGTGCTCGACTCCCTTCTCGTTTTCATGCATCAACAGTTAACACGCGGCCTTCAGATTCGAGTAGTGTTTCGAATACAGCGGACAGACATGTCAGACCGCCGAGCTCGCTACTCAGACCGCTCCAGCTCTTCAGAAGATTCTCTTTGGGATGCCATGGAGCAAGCTCGTTTTGAGGCCAAGCAATCCTGCAGACAGACCAATAAGCATTTTGACACAATCAGCTAGGCCCTGCTTGTGTTGACCCAGTGGCTTGCTCCCCAGGCCATAGCTGAGCCTGCGGACTCGCCAGTCCTCCAGACCTAGCTCTCCGAACTCCGCTTCGGTAATCTCCAGTCACACCTCACCATCCTGGTCAGTCTGCCGCTCCTCTACAGCATCAGGAGGAGCAGTTTGCCTCCTTCATGAATTTTTTTTAGGGAAGCAGCCAGGGGCACTCCTGCTCGCCAGCTCCATTTCACTGATCGCCAGTCCGCCGAGCCCGCGGACTCCCCAGCTTCAGTCCGCCCTTTTTACCCTGCTTAGTTTGAGACTCTGTCTCCCTTCGTGGAATGAATCTGATAGGAGTCGGCTCCTAGTAACTTCAGGGAACCCCGTCTTCCATTCTACTCAGGGGAGACTGATCTAGTCGCACATTTCCAAGCGTTCGAAGGGGCAATTGCACTGAGATGCCTCTCTGACGCCATCAAGTGCAAACTTTTGGTTACCACTCTCGAGGTACATGCGAGAGAGTGGTTTTATGAGCTGCCTTCGGGCACGATTTCTTCCTTTGCTGAGCTTCGCAGCGAACTGTTGCTGAGGTTTCTACCTCAAGAAAGAGAAAAGATGGACCGGCTGCTCTCTACGAGATCAAGCAAAGGGACAATGAATCAGTTTCACGGTTCGTTAATCGCTTCTAGAAAGAGATTCAGGGGGTGAGGAACGTGAACCCCGATTACTATAAGTTTTTCTTGATTCACGGCCTCCAGGAAGGCCCCTTAAAGCTTAAAGCAACAATGAAGGCAACAACAACATACCAGGAGTTGATAGTCATGGATAATCGCTTCATTGAAGGCGAGAACGCCAACCCCACCTATGTCTCATCCCTGACAGTTAAGGATGAAGGAAGGGATGCATCCGGCTCTTCTTCCCATAGCAGCCACCATCACAACAAACTTCCTCGCCCTGATTTCCAGCCTCCTTCTCAAAGGGGCTGGAATTTCCGCAACAAGAAACCCTTCCTCGGCCATCAACAGTTTCAAGATCAGAGACGGTCGTTGGCCGCCACTCCCACCATACCACTGCAAGTTCTTCCCATTCTTCAGAAAGCAGCCCTGCCTACTCTAAGGCAGTGTGATACCAACTCCGTGGAGGAGATTACAGGTCTGGATCTTGATGAAGTCATCCAGATCTTGCCGAAGAAATCAGATGAGAAGAAGCAAGGGCCTCAAAGAGAGTGGAGGCCAACGAACAATGCACATTTCTGCCAGTTTCACAAAGAGAAGGGTCATTTAACTGAAGATTGCAAGGTGCTTCGTTTGCTGATAGAAAAACTGCTTGCTAAGGGCAAGATTGATTTGAGTAAGAAAGACTCTTCTTCGAAGCCATCTACCTCCAAGGGCAAGGAGGTAGCTGAAGCCTATCAGGAGTGTATGGACGTAGAGGATGAAGGCCATCTGAGGCCAATCAACATTCCAGTTGAATGTTTTGATGTCTATGATGAAGGATTCCTAGGGCGACTCTTCTTCATTCACGTTGTGTCTGGAATCGAATCTACTCAGAAGTCTTCAATTTCAAGGGTCACTCGAGCAGAGGTTGCCTCTTCCTCTTCCTCTGCTCCACCAAGCAAAGTTATCACTTTTGGCCAAGCTGATCTGCCTCAAACAACAAATCCATTTGATGATGTAGTCGTGATTAAGGCGTGTATTGGGGATTTTACGGTTGACAGGATTCTCATTGATACTGGCAGCTCGATCAACCTATTGTTCAAATCAACCTTTGAGGCTCTAAAGACTGTAAAGCCTCTGCTTTCCACCAAAGGGCCACTCTACGGATTCTCTGGTGAGAGAAAATAAGTCGGAGGAAGCGCCACCCTACCAATGAAGCTTGGAGGAGCAACCAAGCAGGTTCAATTCATAGTGGATGACGCTGCCAGCAGTTATCACACCATCTTCGGTAGACCCTTGCTGAATAAGTATCAAGCGGTGGTCTCAACTTAGCACCTCACGATCAAGTTTTTTGCGGATGGACGGATGTGCAGGGTCAGGAGTGACCCCAGGAGAGCAAGGGAATGCTATGTTCGCACTGTCAACATGGCTGAAGCCAGTCCTCCCATTGCTCCAGCAGCAGCTGCAGAAGCCTCTTCAAGTTCAGAAAGTGTTGTAGATGGAGGAGATCACCTGGAACCTGCCCAGGTGACGCAAGCAGTCCCCATTGCTGAGGGGTAGGTGAGGAAGCTCTCCATCAACTCGGAGTTGCCTGAAGATCAGAAGGCCGAGTTGATCTCTTATTTGCTGAAAAACCTGGATGTCTTCGCTTGGTCAGTGGAGGACATGCCAGGCGTGGATCCGGATGTTGCTTGCCACCACCTTAATGTTGATCCCAACTTCAAGCCAGTGTAGTAGAAGAAAAGAGATGTGGCAACTATGCTTGCTGAACCAATAAGAGAGGAGGTCGCGAAGCTCCTCAAAGCAAATTTTATTTGTGAAATTCAATACCCTACCTGGATATCCAATGTTGTAATGGTTAAAAAACAAGGAGGGAAGTGGCGCATGTGTGTAGACTTCACAGAACTTAATAAAGCATGCCCCAAAGATTGTTACCCCTTGTCTCAGATAGATTCTTTAGTTGATTCTATGGTAGGGTACTCCTTTATGAGTTTTTTAGACGCATTTTCTGGTTATCGCCAAATAAGAATGCATAAACCTGACGTTCCTCGTACGTCATTCATTAGCAATGATGGTTTCTACTGTTACCTTGTGATGCCCTTTGGGCTTAAAAATGCTGGTGCGACCTACCAACGCATGATGGACCATGTATTTAAGCAACAGAAAGGAAGAAACCTAGAAGTGTACGTAGACAATCTCTTGATCAAGAGCAAGTCTTTTTCACTGCACCTGCATGATCTAGCAGAGACGTTCGATACTCTGCGTAGATATGAGATGAAGCTCAACCCGTCAAAGTGTACTTTTGGGGCGAGTAAGGGGAAGTTCCTTGGTCACCTCCTTACTCTAGAAGGGCTTGTCCCCAATCCAGACAAAGTAAAAGCTATTCTTGATATGGATCTCCCCCCCCCATTCACCTAAGGAAGTTCAGTAATTAGGGGGGAGGTTAGTAGGTCTCGGGAGGTTCCTCTCTCGGGTTGGAGACAAGAGTGCTTCTTTCTTTAAAACTCTTCGAGGATCATCCAAATTCGAGTGGACGGAAGAGTGTTCTCAGGCCTTTGAGCAGTTAAAGAAGCAGTTGAGTTCAACATCTTTGCTCTGGAGTCCCCGGTCAGGGGAGGTGATTTTCTTATACTTAGGAGTTGGCCCTGAGGAGGTCAGCTCTGTTCTTCTTCTAGAAGAGAGCAGGAAGCAGTTCCAAGTTTATTATGTCCGCCATATTCTGAAGAATGCAGAGATGTGATATCCGATTCTAGAGAAGTTGGCCTCAACACTAGTTATATCTACTCGCAGACTCCGTTCGTACTTCCAGGTGCACTCAATTCAAGTTGTTAGTGATCAACCTTTGAAAAGTTTGTTGGAGAAACCGGAGCATTCTGGCAGAGTAGCCAAATGGGCGATAGAATTGAGTGAGTTTGAAATTTCCTATGTGCCCAGGATAGCTATCATGGCTCATGTTTTAGCAGACTTCTTGATTAACACATCAGAGTCCAGTTTTGATTAGGCAGAAAGATCTCCTTTGGCTTGGACAAGCTATGTTGATGGTGGCTCAGGTAGAAATTCTTCTGGAGCAGGAGTGGTTCTGATCAACCCAAATGGCATAAAACTAGAGCAGGCCATCAAGTTCTACTTTCCAGTAACCAATAACCAGGCCGAGTATGAAGCCTTATTATCAAGTTTAAGGCTTGCAAGAGAGCTTGGAATTGATCATGTTCATATCAATACTGATTCGCTGGTGATGGCATCACAAGTCCTTGGTAACTTTGAGACTAGAGAGCCAATCTTGAAGAAATATCTTTCTCTTGTGAAAATAGAAGTCGATAAATTCAAAAGCTTTACCATTGAGCACATCCCTAGAACAGAAAATGAGGAGGCAGATGTTCTTGCCAAGTATGGACTGCCATCAGGAGGAACAACTTCCGAACTCTTTCACCCGACAGTGGATGAAGAGGAGTTGATGCAGGTTGACCAACGTCCCTCCTGGGTGGATCCATTCATTCTTTACCTATCAACAGGGAACTTTAATCATTCAATCAAAGATCAGAAAAAGTTCAGAATAAAAGCAGCTCACTATTACTTGGTGGCAGGAGTCCTCTATAGAAAAACCTTCCTGTCTGCTATGGCATGGTGTATTTCAGAAGAAGAAGCTCCAGCTATTTTGCAAGAAGTTCATTCTGGTGAGTGTGGAAGTCACTCAGGAGCAAGAACACTAGAAAGACGGATCCTGCGCCAGGGATATTTCTGGCCTACCATAAAGAGAGACTCTGAGGCTTACGCTAGAAAATGTGTTCAGTGCCAGAAGTTTGCTCCACTTCATCATCAATCTGCTCAGTCACTCAGATCAATTGCAACTCCTTGGCCCTTTGCAGTTTGGGGGATGGATCTCATTGGTCCTTTTCCTATGGCAAGCGGACAACGACATTTTTTCATAGTGATGATTGATTATTTCAGCAAGTGGATTAAAGTAAAGGCATTGGCAAAGAGAACAACGCAGATCGTCAAGAATTTAATTTGGGGAGAGATTGTCTACCGGCATGGAATACCAATGGCAATAATCACCAACAACGGCCACAATTCAACAATGCAGAAATGATTGATTTTTGCAAGCAGATCGGAACAGAACTGCGGTTTGCATCAGTCCATCATCCCAGAAGCAGCGGCCAAGTTGAAGCAGCCAACAAGCAGGTCCTCAATCTACTTAAGAAGAAAGTACAGAATCTCAAAGGCAGTTGGGCTGATCAACTTCCATCGGTCCTCTGGTCCTTAAAAACAACACCTTCATCTACAACTGGCGAAACTCCATTCAAACTTTCTCATGGCTCAGAAGCCCTCATTCCAGTTGAGTTTGAAGTACCATCACCTAGAGTTCTACTTGCAAGACAAGGTTTTAAGGACTGGCTTGAGTTGAACAACGAAGAAATGAAGTTCAGTTTGGAGCACATTGAGGAAATCAGAGACAAAGCAGCAATAAGGCAGGAAGAGGTTAAGAGAAGGATGACCCGATACTTTGATAAGAATGTAAGGATCAAATAAATTCAAGTGGGAGATCTGGTTCTTAAAAAAGTAGATGCTGATGCAAGTGCCAGCTCAGTAGGAAAGCTTAACCGAATTGGGTCGGCCCCTTCGTTGTCAAAGAAGTATTAAAGAGCGGCGCTTACAGCTTGCAAACATATGAGGGAGAGGATATACCACATACGTGGAGCGGAGATGATCTCAAGCGGTTCTATTTCTGAACCTCCTATTATTTCCTTTTTTATATAATCTTTTCAAGAATCATTATGAGTAAAAGCTGCTTGCTAACATTTCTTCAAGTGTTTGTATCTCTTGAATAGTAACAGTTATCACATTGAGCAAGGAAGATTTCAAAACCGTTCTATCTTTGAACTCTCTTTTCTCTCTTAAGCTAACCTTGTAAAAAGCTTCTTATAGATCAAAGAATTCATACTAACACTTTTTCTAGTATTTTCTCTTTTGTCTCCCGAACAATAATAACGGTTGCCTGATACCAGGAGACATCGCCGAGTTCAGCAAACCTCCCCTAGATTTGTTGTCATTAGCATAACACCACAAAGACCACGTATTGCGAGGAGATTTCGCACACTATAGTTGGAGCTTGCAGGTTCTAGTGCTGTAGGATACTGAACTTCAGATCTCGGCTAGTACCTCACCCCACCTCTGCATTATGGAGGGACAGGGTGGGTGTTAAGCTCTACCACGCCACTTTATGGATATCATTACAACTTTGATGATCACGTGTGAAAAGTAATGCTATACGCACCTGCCCACGGGACATCTTATTTTGTGACCCTCAAACACTCTGTGGTACCCTCAAGCAGTACCTGCAGGAGAACCACAACACGGTTGATCTTCGAGGAACGTAATGCCGCTCCGGCCGCACCTGCCAAAAAGATCAACTCAGGCTGTACTCTAGGCAAGAGGGCAGTAGATCGTTCCGTTGAGGGTGCAAATCTTGAGGCCTGGTGTGAAAAGCAATGCCGCTCCGGCCGCACCTGCCTGCTTGGTCACAAGTCTGCAGCTCACTCTCCACAGGTAATTAATTTAGTGCAGACTATATTCTGGTATCCGCTCAGTCCGCAAGTTTTCCTGGGTTGATCTAATAGCTTTTGGCCCGGTGTGAAATGCTATGCCGCTCCGGCCTCACCTGCCCACTTGGTCTCAAGCTATGGATCATTTCTCTATTTATTGCGGACTGCCTTCTGGTATCTACTCAGTCCACAAGTTTTCTTGGGTTGATCTTATAGCTTGTGGCCCGGTGTGAAAAGCTATGTCACTCCGGCTGCACCTGCCCACTTGGTCTCACGCTATGGATCATTTCTCTATTTAGTGCGGACTGTCTTCTGGTATCCGCTCAGTCCGCAAGTTTTCTTGGGTTGATCTTATAGCTTGTGGCCCGATGTGAAAAGCTATGCCGCTCCGGCCGCACCTGCCCACTTGGTCTCAAGCTATGGATAATTTTGCTATTTAGTCCTGGAGTGATTTTCGGAATCCGCTCCGTCCGCAAGTTTTCTTGGGTTGATCTTATAGCTTGTGGCCAATTGTGAAAAGCTATGCTGCTCCGGCCGCACCTGCACACTTGGTCTCAAGCTATGGATCATTTCTCTATTTAGTGCGGACTGTCTTCTGGTATCCGCTCAGTCCGTAAGTTTTCTTGGGATGATCCTATATAGCTTGTGGCCCGGTGTGAAAAGCTATGCCGCTCCGGCCGCACCTACCCACTTGGTCTCAAGCTATGGATCATTTCTCTATTTAGGGCGGACTGTCTTCTGGTATCTACTCAGTCCGCAAGTTTTCTTGGGTTGATCTTATAGCTTGTGTCCAAGTGTGAAAAGCTATGCCGCTCCGGCCGCACCTGCCCACTTGGTATCAAGCTATGAATCATTTCTCTATTTAGTGAGAACTGATTTTCGATATCCGCTCTGTCCACAAGATTTCTTTGGTAGATCCTATAACTTGTGGCTGGTGTGAAAAGCTATGCCGCTACGGCCGCACCTGCCCACTTGGTCTCAAGCTATGGATCATTTTTATTCAAATATGTGCGAACTATAAAATTGTAGCCGCTCAGTCCGCAGTATTGGTCCCCGATTTGTCTTTTCAGCTCCCAGTTTGACAATAAGTATAAGGCCGCAATGCTTATTTTCAATAAGCTTAAAAGGTTTGTTGGCGAAGAGAATCGCGGACTATTATTGGAACTCGTCAGAGTCTGCTTAATGTTCTTTTACTTTGGCAACCATCTAAACTTTTGTCTCATTCTTTTTGCGGAGAACAGTGGTCGAATTATTTAATAAAATTTCCTAATTAGCAAGTCAGAAACTTATACAGTGTAGATGATATTTGCATTGCACGGACTGCTACATGGTGATCGCACTTAACTATGTCAGTGCATTTAAATAACAGAAAATAGAACATTGCAGAAGACATACACTGATACCTGAATATCCTTTTTTATTTAATCAAAAATCAAGTTACATCTTTTGTGTATTCGGCGGACTCCAAACTTAAGTTTGCACTCTTTACAAAAATATTAAAAACAAAAAATACATTATTCTGCTTTAGCAATCTTCTGTTTCTTCTCTGCAGTGAGTTTCAGGGCTTAGGCTGTCGACATCAATCTTCGGATAATAGCCCTCCGAGCCACTTCCACTACAGCCATCTGAATCGGTGTTGGCCGCGGACTCGCTATGCGAGATCTTGCTAGCAGAGGTAGATGCAGAGGCGTCGGACTCGGCGGACTGTTCTCCGCCTTGTTGGCTCGAACCAGTGTCGTCAGCAATTGTCCTGGCTTCCCCGCCGTCTCCATCTTCTTCTTATTCTTCTTCTCCTTCTTCTTCTTCTTCTTCTCCTTCTTCTTCTCCTTCCTCTTCTTCTTCTCCTTCTTCCTCAACAGTGACGTCTTTTCCTTTCGCAGTCTGCTCCATCACTGCGACCTGCTCCTTCAAGTCATGGAAGAGCTACAGAAAAGGGACACTGTCCACCCCTTCCTTTGCGAAACCGCCGTGAACAAATCGCTCGATAGCGATCTCAACAGTTTCCTTCACAAACGGGAGCATAGCGGCCTGGAAGTTATCATTTTCCAAGTCATACGTGACCAACAAAAGGCAAAGGAGCAAATATCAGCTCGCCACGGACTTCAAACAGAGCGCCATAAAGTAGCCAAACTTACCGCCAGCTCTTCTTTCTGCGCAGCAACTCTTTTCCCTAGCTGCTTGTTTCTTTCTTTTACCAACTTCACCTCTTCCTGAAGTTGGTCATTCTGCCTGAACAGATCCCTTCTCAGCGAACGGATGAAGTGGTTGGTAACGGCGCTGTTCGCGCTTTCCTGGGGGGATAGCATAGGGAGGTCGGCAGCAGTAACCTTCTTCAAGTCGCTCAAGTTGCGCTTCCCATAGAGCACGGAGATCGCGACATGAGCATGGCGGGTTATGTTCGGACTCTTCTATGAGGGAAACGTTGTCGACAGGCGAACATGCTTATTCTTATTGTTCCAGTGGATCATCGGGTTCCCCCTCAGATCCTTCTGGCAGTTGCCAAAGCCCTACAGTGCAAAGCTTTCAGAAGAGGAGCAGTCCGTTGCGGGATCCCCCTCTTCTTTCCTTTTTCTTGCGACATCTTGTTTTCTTTCCCTCTAAGTAGGGGTAAGTCTGCTTGGCGTTTGTTGCAGGTTCGCGGGAACAACCAAGGTTGCTGGAAGAAAAATAACGTGTTAGCGTACAGGTCGCGGCAGATACAAGAGTGAGTCCGCAGAAGCTTACTTTCTTCGCGATTTAAATCACCCAAGCTCGCCAGTAGCGGGATGTAGTGCCCTATGTCCAGCCTGGCTCCAGCAAGGAACTCGACAATGACGAGCTCCACCGCATCAAGCCGGATACACTTGAAGGCGGAGTCCGCACATTCCTGTGGATAGGTTTGAACAAACCCGAGGTCGCCCTCGAAGATCAGAAATCTCGAGGTCAAGTTATGGATCTTGTTGGGCAGACCCATGACCTTCATTCCTCTGTAGTAGAAATAGATCACTCCTTTATAAGGGCAGCCTCCAGACGGAGTTATTGAGCGAGTTGAGAATATCTTGCGGAAGATGTTAAGGGAGAAAGTGATCTTCTCAGACCGCAGATAAGAAAGGAAACTATAAATAGCAGCAAGGGTGTTGGGTGCGAGCTGTCCTGGAACCATCCCGTAGTGTTCGAATATCTCTACCATCTCCCATAGCAGTGGGAATCTGAACCCGCTATCGAAGTGTTCGACAGGTATAGTGATCTGAGTCGCGGTTGAGAAGTTCAATCTTTCTTCATGCACAGGAAGGCGGACAAGCAAAGTCGAGTCCGTCATATGTCTCTCAACGATGGCCTTAAGGTCAGCGTCCATCAAAGTGCATTTCATGTGATCAGCAGCGTGGAAAACAACCACGGCGTCAGTTCTGGCGGACACTATGTCTACAGGCCGCAGGATCCTCTGTTACTGCTGCTTTCCTGTATAGAAGAAACAATGGGGCAATATTTATAGTAGCGGAGGCCTGACATCTTCTTGGCCAGGCGGCGCAGCTCGATTATCGAGTCGCAAAGCTCGCATCGCGTACAGCTTTAAATGCAGCAAAATAAAGATGACGCGGACACAAACTCGAGTCCGCTCTCTTTGCTATTTGCAGTCTCCAGAATACCTGCCAAGCAAAGTTCAAAGCACAAAATGAAGCGGGCACAGTTTCAATCCCCCCAGCTCGCGATACTTCCCACCTACAGACTAATTCATAAGTTAAATTCTTAGAAGCGAACACAGCATCTGTCCGAACAGTTCGCCACAGCACAACAGGAGAAATAAACGCAATTTAATGACAGAATACGCGGATATCGCATTTAGTGCGCATAATGCATATGATTGTTCATTACAGGTCACAACACCAAGAATTGTTCAAATTTAATAAATTACATAATTCGTCTTAATAATGGACTCAGTGGTCTCTATTTTCAGATCACGCTGGCCGCTCCATCCTGTTTCGGCACAAGTGTGCTTCCTGGTCACTTATCTGACCAATTTCACTATACAAGCGACAGATGTGATGGTGAACGGAGTTTATAGTTCGGTGCATGTGCGCGGCCTCCCGGTCTACCTGGCTCAGAGGGATCATCGGCTCTGTTGCCAGCCTCAGCTCCTCGTCCACGGCGCGCTGGTTACCCTCTGATGTTGTTGCCTCTATAGCGACTCGATCTGGCAATCGCGATCTCTGCTCAGCGACCTCAGCAGCTCGCTTTCCTTTATCTTCCCGAGTCATCGCCAAGTACTTTCCTTTGTAGAAGCGGACATCATCAGCAAGCCGTTTCTTCTCCCTGTCAGATCTCTCCAGCACCCTTGAGATGCTGGCGACCTGGCCTTTTAAGGCCTTCTCACGCTCCGCCGCAGTCTTCTCGCGCTCCTCTGCCCTCCTTAACTCCATTCTGATTTTTTGAATTTCATCTTGACACTTCTTTTCTAACTCTGTGATATTATCCATGCTGGGCTGCTTGCCTTTTGCGGACTCATCATGTGCGGCCACATCAGCTGCGGTATTTGGCATAGTCATAATCTCCGCACTCTCGATAGAGCCCGGTGGCGACTTTCTGCTTGCAACAAAGAAGGTCAATTTCATATTCAAATACAGTAAGCAGTGGACTCAAAGTATCAAGATAAATGATCTCTTTTGGTAAAAGCAACGACGAGTTTCCGACTATTGAAGATAGGCCTCCTTTTCTGCTCCGGATCAAAGGTGCTTAACCGCTTCTTCCATTCGCGGTGGACTTTGATTCTCTTTTCACCAGCAGATCTTGTTGAAACAACTATGTCGTCGGTCTCAGTGATGATCTTGATTGGCCATGACTTTCGCTGCGGTGACCTGTAAAGCCACTGACGCTTAAAGTATTTAGGCGCCGGTTGGATTTTACCTGTCCTTAGCAGCCCTGCAGTAGTCCACAGATCTTCAGCTTCTATGTCCGTCGTGGCCTGCTTCGAGGCCGCCTCAACCGTAGCCACATGGGCGGCGATTTGCTTCTTCTGCTCTGCGATCTTCTCTTTCAGTTTTTCCTTCTCTTTTTCCTCAGCAGCGGATAAAGAGGGGAGCTTGCCGATCTTTTATCCCAAAATCTCTACCTCTGGATGCAACACATCCAGCGAGGATTTGTTGATGAGATCAAGTTGATCGATGTCTATGGAATCCAGTATTTCGTCAGTTGATAAACTGACCATCGAGAGGGAGTTATTCCCTTGGATTTGGGCTTCCGGGGTCACGAGGTCGCTCTCAGGAACCTCTTTTTCCCGCTACATGTGATGTAAGCTTGTAACCCAAGTCCGCACGGAGATATTCTTCTCCTTCCTAGCCCGCAGTTTCTTCTCTACCCGCTCAGCCACAGTGGACTTGTCCCTCTTCCTCTTCTTCTCAGAAGGGGCCTTTTTCTCAGTGGAGTATGCGACACCGTTCCTTAAGTCTGGCTGGCTCTCGCGGACTGTCTCAAGGTTTGCAGCAACCAATGCCTCTGAATGCACATCTTTATCAACTTCCTCTCTCGCAGGCCGCCTATCTTCATCAAGGTTAACGATAGGCTACTGGGCGTTCGGGGATGATACTTCGGTTTCATTATTTGCGCAAATCACGTCTGCTGAGTTCGCAGTTTTCTGAATGTGGGTGGAGTCTGACGGATTTTATGTCTTGTCTGCACTTGTTGACGGTTGTTCAGTGTGAGATGCGATGGCATCTCCCTTCTCGCGCACAGGCACATCAGCATGGCGGGCTGCTTCCTCAGCAGGCTTCTTACTATAATATCTCTCTCCAGTAGAGCGGACAGGCTCCCCTCTCGTTAATCTCTTTATCACTTTCTTAGTTGTCATTGGCGTTATAGGTTTTTCACTCTTTGTAGTAAGGCTTATGAAGAAAGCGTCGAGTCTCGCCAAGCCGGACTGCAAAGTTGAGACCACAAGAGGTGAATAACGCCACGTGTCATTGAAACTTTTGACAATTCCAGCCCCTCCAGTAATATTTATAGCGCTGACAGCATTAATGAGACTTGTGGACTCGGCGGTTAAGCAAACATTTTCGAAGTTTTCTTGAAACGTAAAAATGTGCGGGGATTATGTTAACCCCTCAGTCCGCAACACGTACAAGATTCCAAGGTCACCAACTTCATTAGCCGTGGACTCAATTTGGCAGTCCACCTGGCCCGGCAAAGCCCCGACATTGTTCCAAGGCCACTGGTTTGTCAGAGGCGGACTCGGTTTGGAAGTCCGCCGAGCTCGGTAGAGCAGCAGCATTCAGCCATCCCAAGGCTGATCCCCCCAGCGACGGACTCTGTGCTCCGTCTGCCCAGTTCTCCATGCCCTTGGATCTCTAGATTGATTCCACTTCGGTGGACTCAGAGTCCAGTCCGCCTGGGCCGCCATCCTCCTGCAGAATCGCACCTTACAACAACAGATGGAAGCTTCAGCCCGCGAGCCCAGTCCGCCACTTTTTGTGCGGACAGGCGTGTTATTTTGTTTTGCTTCCCGTCACCGCTGCCTGGTTCTCTTGTACCCCAGGCAGCCGGTTATTTTAGCCCTGCATATTTGGGAAGGCCCCCATCCTATAAATAGGGGCGAAGTGGTGCACCCAAACCACACTGACTTCTGCCCAAAAGCCTACTCGTTAAAGGCTGCGGACTCGAATCTCTAGCTTTGCGGAAAGCTTGAGATTCTTCAATCAAAGGAAAGCCCGTCGCTAGATAGGCATTCAGGCCACGACAGGCGAAGTCTGTTGTTGCCGTGGCTCACGACCCTGCTGTTCTTTTTGATCTCGTCTGCTCAGTAGATTGCTACTCGCAGTTTCTCTTTCCCTTTCTATTCCCCCGTGCTCAAACCGTTAGCTGGTGGTGCTCGACTCCCTTCTCATTTTCATGCATCAACAAGCCTAGCTCAAGGAGATCATTCATAGTGAGTATGTGGTAAGAGTCTCAAATGAGAAACTTATCCAGAAACATGAGAATGATCTCTTAAATGAGAAATTGTTAGTGACCAAATTTTCTAAGACAAACACTATGTTGCCCTTAATTGACACCCACCTTGCCCAAGCTGGTAAGAAAGGGTTTGGATTTATGGGACCTGCTAGACCTTCCAATCCAAAAGGAAAGGGAAAAGTGAAGGCACCAGTTGTGCCTCTAGACTCATTTCCTCAAATTCCTTTTCAAAGAGTGTTGTTGCCTTCTAATAGGTATGACCATGAAAGATGTTATGGTCACAGGGAGAATGATAGATCCACTTGTATGGACTAATGTGGCACTAGCCAAGGTTGAAGATATAGCCATGTGGGAGCCTTTAAGGCTGCCCATGAGGAAATTCAAATGGCCAATCCTAGACAATTTGTTTTTGGTGCCCCAACCCCAAAACTCAAAGATAATGCTATTGTAGTGAATCTAATTCATCTAGCAAAAGTAGTGACTCAAGGTGAGTCTTTTGGCATGGCTGGAATGACAATCTTAGATGTTATCAAATGCATGTTAGCTAAAAAGACACATGCAGGTGGTGGCTCTCAGAAAGGACCAAAATAGCCAGCTATAATACTGTCCTTTAGTCAAACAGCTGTTGAAAGAAGACAGAAGTATAAAGCAGCACATATCCCCACTATTTAGGGAGAAGTACAACCTAATGCTGGTCCCAAAAAAAATGAGATACAATATCTATGATGGTTGGTGTTGTGGAAAAGTGGGCCACTATGTTGTAGATTGCTGGCATAATCCTTCAGTGTCCGGAGGTTGCCCACCTGTCAATAATTCTATAGGAAGGCATGGTTATTTTCAAACTAATGTGAGCCTAGGACCAAATAGAAATTGGTGTCCTACGGTAAGGTGATTTGTGTTCATTTCAGGTTAGTTCAAGTACCAGTTCCCCTAAATAGTACTTGGATAGTGGATGTTCCACAATGATAAGTGTCACATCAAGATGTTAAGTGACCAAAGTGTCATCTTAACAGACACTAGGAGTGTAAATGTCTATTGCTTTAACTTTTCTTTCTTAGATAATAGTTCCCCAATATACCTAGTTGCAAATCACAAAGTCTCATATTGTGTCCAATGGCACAAGGTGCACATTTGAATTCTAAGACCATTGGTCAGCTCTTCAGTGATGAGCTTGTTATGAATGGTCCCAAAATAAAATGCACTAAGGAGGGTATCTGTGCTGCTTGCCAAAAGGGTAAGTAGACTAAGACATCTTTCAAGAGCATTGGGGCCAAGGAGTTAGTGAGATACTTGTATCTCCTGCATATGGACTTGTTTGGTCCTATGCCTGTTCATAGTCTAGGTAGGAAGGTCTACACATTTGTCGTGGTTGATGACTATTCCAGGTTTACTTGGGTGTTCTAGCTTAGAAGAAAGGATGAAACCCTTGATGTTTTCATGAATCTTGTTAGGCAAATTTAGAATGAACTTGCATGCTCTATGGTCAAAATAAGAAGTGACCATTGAACTGAATTTCAATCTGCTGACATGACTACATTCTGTGAAGAGCAAGGGATTCATCAAGAATTCTCCTCTCCAAAAACACCCTAGCAAAATGGGTTAGCTGAGAGGAAAAACATGACTTTCATAGAAGATGGGAGAACATTATTGAGTGACACCTCTCTGCCTGAATATTTTTGGGCTAAGGCAGTTAATACTGCATGTCATGTGCTCAATAGGACTTTTATCACCAAAGGCCACAAGAAGACTCCATATGAGATCTTGAAGGGCAAAAAAACAAACATATCTTATTTCAGGAGCTTTGGTTACAAGTGTTTCATCCTGAACAATGGTAAGTCAAAAGTGACTAAGTTTGCTGCCAAATCCCATGAGGGGATCTTTGTTGGGTACAACAAAAATAGTAGGGCATATAAAGTCTATAACTTGACAAATAAAGTTGTAGAAGAATCTGTCCGTGTAGTGTTTGATGAGTCATGCATGATTTATAGTGAGCTGTCAAGCTCTTTTCCTAGCTCTACAGGTACAGAAGTCAAGATGGAAAAGCTCTCCATCAAATATAAAGACCCAACTATGCAAGAAGAATTTGAAGAGTGATGATGTCCAGAGGAAGCACATGACAGTCAAGCTGGAAATGAAGACCAACTTGCTGAAAAAATGGTAATTAACAGGAAGCAGTCAGGTTGCCCCTTGCAGTCAGATATCTGAGAGATCAACCTCCAGATCAGATAATAGGTGAGGCTAGCCAAGGTGTACAGACAGAAGCAGGAGTCTCAACACAGCTCTCTATTCAAGCTTTCTGCCACAATAATAGCCTAAGAAATTTGAAGAAGCAAATAAAGACTAATTCTGGATTTGTGAAATGCAAGAAGAACTGAACCTGTTCAAAAGATGCAAGGTCTAAAAGCTGGTTCCCAGACTAGATGGACACAATATCATTGTAGTCAAGTGGATTTTCAGAAATTAACTTGATGAAAATGGCATTGTAATAATAAATAAAGCTAGACAGGTGGCTAAAGGTTATAGACAGTAAGAGGGGATTGATTATAATCAGACTTTTGCCCCAGTTGTAAGGTTGGAAGCAATCAAACTGTTCCTTGCATTTGCAGTCTTCCAGGGATTCAAGGTATTCCAGATGGATGTCAAGTCTGTCTTCCTAAATGGAGACTTGAAGGAATTGGTTTATGTAGAGCAGCCTCCAGGTTTTGTAGATTCTAACTCTCCTACTACTGTATATAGATTTATGAAAGCTCTTTATGGGCTCAAGCAAGCCCCAAGAGCATGGTATGAGACATTGTCTACCTTCCTCATTGAGAACAAATTCTCAAGGGGGAAGATAGACAAGACCCTATTCCTAAGGGAATCTATGGGCAAGATCATCCTAGTCCAGATTTTTGTTGATGACATAATATTTGGCTCTACTGATGTCAACCTCTGCAGCAAGTTTGCAAAACTTATGTAGGTGAAATTTGAGATGAGTAGTATGGGTGAACTGAAATTTTTCTTGGGACTCCAAGTAAAACAGACTGATGATGGCCTGTCCATATCCGAGTCAAAGTTCGTCAGGGAGATAATCAATAAATATGGCATGGAGAATGCTTCCACCATAAGAACTCCCATGAGCTCAAGTATGCCTTTATGCAAAGATGATCCAGAGAAGCATGTTGATCAAACTCTGTATAGAGGTATAGTTGGCTCCCTTCTCTACCTCACTGCAAGTAGGTCTGACATTATGTATGCAACATATGTCTGTGCTAGGTATCAGGCCTGCCCTAAAGAGTATCACTACACTGCTGTGAAAATAATCTTGAGATATGTTAAGGGTACTGAAAGTGCAGGTTAGATCTGAAATACTCTAGAGGGGGGTGAATAGAGTATTTCGCTCTCTACAAACTTTTTTACAACTTTTGCTATAATCCTAAGTGAATAGATTAGCAAATAAAATAATAAGCAAACAACCTAACAAATCACAGAACACAACCAAAACAAAAGAAAAAGGGCAACCAGATGACACAAGAAATTTATAGTGGTTCCCCAACTTGGGTACATCCACTCTTCTACCACCCTGGTAGGAATCCACTCAAGTTTTTGATCAGATGTCTGACACCAATGAGCTTTTGTTCAGGTGATCAAAAACCAAAACCTCATGTCTTTTGGTAGGAGACTTGCAACCAGGAATAATTTTGAAGGGACTTAAAACCCTGTACAGAAGATGGAAAAGGGGTGATGGTGTCTTCTCTTTCTCAATAACAACTGAGAAGACTTGTGGATTGATTTTAGTAGATTGCTCCCCCTGAGATCTTGAATGGATCAGGAAATCTGGAGCACTGCTTCAGGGTGACAGGTCTTCAAAAACTTTATTGCCTTGACCAGAGATTGCTTTAGGAACTTCTTTGATAGATAGGTTTATTGTTGTCCTTCCGAAGTTGTCCTGTAGGATTGAAGGAAGAAGACTCTTGATGGATATTGAATGTTCTTCTTCTTGATGATGTTCTCTGGCCTAGGCTGATTGCAGTGTGAAACTTTAGATTTCTGTAAGACTTCTTGAATGAAATCTCTGTCTGTATGTCACTGCTTAATCTTTTCTTTTCTGACTAAAGACTGACTGAAGAACATTCAAAATTTGAAAACTGGAGCAGTAGTTGCAGCCGGCCTGGGAAGGAAGCGACAATGAATGAATTCCCTAACTGTTCTATGGAAAATGGCATGTAATAATCCATGATCAATGCTCGTTCTAACAGTAACATTCTGAGACGATTTAGCATTAATTACTCAGGAATCATTGCCAAGAAAAGGGACGGAAAACTGGAGAAGACCTGAGTCTGGAATCGTTGAACGAAGAACAGGAATCGTCGAGCTGAGTTCACAGTTCGTCGACCAGATAATAGCAATTAGTCTTCAAGGGAATCTTGTCAATTCTGCTACAATCTTCGTCGAACTAACAATATTCATTCATCGAGTGACAATCATCATTCGTCGAACTGAGATCCAAAATCATCGACCGAAGAATGATTGTGGACTTAGAATTTGAGAAGTCTCTGGTTGAGAAGGAGTCAAATCGTAGACCAGAAATCGTCGAGTAGAGTACTGAGTTCGTCAACCTAACAAGTTGACTTCGTCGACCTGAGAAGTTGTGAACTTGAGGTCCAAGTTCGTTGAGCTCAGAATATTGTTCGTCGACCAAAGCCTAAAGTTGGACTTAGAAAAATCTGGATTTACCCTGACTTTAGTTTGTTGAAGTATCTCAGTCTTCGTCGAACAGAGAACAAAGATCGTCGAGCTCAGCATAGAGAAATATCTCAAGATCTTCGAGCTCAGAACGCCTTTCGTTGAGCTGAGTTCGACGAACGTCGAACTCATTTTACTTAGTCTTGAAATCTTCTAAGTCTTGAGTCTCTGATAGTCTTATTGATAGCTGGTCCATCTGATGTTGACTCTAAGGACTTAGCCTAGACTCTAGGACATAAATTTGACCTTGGCTATACATGTTGGGTCACATCCTAAGTTACTGAACCTAGCGCAAATCAACTAGGGATCCAACAATCTCCCCCTATTTGGGTGAGGTCACTAATTGACTCAAAACATAAACACACAGATAAACAAAGCAAGTAAAGAAATATATCTGGTAGAGAATTACTAACACATGCAGCAGATATATATGTACATAGGCTTTGTTTAAACAAAAAAACATAGTTTGAAAGCAAATGCAGAAAGAAATTGAAACAGAATAAAGATTACTTCTTCTACTTCTTCTGCATGGACCTGTCTTCTTTTGTCTTCTCTCCTGGCTTTTTAAAGATAATCTCTCTATTTGGATCTAAAGCATGTGCCTGTGTCATTGTCATGTCAGCTGCCCCAATAATCTTCAGTGATGTAGCTCTGGGGACAACTGCTTCAGGATGGAGCTTCATGTAATCATCAACATTAAACAGTTTGTTGGCTTTATCAAATCTTTTTAGTTCTTCCTTCCTGTATTTTGACATAGTTATAAAACCTGATATGTCTTTACCTTCAACTTTAGATTTATTAATCAGGGAAAGACCAATAAGTTCCCGGAACCCGGCCATTTTAGCAGTGTTGGCTGTTTCAGGATCCTCAAAAGGAATAGGAGGGGAATCTGGTCTTTCAGGATTCTTAGTTTTCTGTTCTGCAGAGATTTGTTGTTGTCGCTGCTGATGCTGTTGTTGATTTCCTGAGGAATGATGCCCTTGTTGACTGCTTCCAGAGGATCTCCCTTGATGTTTCTGATAAGTTTGCATAGGGGTAGATCTCTGAGAGCTAGAGCCAGTGGCACCAGCTACTAGAGGAGGAGGAGGAGGTGGATCGTTTCTATATCTATGGACTGGTGGAGGAGAATATCTCCAACTTCTTTTCCTCTCCTTTTGCTGATTCTTTGACAGCCACATCCAAGCAGTAATTCCCTTATAAGGAGTAACATTATGCAAGATGTAGTAGGGAGTGTCAGCTGTTGGATTGGGCTTAGGAGCAGGAGGAGGAGGAGCCTTCCTTTTCTTTGATAGCATTTGTTTCTTCTTCTTGGCAGCTTCTTCATCAAAATCATCTTCATCATCATCTTCATCATCTTCACTACCAAAACCCTGAGGGTTATCATATAAAGCATCCAATGCTTTCAAAGCTTTATCATCAATGACAGCCTTTTCTGTAGCAGGAGCAGAAGTTTCAAAAACTGGAGTTTCAGAAGTAGTTGAAGAGGAAACTATACAAGCATCAGAATTAGTTGGGACAGAGCTTTCAGCTGCTGCCTTATTTTCTTCTTCAATATCAGTCAAGATCAACTCATCTAGATCTGGCATTATGGAATCATCCATGACAAAAATTGGTGCCGAGATAGCTTCTGGAGAAGATGGAATAGCTGTAGAGGTTGGAGCAAAAACTGGAATGTCAAAACTGTCACAGAGTTGCTTAGCAACTACTGGACTAACAGGAGAAGTATAAGGCACAATAGCTAACTGTGGCTTAGTGAATGTTGCTGGAGGAGGATGCATATATACAGTGTCAAAAGTTTGCAGTAATTCTTGTAAATTAACTGTGGGATTGAGGATAAAATCACCAACAGTTTCATTAGTGTCCATATCAGTATTAATAAAATCAAGTTAATCAACTAAATCCGTATCTGTACAATCTGTATATGCTGTTGTGGGGACTAAAATATCTGTTGTATCTGCTGGAACTGAAGTATCTGAAGCTGTATCTGCTGCATCTGCATCTGCTGCTGCTTCATCATCAGGCATCTCCCCCTGCCTGGTTTTAGTAGGAACTGAGGCCAGGCCCTTGACTGAGGAGGGGGCAGCAGAAAGGAGAGATACTTGGGCAGATAAAGAATTAATAGAATTCACAAGAGGTGTAATGGCCTCTGTGATAAGGGATTGCAGAAGGGGGGTGATGATAGTGAGGATAGAGGATATGGTAGTGGGATCAAATGAAGAAGTGGGAGAGGATGTTTTATTTGGTGTGGAGAAGGGAGCAACTAGGGATGGAATGGAGGGTGGAATAGCATGTATGTGAGGAGTGGATGGTGATGAGGATGGAAGGGTGGCATCTGGTATTATAGTGTCTGAGGGTAGGATGTAGGATGGGATGGAGGATAAATGTGGGGGAAGTGGAGATTGTGGTGGTGTAGGAATATATGTGTCATGAGGGGAAGCAGGAGGTGTTGGTTGTTGATTTGCTTGAAGAGGGGAAGATGGAATGTTAGTGATGTCAAGTGGTGGAGATGGAGGTGGAGTAGGCACAGGAGTATGCTGTTGTGATTGAAGTGTTGAAGAAGGAATGGGAGAGGAAGTGAGTTGTTTTGCTGGAAGGGGTGCTAGAAGAGATGGTGGAGTGGGATGAATCTCCTCAGCAGGTGTGGGAGTGGCTTTAACAGCCCTGGTGCCTTCAGAAGCTGGGGTGGAAGAGATAGAAGCCTTAGAGGGCTTGGTGATTGTCCTATCCCACCTGCCAAATAAGACAGAGGTGAGCCTTTTACTGGCATTAATGAATATGGTCTGGGAGACCAGGGATTCAGCAGCCTTTTCCTTAAGGGAGATCCCTAGGATCCTTCCAAAACATACTTCCTTCTTACTATTTTTTCTTCTTGATCAGATCAAAAAATATCTTGCTCCAATCAACGGGACGCTTATTGACCACCGCACACATGACAAGGAATTTGTGAATTGTTATGTAATCGTGTGCGGTGTGTTTGCCCATCAGCACATTTCCCATAATATCCGCCAAGAACTGGTAGGCTGCAGAAAGTTGTTTCTTTAACAACTTGTTAGGGTTACTCCCAGTAAACCCCATTAATTTCAGCATCGAATAATACTCATCTGAATCTATATCCAAATCATCTTCTCCATTGACCAACGCAAAAATCTCAGAAATAATGGCGAGGGATAAAGAAACAATATTACCCCTGATAGTCCATGTCAAAGTATTATCCTCAGAAACAGACGAAGTATATACTCATTCTCTAATCTCAGTTGCATGCAGTTTGATTCTTCTGGTCATAAAATCCTTGAGACCCTGCTCTTCTAGAAGTTCCAGAATGTAGAGAAATATAAGGTCAGAATGCTGGAATGAATCAAAGTCCATGTCAAAGCCGATATCGAATTTCATGGCAGCCAGGGTGCTCGCTGGAATCGCCATTGATGACTTGAAAGAGAAACAAACAGCGATCAAGTGCAATAGGAACTGAAAGAACGGGACGGAGGTCGAAGAAAACATAGATATAGGGTTTTCCTGAATATGAATCGACAATCTCCGTTCCACGAAAAAGAAACAGTTCTTCGAAATGAGGTCGACGAAATAAATTATAGACATACAATTCGTTGATCTCATCCAGAAGAAACGAAAACTGTTTGTCGAACTCCGTTCGACGAAATATCTTCTGACGCAAAGTTCGTTGATCTCCGTACGATGAAAATTGTTTCCACTCAGAGAATTCGTCGATCTCCGTTCGACGAGCATCTCTCAAACTTTCCCTAATTTGTCGAACTCCGTTCGATGAACTCTGGAAAATTCATCGAATGCAGACAGAAACTAATTTAACTCTTCTCCATTGATCATTCCCAATTTATTTATAAAAAAAAGATGATTTTTCTCATCCAAGGGTTTGGTGAAAATTTTTGCTCTCTATAAATCAGTAGGAATATGGATTGGGTTAATTTTCTTTTTGTCTACACTATCTTTAATGAAATGATGTCTTATATCAATATGTTTAGTCCTACTATGGTGAACTGGATTCTGTGTTATAGCAATAGCACTAGTATTATCACAAAATAATGTTGAATTATTTAAGTTGACACCATAGTCTAGGAGTTGGTTTTGTATCCATAACATTTGTGAATAGCAGCTGCCAGCAGCCATATATTCTGCTTCTGCAGTTGATGTTGACAAAGATGTTTGCTTTTTACAAAACCAAGAGACAAGTCTCATTCCCAGGAACTAGCAAGTTCCAGAGGTACTCTTCCTGTCCACTCTACATCCAGCATAGTCAGCATCTGAGTATCCAGTTAACTCAAACTCTGACTCTACAGGATACCAGAGTCCTAGATTTGGGCAACTATTTATATATCTCAAAATCCTTTTTAAGAAAATAAGGTGAGATTCTTTAGGGTTCACTTGGAACCTATCAAAAGGCATGTGGCATACATGATATCAGGCCTGCTAGCTGTTAGGTATAATACGGATCCAAAAATTGCCCTATAAAGCTTCTTATCTACAGGTTTCCCTGCTACATCAGAATCCACAACAATATTGGTAGCCATAGGTGTTTTCATTCCTGAAGCATCACCCATCCCAAACTTCTTAATAAGCTCTTTAGCATACTTAGCTTGAGAGAGGAATATACCATCAGGGAGCTGCTTCACTTGGAGACCAAGGAAGTAGGAAAGCTCACACATGCTACTCATCTCAAATTTGGAATGCATGAGGTCAGTAAACCTCTTGCATAATTTGGGATCAATAGACCCAAAGATGATGTCATCCACATATATTTGTAATAACAATATTTGGTCCTTATGATGTCTAGTGAAAAGAGTTTTATCTATGGTTCCTCTTGTAAATTTATTCTCTAAAAGAAAGCTTGCTAAGGTCTCATACCAAGCTCTTGGAGCTTGTTTTAAACCATAGAGAGCTTTATGCAATTTAAACACAAAAGAGGGTTGAGTTAGAAAGATAAAACCTGGAGGTTGTTCCACATAAACCTCTTCTTGAAGCACTCCATTCAAAAATGCACTCTTGACATCCATTTGGAAAACTTTGAATCTCCTATGAGCTGCATAGGCAAGGAATATTCTTATGGCCTCTAACCTTGCAACAGGGGCAAAGGTTTGGTCATAGTCAATTCCTTCCTTTTGCCTGTAGCCTTGAGCAACATGCCTAGCCTTGTTTCTCACAATGTTTCCTTGAGCATCCAGCTTGTTTCTGTAGACCCATTTGGTGCCAATAACTGGGTGGTTATGAGGTCTTGGAACCAAATCCCAAACTCTATATCTCTCAAACTGATTTAGTTCCTCTTGCATTGCAATGATCCAGTGGGGATCTTGCTCAGCTTCATGAATGGTGAGAGGTTCAATCTGAGTGAGAAAACAGGCATGCATCAAGTCTTGGTTGAGGTGATGTCTTGTATGTACACCTGCTGAAATGTCTCCAATCACTTGAGATCTGGGGTGATCTCTACATGTGACAAGATCAGTTGGTGGAGTTTGTTCAGCAACAGCTTCTGTAATTAATTCCTCTTGAGGAATGTTATTAGCTGTTGAGGGAAGTTCAGCCACTTCTACTTGAATCTCTTCTTCACTATCTTCAGCAACCTGTGGAGAAGGATGGGTTGACACCTCTTGGGTAAGGTTTAGTCCATCCATAGACTCACACAGTTGTGGAACCTGCAAAGAGCTGTTGGTAGAAATCTCTTTCTCCTTATAGGACATGTTAGTTTCATCAAAAGATACATGGACTGACTCTTCCATTTTAAGAGTGGATTTATTAAAAACCCTATAGGCCTTGCTTACTTGGGAGTATCCTAGAAAAATCCCTTCTTCAGCCTTAGCCTCAAACTTTCTAATGTATCTTTTGTTGTTTGTGTGAATATAGCATATACAACCAAAAACTTTAAAATATGTGATTTTAGGTTTCTTTCCTTTAAGAAGTTCATAGGGGGCCTTATTTTTCAGCTTATGTATGAGGCTTCTATTCAGGACATAGTTAGCAGTGTTTACAGCTTCTGCCCAAAAGGATAGAGGCATGTAAGCATCTGCCAATAATGTTCCTGCAGCTTCAATGAGTGTCCTATTTTTCCTTTCAGCTACCCCATTTTGTTGGGGAGTTCTAGGAGCTGAGAAGCACTGCCTGATACCTTCCTTCTCACAGAAATCATGCATAAGAAGAGACTCAAACTTTTTGCCATGATCACTTCTGATCAATGCAACATGAGTAGAGAACTCAATCTGTATGGTCCTGAGAAAATCTGTAAGAACCTTGAATGTATTTGACTTAGTTCTCAGAAAGGCCACCGAACTGAATCTGGAGAAGTCATCAATAATCACTAAAGTGTAAGACTTCCCTCCTAGGCTTTGTACTGCAATGGGTCCAAATAGGTCCACATGTAGCAAATACAAAATCCTAGGTGAATCACTCTTATTAATAGATTTAAAATTAGTTTTAGTTTGCTTGCCTAATTGACAAGCCCTGCATAGGTTTTCCTTCTTGTAGGGTCCAGAAGGTAAACCTCTAACAAGGTTGTCTTTAGATAACCTAGCTATATTTTTAAGATTTACATGACCTAATCTTTAATGCCACAGCTCATTTTGGTTACTAGTGATATTGAGTAAACAAACATCAGTTTTGGCAGAAATAAAATCTACTAGATATATTTTACCATGTCTAATTCCAATTAAAAGAGTTTTGTTTTCATTATTGATAATAGAACAGGAGGTAGAGTTAAAGTATACCTAATAACCTTCATCACATAATTGGTATATGGATATTAGATTATGTTTGAGTCCACTAACATATGTTACTCTCTTGAAGGTAATTGTTCCAATCTTTACTGCTCCATATCCTTCAGATTGGCCACTATTTGAATCACCAAAGATCACCTTTGGTCCTAGCTTGGACTTGTAATTGGATAGATTGTCCTTGCTGCCTGTCATATGCTTGGAGCAACCACTGTCCAAGTATCAGGTCTGACTCACCCTTGGACAGTTCTTCACCTGTAATGAAAACAAAAATTAATTGTTCTTGACCCAGGTTACCTTGGGTTCTTTATTTGGTAGAAATGAAAAGCTGGATATAACTGACAAAGTAGGTTGAGATTTATAACCTAAGGGGTGATATCTCCTAGGTGGAATAACCCAATCAGCTACTGGACTGAATGGTTTATTAGCTGGCTTAGAATTTCTGTAAGAGAAATGATTTATGTTTGGTCCTTCTGGGTTTGATGAATTCGTGTAAGTTCGTCAACCAGAGTTCGAAGAATAGGGCTGAGATCGTCGATCTCTGCTCAGAGAATGACAATAGTCATTTTCTGCGCCCCATGTTCGTCGACCTCTGCTCGACGAACTATACATAGTTCGTCGATCGCAGTTAGATGAATTATTATAACTGAAGTTTGCGTTCAGCATTCGTCGATCTAGGTTCGACGAACGGGCACATTTCGTCGATCTGAGTTCGACGAATGCTGCTGGACTTTGTTTTTATTAGCTATTTTCTGATTTTTATTGCTCTTGTCTATGGGTTTTGGATTGTTTTCAGACATTAGTTTGTTTATTATCTTCTCTTTTCCCTTGGCAGAAACAAATTTAATGGATGTTGTAAGGATATTTTTCTTAATTATGGGGGGAAAACCTGATGATGCACTCAAGCCCAGCTTGCCATTTAATCTGGCATTTACTGTACTTGTTATGTCCATCAGCTTGAGACTTCTTCCATTGAGAGATTGCTCAAGTTGTTTAGCCTCACATAAATCAGATTTTAATTTAATTATCTGCTCATTTGCTAAAGTTAGTTGATCTTTTAGTTAAGATTTTCTGAGTTAACAGATTCAAGGTTTCCTAGTTTTTTTCTAAGGGTTTTTATTTCTTTCTCTGAACTAATTAAATCTAAACACATAGCCTTGAATTCAATTTTAAATGAATCACAATTAAAATTAAAACTTGAAAGAACCTGATCTGTCTCTGACTCTTAGGCTGCCTCATCTTCAGATTCACTTTCTGATCCTGAACTGCTCCTGGAGGCATCAATTGCCATCAGGAAAATCTCCTTGGATCTTGCTTCTTTCTCTTCTTCACTTGAGCTGGAGGAGGATGATTCTTCTTCAGTATCACTCCATGTTTCAGCAACAAAGCCTTTGTCTCTCTTTTTGTACTTGTTGGAGGAGGGTCTGCTGCTGTGTTTTCTCCTGGAGTCTTTTTCTCTGCTTTTCTCCTTCTTCTAGTTTTTTGAACATTCAGAGATGTAATGTCCAGGCTTTCTACATCCAAAGCACACAACCTCCTTGGTTGGTGTCTTGTCATATTTGGGCTTATCATCCTTCCTGGATGATTTCCTTCTGAAATCCTTTCTAGCCATCTTATAAAATCTTTTTACAAAGAGGCTCATTAGTTCTTCATTAGATGTTGAGGTCTCACTTTCCTCAGATGCCTTGAAAGCTATATTGTGATTCTTTCTCACTGGAGTTGTTGATATCTGTTCTGCTGCTTCTCTTGACTTAACCAACTGCTCATAAGATTTTAATTTGCCTAGCAGAGATTCAGTTGATATCTCATTTAGGCTTCTGGATTTTTTGATAGGCCATATTCTTGAGTCCCAAGAGCTAGGGAAGTACATATTTTTGCAGCACAACACAATCCTGTCCACTATCTTGCGGCTTTATTAAGCGACCTGTGCCGACTTATATCATTCAATAAACAGACCGTGTGGTTACATATTACGTCTTAAATCATTTGGCTTCTATGTGCCTTTTGCCGGTTTATTATTCATATAGTCGGGAAGTCGGCCGACCTGTTTCGGGCAGTTAATTCTTGGCCTTAGTCCGCCTGCTTCTGGTATCAATTATACTGGTCAACTTATGACTTGCCATCACAAAAATAATATGGTTTTGATCTCTACTATCGGGCGACCTACTCGCCGGCTAAGTATGCTTAAGTAGCTTTGGTTATCGGCTTGTATTATCCTATCAGAAGCCGTAGATTATTTCTCTATTCTTCTTTTTAATCAAAGGCGCGGTTTATATCAGAGTTCGCCCTAGCCGCAAACTTATACTTCATTGTTAGGGCTTTTCGGCGGCTAAGGTTTGTAGCCGCGCAGCTTATTGGTCATATCTTATTTGCAAATAAGCCGCGCGCATTTCTCTCTTCCCAGCAGATGACTCGATTTCATTTTTAATCCTTCAATGGTTAAAATATTAGCCACTCGGCTTATTGTCAATGTGTATTCTCAGATAAGCCGCAGGAATTTCGTTCTTCCTTGCGGATAGCCTTATTTGAAGTCGCAGTATGGCCTCAGACCGGTTTATATGTAAACTATCTATTAAATCGGAAGTTAAACTGAGACCGCGCGGACATATACAAGTAAGAAAAATGATAAGTAAGCTACACATCAGAGGTAAAGTCTTCTTTCATTTCTATTTCAAAAATGTTTACAAAAACTAATTGCGCGGTTTACAAAAATCATACCGCTGGTTTCCCAAATATCTCAAAATACAAGTAACAATTAAAAAGTTCCTAATTGGCCGGCTTGAGTTTTTTAGCCGCAGGAGAACTTGGATCACCGCCACCCTCGATGTCGACAGAAGATTTAGAGTACCCAGTGTTGCTAGTTGCCGAGCCGCCAGAGGACGTCAGCTTTGTACGCGCGGTCTCCGAAACTTGACCGCTGGTGCCGGATGAAGCGCCTTCGCTCTGGCCTCCCTAGCCACCCTCTTCCTCGTTGTCTTCCTCCTCTTCGCCGTCTTCCTCGCCGACCTTGCCCTTACCTTTGATCTTCCTGTAGACAGCAGCCACCTCCTTTTTCAAGGTGGGGTATATGCCGGCACAGGTAAAATCGGTGAAGCCGGCCGCTAAGCCGCCAAGGTCGCGGAGGCGGTTAAGCACTCCATCGATCCCCTGGACGACTTGCGAAAAGACGTTATCTTGGAAGGTCGGGTTGGCTGGGTTGTACATTGCCTGCAAAAGTAGAGAAAGGTAAGACCGAGCAGTTTCATAATTATAACCACATAGGTATTATGTGATAACTTACCGATTCCCTTTCTTTCAGTCGTTTGTTTTCTTATTCATTTTCCTCTAACCGCCTCTCCAAGATGCTCTTGTCCTTCATTAATTGCTTGTAGGCAAGGCCCATGAATTGGCTTGTCACAAAGCTCCTTTCGCCGACCTGCGCGGCTAACCGTGGTAGGTCGTCTGCAGGAACTCAGCGCAGTGCCTTCAGGTTTCTCTTGTCGTACAGGGCGGAGCCAACCACGTTTGCGTGGAGGGTTACTTTTTCCCTCCCCCAGTAGTGGAGGGCGGTGGAGACCTTCACAGACTCGCCATCCGGAATCTACAGCACAGCCGGTTTGCCATGGACGTCCTTCTGGCCGCTGCACATTCCTTGCAGCATAAATTTATCGGAGGAGGCCGACTCCTCCTCTTCCTCAACCCGCAGCGGCTTGGCCTGCCTGGCACGCTTCTCTCTTTCTGTGAGCGTCAGGCTGCCAGGCGTCAGCAGCTTGTTTAGCATGACCACCACCGCAGCTGTAAGGACAGAGTACAAAGTCAGCTCATAGACCGCACGTGCACCTAGCAAATCAGTTCGGCCAGTTTGGAACTTACTGTCTTCCGCCTCAATCCCATCCAAAGTCGGCAGCAGCGGGATGTAATGGTTGACATCAAGCCGCGCTCCCTTGAAGAAGTCATGGATCTCCTTCTCCATGTTGTCCAGGCCGCTACTGCCAAAGGTGGCCTCGTCCCAGATTTGCGGGTTGACCGGCAGCAACCCCAGGTTTCCCTCAAAGATGAGAAACCACTCCGACCAGTTAGGGATCTTGTTCGCCAAGTTGACGATCTTCAATCCCCTGCAGCCGAAGTACAAGTGCCCCCGGAAGATCCTTGTCCCGGAGTCCGGGATAGACCGCACCGAGAAGCATTCTCGGAACAGCTTCATGGAGAATCAGACTCTCTCTGACCTCAGGTATGATATAAAGCTGTAGATGGTAGCTATTGAGTTTGGTGGCAGTTTTCCGAGCACAACGCCATAATGGTCGAAGATCGCCATGGCCTCCATCATGACCGGGAATTGGAAACCGCAGTTAAAATGGTCGATGGGGATGGCGATCTGGTTTGCGTTGAAAGTATTAATTCGCTCGTCCTGCAGCGGAAGTCGCGCGACTAGCGGGCTCCCCTGCATATGCTACTCTGCAAAGTCATCTAACTCGGCTTTTGTAAGCCGGCATTCGTTGGGGTCTGCGGAGTGGAACGCAGAGGCCGCATCTATCCTGACCGTTGTGGCCTTGTCAGACCGCATCGATTTGGACCTAGCCCGCATCCTTTCAGTCTTGTGATGAAATCTCCGGATTCATCCCTATTTGTAGAAAACCTATGAAAGTACAGTGCTCAACGTCAAATTCCGGCTAGCCATCAGGCCGCGCGACCTCAACTTGCAGGAAATATAGATTAATGCAGTGACTAAGCCACAGTTCAGTTTGTCCGTTCGCACGGCTACTTTCCTGAACTTAGAATATTTTCAGGGCAAAGGATGTAAACATCATACATGCAAGCCAGCGATCTGTATGCTAGACCACGCGGTTATGGTTCTATACTTTAGATATTTCAGAGCAATGCACATATATGGTGATCATAAATACAAACCGCGTAAGCCGCAAGCAGTTTGCAACATAGTAAACATACATACAATAGTTTACAACAACCAAATTGTCCAACATCCAGCAGAAAAAATATATTACAACATAATGTTCAATTTGTTGGCGCATCTTAGACCGCACAAGTCGCTCAGCCTTGCCTATCGCCCTCCTGTCCCTTTCACCCTATTCGCCCAACCTGGTCACCAGTTCTTACAATATCAATGTACACTTGGCTAACCAGATTGTGAAGTGAGTGCAGAGACCGGTGAACCCCCGCGGTGTCGTGCTCTACTCTGGTGAATGGAACCATTAGTTGAGCTCGAGCTTCTAGCCCGCTAGAAGTTGCGACCTGCCCGACTGTCGTGGCCTCCAGTAGATTTGAAGCCTCACTAGAAGTCGGGTAGCCTGTGACCGGCAACTTCCCAGAAGCCGCTGGTGCAGGCCGTTGCTTTCCGCTGACGGACCTTGGTCTTTTCCTTGTTCAAGGTAGCGAATCTCTTCTCTCTCTCTCTCAAGTTGTCCGGCCATCAGCACTTGTGCTTGTATATCTTGCTTCTCTGCCCTTTCCTGCTCCAAGGCGGCCTGCATATCTACTATTTTCCCCTCCGCGGCCTCCAGCGTGGACTGCAGCCTTGTGGTCTCTTGCTCCAGGGTGGTTTGCAACTCTTGGATCCTTTTTTCAGTGGCCTCCTGGGCAACCTGTTGTTCTTCATCCTTAACCCGCAGGTCTTCAGCGTGCGCGTTCAAAGATGCCTGCAATGTGTCGACCTCCTTTTGGAAGTCGGCCATCTCTTTGTCGCGAACACTTGGTGGAGGCGGCACCAGCATAGACAAGAGGAATGTCAAGTCGCCCGGCTTCATCGCGGTCTCCGGTTCACCTGCAAAAGATAAACTGCAGTCAGGTTCAGCCGGATAATTGCGACCTTCTTGCAAGGAAATCAGTAGGATGAGACCGCCAGTTTGGTATTTATCTCCTTCAGGGGCCGCGGTATGGTATCTAAACACTGTCCGCCTGAATTATTCGGGATCTATCTGCTTTAGCTTTTCTTTCCATAGCCGCTCGGCTTATTTAGCTCGGCTTTTCAGTTGAGCCGTGGTCAGGAAAAAGCTGGCCGGTGGATTTAATATTGTGTTCGCCCCCTTCTTCCTTGACCGCGACTTGTAGAAGTTAACAATTATCTTAACTTCCCTGTGTTTGCCTTGCAGCAAAGGGAGTGTGGTCGCCATCGGCTTCCCGGCGATCAGCTTCTTCATCTCCTCCATCTTCTCTCGAAGTTTCAGTTTCTCGGCTCCTTCAGAAACTGCGGAAGCCGGTCCGCCAAGCTTCTCCATAGTGACTTCGACTTCGGGGCTGTTGATGCAGAAAATGCGCCCTCAAATTCCGGTAATAAGTGAAAAAGAGAGAGAAGGAGACTGCAAGCAGCTATCTACTAAGCGGACGAAAGAAAAAGAACAGCAAACCCGTGAACCACAGCGACACCCGACTTCACCCATCGCGGCCTGAATGCCTCTCCTGCGACGAGCTTTCCTTGCATTAACAATGAAGCGGTTATAAGAGGAAAAAACGCAAACTACACAAGTCGGCCGGACTGCAAGCCGCAAGGCACTAGACTTGAGACCGTAGCTCTTAACAAGCGATCTCCTGGAGACAAGTCAGCGTGTCTTAGGGAGTGCACCCTCCGCCTATTTATAGGCTTGGGGGCCTTCCCAAGCGGGCAGGGCTAAATTTACCGGCTGCTTGGGGTACAGGAGAATCGGGCAGAGGTGAGGGGAAGCAAATGAGCAAGAAAAGAAAAGGAGGGAAGCCGTGCTGCCTGGCGGATTCCTCCTAGAGAGCTGAATTCCTGGGTCCTGGGCCTTGGCGTTGAGTAGGGCCGGAGCTGGCGGTGGCATGGCATGGAGGCCGCCCGGCTTCACTGAGGTCAGCCGACTTGGTCTGAGCGGCGGCTAAAAGTAGCAGCCCGCCAGCCTCTGATGACCGACCGACTTGACATGCTTGGCGGCTAGAAGAACTAGGCCGCCCGGTCTGGAAAGTTGTGCGAACCGGTCGTGGATTTCGGGCTTAACATAATCCCCGCATATTTTTAAGTTTCGGAAAAACTTCGAAAATGTAGAACTAAGCCGGAGACCGCGACTGCCTTTAATGCTTCGGTGCCTATAAAATCCCTTGACCCTTGACATTCTTCAAGATCTCTGCCAAGCCACGGGTCGCTACTCGCCACTGGCGGTCAGAATTCTTCAAGCCGACATGGTCTTTCACAAGATGGACATCATGTCATTGATGTTAGCCCGCGACAAGAAATCGACTAAAAATAAGAAAAGCCGAAGCCAGAAACCGGAAGTCCCTGCCGACAACCCGCGAAGAAGAACAAGAAGCCGGCTACCCCAACGGCTTCTGGATCTGAAAAGAGGCCGACATAGACCGTCGGTGAATTTTCGCAGGCCGCGATCAACCCTGAAGCGGTCTCGAAGGCAGCGGACAATCCAGAAGCGGTTTAGAAGGTTGCCCCACCACAAATCGGAACTACCAAATCTTTTGAGGTAACTTACTCTCCATCGGGTGAAGTGCTCTTAAAAATAGGCGCGATGAATGAGAAAAGCGTTGAATCTGGCAAGCCGCGCGAATTGGAGGGCAAGGTCGACCTAGTCGTTGTGGACGACAATGAGCCGGAGAAGCCGCAGGAGGCCGCACGGATTTTGGTTGAAAAGAGTGAGCGGACAGAACAAGTAGTCGACTCCTTGAAACGGCGGAAGAAAAGGGCGAGACCCTTGAGGAAAGTATGAAGAGGAAGATGAGGAAGATGCATGCCGAAAACCGGAACATTTCCATAAAACCGGCGCGGACAGTCTTCAACATAGGCCGCACGAGAAAGAGGTACTCGAGATCCCATCTACACCAGATTCCAAACCGAACGAGTCGGAGGATGTACCCGTGGCTAGCGAGACGATCAGCAACCTCCTCAAAGGCATGGAGACCCTGCTATAGCAGGATGCGCTATTGTCAACCCCAACGGCTTCTGAAGAGGTTGACCTCCCCGAAGTTGAAGTTATTGGGTAGAATCTTGGCGGGCCAGCCTCCGCGACTTCTGAAGGAGACGAGAAACTGAAACTTCGAGAGAAGATGTAGGAGATGAAGAAGCTGATCGCTGGAAGCCGATGGCGACCACTCCTCCTCTGCTGCAAGGTAAACATGGGAAAGCTATGTGAATTGTTAACTTCTACAAGTCGCGGTCAAGGAAGAAGGGGGGGAACACAATTTTAAATCCTCCAGCTATCTTTTTCCTAAACACGGCTCAACTAAAAGGTCGAGCTAAAGAAGCCGAGCAGCTATGGAAAGAAAAGCTAAAGAAGATAGATCCCGAACGATTCAGGCGGCCAGTGTTTAGACACCATACCGCGGCCTCTGAAGTAGACAAATGCCAAACCGACGGTCTTATCCTACCAATTTTTTTGTAATAAGGTCGTAATCATCCGACTGAACCTGACCGCGACTTATCTTCTGCAGGTGAACCGATGGTCACGATGAATCCGGGCGACTTGACATCCTTCCTGCCTACGCTGCCACCGCTTCCCTCAAGTGTTCGCGACAAAGAGAAGGCCGACTTCCAGAAGGAGGTCGACACATTGCGAGCGGCTTTGAGGGCACATGCTGAAGCCCTGCGTGTTAAGGAGGAGGAGCAGCGGGCTGCCCAAGAGACTGCCGAGAAAAAGATCCAAGTGCTGCAAACCACCCTGGAACAAGAGACCACAAGGCTGTAGTCCGCGCTGGAGCAGTAGACCGCCAGGTTGCAGTCCGCACTTTAGCAAGAGACCGCCAGGTTGCAGTCCGCAGAGGGAAAATGGCAGAGATGCAGGCCACCTTGGAGCAGGAGAGAGCTGAGAAATAGGATATGCAAGCATAGTTGCTGACGGCCGGATGGCTTGAGAGGGAGAGAGAAGAGATTCGCTGTCTTGAGGGAAAAGACGAAGGCCCGTCAGCGGAGGCTGACAAAGAGCAGCGGCCTGCACCAGCGGATTCGAGGAAGTTGCCAAGAACAAGCCGCCCGGCCTCTGGTAGGGCTTCTAATCTACCAGAGGTCGAGGCGGTGGGCTTGAAGCTCGGGCTCAAGTAATGGTCCCATTCGCCAGAGTAGAGCGCGACACCGTGCGGGTTCACCGGTCTCTGCACTCACTTCACAATCTGGTTAGCCAGGTGTACGCTGAGATTGTAACTAGTGACCAGGTCACACGAATAGGGCGAGAGGGACAGGAGGGCGATAGGCAAGGCAGAGTGACTTGAGAGAGATAAGTCGCGCAAACAATTTGGACACTATTGTAAAATATATTGTTTTCCGATTCTGGACAATTTAGTCGCTGTAAACTGTTGCATGCTTATTTATGCTGCGAACTGCTTGAGATTTATGCGGTTTGTATTTTACGAATATCATATATGTGCTTTGTTCTGAAATATTCAAGGACAGGACATTAGCAGCGCGGTCTGGTGAACAGATTGCCGGCTAGAAAGTATGTTGTTTACATCCTTTGCCCCAAAAATATTCAAAGTGCGGGAACTTGGCCGCACGGGCCGACGGACTGAACTGCGGTTTGGGCGCTGCATGAATCTTTCTCTTGCAGGATGAGGTCGCGTGGCCTTCTGGCTAGCCGCGATTTGACGTTGGGTACTGTACTTTCACAGATTTTCTATAAATAGAGCCATCTCCGGAGATTTCATCACAAGACAGAAAGGATGCAGGCTAAATCTAAATCGATGTGGTCGGACAAAGCCATAGCGATCAGGACAGATGCGGCCTCCGCATTCCACTCAGCGGATCATAAAGAATGTCGGCTTACAAAAGCCGAGCTAGACGACTTTGTGGAGAGGCACATGCAGGGAAGCTCGCTAGTCGCGCGGCTTCCACTGCAGGATGAGCGGATTAATACGTCCAACGCAAATTAGATCTCCATCCCCACCGACCACTTTGACTGTGGTTTCCGATTCCCAGTCCTGATGGAGGCCATGGCGGTCTTCGACCATTATGGCGTTGTGCCCGGACAACTTCCACCCAACTCAATAGCCGCCATCTACAGCTTCATCTCCTACCTGAGGTCGGAGAGAGTCTGATTCTCCATGAAGCTATTCCGGGAATGCTTCTCGGTGCGGTCTATCCCGAACTCCGGGACAAGGATCTTCCGGGGGCATTTATACTTCGGCTGTAGGGGATTGAAAGTCATCAACCTGGCAAACAAGATCCCCAACTGGTCGGAGCATTTTCTCATCTTTGAGGGAAACCTGGGGTTGTTGTCGGTCAACCCTCAAATTCGGGATGAGGCCGCCTTTGGCAGCAGCGGCCTGGACGGCATCGAGAAGGAGATACATGACTTCTTCAAGGGCACGTGGCTTGATGTGAACCACTACATCCCGCTAATGCCATCCTTGAAAGGGATTGAGGTGGAAGATAATAAGTTTCAAATCGGCCGAACTGATTTTCTAGTCGCACGGTACAGTAGCTGACTTTTTACTTTGTCTTTTGAAGCTGCAGTGGCGGTCCCGCTGAACAAGTTGCTGACGCCGGCGGCTTGACGCTTACACAAAGGGAAAAGCGGGCCAAGCCGCAGCGGTCTGAAGAGGAAGAGGAGTCGGCCTCCTCCGATGAATTCGTGTTGTAAGGAATGGGCAGCAGCCTGAAGGATGTCCACGGCAACCCAGCTGTGCTGTGGAGTCCAGACGGCGAGTCTATGAAAGTCTCCACCGCCCTCCCCTACTGGGGGAGGGAAAACGTAACCCGCCACCCTAATGTGGTGGGCTCTGCGTTGTACGGCAAGCGCAACCTGAAGGCATTGCGCAAAGTTCCTAACGATGACCTGCCACAGTTAGCCGCGTAGGTCGGGGCAAGGAGCTTCGTGACAAGCCACTTCATGGGCCTTGCCTACAAGCAGTTGATGAAAGAAAAAAAAACGGCCTAGAGAGGCGGTTAGAAGAGAAAGAAGAAGAAAATAAATGATTGAAGGAAAGGGAGGCCTTAAGTCATCACCAGATATTCGTGCAGTTACCAAATTAAACCGCGCGGTCTAACCTTTCACTTCTGTTATAGGCGGTATACGACCCGGCCAACCCGACCTTCCAAGACAATGTCTTCCCGCAAGTCGTCCAGGGGATCGATGGAGTGCTTAACCGCCTCTGCGACCTTGGCATCTTGTCGGTCGGCTTCACCGACTTCACCTGTGCCGACATATACCCCACCTTGAAAAAGAAGGCGAAGAGGAGGAAGGCGACGAGGAAGAGGGTGACCAGGGAGACCGAAGTGAAGCCGCTGCATCCGGGACCGGCGGTCAGGCTTCGGAGACCGCGCAGACAGAGTCGGCGACCTCTGGCGGCTCAACAGCTAGCAGTAGCCGTTACTCTGAATCTTCCGTCGACTTCGAGGGTGGCGGTGATTCAGGGTCTCCTGCGGCTAAAAAACTCAAGCCCGCCGATTAGGACCTTTTTAAGTTTTTTACTTGTATTTTGGAATTTTTGCGAAACTGGCGGTAAGATTTTTGTAAACCGCACGGTTAGCATTTTGTAAACCTTCAATGAAATAGAAATGAATTTTACGTTTGACGTGTAGCCTAATTTATTTCTCTCTTTTCTTACTTGTATAAGTCCGCGCGGTCTCAGTGTAACTTTTGATTTAATGGATAACATATAAACCGGTCTGAGGCCATACTGCGACTTCAATGAAGTTATCCACGAGAGAGAGATATTCCTGCGGCTTATTTGAAAATACATATTGACTATAAGCCGCGCGTCAAATGTTTTTAACTGCCAAAAGTCTTTATGAAGAAGTATTTTTATCTGCTGGGAAGAGAGAGAATGCTCGCGACTTATTTGCTAGTAAACTATGATCACTAAGTCGCGCGACTTAGAACCTTAGCCGCCGAAAAGCCTTAACAATGATGTATAAGTTTGCGCTGAGGGCGAACTCTCATATAGTTCGTGCTTATGATGAAAGAGACAAGGATAGAGAAATGGTATGCAGCTTCTGATAAGATAATACAAGCCGGCAACCAAAAATACTTAATCATACTTAGTCGCCAACTAAGTCGCCCGAATAATAGTGATCAAAACCGCATGAGAGCGTATAGGTACATAGAAGCCAAATAATTTAAGCTAGAAATAGGTCGGTCGACTTCACGAGTATATGAATAATAAGCCGGCAGATAGGCACATGGAAGCCAAATAATTTAAGCTAGAAATAGCTCGGCTGACTTCACGAGTATATGAATAATAACCCGGCAGATAGGCACATGGAAGCCAAATAATTTAAGCCAGAAATAGGTTGTCCAATTGCCCGATTATATAAATAACAAACTGATATGTAGGTATATAGAAGCCGGACAATATAAACCAACATATAAAACTGCGCGGTCTATAACTGAATTGAAAATCTTACTTTTGATCTAAGAAAGATGGGTTACAGACTTAAGCGACCAAGCGGGCAGGTGTGCACAAAGCCCATTACTTTCCATGCAGGGTCGCAAAAACTGTAAACCACATCACCCAAGTAGGCTCGAGAGATGGAATAAACCAAGCTCTGCGGATTAGCTGAAGACGATAGCAAAGTCCAGCTGAATTGAAAACCTAAAGCTTGCGGAGTTAGCGAACACCAATGTTAAGTCCACACCTTTGTCTGCTAAAAGAAATGATTCATAACCAATGTGACCAAGTGGGCAGGTGCATGAAGCATTGCTTTCCTCACAGGGTCACAGGAGTTATGCAATCAACCCACTTTAGACTTAGGTTACTAAGCGGGCAGGTTCACGTGGCAGTGCTTTCCACGCAAGGTAACAAAAGTTGTCCACTCAAAAAGAGTGGAAGGATTCACTGCCCTCTTGCCTGGAGTACAACCCAAGTTGATATTTTTGGCAGGCGCATGTGGCATTTCTTTCCCATAAGATCAACCCAGTTGTGGGTCTCCTGCGGGCACTGCTTGAGGGTTCCAAAGAGTGTTTGAGGGTTACGAACTAAGATAATACGTTGGTAGGTGCATATAGTATTGCTTTCCACACGCGATCATCAAAGTTGTAACAATATTCCTTAAAGTGGCATAGTAGAGCTTAACACCCACCCTATCCCTCCATAATGCAGAGGTGGGGTCAGGTACTAGCCGTGATCCGAAATTCAGTGTCCTACCGCACTAGAACCTGCAAGCTCCCACTACACGGTGCAAAATCTCCCCGCAACACGTGGTCTTTGTGGTGTTACGCCAATGACAATGGTTCTAAGGGAGGTTTATGCTGAACTCGGTGATGTCTCTTGGAGTCAGTTATCCCTATTTCTCAAGCTGTTAAGAAAAGGAAAACGCTTGAAAAGGTGTTAGTATGAGGTTTTGAGATATGAAATAAAACATATTCGATATAGAATCTTTAGGAAATAAATTGGTAATAAAAACAAACTAACGCTTTTGCGTTTATTCCCAAGATTGAAGATGAGGCCTGTTGGGCCTGTTTATTCTAAGCCGGAGAGGATGTCTAGTGTGCCTTTGCCTTTTCAGGCACTGGAGTGGGACGTAAAGATCCTTTGGATGGCATCACCAAACCTTCCCTGCTTCATCATCCTCTCCACTAGTTGTTTAAGAGCTTTACAATCTTCTGTCGAGTGACCCTTTCCTTTGTGATATTCACAATATTGATTAGAGTCCCAGGATTTCTGGCCTAGAGGCTGAAAGGATTCCTTGGAATCTGCTTTGTTTTTCATGACACGGTCAAAAGTGCCTCTCCCAGCACGAGAGTACTGGTCAGCGAAACTGATTAGCTCCTGATATGTTTTTTCCCTTCTGAGGGTGGCTTCGAACTTGAATGGTCTTTCCTTTAATCCCTCAATTAGAGTAATTTTGTACACTTCGGGATTGGCTTCCCTCACTTCAAGAACCTCCTTCTGAAATCGTCCGATGAAATGAGAGAGAGTCTCCTTTTCACGCTGTTTTACCTGGAATAAAACTGACGCGTGCTTTTTCCTTTTCGCAGAAGCAGAAACAGAAGTGTCTTGTATTGTCCTCAAGTGATTAACAGGGTAAGCGACGAACTGAGGACCTGGTCTTTCAGTCCGCAGAGGGGCTGCGGACTGCACAGGCGAGTAGGATGTTGGGCGGTTTTGAGAGTAGGCGTGCGGATAGGGCCGCGGGTAGGCTTATGCTCCTTGCGGACAAGCAAGTGGATTAGTAGGCGGACTGTCTACTACTGGTGCCGAGTTGACTGAGGAGATCGGCTCCGGTGCGAACTGTGCGTCTAGACACTTGAAAATAGCTCCCAAGATGTCGTAAACCGCTGTGAACTGCAAACAAACGACCTGAGAAATTTTGTTAGTTTCTTGAGCTGACCGCACGACTGCTTCCCAAAGGGGATCCTTGTCGGGTTGAAGGTCAGGTTGAGCGGTTTGGCGATTTGACATTCTGTCCGCAGACTTCAAAAAAGAACTTGATCTGAAGGTCGCGTGTTGTTGTTGATGCAGAAAATGGACCCTCAAATTCCGGTAAAAATGGAAAAAGAAAGAAAAGGAAACTGCAAGCAGCTATCTACTAAGAGGACGATAGAAAAAAAAATAGCAAAGTCGTGAACCACGACGACATTCGACTTCGACCGTCACGGCCTGAATGCCTCTCCTGCGATAAGCTTTCCTTTCATTAACAATGAAGTGGTTACAAGAGGAAAAAACGTAAACCACACAAGCCGGCCGGACTGCAAGCCGCAAGGCACTAGACTTGAGACCGCAGCTCTTAACAAGCGAGCTCCTGGGGACAAGTCAGCATATCTTGGGGAGTGCACCCTCACCCTATTTATAGGCTTGGGGGCATGCCCAAGCAGTCAGGGCTAAAGTTACCGACTTCCCAGGGTATAGGAGAACCGGGCAGAGGTGAGGCGAAGCAAATGAGCAAGAAAAGAAAAAGGAGGGAAGCCACACGGCCTGGCGGATTCCTCCTGGCAAGCTGAATTCCTGGGACCTTGGCCTTGGTGTTGAGCAGGGACGAAGCTGGAGGCGGCCTGGCATGGAGGCTGCCCAGCTTCGCTGAGGTCAGCCGACTTGGGTTGAGCGACGACTAGAAGTAGCAGCCCGCCAGCCTCTGATGACCGGCCGACTTCACATGCTTGGTGGCTAGAAGAACTAGGCCGCTAGTTCTGGAAAGCTGTGCGAACCGGTCGCGGATTTCGGGCTTAACAGGGGTAGTTAACCTCTTCAGAAGCAGCGGGGGTCGACAATAGCGCATCCTACTGCTGCAAAGTCTCCATTCCCTTGAGGATGTCACTAATCATCTCGCTAGCCGCGGATGTCTCCCCCGGCTCGTTCGGTTTGGGATCTGGTGTATACGGACTCTCAGATTCCTCTTTCTCGCGCGACTTATGTTGCAGACTGACCGCGCCGGTCTTTACGGAAATATTCCGGTTTCTGGCCTGCATCTTCCTCATCTTCCTCTTCATCCTTTCCTCAAGAGTCTCGCTCCTCTTCTTCTGTCATTTCAATGAGTGGACTACCATTCCTGTCTGCTTGCCCTTTTCAGCCAAAAGTCATTCGGCCTCTAGTGTCTTATCCGACTCTTTTTCTTCTTAGTCGACTTCTTGTCACGGGCTAGCATCGACGACATGACGTCCATCTTGTGAAAGATCGCGTCGGATTGAAAGATTCTGACCGCAAGTGGCGAGTAGCGACCCGTGTCTTGGCAGAGATCTTGAGGAATGATAAGGGTCACGGGATTTTATAGGCGCCAATGAATTAAAGTCAGTCGTGGTCTCCGGCTTTGTTCTACATTTTTGATGTTTTTCTGAAAATTAAAAATGTGTGGGGATTATGTTATGCCCAGAATCCGCGACCTGTTTGCAAAACCTTCTGGACCAGGTGGCCTAGTTCCTCTAGCCGCCAAGCATCTCAATCCTGCCGGTCATCCGAGACCGGGCGGTCTGTGCCCTAAGCACCTCCACGTCAAGTCGGCTTTGGGTCAACGACGCCGGGTGGTATCCCTATCAGACCGCTGTCAGCGCCTGCCCTTCTCAGTGTCGAGGCTCAAGACCTAGGCCATCAGCTCGCTAGGAGGAATCCTCCAGGCCGTGCGGCTTCCCTCTTTTCTCCATTTCTGCTCATTTGCTTCACCTCACCTGTGCCCAGTTCTCCTATACCCCGGGCAGCCGGTAACTTTAGCCTTGCCCGCTTGGGCAGGCCCTCGAGCCTATAAATAGGGGGAGGGTGCAATCCCCAAAGCATGCAGACTGGTATCCAGGAGCTCGCTTGTTAAGATCCGCAGTCTCAAGTCGAGTGTTTTGCGGCTTGCAGTCCGGCCGGCTTCATCTTTTTCTCCTTGTAAACGCTTCTCTTTAAAAAAAAGGAAAGCCCGTCGCAGGAGTAGTATTTAAGCCGCGGCAGGCGAACTTTGCTGTTGCCACTGCCAGCGCCCTGTTTTTCTATCCCTTAGCTACGACCGCTAATAACCGACTATTCGACTGTCTCCTCTTTTCCCTTCCTTCCCCCAGTACTCGAACCGTTAGCTGATGGTGCCCGACTCCCTGTCTGTTTTCGTGCATCAACACCCGTTGATTATGGACTTAGCGAATTTCTCGAAAAATCAGACTAATTTACTCGATTAAAAGATTACCTACTCGAGTACTAATAAGATTACTCGAGAGAATTGAAGGAGACTACTTGAGTAGAAGACTTTGGAAAAATCCAGAATGGAATGAGTAATCACTCGAGTATACAAAGACTTACTCGAGTGCCAATATGATTACTCGAGACATGGAGATGGACTACTCGAGTACTAGAAATAAACTACTCGAGTACTAGATATATTACTCGAGAGATAGAAGTAAAACTCAAGTAAAAGACTTAGTCGAATTTTCTGAGAGAATAATACAGGTTACTCGAGTACTGAAACTAGACTACTCGAGAGGAGATTAACTACTCGAGTATATGAATATTACTACTCGAGTATAGGACTTAGAAAAATTCTGAGAGATAAAAAATCTAATCACTCTAGTATTAAAGCTGAACTACTCGAGTAGTAGATAGACTACTCGAGTACATGAACTTTACTACTCGAGTGGGGTAAAATAACACGAGAATCTGTCTTCTATAACTCAAGACAAAAGACTTAATTACTCGAGTGGTTAATATAACTACTCGAGTAAATGACTTAGAACAAATTCTTAGAGGAAATTCTGTTAACTCGAGAACAAGAAAAGGTCTACTCGAGTAATGAACTTGGCCACTCGAGAGCTATTTTCAGACTACTCAAGAGCCATTTCCCTTACTCGAGTATAGATAGATTTACTTGAGTATTAACTAAGTATTCAACTCGAGTATATAAACTACTACTCGAGTTAAAGACTTAGCAAACTTTTCTTCAACAGAATTTTCTCTTCTTCAATAAACTCAGCAACACTTCTTTCTCCAATCAATCCGAGTGCTTGAAACATGAAGTGTATCCCAATAGAGAGGCTACACACGAGTCAACATCATGGATCACACAATGAGGGATTACATTGTATGTTCCTGTGTTTGGTGACCCATTGTAGAATGACATTGGTCTACACTTGGCAATATAGTCCTGCAAACACATAACTCAAACAAGACATCGAATACAACTTAATTATTCTTAGTTCAAGGGTGACTTCAACAAATCTGAGCTATTGTGGATATAATACCCAACACGGAGAGTGAGGGTCATAATCACCTTTTCATCCACCAACTCTAGCCTTTGCTAGAGGGGTTTAAGTGCACGAGTGAGTGGATCTGAGCGGAGGTGAGTGCATCACAACTAACAACAGAGAAAGTAACTAACCAAACAAACTTCATTTATAGACAATTAAAAGCAAGTTTAGTTTTATTATTACAAGCTTAAGAGTACATTCCACAAAGAGAAGAGGTAGAGTAAACCAAAAGAGGGAAAACGTAGTCGTGGTTCTTGGCCAGAGTAGTGGCTTGTCAATCCAATTCATGACTCTGACTGTGGTCGCTACTGGATGCAAATGGGTTGTCAATCCACTTGTTCTTCTCCGTCTTCTTTCCTTTCATTCAATCCTTTCTTCCTTTTGTCCAGAGGAATAGCACCAAAAGTTCTCGTTGCTCGCTGATGGTGGCCGGGAGCTCTCCGAAGGTTGAATAAGGCTTCAGATTGCCGGAGAAAGCTCCCTAGGGGGTGGAGATGAGTGGAGGACATGTGATGGAGAGGAATGGCGCTTCGCATGCAACTGCGGGGCAGAAAAATGACAAAGCATTTTTTGACCTAGTTCGCCGAGCCGAGCTTAAATACGGCAGTAGACACACAGAGCGCACGACTAATGGTCGTTTACACTGACGGTTGATGATCGTGCGCTCAGCTCCCAGAGAAGCCTGTAGCTGCAAATAAAATTACTTTATATGGGCACGATTAGTGGCGCACGACCAGTGGTCTTGCGCACTTGATCCCATGATCATGCGATTGGCAATGACAGAACTTTAGAAAAACTGGAGTAACACGCACGATCAGTGGCACACGACCAGTGGTCGTATGCACTATATTCAATGGTCGTGCGGTTGCCCAGGTAGAACTTGGAAAATCGAGAATGTAGTACGCACAATCAGTGGCGCATGACTAGTGGTCGTGCGAAATAGATCCACTGATCGTGCGCAGAGTTCGTGTACCGTTTGGGGTTTCCCGAACAATCCTAGAACACGCACACGACCCCTAGACCTACAGTAGAAACAGATAAGACACCAAAAAGGGCACACCACATTCTCCATGTTGATGCACAAAAATGGCACCGGGCAGCTAACACGGAGGGGGCGTGTTCGGTCTCACAGGCTAGGAGAGGAAGAGGACGGAGGTTGTGGGGATAGAGGAGAAGAGGGAAGCTTCTGAGTGCTCGAGAGTGGAGCAAGAGGCTTGTCAAGGAGGTTGCGGGGATAGAGGAGAGGCTTGATCAACAGAGAAGGTTGATCAAGAGAGGAGGAGGTAGATCAGGAGCTGCCGAGCAGACGTGTACTTGGACGGTTGTGCTTGCAGGTTGATGCCGAGAGGGAGCTGAGCTGAGCTAGAGAGAAGAGAGAAGGGGGCCGCTTGCAGCGGCAACAACAGACTTTGCCCGCCGCAGCCTAAATGCCACTCTTGCGGCGGGCTTTCCTTTGATTAGTATTGAGAGTTACAGCTTGCTATACACCTTTACAACAAAGCAATAAAGTGGTACAAAAGGAAGATGGCGGCTAATGGAGAAGAATGCCAGAAGAGGCCGCGCGGGCTGGAGAGCGCAGTCGGCAGGCCGATCAGACTGGTGAATAAAAGGAGACCGCATGGACTGGACTAGCAAGGCGGCAGGCCGCGCGACTAGAGAACGAAGCTGGTGCGGACTGAGAAATGGAGTCCGCAGGATGGCTGCCTGGCTGGGCGTGAGCACCTTGGCGATGATCCTCTGGCGACCATGCCTCCCATGTGAGAGGCAAGGGGGTCTATTTATAGGCCCGAGGAGGTAAGGGCTTGCGGTGATGTTACCCCCAATGAGACGGTAACTTCAGCGAGATGGAGACGGAGTCCGCCGAGTCCGAACTAGAACGTGTGGACTGGGACTTGGTTCTGGAGCTGTTGTTGTTGATGGCGAATCTAAATGGCGGACTGTGAGGCAATTCCGCAGAGTCTGCTGCTGCTGAGTTAAGATTGTCTGCCTGCTGTTGGAGTGGAGGATGCTGGAGGACAAGTGGCGGACTGTAAGGGGAAGCCACTGAGTCCGCCCCTGTCGAGTTTAGGGACTGCCCGCTGCTGGAAAGCGAAGCTGGAAGCTAGGTGGCGGACTGCGAGGCAAATCTGCGGAGTCCGCCACATTTGAACGGAATGAGCAAAGGGAATGCGAGCGGAGGAGCGCCTGCTGAGTCCGCAGAGTCCGCAAAGTCCACCGGAGAAGGCGGTCTGGGACTGCTTTGAGGGAGTTCTGGCTGTTTGGCGGACTGCGAAAGGTGTCCGCGGAGTCCGCCTCTATTTCTTAGCCCACGCCAAGACCGCGGGCTGAGGAGAAGTTGACCCTGCCGCTAGACAAGCAGGTGAAAGCCAAGGGCAGACTATATAACTGAGTCCGCTTATGTGTGAGTGGAGAGCCTAGCTACTGAAGCTATTGGGGTTCACCAATGGAGGCGGACTGGAAGACTTCACCATACTTCGAGTCCGCCGAGCTCGCGAGGAACCGGGTATTGTTGCTGTTGATTTCTGCGAGTAGTGGAGTTGGGGTCCGCACTTCTTAGGCAGACTAGCGAAGGGGGCTGTCCATGCTACTGGGCGACAAAGGACATGCGACCTGTTGACGACCTGGGCGGACAGGAGTCCAAATTCGGCAAAAGAGCATCTGTTGAGACAAATCTGCAGTTAAGCTGAAAGGGGAGCGGCCTGCAGAGGCGGACTGAAGGAGCAGTCCGCAGTCCCTACGGACCAAGAGGAGGCTCGCAGACTGGCCGGTCAGACCACTGAGACCGCGCAGGCCGCGCGGCCTGAGTGGACAGAGAACTCTATCCGCCCAACCTAGGGCATCGCGGCCTCAAGGAGCAACTCGGGGCAGGCCGAGATGAGCGAGCTGGCTCCCATGGGAAGGATCGCCGATTTCAGGGTTAACATAAAAGCATAATAACTTGCAAGTACCTGATGGAGGCTTGCAAGCACCTGTTATCCTCTGCAAAAAAGGAAGGATGAAGAGTATACAAGAAAGAAGAATGAGCTGCAAGTACCTGGAAGGAACTCTCAAGTCTTTGCTGGTTTCTGCAAAAGAAGAGTTAAAAGTATGCACAGTATATGAAAGTAACTTGCAAGTACCCGTGAAGAAACTTGCAAGTATCGGATGATCTCTACAAAATGAGAGTTAGGAACAAACATGATATATTTGAGTAGCTTGCAAGTACTTGTGAAGAAACTTGCAAGGGTCTGCTGACCTCTACAAGAAGAGAGTTAGGAACAGGTATTGTATACAAAAAATAAGCTACAAGTACCTGGATATGACTTGCGGGTGTCTGCTAACCACTGCAAAGAAAAGAGTGAGCAGCAGACATAGAATAATGAATTAAACTGCAAGTACCTGGATGAGGCTTGCAGGTATCTGTTGATCACTACAAAGAGAAGAGTTAGAAGCAGATGATATATATGAAAGGAGCTTGCAAGTACCTGTGGATAAGGCTTGAAAGTGTCTGCTAGTCTCTGCAAGAAAAGAGTTAAGAGCAAACATGTATATGAAAGAAGTTTGCAAGTACCTGTGGAGAAGGCTTGCAAGTGTCTGCTAATCTCTGCAAGAAAAGAGTTAAGAGCAAACATGTATGTGAAAGAAGCTTGCAAGTACCTATGGAGAAGGCTTGCAAGTGTTTGCTGTTGATGAGATAAGGCCGATATGATAAAGTAGTAAGGGAAATGCCTGATGAGCTCTTTATCATGAAGCCCAAATCAATAAATCGAGCGTTTAACTGTTGATATGGCTGGATGGACATGATCAGATTAGTAAAGAAGTAACTTGACGAATTCTGCCAATCTTAACTAGATTGCAGTAGCATGGCTTGATGATCAAGGAGTGTAAGATTCTTTGATCACTAAGTAGAGAGCTTGTGAGTCATCATTTGAGAGAGCTTGAGTAAGCAATGTACATGAGACGAGCATGAGCAAAGCGGATGTTTACTAATCCTTTTAAGAGTTCGGATTAACCTATTCACCTGTGAAAGAAGGCAAATGACAAAAAAGGAGGTCTATACTCGGAGATGACTAAAGAAGGCTAAATGCTGCCACAGGTGTTCCTCGTGGGCCTTATGCATCGCTTGCCTGAGGAAATCATCCCAAGTATAGTCCTACTCAAAGAGGGTTGGCCGCGCATCCTCTAGGAGGGCATAAAAGAGAAAAGCAATGAAAATCCTAAGAAGGAACGCTAAGATGCTTGTCTGTGGATTCATCAGTGGAGTTGTGGAAACCCACGAAGGCATGGATCGAGAGTACCAGAGAGTGTTCGGCCATCACAGTTGTGAGATGATTGAAGAGACAAGGCTACGCTTGATCGTCATTGCTTGTCAAGCAAAGATCATCGTAACTATAATGTATCCTTTGCGAAGCACAGCAGAGCTAACACATGGGGCTCCCCTAGCACGCACTCTATGTCAGATGCCGACTAGGATCCTAAGTTTGAAGCCCAATGTTGTAGATTGAATGGCTCCCACTACACATATGGGTATACTCCCGCCATATGTGGTCGAAGCGGTTGTGCTAGAGAACAAACTACGAAGGGAGCATTCCAGACTTGGCGATATCTCATTGGTATAGTGATCTCTTTGTAAAAGAGAAAAGAGGAGGTAGAAGCGTCACAAAAAGGGAACTATATTAGTATGAGATCCCAGATAAAAGCTATGCTGAGAAGCAAGAACGAACACTGAGAAGTGTTTGGTAAAATGAAAATGTATGAAAAGAGAAAGAGCAAGGGTTGAGATAACCCATCATGGTTATGAGGAGCTTTGGAGGACTGTGAAGTCCATTGCTTGCTTAGAATAGCCTTCCAAGCACACCCTCATCGTCGACGTCAAAACATTCGACAGTGTTGTTAACAACGAGGATAGGAGGTTCTTCGACTAGGTTCACTCCTTTTGAGGAGGAAGGAACATCTGCAACTTCTTTGCCCTTTGAGATTGCTGGATCAGGGCGATCTTCTTTGGGAAGCAGGTCACGCATCTTACCCTGCCGGAGCATCCTTTGCACTAATTGGCGGAGTGCTCGGCAGTTTTCTGTTAGGTGGCCTGACTCTTTGTGAAATTTACAGTATGGTTCGGAGTCTTGATGGGCTAAAACCCGAATAGGCAAGTGTACCTGTCGAATTGTAGTATCAAGGTTGTATTTAAACACGGGGTTGTCAAGTACTGCTACTCACGCTTGACCTATTATCCTACCGAAAGAAAAATGGGTTTTGAGAATTTTTAAACTAAAACGAAAGAAAATTTTTTAGACGAAAAAAGTTATAAAAAAAGGTTAGCATTCGATCGAAGATTCACCATAAAACGAAATGAGAGGGATGAAAATGCATAGTTTTAAATTTGCAAATCATACTCGACCGTGACGGATGCTAAAATAAGACAAAATCTCGCTAGAGCATTAAGTCTCCTAGCTTATAGACGCTTTGATCGAAATCTCTTTACAAATCAAAGAGGCCTAAAGTTGCATTATCGAGGTGACCCGCACTATTGGATTTGACTCCAATCCGGAAGATTTACGTCATCCTATCTCTAGGGTTGCGTTCAACTCCTTCCTTCTTTGAGTGATCTTTCAAATCAATGAGCCTCTCGACTACTATGAAATGAGATCAAATTCCTACTACCGTATACCGGAAATACGGAGTCGACTCGAGAAAATATTAAGGAAGGATCGAATATAATTTAGACAAAAATAAAACTATGGAATAAAAGAAACCCTCATCTCATTTTATGGATCCTCACGATCGAACGCTAAAGAAAATTAGCTACGCATAATTGAAATTGAAATCAAAGTAGGATGAAAGAAATTCATTTTCATTACTTGCAAAAATAAAAGAGAACGCAATATTTAAAAAGGACAATATTGAAAGAAAAGGATTACAATAATGAAAAGACTACAACAATAATGAAAGAAAATAACAACGCACTAACTCTTTTGCTCTCCTAAAACTCAACTCCAAAACTTCCCTAAACTTCTTAACATAAATTGCTTACAAAGATAAAATTCACTCTCTCCAAAAATCTCCTCCTAAAGCATGAGACCATGGTGCCCTTTTATAGATGAGGAGGGAAGATTCTAGAAGGGAATAAATATAAAATGGCAAGGGGGGTGGCCGACCATGTATAATGGGGAGGTGAATGCATGTGGAAATTAATGAGGAGAGAAAGGAAGGTGGATTCATTGCATAGTATTTAAAAGAAATGAAATAAAATAAAGAGAGTAAATAAGGGGGGATGGATGATAATAAAGTGTGGAGAAAAATAATAAAAAGGAGAGAGAGGAAGGATGGTGTGGCAAGTGGCCGGCCAATGCATGAAAAAGTGGATACATGCATGTAATAAATGAGAGGGAGAGAGAGAGAACATGCATGAATGTGGCCGGCCAATGCATGAGTGGGCAGCACCATAGAGGGGGCGGGCTGCACTTTGTGGGCTGCACTTTGAAGTGGGGAGGAGGCCGGGCTGCATCTTGTGGGCTGCTCCAATGAGGTGGGCTGCTATGGTGGAAGAGGGCTGCATTTATATGGGCTAAGGAAGCTTGAAGAGGGGCTGAATGCATCATGTGGGCTTCAAGGAAAAGGGTCGGGCTGCACCAAACTTCAAGGGCTGCATGTATGTTGGACTCCAACCTACAAAAATAAAATAGAATAGAATGTTAAGTTTATGTTTCAACAAACATATAAACTAAGACAAACAACATAATAGAAAATTTTACAATTAAACCAAATAAGATGCATAAAATAAGGAATTAAAACATAACATTCAAAGAAAATAAAAATTAAAATATAACAAACTTAAAATACATGAAAGTATAATTAATCCTAGGAATATCTATGCTAACTTAACCCAAAAATCGATGACTAAAACTAGTCATCAAATTCCCCCATGCTAGAGTATTTGCTTGCCCTCAAGCAAATAAAACTTAAAGAACTAGGGAAAGAAAACAAAAAAGATTTAGGTTGCATAAATAAGAAAAACAAAACATGAAAAATTAAACTATCCTAATTCTTATGCTAACAACTAGTGGCGTGAGAAGTGCACAATATAAAACTTGAAAGTGGAGACCTAAAAATATCATTAGAACATAAAGAAAAATTACAAATTTCGAAATTCCTAAAACAAGGCATCCAAAATTAATGAAAATAAGAAAAGCAAAAGTAGAAGTTCTAAATAAATGGCGCATTAACGAACTACTAGGCTGCTAGAATAACAATTAACCCTAAATCACCTCAAGATAACCTCCAAAGAAATCCATCAATGATGGTGGCCATAGGCTTGTCCGTTCACACTCTCTCCACTACGTGAATTTACGTTCTAAAGATTAATAGGACTTCTATATGCATTAAAACTTGGTTTAGGTAAATGATTAGGAAATGAAAACAAGGATAAACATGAGGGCTTAAACACTAAACCAAGGTTGAGCTCAAAAATAAAAACATGAAGAGAAATGAGAAATGACAAGTACATCATTTTTCAATTCAAACTAACAAACAAAGGCCATGAACTTTTTTTCTTTTCATAAATTGGCCACAAATACACTTCATTTTTTTTCTTTTTGATTGATTGTTTATTTTATTTTTTTTGATAATAATAATTTTTTTTCTTTAATAACTTTTTAAGGAGAGCTCCAAATATAAGCTTTAAACACTCCTTCTCATTTCAAAGATATAACCCTTCACAAAAAATGATATTTAAGCTCAAAGTTTAGTGTGAAATAGGAAAGACATTTTGGCATTGGTGAAATGAGGAAATGAAAGGTGGAGCTAAAAACAAAGAAACATGGAAAAGGCCCAAAATTGTTTTGCAATGGTAAATTTTGTTTGGTGGGCAAGAAAAGCTCAAACGAGTCAAAGGGTGGCCTAAATTATTTCTAAACTACGTAAAAACGACGCACATGTTTTGAGAGTGACTAGGGACAAGTTCTAGATACCAAGAAAGACTACCCCACAAATGAAAAAAGGCTAATATTACCTAGCAACCATTCATACGCAACTAACCGAATAAAAAGACATAACTACAAATTGCTAACTTATAATGAAAAAAACGGATGCCTATATTTAAGAACAAGAAACTAGTAAAACTAAGCTATGTTAAACTGATAAATTTAGAAAACTGTTTCAAAGAAATCTAAATAGAACTAAGAAACCGCACGGGCCTACACATCACTAGAAGAAACATAAAAATAAAGATCGAAAATAATTTTCGATTTTGTTTTTCAAATATGTTTTAGCATTTTTTTTGGATTTTTGTTTTATAGATTTTTTTGATTTTTTGATAAGGCTAAAATAAAAGCAATACTAAAGAAGCTTAACAAAACTATACTAATTTTTAGATTTTACGAAAGCAAAAGATTTTTTTTTGTGATAGAAAAAGGAAAAAAGAAACTAACTAAACCCTCCCCCAAGCTTAGATTTTTCATTGTCCTCAATGAAATAGACAAAAAGAAAAATGAGAAGGAGACTGAGAGGGAGAGAAAAATGCAGAAAGTAAATGAAATAAAAAGAACAGGACTTCCCCGAGTTTATGGGATGAAGGCGGATGTCGCTCCCCCATGCTTGCTTTTTAGTGCACTTGATCGTCAGCAGGTTTGACTTGATCCATCTTTATATCAGCAACGTTGGAGCGGCGATCACGAACTTGCTTGGTTGGCCTCCGGAAGGAAGAGCAAAATAAAAGCAGAAAAAGAATAGAGTTCGTGGGCTGGTGCCCAAGATTGTTCTTTATTACAACAATTTAAAGTCCGAATAAAATTAAAAGTTGCATAATAATAATTAATAATAATAAGTCCAAAAAAATGAAAATGTTCCACAACAAGATGAACATTTAAGAGTCCAAGACAAGATCCTCTGTTGCAGGAGACACAGAATCATTTGAAAAATAAAGTTTAAGTCTATGCCCATTAACTTTAAAATCACCCTTATCGGGGTGCGAAAGCAACACAGTTCCATAAGGATAAACTTACTTGACCGTAAACGGTCCAGACCATCTAGATTTAAGTTTGCCAGGAAAAAGACGTAGGAGAGAATTGAAAAGAAGAACATGATCGCCAGGTTTAAACGTTTTAGGATGGCGCAAGTTCTTATCGTGATAATGTTTCGTGCGTTCTTTATAAATTTTATTATTTTCATAAGCGTATGCTCGCCACTCGTCAAGCTCATTTAATTGGGTTTTTCTATGCTCACCGATCGAGTGCAGATCGAAATTAAAAAACTTTAACGCCCAATATGCACGGTGCTCTACTTCTACCGGGAGATGACACGATTTTCCGTAGACTAGTCGGAAAGGAGTACATCCAATAGTGGTCGTGTACGCTGTCCGATAGGCCCAAAGAGCATCGTCTAACTTTAAAGACCAATCCTTACGGGAAGTAGAAAAAGTTTTTTCCAAAATTCTTTTAAGCTCTCGATTGACTACCTCGACCTGACCGTTAATTTGGAGGTGATAAGCAGTTGATAGTTTATGCGTAACGCCATATTTAGTTAAAGCTTTAGCGAGTTGAGCGTTGAAAAAATGACTTCCCCTATCACTAACGATTGCTTGAGGAAAACCAAAATGAGAAAATAATTTTTTAAGAAAGGCAACTATGACGCGAGCATCATTTCTTGGTAAAGCTTGGGCCTCCGCCCACCTGGAAACATAATCAACTGCGACTAGAATATATTTATTTCCTAAACTTGAGGGAAACGGGCCAACAAAGTCAATGCCCCATAAATAAAAAACTTCGCATTCCAAAAAGTAGTTTTGTTCCATTTCATTTTTATTAGATAATTTTACAGTCCGTTGGCACCGTTCACACCAGCAAAAAAGAGTTGTGCATCTTTAAATATGCTTGGCCAGTAAAAGCCAGCACTAAGCACTTTGTGAGCGGTGCGGTTTGCTTGAAAATGCCCGCCAGTCGGACCTTCATGAACATGCTTTAAAATTTGTTGACCTTCTTCCGGGGAAACACATCTTCTAACCACCTGATCCGCACACATGCGAAATAGAAATGGATCCTCCAAAAAATAATACTTCAGATCAGAAAAGAATTTCTTCTTTTGCTGAGCGGAGTATTCTTTTGGGAGGACACGGGCCACTAGATAATTGGCCAAATCGTCAAACCAGGGGGTAGAAGACGAAACGTTTTAAATTTTTTCATCCGGAAAAGAATCAATAGGTAAATTTTCATCAAAAATATCAATTTCAGGATTTTCTAGGCGTGAAAGATGATCCGCCGCTAAATTTTCCGCTCCTTTCTTATCCCGGATCTCCAAGTCGAATTCTTGAAGTAATAGGATCCACCGAATAAGACGCGGCTTGGCATCCGGTTTAGCAAGGAGGTACTTCAAAGCGGAATGATCCGTAAAAACGATAACCTTAGAAAGAGTGATGTAGGGTCGGAATTTATCAAAAGCAAAAATGACAGCTAAGAGCTCCTTTTCAGTTGTAGTGTAATTTTCTTGCGCTGAATTAAGCATTTTAATAGCGTAATAGATTGGGTGGAAATTCTTAGCTATACGTTGTCCTAATACCGCACCGACCGCAGAACTACTTGCGTCGCACACAATTTCAAAAGGTAAATCCCAAACTGGGGCGATCATAATCGGAGCATTTATAAGTTTGGATTTAATTAATTCAAACGTTGCGAGACAAGATTCATCAAAAATGAAAGGAGTTTCTTTTTCGAGAAGGTGCGTGAGAGGCTTAGTAATTTTTGAAAAGTCTTTAATGAATCGTCGATAAAAACCCGCGTGCCCTAAAAAACTTCGAATCACTTTAATATTTGTAGGCGTCGGTAGCTTTTCAATTACTTCGATTTTTGTCTTGTCCACTTCAATTCCCTTAGCGAAAATTTTGTGGCCAAGGACTAAGCCTTCAAGTACCATAAAGTGACACTTTTCCCAATTTAAAACTAGATTTCTTTATCGCAACGTTGTAAAACTTTTTCCAAATTTTCTAAACATAAGTCAAAGGAGTCACCGAAAACAGAAAAATTGTCCGTAAATACCTCCATAATATTTTCTACGTATTTATCAAAAATAGCAAGCATACACCGCTGAAAGGTAGCGGGTGCGTTCCATAACCCGAAAGGCATTCTACGATAAGCAAAAGTTCCAAAGAGGCAAGTGAATGTTGTCTTCTCTTGGTCCTCGGGTGCAATAGGGATTTGAAAATACCATGAGAGACCGTCGAGGAAGCAATAAAAACTGTGCCCGGATAAACGTTCTAAAATTTGATCGATAAAGGGGAGGAGGAAGTGATCTTTTCGAGTGGCATCATTTAGCTTACGGTAATCGATGCACATCCTCCATCCCGTTATCGTCCTAGTTGGAATTAAGTCGTTATTTTCATTCTTTACTACCGTGATCCCACCCTTTTTAGGAACAACCTGGACCGGACCTAACCACTGACTATCAGAAATCGGATAAATTATCCTCGCATCTAATAAATTAAGCACCTCTTCCTTCACAACCTCTTTCATATTCGGATTAAGCCGACGTTGTGGTTGGACTACACCCTTAGGATTATTTTCAAAAAATATTTTATGAGTACAAAAAGAAGGGCTTATGCCAGAAATGTCGGAAATTTGCCACGCTATAGCTCGGTGATGCTTTTGTAGTACTTCGATCAAATGATCGTTTTCGGATTGAGAAAGATAGGCCGAGATTATAACGGGCAACTTAGAATTTTTTTCAAGAAAGGCATATTTTAGATGATTAGGGAGTGGTTTTAAATCAAGATAGGGCGGTTCATCATAAGAGTTTTTCAAATTCTTTTCTTTTTCAAAAATAAGATTATCATACTTTTTTCTACCAAAGACAGAATCATTTTCAAAATTTGCTTGTACTGACATAACCGTGTTTTCAAAATCATATGAAGAAATTTCAGAAAAAGAGGAGGAAAATTCATTTGAAGAGATGTGAGAAAGAGAAAGAGAAGAATCTTCATTTAAAACATCAAGAAAGTAGCATGAATCATCATTTTTTAAAGAGTTTTCATTGATTGATTGATAGAAAATGTGACCTCATCTTCTCCCACACGCAAAAACAACTTTTCGTTACTAACATTGATGACCGCTCTAGAGGTGGCTAGGAAGGGTCGACCAAGGATAAGAGGGACCTCGACGTCCTCTTCAATATCGAGAATGACAAAATCCACCGGGAAGATGAATTTGTCTACCTTTACTAGCACGTCCTCAACGATACCTAAAGGATAGTTAATTGACCTATCAGCTAACTGGATACTCATTCTTGTAGGGCTAAGAATGCCCAATCCTCGCTTTTTGAATAAAGAAAAGGGCATCAAATTGATGCTCGCTTCTAGATCCGCTAACGCATGTTTAACAAACAGGTCACCAAATACGCAAGGAATGGAAAAACTACCTGGATCGTTTATCTTTTTAGGAAGATTAGAGTTTTTAACGACCGCCGAGCATTCTTCATTTAAGGTTACATGCGATAAATTTTCCAATTTCGTCTTGTTCGTTAATAAATCCTTAAGATATTTTGCATACTTAGGCATTTGACTAATCGCTTCATGAAATGGCAAATTAATATGAATTTGTTTGAACATTTCAAGGAAACGTTGGTACTGATCGTCTAGTTTTTCTTTCCTAAGTCGAGCCGAATAAGGAGGTGGCGGGAATTCCTTTATAACAACCGGAGCATTATTTTGAACGTCATCATTTTCTTTTCCAAAATCTGCATTATCCTTTTCAAAGATATCTTTTTCTTTATCAAAAGTAGATTTTTCTTTTCCAAAAGTTGATTTATCATATTCCGTGGGGATAATTTTTTCCACAACAGGAGGGACAATCACCTTTGGCTCTTCCCTGGTTGTGGGCTCGTTAATAACCTTACCGCTCCGAAGGGAAATCGCATTTGCGTGCTCCCTTGGGTTAGGTTCAGTGTTCGAGGGAAGAGTTCCAGGTGGTCTCTCGGAAAAAGCCTTGGCAAGTTGCCCGACCTGGTTTTCCAAATTTTTCACGGAGCTAGATAGACTTCTAATGGTAGCATCGTTCGAGCTTATATATTTAGAAAGTATTTCCTCCAAAGATGAAGTTTTTTGAAAATTTTGGTTTTGATGTTGTGGCGGTGGTGGTGGAGTGAAATCGTGTGGTGGGCGTGCAGCATTAGCAGGGTTACTCCAAGAAAAATTAGGATGGTTACGCCATCCAGGATGATAAGAGTTCGAAAAAGAATTAAAACCAGGAGTTGCAGAAAAATTAGAAAAAGCAGAAAAATTATTGGCAGAATTATTTTGAGCAGGCTGGGTATGTTCCCCAGATAATCCACCTGCTCGGCAGCAGCAGCATTCGCATTTTCATATACCTTAGTGGCTGAGGAAGCAGTCATCTCCGAAATCTTCTTATTCAACATTTCCACTTGCAGCGCCAGTTGCGAAACCGAGTCCACCTCATATATACCTGTAGGTTTAGATGGGCGAGTCATAGACGAATTCCACTGATAAGTGTTCATCGCTATGTCCTCGATAAGCTCAAGAGCGGCTTCCGGAGTTTTGCGATCCAAAGAACCAGCGGAAGCGGCATCTATCATTTGCTTAGTTTTTTGATTTAGCCCATTGTAAAATGTCTGGACCTGTAACCATACAGGAAGAGCATGATGAGGGCATCTTCTCAAAAGTTCTTTGAACCTCTCCCAAGTGTCATATAGGGTCTCAGAAACAATTTGAGAATAATAAGTTATATCATTTCTTAACTTAGCAGTTTTGGCGGGGGGGGGGGGGGGGGGAATAACGAGAGAGAAACTTTTTAGTTAAAATGTTCCAAGTAGTGATTGATCCTCTTGGAAGAGAAGTTAACCACTGCTTGGCTTTAGTTCTTAAGGAGAAAGGGAAGAGTCTTAGCCTTATAGCATCGTCTGAGACACCATTTATTTTGAAGGTGTGACAGATTTCAAGAAAATTGGCAATATGCAAGTTCGGATCTTCATCTTGTAATCCGTCTAACTGTACATATTGCTGCACCATTTGTATGATGCTCGGCTTAAGCTCGAAGTTATTGTTCGTAATTGCACGTCGAACAATACTTGTTTTTGTATCCTCCAGGTTGGGCCGAGCATAATCGGACATCGTCCTTTGCTAGGAAAACACTGGGTTAGGGTCTCCCATTTCGGAGTTGAAGTTACAATCACCGTCGGAATCCTCAACCGCTGTTTGAGAAGTGGAACCACTGAATCGTAAGTTTCTCCAAAAGGAGCGTTCGATTTCTGGGTCCAAATCAACAAGTAGCGACGGATTCGTGCGGGTCATGCACTAAGAAAATGAGAAGGAGAATGGAGGAACGAAAAGAGAAGAAGGGAAATAAAAACTTGAAGAGAAAAAAAAAAGAAAGGTAAATTTTTTTTTGATTTTTTTTGCAGAAGTAATAGCGAAAGCGTTTTCCTAATATTGACAAAAAAAGCTTCCCCGGCAAAGGCGCCAAAAACTTGATGGGCTAAAACCCGAACAGGAAAGTGTACCTGTCGAATTGTAGTATCAAAGTCGTATTTAAATACGGGGTTGTCAAGTACTGTTACTCACGCTTGAACTATTATCCTACCTAAAGAAAAATGGGTTTTGAGAATTTTTAAACTAAAACAAAAGATAATTTTTTAGACGAAAAAACTTATAATAAAAGGTTAGCATTCGATCGAAGATTCACCATAAAACGAAATGAGAGGGATGAAAATGCATAGTTTTAAATTTGCAAATCATACTCGACCGTGACGGATCCAAAAATATGACAAAATCTCGCTAAAGCATTAAGTCTCCTAACTTATAGACGCTTTGATCGAAATCTCTTTACAAATCAAAGAGGCCTAAAGTTGCATTATCGAGGTGACCCGCACTATTGGATTTGACTCCAATCCGGAAGATTTACGTCATCCTATCTCTAGGGTTGCGTTCAACTCCTTCCTTCTTTGAGTGATCTTTCAAATCAATGAGCCTCTCGACTACTATGAAATGAGATCAAATGCCTACTACCGTATACCGGAAATACGGAGTCGACTCGAGAAAAAATTAAAGAAGGATCGAATATAATTTAGACAAAAATAAAACTATGGAATAAAAGAAACCTTCATCTCATTTTATGGATCCTCACGATCGAACGCTAAAGAAAATTAGCTATGCATATTGGAAATTGAAATCAAAGTAGGATGAAAGAAATTCATTTTCATTACTTGCAAAAATAAAAGAGAACACAATATTTAAAAAGGACAATATTGAAAGAAAAGGATTACAATAATGAAAAGACTACAACAATAATGAAAGAAAATAACAACGCACTAACTCTTTTGCTCTCCTACAACTCAACTCCAAAACTTCCCTAAACTTCTTAACATAAATTGCTTACAAAGATAAAATTCACTCTCTCCAAAAATCTCCTCCTAAAGCATGAGACCATGGTGCCCTTTTATAGATGAGGAGGGAAGATTCTAGAAGGGAATAAATTGAAAATGGCAAGGGGGGTGGCCGACCATGTATAATGGGGAGGTGAATGCATGTGGAAATTAATGAGGAGAGAGAGGAAGGTGGATTCATTGCATAGTATTTAAAAGAAATGAAATAAAATAAAGAGAGTAAATAAGGGGGGATGGATGATAATAAAGAGTGGAGAAAAATAATAAAAAGGAGAGAGAGGAAGGGTGGTGTGGCAAGTGGCCGGCCAATGCATGAAAAAGTGGATACATGCATGCAATAAATGAGAGGGAGAGAGAGAGAGAGAACATGCATGAATGTGGCCGGCCAATGCATGAGTGGGATGCACCATGCAGGGGGCGGGCTGCACTTTGAAGTGGGGAGGAGGCCGGGCTGCATCTTGTGGGCTGCTCCAATGAGGTGGGCTACTTTGGTGGAAGAGGGCTGCATCTATATGGGCTCGAGAAGCTTGAAGAGGGGCTGAATACATCATGTGGGCTTCAAGGAAAAGGGTCGGGCTGCACCAAACTTCAAGGGATGCATGTATGTTGGACTACAACCTACAAAAATAAAATAGAATAGAATATTAAGTTTATGTTTCAATAAACATATAAACTAAGACAAACAACATAATAGAAAATTTTGCAATTAAACCAAATAAGATGCATAAATAAGGAATTAAGACATAACATTCAAAGAAAATAAAAATTAAAATATAACAAACTTAAAATACATGAAAGTATAATTAATCCTAGGAATATCTATGCTAACTTAACTCAAAAATCGATGACTAAAACTAGTCATCAAGTCTCTAGACCTTTGATCGGTTGGCCGATAGGGCTTCTTGTAGTTTGCCCTATCTTTCATAATCTAGACAACTTCTTGCATGGCCTCGTCGAAATCAGACTCGTGCAAGTCATTGTCTTATCGGTGATGAACTGCTGCTGGTTGTGAAGATGGAGCTAGTGGCAGTAATGGGTCTTGAGCACGATCACGGCTCGGGAAGGAGTATTGATAGCGTTGAAACCTTCTCTCCTTTTTTGAGTGAGATGGAAAATGATTGCGAGGAGACCTCGGAGGATGCTTGTGAAAAGAACCTTTCTCTGATAAGAGCCTGGAGACTAAGCCTGGGTTGCTCTTTTTGCCTCGGATGTACGAGTTGGCTAGAGCAATTAACTCTTGGTATGTTCTCGGCACTTGGGCATTGGCTTCAAACTTGAGAGGCCCTTCACGGAGACCAAGGATAAGAGCCACTTGGTACATTTCTTGATCAGTAATTTCGATGTCCAAAATCTCTCTCTGGAATCGATCAACGAACTGAGACCAAGTCTCATTCCCGCGCTGCTTGATCTCAAAGAGGGTGAAAGTGCAGCTAGATCTGATATACTCTAAAGGGGGGTGAATAAAGTATATGGTGCTTTAAAACTTTTTACAACAATTGTTGTAATGTGAGTAATCAGGGAAGCAGTTAATAAATCTAATCACAGAGCTAAACTAATCAAGCTAAACACAGAATAATCACAGCTAGAAACAAACATAAAGACAAGCAAAACCCGATGACACAAGGAAATATAGTGGTTCCCCTAAACTTGGGTACATCCACTCTTCTACCACCCTAGGTAGGAATCCACTGCAGGATGAGTTGATCAGGTGTCCTGGGCACCAATGAGCTTTTGATAAGGTGCTCAAAAACCAAATCAGATTTTTTGATTAGGTGTCTTGCCACCAATGAGCTTTTGACAAGGTGCTCAAAAACCAAACTCAAACTTTTGAAGGGAGTTTGAGAAACCCTTTACAGAGATGGGGGTGAGAGAGTGATGGAAGTGTTCTCTTTCGCAAACAACTGAGAAGTCTATGTGGATTGATGGTGTCAAAGCTCCCCCTGAATCCTTGAGATCTTCAGAAAAAGAAGCTTTGCTGTAGGGTGATAGGCCTTCACAAGTTGAGCTCCAGCAAAAGATGATTTCAGCAACAGCTGAAATGTTGGATGTCTGGAGTCTTGAAAGATGTGGGGCCTTGAACACTTGAAACTAGAGTGATCTGAAGATTTCAGAAAATTTGATCTCCTTGGATGTGTGTTCTTGAGAATTCTTTGAGACAGAATATTTTTGTTCTTGTTCTTAAGATTATTGATGTCTTGCTTTGTGTCTGTGTATCTGTAATCTATATGAGATTCAAAAATTCTCCTCTTTTATTCTTTGGTACTGAATAGAAAAACATTCTCTGTCAAGAATAGTCGTTGGCCTACATTAATTGCATCCTTAATTGCAAAAAAAAAAATTGTCTTCTGGAGGAAAGTCCATAGAAATATTCCTTGAAAATCCCTTGAAACTTGGTCCAGAAATAAATGAAAACGGCTAGAAAATCTTCTAAATTAATTGCAGAATAACTCCTTAACTGATTTGAATTTGAATCTAGAAACATCCTTGAAGTTATCTGAAAACGTCGAACTGAGCTCTGCTATCGTCGAACTGAGCTCAGCGATATGGATTTATATTGCAACAAAATATCGTCGATCTGAGCTCAAAGAATGTCGAACTGAGCTCAGAGATAGAGGTCCAAAGCTGAGCCAAGATCGCCGAACTGAGCTCACCGATCGTCGAATGGAGTTCGACGATATGATGAAGTTGAGCTCAGCGATCGTCGAATGGAGTTCGACGATCTGTCGAAGTTGAGCTAGACGATCGTCGATCGGAGTTCGACGAATCGTCGTGCTGAGCTCGACGATATGACTTGGTCTCAAACTGAAAAAGGCTTGGTCTTGAGGGCAGCTTCCAAACTTAGACTTCTAACCCTTAGACTCAATTCTAATTGACCTTTTGAGCTATACAGGAGGTCAAATATTGTTTCCTAGAGACATAGTGATCCTAACCCAAATTAGTAATAGGGTGTTCCGACAATCTCCCCCTATTTGGGTTAGGATTACTATTTACAAACTTTGGAAAAATTTAAATAACATATAAGCAGCAATACAGAAAAACAAAAAGCTAGACAAGCAGAACCACAGAGATATATATATCATCCCAGATAATAACCAGAAGTCAGAGAGATTGTCACCCTACATAATCATTTTTTTCCTTGCCCTTAACAAGTTTGATTTCTCTGTTGGGATTGAGGGCTTCCTTCTTTGATCTAGTATCATCTACTGCACCTAAAGTGGTTTGCTGTTTGGGCCTGGGAACTACAGCTTCAGGATGCAGTTCCATGTACCTGTCTGAATCAAAAAATTTGCTTGATGCATATCTTTCTAGCTCTTTCTTTCTCTGTTCAGACATTGTGGAGATGTTGGAGGAATCCCTTCCTTGCTCTTTAGCTTTCTTGATCTGATCCAGTGCAGCAAGTTCTTTCATCCTTGCAGTGAAAGCAGCTGGATTATTCTCAGGGTCTTCAAAAGGTACTGGTGGCTCATATCTATTAGAAGGATTGTCTTGAGGAGGCCTGGATGAAACAATTTCCTTCAGCTTATAGGGAAAAGGACCAGATGTGGTGTCAGATGAAATTTGTCCTTCCCTGGAGTATGGATGTTGCCTGGAGTATCCTTTAGAGTAAACCTGGACTTCTCTTTGATTGCCTCTGTATCCTCCTCTCCTGGATTGAGAACCCCTGGATTGGATTCCCCTATGATAGGATCTAGCATGTGGCTGATAGGGAGCTTGACTTCTAGCAGGGGGTTGAGCAGCAGAACTTCCACCTGCACCTGCATCAGGAGGAGGTGGTGGAGGAGGATGACAATGTTGGAATTGAGAAGAGCCCTTTTCATATTTTCTTTTCTTCTTCATTGCTTTCAGTTGATTCTTAGAGTACTGCATTCAGTGCTCAGTGTTGGGGCAATCATGAAGAATATAGTATGGTATATCATTGTTATCCTTGACCTTGGCAGGAGGTACTCACTTCATGGCTTTGCTTCTTGCCTTTCGTTTCCTGGCAATGGTAGCAGAAGAATCATCAGAGTCTGTTTTGAACTCATCACTTTCAGAACTCTGATTATCATACAGGGCATCAATCTTCTTCATTAAATCTTTATTGAGCTGTATAGAAGCAGATGAGGCAGCAGAGGGTGTAGCAGCAGAGGTTGAAGCAGTAACAGTAGCAACAGCATCAGATATAGAAGGTGTTGCAATTGAAGTAGAAATAGTAACAACAGCAGCAGATACTACAGGTTCTGGAGAAGTAACAACAGCAGCAGCAACAGATTCACTAATAGCAATATCAGTAGTAGAAATATCAGCAGAAAGTTCAGAAGGCTCAAACTCATGTGCCTCTGTCATAAGGATTTCCTTGGAAATTGGCTCATCAGCAGTAACAGAAGTATCAGCAGCAGTATCAAAACCAGCAGCAGCAGTAGGGCAGCAACATCAGAAACAACAGCAATGCTTTCATCAGAAGTATCAGCAGCATATACTGAGTGGACAAAAGAGGTGATGATGCTGGGGTCACAGCAAGAGAATGGCACAAGGGCATTGGACAGATCCTCTGGGGGCTGGACAACAACTGTCTCTGGCAGACATCTGAAATATATAGAGTCAAATGCTGAGAGCAAAGACCTGAGGTCTATTGCAAGGACTGCAGCAGGATCTTGAGACACAGCAGCAGCAGCAGCAGTAGCAGATTCAAGAATTGAAGAAACAGCATCAGGCAGGCTCACTGAAACAGCAACAACAGCAGCAGCAGCAGCAGACAGACTCACTTCATAGGGCATCTCCCACTGCCTAGATTCAGACATGGCTAGATCAAGGCATACTGCTGAAGGGGCTGCCTGAGGGAAGAGAGAGGAGAGCCTGGCAGAAAGGGCTGCCACTGACAGGAGTAAAGGAGCCAAGGAGGTCTCCAAGAGAAGAGATAGCCTGGGGGCTAGCAATTCATACAACCTGTCAGCAAGGGCTGAAATATCTACTTGCTCAGTAGTGACTGGAGCAGAGGTAGAGGATGGAGGAGTAGCTGTTGGTGAGGGTAGTGGAGAGCTGGAGTAGTGGGGCAGGGATGGTTGAGGTGTGGGTAAAGTGGATATGGAGGACAGTGGGATGGAGATAGATGGGGTGAATGTGGGTTGGTCAATGATTTGTTGCAGGAGATCTTGATAAGAGGTGGAGGATGAGGGTAGCTCAGGAGGAGAGGATGGTGAGTCATCCATAAAGGAATCTTCAATGAGGTTGAAGGATGGAATGGAGGGTGATGAAGTGGCATCTGGTTGAGGGTAGGAGAATAAGGGATGGAATTGTTCTTCTGGGAGTGGAAGAGTAGGGACTGGAGATGGTGTAGATGTTGGAGAGGGGCTGGAGATGATGATGGTGGATGGAGTTTGAATGGTAGATGGAATGGGAAGAGATGGAATTGGAGGAGGAGGAGAAGCATCAGCAGGCAGGTCATCTGCAGGGGCAGAGACCTGTGGGTAAGTGACTCTAAGAGTCCTGGTGCCTGAAGGAGTGCTGGAGGAGGGCCTGCTGGGCTTGTTGATTTGTCTGTCCCATTTACCAAAGAGGGCACAAGACAGTCTCTTGGATGCATTAATGTGGATTCCAGAGGAGACCAGCAATGTAGGGCACCTATTCTGCAGAAACACTCCTAGAATTCTTCCAAAGTTTACAAAACCTTTGTTGATCTTCTTCTTAATGAGGTCAAAGAATACCTCTCCCCAATTCAGATTCTTCCTGTCTACTAGGGCTCCCATTAGGCAGAGCTGATACCTGGAAATTGTGTCATGAGCAGAGTGCTTAGCCAGTAGGACTTTCCCAACTACATCAGCCAGGAATCTGTATTCCACAGAAAGATTCTTCTTTAATAGCTTGCTAGGGTTAGCCTCAGAATGACCCATTCTGGCAAGCAAGTCAGCAAATTCTTCTCCAGACAAATCAGCAGTATCTCCACCAGTTCTCAACTCAAAAACCTCTGTTAAAATTGTTGGGGTCAGAGGTACCTGTGTGCCAGAAATTGATCCAATAATGGTGTTGTTGTCCTGATTGTGTGCAGTGTAGACCCATTCCTTAATCTCATCAGATGCAAGCTTGATCCTTGTAGTCATGATTGCAGTAAGTTTTTGCTCTTTGAATAACTCTATGATGTCCTGAAAAACCTGGTCTATTGTACTGAAGGATTCCATGTCGATGTCAAAGCCAGCATCAAACTTCATGGCGGCGAGAACAACAACAGACACAGCCATAGTTACCTGCAAAGATTCAACAAACAAAACGACCAAGTGCAGAAGTGTTTGGAGGGAAAGAAAGTTCTTGCAGAGAAATCGAAAGCGCAAAGGAGAACGACGGCGAAAAATGAATTTTATATTAGGGTTCGACGCAGAAAAGGAAAGATCGTTGAACTCAGTTCGACGATCGAGTCTTCAATATCGTCGATCTCCGTTCGACGATATTGGAGAGCGTCGAGCTCTGTTGGACGATCGTTCAGATAACAATATCGTCGAGCGTCGTTCGACGATCGTTGACCGGAAGAGATAGTTCATACTATCTGAGAAGCGCTGAACTCAGGTCGATGATTTCGAAAATCGTCAATCTCCGTTCGACGATCTAGGGGAAAATCGTCGAGCGCAGTTCAGAGATCAGAAAAACTCTAGACACTAAGAAAAATCAAGATGTTTGCCTAGTCTTCGTCAATTTTTAAGCTTTCAAAATCTTGGATATTATTTAAGACTCCCTCCATCTAACATTCCTAACTGATTTAGGAAGAAGGTGTGTTTCTTTTCATCCAAGGGCTTGGTGAAAATATCTCCCCTTTGTAAATCAGTTGGGATATATTGGAGTTCAATTTTATTCTTTTCAACATTATCCCTTAAGAAATGATGCCTAATCTCTATGTGTTTTGTCCTACTATGGAGGACTGGATTTTGAGCTATAGAAATAGCACTGGTGTTATCACAAAAGATTTTATACTTCTCAAAGTTGTAGCCATAGTCTAGGAGTTGGTTTTGAATCCACAAGATTTGTGAACAACAACTGCCTGCAGTCATATATTCAGCTTCAGCAGTTGAAGTTGACGCAGAAGTTTGTTTCTTACAAAACCAAGAGACAAGTCTGTCACCAAGGAACTGACAAGTTCCACTAGTGCTTTTCCTGTCAATTCTACATCTAGCATAGTCAGCATCAGAAAATCCAGTTAAATCAAATGCTGAGTCTTTTGGATACCAAAGACCTAGATTTGGACAACTTTTAACATACCTGAGAATCCTCTTTACTAGTGTTAGGTGTGACTCTCTAGGGCTTACTTGGAACCTAGCACATATACATGTAGCAAACATTATATCTGGTCTACTAGCTGTAAGGTACAGTAAAGATCCAATCATTGCTCTATATGTTGTCTGATCAACATGTTTCCCATGTTCATCAGCATCCAATACAGCATTGGTAGACATAGGTGTTTTCATACAAGATGCTTCAGACATGCCAAATTTCTTAACCAATTCATTTGCATACTTGGTTTGAGAAATGAAGATGCCTTCAGCATGCTGTTTGACTTGCAATCCTAGGAAGAAGGATAGCTCACCCATGCTACTCATTTCAAATTTAGAATGCATTAGGTTGGAAAACCTTCTGCACAATTTGGAGTCAGTAGAACCAAAAATAATATCGTCTACATAAATCTGTACTAGTAGGGTATGGGACTTATGGGTTCTAATGAAAAGAGTTTGGTCTACTCTACCCCTTATAAATCCATTTTCCAAAAGAAAGCATGCTAGGGTCTCATACCATGCTCTAGGAGCTTGCTTGAGACCATATAATGCTTTGTTCAACTTAAAAATATAATCAGGATAAGTTGGAGAGATAAAACCTGGAGGTTGTCTGACATATACTTCCTCTTTGATGTCTCCATTAGGAATGCACTTTTGACATCCATCTGATATACCTTGAAGCCTTTATGTGCTGCATAAGCTAAAAATATTCTGATGGCTTCCAATCTTGCAACTGGTGCAAAAGTCTGGTCGTAGTCTATTCCTTCTTCTTGAGAATATCCTTGAGCAACTAGCCTTGCCTTGTTCCTTACAATTACTCCATGATCATCCAGTTTGTTTGCTGAATACCCATCTTGTTCTAACAATGGAGTGATCATTAGGCTTTGGCACTAGTTCCCATACTTTGTTCCTTTCAAATTGATGCAACTCCTCTTGCATTGCAATGATCCAGTGTGGATCTTGTTCTGCATCTTGAATGGACTGAGGTTCAATTTGAGATAGGAAGCAGGTGTGCAACAGGTTTTGGTTGACCTTATTTCTGGTTTGCACACCAGCTGAGATGTCTCCAATTATTTGGGAAATTGGATGGTCTCTTGATGTTACTAAATCAACAGGGGGTGTTGATTATTCACCAACCTGTGTTGTTGTCTCCTTTGTGGTACAACAACTAGCTCTTCAAGTTGTTCTTCAATATGTTGAGCACTTTCTTCATCTTCACTGCTTTCATCCTCTTGAGTAACCTGTAACTTGTTCATGTCTTCAACTAGATAATGTTCCTGCAAAGGTTCTATGGTAGAAGGGATCTTCTCCTTGAAAGACATGTTAGATTCATCAAATGATATATGAACAGATTCCTCAATTTTTAGAGATGATTTATTATAAACCCTATAAGCCTTGCTGATCATAGAGTATCCCAGAAACACTCTTTCATCAGCTTTATCTTGAAATTTTGCTAAGTATTTCTTGTCATTATTATGTATGTAGCAAATATAACCGAAGACTCTAAAATAATCAACTTTAGGTTTCTTCCCTTTGAGTAATTCATAGGGAGTCTTTCCCTTTAATTTATGTATCAAACTTCTATTCAGCACAAAGTTGGAGGTGTTCACTGCCTCTGCCCAAAAGGATAGAGGTAGATGAGCATCTGACAATAATGTAGTGGCAGATTCAATAAGGGTTCTATTTTTCCTTTCAGCTACCCCATTTTGTTGAGGAGTTCTAGGAGCTGAGAAAGTATACATGATCCCTTCACTCTGACAGAACTCTTGCATAAGAAGAGAATCAAACTCTGTCCCATGATCACTTCTGATCAGGGCAATGTGAGTATTGAACTCAATCTGTATACATTTGAGAAACTCTGTCAGACACTTAAAGTTATCAGACTTCTTCCTTAGAAAAAACACCCAAGTGAATCTAGAAAAGTCATCTACAACTACTAAAGTGTAAGATTTCCCTCCTAGGCTTTGTACTGTGGTGGGTCCAAAAAGATCCATGTGTAACAGATACAATATCCTAGGTGAATCACTCTTATTAAGTGACTTAAAGTTGTTTTTAGTTTGCTTGCCTAATTGACAAGACCTGTAGAGTCCTTCCTTCTTGTAGGGGCCAGAAGGTAGTCCTCTAACAAGGTTGTCCTTGGATAGCCTAGCAATAGTTCTGAGGTTTAGGTGTCCTAGTCTCTTATGCCATAAAATGTTTGGTCTACAGATAGAATTAAACAGGCAAATATCTACATCAGTTGAAAGAAAATCTACTAGATAGATGTTACCTTTCCTTTTACCTGTCAACACAGTTGTGTTGTCCTCTGACTTGATTTTGCATAATGTTTTGTCGAAGGTCACCTGGTAGCCTTCATCACACAACTGACTGATGCTTATTAAGTTGTGCTTCAGTCCTTCCACATAAGCTACCTTCTTGAATATTACTGATCCAATCTGGACTGCACCATGTCCTTTAGTCTGTCCAAAGTTTGAATCACCAAAGATAACTTTGGGTCCAAGCTTGGCTCTAAAGGAAGTGAGGCTATCCTTGTTCCCTGTCATGTGCTTAGAGCACCCACTATCCAAATACCATTGCTGGTTGGATGTTGGATAGGTCTTCACCTGCACATAAAATAATTCATTTGTTTTTGACCCAGTTTACCTTGGGCCTAGGTTGATAACCTTTAAATTCTGAAATGAAAGACATCCCAGGTTGACTCTTATATCCTTCAGGATGATATCTCCTTGGAGGTATAATTCATTCAGTATAAGGGTTAAAGATTTGGGATGAAGGACCCTTAGGATTGGATTTTGATTTGCCCTTGAAAAAATTTCCAGAGCTCTGACCTCTGTTCGACGATCTTGGAGCTGCGTTCGACGATCTTGGGTCAGATCGTCGAGCTCCGTTCGACGGTCGACTATAGCAGAGTTCAGGGACTTGAGATCGTCGACCTGAGTTTGACTATTTTGCCTGAGATCGTCGATCTACGTTCGACGGTCGTCGATCTCCGTTTGGCGATCGTCGATCTCCGTTCGACGATTTCTCCTGGAACTTGGTTTTCTGGGGCAGATCAGAATTTTTCCTAGCTACCTCTACAACTCCCTTTCCTTTGTCAGAAATGAATTTGATTGGAGTTGTTAGAACTATGGGTTAGCTGGATTAAGCACCCAAGCCCAGTGTACTATTGAATCTGGAGTTCACTGTGCTTGTGATGTCCATCAGCTTGATGATTCTCCCATTAAGGGATTCTTCAAGCTTCTTGGCCTCAGAGAGCTCACTTTTCAGTGAAGCTATCTGCTCCCTACAGCACTCTAACTCCTGAGAGAGTTTGAGGTTTTCTGACTTTAAAGTATTATGTTCACATAAATGATTTCTGAGAGAGATAATTTCTTTCTCAGATTTTAGCAGATCTAAACATAATGCTTTAAATTCAGATTTAAAGTCCTCTGAATTAAAATCAAAAGAACCAATTACCTGATCTTCTTCAGGTTGAGTCTCTGAGTCTGACTCTGACTCCTCTTCTTCTGAATTATGTTATGAGGCATTGATTGCCATCATGCAGAACTCTTTTTCTTCTGCATCATCCTCATCATCACTGGAGCTGGATGAGGCTTCTGACTCCTCTTCAGTCTCACTCCAGGATTCAGCAACAAACCCCTTTCTTGTATGTTTGTTTTTGCTTGATAAGGGTTTGCCATTGCCATTCCTCTTGGAGTCTTTCTCCTTTCTTCTTTCTTTCTTGTCCATTCTGTCCTTGTTTTTGTTTTCTGGACAGTCAGGAACTATGTGCCCTGGTTTCCTGCAACCAAAGTAAACAATTTATTTATTATTAATTGACTTGTCATACCTTGGCTTATCATGCTCCTTGTATGATCTCCTTCTGAAGTCCTTTTTAGCCATCTTATAAAATCTTTTGGCCAGCAGACTGAGCAGTTCATCATTGCCTGTGACTTAGTCTTCAGGCTGATCTTCAGTTGCCTTAAAGGCTATGGTCTTCTCTTTTCTTGTGGCTGGTGAGGCAGCCTTCTGTTCTTCTTCTCTATTTTTGATGAGTAGCTCATAAGATTTGAGCTTACCCAATAGAGCTTCAGTGGTGATCTCATTCAAACTTCTGACATCCTTGATTGGAGAGATTCTTCAATCCCAAGTGCTAGGGAAGCACATTAGAATTTTGTCATTGAGTTCAGTTAGTGAGATCTCTTTATCCAATGTTCTGAGTTCACTGACAATTAGACTGAGCCTGTTGTACATATCTCCCACTGACTCAGTTTCTCCCTTCTTGAAATTCTCATATTGAGATATGAGGTGGGATCTCCTATCCTTTCTCTCATCAGCTGAGCCTGAGACTATTTCAGAGAGTTTGTCCCAAATTTCCTTTGCTGAACTGCATTCATCCACCTTTTGAAATATATCATCAGACATTGTCTGGGCTAAGATGTTCATAGCCTTGACATCATCTACCTTCCATTTCTTGATGTCAGCATCTATTCCTGATGGAGGTGGAACATCATTTGTACTTGAGTTCTCTAGAGGTCTTGGACACACTGTCAAAACAGAGTTAAAAATGTCCTCGTCAATAGAATTCATGTATAGTCTGATCCTTGCTTTCCAAAGTGTAAACTTGGATAGATTGCACACTGGAGGTCTGGTGCTAGCATAATCTTTGTTTTGGGCCATGATTTGTGAAAGCAAAACCTAATAATAAACTTCAAAAGAAAACAGATCTAACTAGGGATCTTTGGATTCAGGTGTTAGCCTGTGCAACCACCAAGGTGTGGTATGTTTAACCAACCTAGCTCTGATACCAATTGAAAGTGCAGCTAGATCTGATATACTCTAGAGGGGGGTGAATAGAGTATATGGTGCTTTAAAACTTTTTACAACAATTGTTGTAATGTGAGTAAGCAGGGAAGCAGTTAATAAATCTAATCACAGAGCTAAACTAATCAAGCTAAACACAGAATAATCACAGCCAGAATGACAAAAGGAAATATAGTGGTTCCCCTAAACTTGGGTACATCCACTATTCTACCACCCTAGGTAGGAATCCACTGCAGGATGAGTTGATCAGGTGTCCTGGGCACCAATGAGCTTTTGATAAGGTGCTCAAAAACCAAATCAGATTTTTTGATCAGGTGTCTTACCACCAATGAGCTTTTGACAAGGTGCTCAAAAACCAAACTCAAACTTTTGAAGGGAGTTTGAGAAACCCTTTATAGAGATGGGGGTGAGATAGTGATCGAAGTCTTCTCTTTCTCAAACAACTGAGAAGACTATGTGGATTGATGGTGTCAAAGTTCCCCCTGAATCCTTGAGATCTTCAGGAAAAGAAGCTTTGCTGTAGGGTGATAGGCCTTCACAAGTTGAGCTCTAGCAAAAGATAATTTCAGCAACAGCTGAAATGTTGGATGTCTGGAGTCTTGAAAGATGTGGGGCCTTGAACACTTGAAACTAGAGAGATCTGAAGATTTCAGAAAATTTGATCTCCTTGGATGTGTGTTCTTGAGAATTCTTTGAGACAGAATATTTTTGTTCTTGTTCTGAAGATTATTGATGTCTTGTTGTGTGTCTGTGTATCTGTAATCTATATGAGATTCAAAAATTCTCCTCTTTTATTCTTCGGTACTGAATAGAAAAACATTCTCTGTCAAGAATAGACGTTGGCCTGCATTAATTGCATCCTTAATTGAAAAAAAATGTCTTCTGGAGGAAAGTCCATAGAAATATTCCTTGAAAATCCCTTGAAACTTGGTCCAGAAAAAAATGAAAACGGCTAGAAAATCTTCTGAATTAATTGCTGAATAACTCCTTAACTGATTTGAATTTGAATCTAGAAACATCCTTGAAGTTATCTGAAAACGTCGAACTGAGCTCTGCTATCGTCGAACTGTGCTCAGTGATATGGATTTATATTGCAACAAAATATCGTCGATCTGAGCTCAAAGATCGTCGAACTGAGCTCAGAGATAGAGGTCCAAAGCTGAGCCAAGATCGTCGAACTGAGCTCACCGATCGTCGAATGGAGTTCGACGATATGATGAAGTTGAGCTCAGCGATCGTCGAATGGAGTTCGACGATCTGTCGAAGTTGAGCTAGACGATCGTCGATCGGAGTTCGACGAATCGTCGTGCTGAGCTCGACGATATGACTTGGTCTCAAACTGAAAAAGGCTTGGTCTTGAGGGAAGCTTCCAAACTTAGACTTCTAATCCTTAGACTCAATTCTAATTGACCTTTTGAGCTATACAGGAGGTCAAATATTGTTTCCTAGAGACATAGTGATCCTGACCCAAATTAGTAATAGGGTGTTCCAACAGAGGGATTTAGGACCGCCCTTTCTCTTGGTTGAGGTAGAGAACCTAAGCAAGAACTCCCTTTGCAGATCAGTGAAGGAAGTCATGGAGTGGGGACGAAGGCCATAGAACCAGTCCCTCACTTGCCCATCAAAAGTAGTGACAAGGAGCTTGCACTTAGTTGCATCTGTAAGGGTTTTGAGAGCAACGGCTGACTCAAAGGCTTGAAGGTGTTTCACTGGATCAGTCTCTCCTGCGTAGATTGGCAGTCGAGGCTCTCTGAAGTTTGCTGGAGTTGGTTCATGGCGAACGTTCTCTGTGAATGGTGAAGGCTCTTCTTGATCTCCTACAGCATAAGGAAAGAAGGGGGAATAAGCTGCAGCTACAAAAGAATCAGGAGGATAAAAAGGAAAATTTACTATTGGAGGAACAAAGACAGGAGCTGCAGGGTGGGGATGACTTCCCTGAAAGTTGAGAAATCTAGCAGGACTTCCCCGGGCTGCTTTCCAGATGAAGTTTTGGCGAGCAGCAAACTCTTCATCTTGAGTTCGCAAAGGAGCTGCAGGGCCTTACGGGAAGGTTGCTGTGAAAGGAGGAGGATAGACTGGCGGGCAAGCTGAAGGATAGGCTTTCTAATGCTCCAAAGTTGGTGCTGGATTGATCGGAGCAGCTGGAGCAGCTGAGGTTGTTGTTGATTGAGAGTCTAACCGCTGTGTGATCATGGCAAGCATTTGGTTGATCACTTGGAACTGCTGAGCATTCTCACAGCACGACTGCTCAAAGGCTTCCCAGAGAGGATCATCTCTAGGACTTGGAGCAAAGTTCTCGGCTGGTTGATGATCTGACATGGCTAACTGTCGTTGTTCACCGTCTGAACGAATTTGAAGGTTGCGTGTTAACTATTGATGCACAAAAACGGCACCGGGCAGCTAACACGGAGGGGGGCGTGTTCGGTCTCACAGGCTAGGAGAGGAAGAGGACGGAGGTTGCAAGGATAGAGGAGAAGAGGGAAGCTTCTGAGTGCTCGAGAGTGGAGCAAGCAGCTTGTCAAGGAGGTTGCGGGGATAGAGGAGAGGCTTGATCAACAGAGAAGGTTGATCAAGAGAGGAGGAGGTAGATCAGGAGCTGTCGAGCAGACGGGTACTTGGACGGTTGTGCTTGTAGGTTGATGCGGAGAGGGAGCTGAGCTGAGCTAGAAAGAAGAGAGAAGGGGGCCGCTTGCAGTGGCAACAGCAGACTTTGCCCGCCGCGGCCTAAATGACACTCTTGCGGAGGGCTTTCCTTTGATTAGTATTGAGAGTTACAGATAGTTATGCACCTTTACAACAAAGCAATAAAGGGGTACAAAAGGAAGCTGGCGGCTAAGGGATAAGAATGCCAGAAGAGGCCGCACGGGCTGGAGAGCGCAGTCGGTAGGTCGTGCGGACTGGTGAATAAAAGGAGACCGTGCGGACTGGACGGCAAGGCAGCAGGCCGCACGACTAGAGAACGAAGCTGGTGCGGACTGAGAAACGGAGTCTGCAGGATGGCTGGCTGGCTGGGCATGAGTACCTTGGCGATGATCCTCTGGCGACCATGCCTCCCATGTGAGAGGCAAGGGGGTCTATTTATAGGCCCGAGGAGGTAAGGGCTTGCGGTGACGTTACCCCCGGTGAGACGGTAACTTGAGCGAGATGGAGACAGAGTCCGCCGAGTCCGAACTAGACCGTGCAGACTGGGACTTGGTTCTGGAGCTGGTGCTGTTGATGGCGAATCTGAATGGCGTACTGCAAGGCAAGTTTGCGGAGTCCTCTGTTGCTGAGTTGATATTGTCCGCCTGCTACTGGAGTGGCGGACGCTGGAGGACAAGTGGCGGACTGCAAGGGGAAGCCGCTGAGTCCGCCCCTGTCGAGTTGAGGGACTGCCCGCTGCTGGAAAGCGGAGCTGGAAGCTAGGTGGCGGACTGCCAGGCAAATCCGCTTAGTCCACCACAGCTGAACTGAATGAGCAAAGGTAATGCGAGCGGAGGAGCGCCCGCTGAGTCCGCAGAGTCCTCAAAGTCCACAGGAGATGGCAGTTTGGTACTACTTTGAGGGAGTTTTGGCTGTCTGGTGGACTACGAAAGGTGTCCGTGGAGTCCACCTCTATTGCTTAGCCCATGCCAAGACCGCGGGCTGAGGAGAAGTTGACCCTGCCGCTAGACAAGCAGGTGAAATCCAAGGGCGGACTACATAGCTGAATCCTCTTATGTGTGAGTGGAGAGCCTAGCTGCTAAAGCTGTTGGGGTTCACCAATGGAGGTGGACTGGAATCCTTGACCATACTTCGAGTCCGCCGAGCTCGCGAGGGACCGGGTATTGTTGCTGTTGATTTCTGCGAGTAGTGGAGTTGGGGTCTGCACTCCTTAGGCGGACTGGCGAAGGGGGTTGCCCACGCTGCTGGGCGACAAAGGACATGCGACCTGTTGCCGACCTGGGCGGACAGGAGTTCAAATTCGGCAAAAGAACATCTGTTGAGACAAAGCTGCGGTTAAGCTGAAAGGGCAGCGGCCTGCAGAGGCGGACTGAAGGAGCAGTCTGCATCCCTGCGGACTAAGAGGAGGCTCGCGGCCTAGCCGGTCAGACCGCTGAAACCGCGCAGGCCACACGGCCTGATCGGACAGAGAACTCTGTCTGCCCAACCTAGGGCATCGCGGCCTCCAGGAGGAACCCGGGGCAGGCCGCGATGAGTAAGCTGGCTCCCTTGGGAAGGATTGCTGATTTCGGGGTTCACACTCCAGACACATAAAACCACCAAGTAAAGGGAAAAAGTACAAGACTATAAAATCACAATGAAAACGGGCCCAAAATTGCACTTATCATGAAATGGACAGAGAAATGAATATGAACAATAATGGCTCTCAAGTGTAGTGCATCAACGAGAAAACTGCCCTACATGAGTCTAAAAATATGTGTATAACTTTGATTCATCATTAGGGTGGTTGAGAACAAGTGCCCTAGTTCAAGCATTGGATTGAGCCTGTTAGGGTTTGTAAAGGACCTAGGGTGTTTAGCATTTGTTTGGACTTGGGGATAACCCCATGTGTTTCTAGGGTGAAGCAATGCCCTAGGAAGGAATTTGGTAGTATTTGGACACATGCACTCCACTTAAATTACTTGGAAATTATTTAGGTCTATACACCTTAAGGAATAAATAAAGGGTCTTATGACCTTGGATCCTTATGAAATTTTGGTAGAAGTCATTTTATAGTGTTATTGACCTCTGACATTTCTTATAGGATGCTTAGAAAACAGTAGCTCATACTTGTAGGTATAATCGCCACCTTGCCCTTTTTGATGATTTTGAAGTAACCAGGGTTAGATTAACTTAGAATGGTATGAAACTCTGGCAAGGTTAATTAAATATCATTTAGAGGCACAGTAAATTAATTGGATCATTTGGGCATTTCCTCTTAGTACTCCCATGTGTAAAGTAAACTAGTTCACAATATTTTGATAAATAGATAATAAATAGTATACCTTGTTGTAAAATAGTGTTACTTGGCTAGAGAACGTTTTATGGCATAAGGAAGCCTAGACAATTATCACATTTCATTTGGATGAGTCTATAAGAATGTTTCATCATAAGTGCAATTTAATGGAATTATTGGAAGTATTTTTATACATGGCTCACTGACCTTGGAACTGCATGAAACTTAGTCAGTAGTGTTTTATGATCCTTAAAAAGCTCTGGTAATTTTTATATAATTTCTGGACTATAATTTACGGTACTCCCTTCATTATCTAAAATTATATGAATTAACTTGAATTAATTATTTAGAGGTTATTACATATATAAATGTTAAGCCCAGAATCCGTGACCTGTTCGCGCAACCTTCCAGACCGGGCAGCCTGGTTCTTCTAGCCGACAAGCATCTCAATCTGGCCGGACATCAGAGATCGGGCAGCCTATACGATCTAGCGGCCACACACGTCAAGTCGGCTTGTCGTCAGAGAAGTCGGGCGGTCCCTATATCAGACCGCTATCAGCGCCTGCCCTGCTCAGTGTCGAGGCTCAAGACCTAGACCATCAGCTCGCCAGGAAGAATTCGCCAGGCCGCGTGACTTCCCTCTTTTCTCCTTTTCTGCTCATTTGCTTCCCCTCACCTCTGCCCGGTTCTCCTGTATCCCGGACGGCTAGTAACTTTAGCCCTGCCTACTTGGGCAGGACCCCGAGCCTATAAATAGGGGGAGGGTGCACTCCCAAAAGCACGCTGACTTGCATCCAGGAGATCTCTTGTTAAGAGCTGCGATCTCAAGTCTAGTGCTTTGCGGCTTGAAGTCTGGCCGGCTTCATCTTTTTCTCCTTCTTATAACCGCTTCTCTTTAAATAAAGGAAAGCCCGTCGCAGGAGTGGCATTTAAGCCGTGGCAAGAGAATACTGTTTTTGCCGCTGCCAGCGGCCTCTTTTTATGTCCCTTAGCTACGACCTCTAGTAACCGACTATTCGATAGTCTCCTCTTTTCCCTTCCTTCCCCCAGTGCTCGAACCGTTAGCTCGTGGTGCCCGACTCCATGTCCGTTTTTGTGCATCAATAGTTAACACACGACCTTAAGATATCGTTTAGTCGATGAAATCAGCGGTTTAGTGGGTCAGACCACTCTTGCTACTAAAGCTCGGCGGCCTGTCAAGCAGGCCGCGACTTCACCTGCTAAGGTTTTCAGCCCGCCTCCAGCATTGTAGAACCTGTCGTTCTACCCGCCAGCTTTTCTGCTGGTCTTCCTACCGGCTTGTCCTATTTTCTAACCGCTAGTTCAAGCCGTAACTGGTCGGCGGTCTCTAAGCAAAGTTTGATTAATTTCACCTTTTCAAAATGAATCCTGCAAAGGGGCAGAGTGAATCTAATTTCATGTCAACTACCTCTGATCTCTTGGAGGTACAAGATTGTTCATATCTTAATGATGAGGCCCTTGACAATGATAACAAATTCTCTCTGATCTGGGTTGAACACATGCCAAAGTCTATCTCAAGAGAATCTCCTTATAAAGAAGAAGAACAAGTCCCTTCTCCGTTCATTGATCGGATCTATTGGGATACTGTCTCCGATGATTTCAGAGTACCACATCTCCCGGAGTATTCCGGATGTGATGATCCATTTTCTCATTTGCAAGCCTTTGAATCGGCTATTTCATTAAGAAAGGTGTCAAATGTAGTAAAATGCAAACTTCTTATTATATCTTTTGACGACATTGCAAGGGAATGGTTCTATAGTCTGCCACCTCGATCGGTCACCAGTTTTAAAGATCTTCGCAGTCAATTCATTTCAAGGTTCACTACTTACAGGAAGCGGAGAAGAGACGTTGGAGCTCTCTTCCGAATCAAGCAAGGAATTGACGAGTCTAATCCGGATTTCATTGACCGGTTCCAAAAGGAAGTTCTGGATGTTTGTAGCGTCCATCAAGATTATTACTTACATGCCTTCATAAATGGACTTCGAGAAGGCCCTTTAAAATTTAAGCTCACCACAAAGGACCCCAAAACATATGGAGATCTTATTGATATTGTTAATAAGTTCATAATAGGTGAAGAAGCAAATAAAGGTTATGTCTTATTTTTGAATCAGATGACTAAATAACCTCAAGGGACTTCTGGTGATCAACAATTTATTTCTTCCCAAAATATTTCACAAATTAAAATTTTCAAATCTCCTCCTCTTCCTCAGGAAAGGACTACATTATCTCCTCAGCAGAACGAATTATCTGAGTTTGTGAAAGTACATCCAGCCACATCTTCGCGTCCAAAAACTCTAAAGCATGAAAAAGGTTCAGATAAATATGTTAAATTCAAAATTCCTATAGAAGATCTTCTGATGATTCTTCAAAAAATGCCTGAGTTCAAAAGGCCTCGGCGTTTGAAATCTAAAATCAAATATCGGCATGAGGAGCTCTTTTGCAATTATCATAGAGATATTGGTCATCTGGCAGAAGTTTGCATGGCTCTCCAAGAGTTAGCTAATCAACTTGCAAGAGCTAGGAAGCTACAAGATTATGTCATTAAGTGATTTTCTAGGGTATTCTTCTATGGCTTACTCAATGGTTCAAGCAGGGACTTCCTTTTTCTCTATGATAAAAATGCTAAAGGTTGGAATAATATATAAAGTCCCCTTGGCAATTGGTATTACTCGGGCATAGTCAAGCTTCGAGCATATATCGTTTTGCCACATCCTTAACAACAAACAAGCATTATCTTTCTTTTCAAGGTTATTGCTTAGCTTTACTTATAATGCTAACATGCATACATATGAGTGCAAAATGCCCTTTGAATTCTTAAGCCCTCCACATCCCGCTTGACATTAGTCGCAGATGTGTAGTGGAAATTTTCGCTTGACATCAGTCACAGACATTACGTACTTGTCCTGCTTGACCTTCATCACAAACATTGCGTACTTGTCCTGCTCGACATCGGTCGCGGATATTAAGAATTTTAGTCCCACTTATGTGTTCTTTGTGTGGAAAGTACTGCCACACGCACCTGCCCACATTGACACATAAGCCCATAGCTCCATCTATTCTTGCAGGACAACACGAGCCTGTTCGCTATCTTGCTGTTTTATTAAGCAGCATGTGACAATTTATATCATTCAATATATAGACCGCGTGGTTACATATTCCGACTTAAATTATTTGTCTACTATGTGCCTTTTTGCCGGTTTATTATTCATATAGTCGGGAAGTCGGTCGACCTGTTTCGGGAAGTTAATTCTTATCCTTAGTCAGTCTGCTTCTGGTATCAATTATACTGGTCAACTTACGACTTGCCGTCACAAAACTAATATGGTTTTGATCTCTACTACCGGGTGACCTATTCGCCAGATAAGTATGCTTAAGTAGCTTTGGTTATCGGCTTGTATTATCGTATCAGAAGCTGCAAATTATTTCTCTACTCTTGTCTCTTTAATCAAAAGCGCAGTTTATATCAGAGTTCGCCCTAGCCGCAAACTTCTATTTCATTGTTAGTGCTTTTCGGCAGCTAAGGTTTGTAGTCGTGCGGCTTATTAGTCATAGTTTATTTGCAAATAAGTCGCGAGCATTTCTCTCTTCCCAGCAGATGACTCGATTTCATTTTTAAGGCTTCAAGCGGTTAAAATATTAGCCGCACGGCTTATTGTCAATGTGTATTCTCAGATAAGTCGCAGGCATTTCCTTCTTCCTTACGGATAAACGTACTTAAAGTCGCAGTATGGCCTCAGACCGGTTTATATATAAACTATCTATTAAATCGGAAGTTAAACTGAGACCGCGCGGACTTATACAAGTAAGAAAAATGATAAGTAAGCTACACATCAGAGGTAAAGTCTTCATTCATTTCTATTTCAAAAATGTTTATAAAATCTAACCGCGCGGTTTACAAAAATCATACCGTCGGTTTCCCAAATATCTCAAAATACAAGTAACAATTAAAAAGTTCCTAATTGGTCGGCTTGAGTTTTTAGCCGTAGGATAACTTGGATCACCGCCACCCTCGATGTCAATGAAAGATTCAGAGTACCCACTGCTGCTAGCTGTCGAGCCGCCTGAGGTCGCCGGCTCTGTCCGCGCGGTCTCCGAAACTTGACCGTTGGTGCCGGATGAAGTGCCTTCGCTCTGGCTTCCCTGGCCAACCTCTTCCTCATCGTCTTCCTCCTCTTCGTCGTCTTCCTCACTGACCTTACCCTTGCCTTTGATCATCTTTTAGACAGCGGCCACCTCCTTTTTCAAGGTGGGGTATATGTCGGCATAGGTAAAATCGGTGAAACCGGCCGCTAAGTCGCCAAGGTCACGGGGGCGGTTACGCGGTCCATCGATCCCCTGGACGACTTGCGGAAAGACGTTGTCTTGGAAGGTCGGGTTGGCCGGGTTGTACATTTCCTGCAAAAGTAGAGAAAGGTAAGACCGAGCGGTTTCATAATTGTAACCGAACGGGTATCAGGTTATAACTTACCACTTCCATTTCCCTCAGTCGTTTGTTATCTTCTTCTTTTTCCTCTAACCGCCTCTCCAGGATGCTCTTGTCCTTCATTAATTGCTTGTAGGCAAGTCCCATGAAGTGGCTTGTCAGGAAGCTCCTTGCCCCGACCTACGCGGCTAACCGCGGCAAGTCGTCTACGGGAACTCGGCGCAGCGCCTTCAGGTTGCGCTTGCCGTAGAACGCGGAGCCAACCATGTTTGCATGGCGGGTTACCCTTTCCCTCCCCTAGTAGGGGAGGGCGGTGGAGACCTTCACAGACTTACCGTACGGACTCCACAGCACAGTTAGGTTGTCATGGACGTTCTTCAGGCCGCTGCCCATTCCTTGCAGCATAAACTCGCCGGAGGAGGCCGACTCCTCCTCTTCCTCAACCCGCGATGGCTTGGCCCGCCTAGCATGCTTCTCTATTTACGTGAGCGTCAGGCCACCAGGTATCAGTGGCTTGTTTAGCGGGGCCGCCACAGCAGCTGAAAGGATAGAATACAAATTTAGTTCATAGACCGTGCGCCTAGCAAATCAGTTCGGCCGGTTTGGAACTTACTATCTTCCACTTCAATCCCTTCCAAAGTCGGCAGCAGCGGGATGTAATGGTTGACATCAAGCCGCGTGACCTTGAAGAAGTTATGGATCTCCTTCTCCATGCTATCCAGGCTGCTGCTGCCAAAGGCGGCCTCATCCCGGATTTGCAGATTGATTGGCAGCAACCCCAGGTTTCCCTCAAAGATGAGAAACCGCTCCGACCAGTTGGGGATCTTGTTCGCCAAGTTGACGATCTTTAGTCCCATGCAGCCGAAGTACAAGTGCCTCCGGAAGATCCTTGTCCCGCAGTCCGGGATAGACCGCACCGAGAAGCATTCCCGGAACAGCCTCAAAGAGAATCAGACTCTTTCTGACCTCAAGTATGAGATAAAACTGTAGATGGCAGCTATTGAGTTTGGTGGCAGTTGTCCGGGCACAATGCCATAATGGTCGAAGATCACCACAGCCTCCATCATGACCGGGAATCGAAAACCGCAGTCAAAATGGTCGATGGGGATGGAGATCTGGTTTGCGTTGGAAGTGTTAATCCGCTCGTCCTGCAACGTAAGCCGCGTGACTAGCGGGATCCCCTGCATATGCTTCTCTACAAAGTCATCTAGCTCGGCTTTTCTAAGCCGACATTCTTTATGATCCGCTGAGTGAAATGCAGAGGCCGAATCTGTCCTGACCACTATGGCTTTCTCAGACCGCATCAAATTGGCCTTAGCCCGCATCCTTTATGTCTTGTGATGAAATCTCCGGAGTCATCCCTATTTATAGAAAATCTGTGAAAGTAGATGAATTGATGTCAAATCGCGGCTAGCCATCAAGCCGCGCGTCCTCAACCTGTAGAAAATGAAGATTAGTTCAACGTTCAAACCGTAGTTAAGTTTGCCTGTCCGTGCGCCCAAGCCCCTGCACTTAGAATAATTTCATAGCAGAGCATGTGGATATCATACTTCCAAGCCGGCGACCTGTTCGCCAGACTGAGTGGTTAAATTCCTGTCCTTGGATATTTCAGAACAAAACACATATTTGGTAATCATAAAATGCAAACAGAATAAACTACAAGCAGTTCGCAACATAGTAAACATACATACAACAGTTTACAACAACTAAATTGTCCAGCATCAAAGAAAAAATATATTACAACATAATGTTCAATTTGTTTGCACGCCCTAGCACACGCAAGTCGCTCAGCCTTGCATATCGCCCTCCTGTCCCTCTCGCCCTATTCGCGCGCCCTGGTCACCGGTTCTTACAATCTCAGTGTACACTTGGCTAACCAGATTGTGAAGTGAGTGCAGAGACCGGTGAACCCGCGCGGTGTCGCGCTCTACTCTGGCGAATGGAACCATTAGTTTAGCCCGAGCTTCTAGCCCGCTAGAAGTTGCGACCTGCCTGACTGCCGAGGCATCCGGTAGATTTGAAGCCTCACCAGAAGCTGGGCAGCCTATGACCGGCAACTTCCTAGAAGCTACTGGTGCAGGCCGTTGCTCTCCGTCGGCCTCGACTGACAAGCCTTGGTCTTTTCCCTCAGGGCAGCAAATCTCTTCTCTCTCTCCCAAGCCGACCGGCCATCAGCACTTGGCTTGCATATCTTGTTTCTCGGCCCTCTCCTGCTCCAAGGCGGCCTGCATCAGTACTATTTTCCCCTCAGCGGCCTTCAGAGCGGACTTCAACTTTGTGGTCTCTTGTTCCAGCGCAGCCTGCAGCTTTGTGGTCTCTTGTTCCAGTGCGGCTTGCAGCCTGGTGGTCCCTTGCTCCAGTGTGGTTTGCAATTCTTGTATCCTTTTCTCAGCGGCCTCCTGGGCAACCCGCTGTTCTTCATCCTTAACCTGCAGGGCTTCGACGTGCGCGTTCAAAGCCACCTGCAATGTGTCGACCTCCTTCTGGAAGTCGGCCTCTCTTTGTTGCGAACACTTGGCGGAGGTGGCAGCAGCATAGACAAGAGGGATGTCAAGTCAGCCCGGCTTCATCGCGGTCTCCGGTTCACCTGCAGAAGATAAACTACAGTCAGGTTTAGCCGGATAATTGTGACCATATTCCACGGAAATCGGTAGAATGAGACCGCCGGTTTGGCATTTATCTCCTTCAGAGGCCGCGGCATGGTATCTAAACACTGGCCGCCTGAATCGTTCGGGATCTATTTGATTTAGCTTTTCTTTTCATCGCGGTCGTCGGTTTAGCTTTTCAGTTGAGTCGTGGTCTGGAAAAAGCTGGACGACGGATTTGATATTGTGTTCGCCCCCTTCTTCCTTGACCGCGACTTATAGAAGTTAACAATTCGCTTAACTTTCCTGTATTTACCTTGCAGTAAAGGGAGTGTGGTCGCCACCGGCTTCCCGATGATCAACTTCTTCATATCCTCCATCTTCTCTCGAAGTTTCAGTTTCTCGGCTCCTTCAGAAACCGCGGAATCCTGCTCGCCAAGCTTCACCCCAATGAATATGACTTTGGGGCTGTCAACCTCTTCAGAAGCCACTGGGGTCTACAGTAGAGCATCCTGCTGCTGGAGGGTCTCCATACCTTTGAGGAGGTGGTTAATCATCTCGCTAGCGCGGATACATCCTCTGGCTCATTTTGCTTGGAATCCGGTGTGGACGGACTCTCGGGTACCTCTTTCTCGTGCGGCCTATATTGAAGACTATCTGCACCGGTCTTTATGGAAATATTCCAGTTTCCGGCCTGCATCTTCCTCATCTTCCTCTTCATCCTTTCCTCAAGGGTCTCGCTCCTTTTCTTCTGCCGTTTCAAGGAGCCGACTACCATTCCTGTCCGCTTGCTCTTTTCAGCCACAAGCCGCTCGGCCTTCAGCGTCTTCTCTGGCTCGTTGTCGTCCACAACAACTAGGTCCACCTTGGCTTACAATTCGTGTGGATTGCCAGATTCAATGCTTTTCTCCTCCGTCTCCCCTATTTTTAAGAGCGGTTCCCCCGATGGAGATAAAGTCATATAGAAAGATTTGGCAGTTCCGGTTTGTGGTGGAGCAACCTTCGAAACCGCTTCAGGATTGGTCGCGGCATGCAAAGATTCGCCAATGGTCTACGTCGGCCTCTTTTCAGAATCAGAAGCCATTGGGGTAACCGACTTCTCATTCTACTTTGCGGGTTGTCGGCTATAGTCATCCGGTTTTTGGCTCCGACTTTTCTTCTTTTCAGCCGATTTCTTGTCGCAGGCTAGCATCGACGACATGACGTCCATCTTGTGATAGACCTAGTAGGCTTGAAGAATCTGGACCGCAAGTGGCGAGTAGTGCCCCGTGGCTCCGCAGAGATCTTAAAGAATGTCAAGGGTCAAGGGATTTTATAGACGCAGAAGCATTAAAGACAGTCGCGGTCTCCGGCTTAGTTCTACATTTTCGAAGTTTTTCCGAAACTTAAAAATGTGCGGGGATTATGTTAAGCCCGGAATCCGCAACCTGTTTGCGCAACCTTCCAGACCGAGCGGCCAGGTTCTTCTAGCCGCAAATCATCTCAATCCGGCCAGTCATCAGAGATCGGGCGGCCTGTGCCTTCTAGCCGCCGCACACGTCAAGTCAGCTTATCATCAGAGAAGCCGGGTGGTAACTCTTTCAGACCACTGTCAGCGCCTGCCCTGCTCAGTGTCGGGGCTCAAGACCTATATTCAACACTTTTCTCCTCCGTCTCCCATATTTTTAAGAGCGGTTCGCCCGATGGAGAGAAAGTCATATCGAAAGATTTGGCAGTTCTGGTTTGTGGTGGAGCAACCTTCAAAACCTCTTCAGGATTGGTCGCGGCCTGCGAAGATTCGCCGACGGTCTGCGTCGGCCTATTTTCAGAATCAGAAGCCGTTGGGGTAACAGACTTCTTGTTCTTCTTTGCGGGTTGTCAGCCACAGTCATCCGGTTTTTGGCTCCGGCTTTTCTTCTTTTCAGTCGATTTCTTGTCGCGGGCTAGCATCGATGACATGACATCCATCTTGTGATAGACCTCGTCGGCTTGAAGAAATCTGACCGCAAGTGGCAAGTAGTGCCCCGTGGCTCCACAGAGATCTTGAAGAACGTCAAGGGTCAATGGATTTTATAGACGCAGAAGCATTAAAGGCAGTCACGGTCCCCGTCTTAGTTCTACATTTTCGAAGTTTTTCCGAAACTTAAAAATGTGCGGGGATAATGTTAAGCCCGGAATCCGGGACGTGTTCACGCAGCTCTCCAGATCGGGCAGCCTGGTTCTTCTAGCCGCCAAGCATCTCAATCCGGCCGGTCATCACAGATCAGGCGGCATGTGCCTTCTAGCCGCCACACACGTCAAGTCGGCTTGTTGTCAGAGAAACCAGGCAGTCTCTCTATCAGACCGCTGTCAGCGCCTACCCTGCTCAGTGTCGAGGCTCAAGACCTAGACCATCAGCTCGCCAGGAGTAATCCGCCAGGCCGTGCGGCTTCCTTCTTTTCTCCTTTTCTGCTCATTTGCTTCCCCTCACCTCTACCCGGTTCTCCTGTATCCTGGGCAGCCGGTAACATTAGCCCTGCCCGCTTGGGCAGGCCCCCGAGTCTATAATAAGGGGAGGGTGCACTCCCCAAAGCACGTTGATTTGCATCCAGGAGCTCACTTGTTAAGAGTTGTGGTCTCAAGTCTAGTGCTTTGCGTCTTGCAGTCCGGTCGGCTTCAGCTTTTTCTCCTTCTTGTAACCGCTTCTCTTTAAATAAAAGGAAAGCCCGTCGCAGGAGTGGCATTTAAGCCGCGGCGGGCGAATACTGTTGTTGCCGCTGCCAGCGGCCTCTTCTTCTATCCCTTAGCTACGACCGCTTGTAACCGACTATTCGACAGTCTGCTCTTTTCCCTTCCTTCCCCCTGGTGCTCGAACCATTAGCTGGTGGTGCCCGACTCCCTATCCATTTTCATGCATCAACAATAAAAGTCTGTGGAATTTGTCATTTACCGATATTTTGCTATCATATACTGTTCATAATTTTTGGGTGGCCATAACTTAAGGAAATCTAGTATCTCATGTTCAAAATTACCTATGGCCTAACTTTTGGGAAAATCTATTAAATGCTAGATTAATTAGGAAAACTACAAGTCTCTGGATTTATGCTAAATGTATCATGCTCAGCCCACAATAATTATCATAGTACATTTAAAAGAAATTTGGAGTACTTTATATCATGTACATCATATAGATTAGGTTGGTCTTCATTTAGTAAAGCTGTAGGGATTGTGATAACATGGGGATGGTCATAGGAAGTAGGGAGTATTGCATGCAAATTTGGTAAGATTAAAAAGTGAGTTTCATTAAGAGTCATGGTGAGGGGAGTGTTAGGTTGGCTAGTGTTAGGTGGTGCTCGGGATCGACGAAAGATCATCTTTTCTGTAAAGAGAATGAGAGACAAAATACACTAGGATTAGATCCAGTATAATATTAAAAGGGATCGGTAATTGGGTATTAACTAATAATAAATAAGTACCTTACTAAAGGGAGCTTTGGGCTTCAGCCCATCGTAGTTCATAGTGCCCTTGAGAGCCCTTCACGGGAAATGCCTTGGGCAGTCCAAGGTTAACGTAAGCCGTAGGAATAAATGGAATGGAAAAGTAATTAGAAATACTCTATGGTTACACTTACACTCATACCTCCAGGTGTTGTGGGAGTCAGGTTAGGTCTCACGAGGGGTAGGCTCGGTGGTTTTAGTGATGGGCAGGTTAGCCCGGCGAGCCAGTGGCTCGGTAGGTGGGTTGACGAACGAGTTAGTTTGGGGAGCCTATGGCTCAGAAGTTCTAGTTTGTATGTGCAAAACATAAGGTGGTGGGTCTTGGTTACATGATGGTCTTTCACGCCGACTTCGGTACGATGACTCAGCGAATGTGGTTTACACATAGCCAATTAAAGACAGGTGAATTTGCCAGCATAGTATGCAGAGGCTTCGTAGTGTGTTCTTCACGCTGAGGCGTACATGGGTCAAGGTTGGGTGGCATGAATGCTGGCCCAGCAGTGGGGTGGCCCGACCCACTGCCTCCGTTTGCAACAGCGCGAGGTACCTGAGAGTTTAGCTAACTCCAAAATGGGGGGACTAAAGGTCTATGCACATAGAGTCGTGTGCGTGAGTTGCACTTGTGTGAACATAGCATTTCATGCATAACAAAGCACTACACTCATATTTGCATATAAACCTGACCCCATCGTATAAATGGTATGAGACTTTTAATACGATGGAAGCCTTGCAAAAGACACCTAAACTTATAAGTTTGTATGGGCATTCATATAAGTTAAGGTTATTCTTCATTATATTCTGCTCTCTTACTTTCTTTCTTTACTGCCTTACTTTTGATATTATCATATTACTGTTGTACACCTTTATAGTTTTATTATATCACTGCTAGCTTAGGTCCGCCGCCATCTGCTTTAACACTTCTCCACCTCAATATATTTCCTATCCTCCTTCCCGCATGGTGCCTAGGAGTCGCGGGGGGAGGCGGGGATGATAGTTGGCTTTGTCTTTTGACTAATGGTTGGTGGACCATTATTTTTCAGTGGCTCTGGAATGGAGACAGACAGCAGTCAGAGAGACAGCAACAGCATGGCACAATGCACATGGAGGTGGGCCAGTGTAGTACGGGAGCTCCCGCTTCTAGCTCCATGAGTGTTTAGTTTTGTTAGTTTATGCGAGTGACATTGTAGTGAGGATTCTGATGTACTGGGCATAAGCCTCTTTTCCTTTTTGTTCGTCTTTTTCGATACTCTTTTATTCTGGGACATGTTGTGATTCATGTTTTTTACTTATATGTGATATGTTTTGTAGACTGGACATTTACTGTCTTCTTTAAAAATCTTCCGCATAGTGTGGGTTGATCTGTATTAGTGAGGATCGATGGGTGACAATGTTTGGGAGGAAGTGAGGTGGACCCTACTTGCTGCACCACATAGTGTGGGTCGATCAGATATAGGTGAGGGGTCGATGGGTGGCAATGCTAGGGGAGCCTCGATAGACCGGGCTGCCACACCACATGGTGTGGGTCGATCTGCTCTGGTTGTTTGTGTATGCTGCAAGGTAGTACCTCTGAGTGGTATGGAAGGGATGTCTCCAATAGTGAGATTGGTGGACTAGGCTTGAACCACCCAACCAACATGTGAAGAACCTCGATCGACGGTGTATAACTGGTATATCCGGTACATCCAGAAGGTGCCCTGAGTGCACAGAACGTCCGATGGAGACCGACATTTGTGATGTGGACTGTGATTGATAGATTGATAGAAATGATGATGGATATGCATACAGGGAAGGAACAACTACCCCGAGTAAGGTTTAAGGTCGTTATAAGTGGTCAGCTAATGCTGACCATTACTTTTTTTTTCTGTTTGGATTGGATGGCTAATTGCAGGTGCTGCTACTTGAATTGAAATGAGCAGAATGGATGCTTACTGCTACAGGCCCTTGAAGGCCGTGCGAATCGTGGTTGGATTTCATGTGTGGCCGGCCTGCTTGCCGATGTACGAAAATGTATTTGTGTAAAGAGAAACCTGTAAGGCCTTAAGTCCAGTGTCTGTGAGTTGTATACATTCCTGGTTTTGATATATAAATGTGGAATTTATATAGGAGTGGACATTCTCTGAGTTGAGTTCATGGTAACTGAAAATGCTGCGCTAGAATGTTTTGAGATAGGATGCGCATATATTTTTATTTCCACAAGTAATTCTGCCGCTTGTCTGTGACATATGGCATGGGGCCCCGGCCGGACCCACCGTTATATGCCATGTGACGAGTGGGGGAGTTACATAAGGCGCAAACGGCGACAAATCCACTACGCAAGAGACGGAGCTGCGTGTCGACCTCACCGATAATGGCCTGAGGATCTGTCCCCTCAACCTCTAGCCCGGGGTCAACCTCAGAAGACAGGCAAGCACATTCATTCTCCATCCATTTGATTCGCCTATCGACCGCCTGTCTGTCCTGCTCTAGCTTGCTAATGATGCGCGCGTGCTTTCGAAACATCTCGGCCATCTTGCTCTTCATCTCCACCGGGTCCGCGGGGTCTCCCAGGTAATCTTCAATCTGGTCTATAGGAGGATGGGGGCGAGACAGCGAGTTACCTAACGAGCTCCTCATCGGGCAAGTCGGTCTGGGCGCCTACGCAAGGAGTGGAGGGGCAGGGTGAGAGAGGCTCTCGCAGAAGGGTATGGGAGTAGCGAGTGGGACAGAGAAGCGAGAAGGAAGATTTTTTACCATGATGGCAGGAGGTCCAGACGGCCTGAGAAGTGTTGTCTCGTCTCTCATTAGGGGGAGTAGATAGAGGAGTAGAAGGCAGTGGTGAGTCAGTTTCTTCACGATGGGCTGCAGTGTCATCCCGCAGACTGACTGGTCTGTGTAGAGGTGCGAGGGATCCCTGAAGAAGCAAAATGATAAATAAGCAGATGGATGAAAAGATGATAGCGGCGAAAGCGAGAACTCACCTCCTTCTGTTTAGGAGATGCGGAAGGAGGAGAGGGGCGGGTTTCCAAGACAGTGTGAGATGGCCCCTCGGCCGAGGAGGAACGGTCGACTGTCTTTACCTTCTTTTGGCGAGGTGAAGAGAACGGTGGGGTGCGAGCCAAAGTCATGGTCAGAGCAGCCACGTTGGCCTTATTCTGCTTACGCACTATAGCCATACGCTTGCGGAAACTCTGGCTGTGAGACATTATTGCAAATAGGACAAAGGAAGGAAGAAGTGTAAAAAGGGGGAATTTCCTTATGGAGATGGAATCTTATATTTATAGGCTCCGGTGTGGGTACACACGAAAGATTCCCTCATAAATACGCCCATAAATACGCTTTAATGACACGAGCCTCGGTTGGACTTTCTTTCCGAGCTTAAAATAATCTCGAAAAGAGCGGGGATCATGTATAACCTCGGGCTCATAGGATCAGATCGGGCTCGAAGAGAGGGGAAGATTGGGAAAGATAGACTTCTTGGCAGAGGCCAGCTCGCAAGGCGAGAGGGCCCCAGTAGGTCCAGCGAGAAGGCCTAGTGGCTCAGGCGAGAGCCCTCCTTGTCAAGGCAGACTCAGCGAGAAGGCCCAGTGGCTCAGGCGAGAGCCTTCTCGGGCAAGACGTGTCTATAGAGAAGGCCCAACAGCTTAGGCAAGAGCCTCACTAGGCGAGACGATCCCCATAGGAGCACTCGCCCACGAGACGGTGCTCTTGCCAAGCGTCGGTTCAGTTGAAAGGCGGTTCACCTTTTTAGCCCTAGGTGATTTTAAGCTTTTTCCCTCGGTGGTCTGCATATAAACGTTCAGAATAATGGAGTTTGGCTGTTGGCAGATCCAACCAAGGGTATTTTGTAAATTTCAGGTCGGCTCAGTTTGGTTATTGGAAGTTCAAACTCAGAAGACTATAAATAGGCCCATAGGGGTTCTTCAGAAACACTTTTTTCCCCGGGATTTTAAGAGTTTTCCTGTGCTTTCTGAGGAGCTCCAAGCCCAGCTTTTGGCTTTGGAGGGGAAGCTCTCAGTGATCTTCTGGGTAAGCGGTGGGACCTCCCTACTGAGGCTTGGGGTCAATTTCTAGTCCTTTACAACCCGTCAGAGGACAGAGCTTGGGGTGAGTAGGTGTTGGCTACACTCCAAATTTCAAACTTTTGACGGAGTCAGATTTTGGCTTCAACACTTTTGGCCCCTAGTCTTAAGAAAACTATAAATAGACACTTGAGGGTGCCTTGGAGATATCAGCCACTTAAATCCCCCTGCTTTCTTCCTCCAAGGCACCTAGCTCAGCATTGGCTAGGGAGGGGGAGATCTCCAAGGTCTTCTGGGTGTGAGGTGGGGCCTCCGCGCTAGAGCCGAGAGTCTGTTCCTAGCTTCTCGATCCTTTGGCCCGTGACGTTCTCCTGAGTGTAGTAGGTGTGTGGTCACCCCTTTCTTGGGACCCCGAACTCCATGAGAGAACAAGTTTTTGGTTTCAATATTTTATTCTTCAAAATATCAAATATTTAATATACAAAATGGGTTTGGTCTTACAATTTCTCTCTTTCTTATCAAAATTTTTGTTCTCGAAAATTCAATCTTCTTAGTTCAGAAAAAAGAATAGAAACAAATTCATCCTCATATCTTCTTGCTCCCAAGTAGCATCTTTGTGAGGTGACCTTTCCACCAGGACTTGACAAGGCTAATATCGCAATTCTGAAGATTTCTTACGGTTCTGTCAGGCTCGACAAATTTGCTTTTATATGCATGTCACTAGCAGACATCATTATATCTAGATCCGAAATATATTATCGAAGTGCAAATACATGGAAAATATCATGTAAATTATGTAATTCATCTCAAAGAGCTAAATGATAAGCTACTTCACCAATACACTCATGGATCAAAAGGGGGCCTACAAATCTCTGACTCAATTTGTCGATACAGCGCAATCGAGAGACGCCTTTAAATGGTTTAATTTCAAACACACTTGATCATCAACATTAAATTCTACCTGAAGATGTCATGCATTAAAATATTTCTTCTGACAATCTTGTGTAATTTTCTTTCTCTACTAAATTATTTGAACATCTTCAATCTTATTCATTTTCTTTGTCGGAAATAACTTTTTCTCCATCTTCATTCCAACTTAAGAGAGTTCTACATTTCCTCCCATATTGAACATCAAATGGATCCATTTGGATCGTCACTTAGTAGCTATTATTATACACAACTTCTACCAATGATAAATATTTCTCCCACAAACCCTTCAAATCCAAAACCACCATTCGTAATAAATATTCAAGCATCTAGTTAGTGCGTTTGGAATAACAATTTCTCTATTGTGAAAGGTTGTACTATACAAGAGTCATGTTGTAACTCCCCAAAAAGGAGTAGTGGTCATTGGGGGCTACCGCGCCACGATAGTCTTATCGCAGGAGGTAGCTCAGTGATTTAAAAGACATAGCGCTCGGGTTGCGTACCGCGAAGCTAGCGTGCCGCGGTAGCCACTTAACGCTTCGACCACTCAACGCTTTTGACCACCCAATGCTTTCGAGAACTCAACGCTGTCGAAAAATCGTCGAGAGCGCTAACGATAGGCGGTAGAAGTTACCGTGCCACGCTACTCGCTCGATAAAAGTCGAATGGTTTACTGCCAAGCGCTAAAGTGTTATCACGGGCTCTAGCTCTGATAGCGGCACCGACTGGTCAAAGCGGTTACCGCCTATGTTACCGCGTGGTGGTAGTAGCTACGTCGCGGCGGTAGCTTTTGTATAAGGATGGACTTGAGATTTTATTCCCATCTTCTCTTATTCTTTCTCTGATGTACTTCTAGAGAGGGAAGAGGAGGCATCCAGGAGCTTGTGTGAGGGTTCATCCAAGATTTTCTTGTGATTGGAATCGCGAGTCGATGCTAGATACGCAGAGAGGAAGTTGTGGCAATCAATTCCATCCGCATCATAGATCACGGTCATGGCTCCAACGAGATCTTCAAGGGTAACGATCTTCTTCCTTGGACATGTGAAGTCCTTATTTGGCATATGCATGGATTTCCCCCACCAAAAGGTGGAATATTGAGGGATTTTCTTTGGGTTGATTCTTGATATCCCCAAGAGATCTTGCATATAGATCCGGAAATGTGTAGTACGGAATATGCATACTTTGTGAAGCCCATCTAGATAGGTTGGTCTGGATTGATGATGTTTTATTTTGGCAACCGGAGAATACTCCGCATATAATCAAGTATTTTGTGGAGTCAGTGGGTTGTGCCTGTGAAATGGAGTAGCAGGAAGTACTGGAGTGGAATTCCAAGAAAATACCCTCAAAGTGCATGTGATGTATGCTATTAAAGTTCAGTGTTTCTAGCACTGTAGGTGGCTGCAGGGATTTCTGGATGGTTGGTCTAGTTATGGTTAGGGCTGGGGACAGAAAGAGAGTTCTGTCACTAAACGCTGGGCGATAGCGATTGTCGGTGGCGATAGCTCCTATCAAACCTGTGATTATGAAGCCAGCCCTTGGTGGATAGTGTGTCTATTGTGAGATATGATCTCTTAAAAAGGCCTCATGCTGAATGGATAAGGGAGAAGCCGACCCACGTCAGTTGTGGCGATTTGAGCAATAGGTAGGGCTGACCTGTCTCTGCGTTATGGTTGTCAACTTGAGTTACCGGGTTATTGGGCATTCGTTGTACCACATAATGAGAGTCTTAATCCCGCGTGCCATTAAGACTAAATTCTCTAGCTGTAGGCCATGGAGCGCAATGCTCAAGGTTGTCGTTTGGAACGGTGGTGGGGCCTGATACTTCGGCACACCGAATATATGCCCTGACTGCACGGAGCATCGGGCCGTGTGGTTGATGTTTGTGATATATTGATGGTATGTGAGTGCACATCTTGTAATATATCTGCTTGTGAAATGCTATGCCTACAGGGAAGGAATACCGCTTCCCCAGGTAAGGGGTAGGGTCATTATAAATTGGTCAACTGAATGCTGATCGTTACTTTGTTTGCCACCGTTGCGGTGGATTGTCCCCATGCAGGTGCTGAAGAGCTGAGTGGAAAGTAGTGGGTTGAAGCCCTTGTTATTACTATTGCTACTACTGCTGCCACCTCTATGCTGGCCCTCGAAGGCCAAAGAATGAAATGTTTTGTGACTTTCATGCGTAGCCGTCCTGCGTGCCGATATATATAATCCACACGTATGAAGAAAACTTGTAAGGCCTTAAGGCCAAACATTTTGTGTATTTTGTAAACATCCCTTGTAGATATATATAAACGTGGTTCTTTATATATAGTGGACATTCATGACAGCTGAGTTCAAACTTAACCCCTAATGCTTCCGATAGAATGCTCTGAGTTAGGATGTGTGGTTTGGTCTTTGATATTAACCTATAACATCGTCGTCTGTTTGTGGCATATGGTGTGGGGCCCCGACCACACCTTCTATTATATATCATGTAACAGATGGAGGTGTTACAATTTGGTATCAACTTTTCTTAGTTTTCCTCCTTCGAATTCGTGGTTGAATTCTTTTAAGGCGTGGCGAGCACGTGTTATCATGCGACCTGTTATAACATAAATTAACTCAAGAATGTCCACTAAGGAATGTAAATACACATGTTTGAGGAACCTGCGCATTCCTACATTGTTGTTGTTGTTGCCAAGTCACTAAAGTGTGTCTTGTACACGTATAGGTGACTCGAAGTGGTGCGGGGCAGTCTGAGCCCCAGTGTTCTGATGAGAGTACAACACCAATTGAGGTGCCTACACCTCCTCCTTCTGCAGGGACAATATGCTTAGTTACGGATGCGTTGTTTGCAATGATCCAGGCATAGCGTACTGGGCAGGCGCGACCTGTGATGGTGCCAAAACAAGTAGGTGTGCGGCCCGAACCTGTTGAGGCAATTATTGATCCTCGAGCAGATGAACAGCAACTGAAGCAATTTATGAGCTTCAATCCTCCTACATTTACGGGGGCAGGATCCCCAATACAGGCAGAGGATTGGTTGTCGCGTATCAAGCGAATATTGACGGCGATAAGGACGGAGGAAGAACAGAAAGTCACCCTGGCCACCTTCTTGCTGGAAGGAGAGGATCAACTATGGTGGGATGAGATAAAGCTGCACCACTTGGCAGGCAAACAACTAACGGGTGTCTCGATCGAGGAGTTTTGAGATTGTTATTGGCAAAGCATTTGCCATTGGCTAAGTGCATAGCTATGGATAATGAGTTTCAGCATCTAACTCAGGGGGAAGGTAGTGTTTATACCTACTTGCATGAGTTTTCAAGGTTGGGACGCTATGCAGGAACGATCTTTGCTGACGAAGTGCGTAAAACCAATAGGTTCTACGTAGGGTTGCAGGATGAGTTGAGATTCCTGCTCTTGAGTTCGATGAACCAGGGGTTTCAAGCATTGGTTGATACGGCTCGTGTGTTGGAGAAGGATATGAAGCGGGTTCAGGGCAAGAGGGACTTGGCTGTGATAAAGCTAGAGTTCAAAGCACCGCACCCAGGAAAACCAAACTATCGCAAGAGATGGAGTAAGAGATCCAAGTATTTTGGACAGGCTCCGTCTACAGTTACGTCTGGAGCAACTTTAGGGCAAGGCCCACGTACTTGTTATACCTGCGGCAAGCAAGGACACTTTGCTCGTGAATATCGATTTGGTCCTCCAACGGGTGCTAAGAAGACAAGAGCATCTTATGCGGAAAACGGAAAGGCAGTGGTGGAATCTGTTGCATCCTAGGCACAACCACGAGCATAAAATCTTGGCCAACAGGAGGACATAAAGCAAAGTGACGTCATCATAGGTACGAGTTAAGATACTTTGTTATTGCTTTTGATACTTCATACCTTGTATGTAGCTTCTGTATGATATATTTGTCTTAGGCTTTGTCTTGATTCGAGACTATCCGGCGAGAGCACTATTTGATACGGGTGCTTCACATTCGTTTCTATCTGTAGACTTCGTGTCACGGATCGGTGTGCCAATTTGTATGGTGGCAGATAGTGTGAAGGTGTCATTACCGAACGGATATGTAATGTATGCGGATAAGTCCTGCTTTGTGGAGGTATGAATAGGAAGTCGGGATTTCAGATTCGAAGCATATGTGTTGCCGATAACAGAATTTGATGTGATCTTTGGTATGGACTGGATCTCGGAGTGGTGTGCCTATATAGATTGCAAGTCAAAGGAAGTCACACTGGGGCAGAACACCGAACGAGAGACTAAATTCTCTGGTATGCGAGGATCGAGCATGACGTTGATGTCTGCTCTCCAAGTCATCAAAGCTGTTCGGAAAGGCGTGAAGTTATTCTTCATTATTATTAAGGTTGTTGATCCAAAAACCAGTGTAAGTGATGTTCCGATTATTTTGGAGTTTGCTGACGTGTTTCCGAAGGAACTTCTGGGGTTACCACCATAGCGGGAGATTGACTTCTCGATTGAGTTGGTGCCAGGTACAAAACCTGTGGCCCGCTCTCCATATCGAGTAGCGCTAAAGGAAATGACGGAACTAAAAGTGTAACCACAAGAGTTGCTGGAACAGGGATATATGTAACGCCCCCGATTTTTCTGGGATTATTTAATTCTCGTTGGGCGTTACGTTGAGGCGTTTTCGGCATATGCCATTTGTTAGAGCATGGTCTTAGCTCTTTTGGTTCCTTGTGTGGTTATTGGTAGCCTTTTTGGCAAGATCCCCTACCAAGCCAGGTCTATTTTTGTGACCGGTGAGGCCTCTCGGGGTACGCTTGTGTTTTGGCTTCGGGTAGTGATAACCCGAGTTTTGTTCGCCGAAAATTGATTTCGACTTCGCCGTTGCGTTAATAGTGTGGGTAATTAGCTACGATGTGAATTTCGTCGGATTCTGAGGTGGTTCGATTTTCACGTCGTTTTGATTGTGTTAATAGTAATGGATGCAAATAATTCATCTTAAAGTTTGAAATGAATGGCTTTTAGGTGGCAGTTTAGGCTGAAAAGATGTATCCATGCATATATATAAAGTCTTAGACAAAAATCGAGACTATTCATTGTCTCCTTCCTTGTAAGAGTAATCGTCGTCTGTTGAGAGGAAGTAAAACTGCCAACCCTGTACCCTTCAGACGCCGATTTTGGGAGCGTTAGTGGGCGGAATTCGATTCCGAAAGCGGATTTGGAGTGCTCTCGTCTAGACCTTCATTCCTACGGTATGAGATTCAATTTTCGTGGTGTTTCTAGAGGTCTCGGAATTTTTACTTTGATCCTTTTACGACATTAAAACCTTAGGATCCTGTTTAGGTGCTGTTGTGGCTGGAGCCGGGAGAGAGAGGAAGGGCTGTGCAAGATAAATCGTTGGAATTTAAGGCAAGTGGTGCTCCTACCCTTGCAAAGTTTTCTTCTCCTTTTCATGGTCATATTTGCTATAATTTTCCCTGTTTCCCGAGATTAATACTTTACTCCATTTTTCCGTCAAAAGCATGTTAATCTTAAACCATTATGCCACTTTATGTTTCGGTTTGCATTCACTCAAGTTCTGAAACTCAAATCTTGGGCTGGAGTGCTGTAATCTTGTTTGTTTTATCAAATTGTTCGCTGTTAATCATACAAATTGTTCCCTGTTAACCTCTGTTTGGGTAGTATCTATCCTTTCAACCTTAGAACTAGTAACAGTGGGTTTTCACTCTTATATTTCGAGTAATAGGATCGATTTAGGCTAAGAAGTATGGTCGGGAACGAAGTTGGAGGTGCAGGATTTCTGTGCACTCAATGCAGCCAAATCGACGGAAATCGTCGATCTGGGTTCGACGATTATTGTCGAGCTGAGCTCGACGATGTGCCCTAGTTTTGGGTCCGACAGAAATCATCGAACGGAGTTCGACGATTCTCCCGTGGTCAGTGTTCGCCGAAAGGGAAATCGTCAAACGACGTTCGATGATTTTTCCCATGCCCTTTGTTCAACGAAAGGAAAATCATCGAATGGCATTCGACGATTTATCCCATGGCATGTATTCGACAATTTTTCTGTGGCCTGCGTTTAACGCAAAATCATCGAACAGAACTCGGTAATTTCCTTTGGCCTGCGTTTATCGGAAAATCATCGAACGGCATTCGATGATATTTCCTGTGGCCGGTATACGACGACATCTTGTGGTCTGCGTTTAACGGCAAATAGTCGAACGGAGTTCGACGATTTCCCGTGGCCTGTGTTCGACGATTTTCCTGCGTTCGACGATTTTCCTGCGTTCGACGATTTTGTTCCAGCGCTCGACGAAAATCATCGAGCTGCGTTCGATGATTCCTGTAGGCAAAAATTTATTTCTTTCCAGTTACTTTTCTTCCCGAGTGATTACCTCCTAGGGGAAATGTCCTGTCGGCCTTTCGTTCTTCCTTTGTTTTGAGGGCCGAATCGTGGGTTATGGCAGGTAGTGGTATTTTGAAGCTCTAAAGGAGCGAGATATTTTCTGTGTGAGCCGTGGACGCTACTTTTTAGTCCCAGGTACGGGCTGGGTATTGCTGTGGCCGTCACCCTTTTTATCCCAGGTACGGGCTGAGTTTGTGGTGATTTTGTGCTGACATAGTGAATTTTCTTTTGGAACTGTTTGGCTTGGGGGACTGTTTTTGGTCACCAACTCAGGTCCATTTTATTTACTACTGCCATTAACTCACAAATTAGGGTTGTTAGGTGTTTCTTCCTAGTAGAATGCAGCATATTGTGGCAAGTTTTCCTTGTCTTTTGCCTTATAGCCTCTGCAGGATATGAGCAGGGCTTGGTGTTGTTGCTTAGTACTTTGTGTACTTTTGGTTTACTTTGGACAGTGTTTGCTTTAACTGTCTTGTTTACTTACTCTCTTGTTCCATTTTAATTTAATGCCCTAATTATGATTTTATTGATTTACTTACTGAGGTATACTTTTTTTTTCTGAATACCTCAGGTTCTGACTAGTAGCCGAGTAGACGGCTAGTTTTGCTATGGTGTTGCTGGTGATCCCTTCAGTTGTAGGGATTTTTCTCTTGCTGTTGTGAGGTAGTTGTCCTATTTTCTTACAGACATACATACTTGTCAGTGAGTTCGTGTCAGTTTGTTGGCGCCCACTGGTAGTTCTACCATATGATACTAGATATGTTTCTTTTACTGCTACCTTTTCTAGAGATAGTCTACTTGCTCTTGGGATGTTTTATGCTAGGTTGCTAGTTATTTTTAAACCTAAGAAACACTAGTATAAGTATATCTCATGATCAACATGTTTAATAAAACTCATACACTACTTTCCAAGTAACGTAAAAAATATCGTTTTCCTACTTATAATATACTATAAATCTAGAGTCTTGCATAGTATAAGTTGACCTCGGGGGTCACTTATGCACTCTCATAGGATGTCAAAAAAATAAATAAAGTATTTTACACTGTGTATAAGTATAGTTTTTAATCTGTGGACTAGGTGATCCACCGAGCTGAGGGGTACGACCTTTAAAAATATAACTGATTTTCAAATCATTAAACTTCTGAATTTTCATACTCTAGTTAGATGGTATTTGCCTGAGCGTCGACAGTTATCCCCTATTCGACGTGGCATCACGATGCGTGTTTTTCTCTTACTCTGATACTTCTTGAATTCGGAGAAAATGCGGGTTGTGACAGTTGGTATCAGAGAGAGGTTGCTTGACAATTTGTCGGGCAACCTTTCCTTATAGGTATTAGGTGTTTAGCCTCATATCATACAGACACCGATATGTCATCAGCACATCTTGGCTAAAGCACGAACACTACACTCATAGCATAACATGAAGTATACGAGGCATATTATATAGTATGAGATGCATAATATGTGTCTGTATATGGATCCACCAGAGGGGCAACATGTGAGGGTTATGTTGTTTTAGATGCATAACCTCACCACATGAATGCGACTAGCACGTTTCTTTTTCATTGCATGAGAATGTTATGTAGTATGGGATGCATAACATTTTCATGCGTACGCCGCTCATGACATGCATTAGGGCCTTTTTAGAATGCATAGCACAATCATGCATAGAATAATATTGCATAAGCACAACGTGCCAAGCTAAAGATTTGCAGGACGACATATGTACACACAAGGTTTTAAATCAGAAAAAGAATATAAATTCATGCATTCCAGATCTAGGCACAAGAGTTAGATGATGGTTGTTAACCATCCTAGGTTAGGCATAACATCATTTTTGTTCAAATAAACTCCCAGAGCAAGTTTAGCAGTTTTAAGATCATATTTATATATGTATTGTCTGTACTTGTAGTTAGTTCCAACTATTGTACTAGGATTTGACTAATGTTGATATGGTTTTAGGATGGCGAGACGTCCTTCGACCAGGTCGACTCCCCTATCTGAGGGTGAGACTTCTGGAGCGCAGAGTGATGCGGTGATCGAGAGCTTGCGGTTGAGCAACGATTCCATGAACAGGCAGTTGGTGGAGATGCAGGTCCAGATCCATTCTCTAGCGGCAGTTGTGTCAGTACATACTCAGGGAGTGCAAGGCCCTGTAGGGGGGTCAGCTGCCCCTCCCCCTCCTGCTCCCCTAAGACTTCCAATGGTGGTGCCAGTGGAGATGGCCTTCATTTCTCAGTTTCAGAGACTTAGCCCTCCTATATATGATGGGAAGGCAGATTTCATGGTCATAGATGATTGACTGATCTCCATGGAGAAGATGTTCTCGTACTCCGGTGTTGCAAATGATCAGAGAGTGATGATGGCCGCCTATCAGCTAAAGGATTTGGCTAAAAGCTGGTGGCTTAGGGAAAAGGAGAGCTTGGTGGCCGGTTGCTCTTGGGCATTGTTAAAGGAGATGCTGTTGAGGAAGTTCTTGCCTTCGGTCGAGCATGACCGACTAATGAACGACTTCCTTCACCTGAAGCAGAGGCAACTCATGGTCAGTGAGTATGAGATAGAGTTCATCTAGTTGAGCCGGTTTTCCCCTAGGTTGGTGAGTGTTGAAGCAAATCGAGTCAAGCGGTTCCTTGGTGGCTTGAGTAGCGAGGTTCAGCAGTTAGCCAGTGCTTATGGATCGGTGACATATGCAAGAGTAGTGGAGGCTGCTCTGAAAGTGGAGGAAATTGAGACCGCAAAGAACAGAGGCCAACAAATGAGGAGGGACAAGAGGAAGTCTGCTGAAGAGAAGAACCCCTAGGTACTTGATGCTGCTTCAGGAAAGAAGAGCAAGGTGGTGTGTAGCTTCTATGGCCGGTCAGGTCACCCGGTTGAGAGGTGTTTCAAGAAGGCGGGAGCTCAGAAGAAGGAGCAAGTTCATGTCATTCAAGGTGCTCCTAGGAAGGATGTTCCCTGTTCTGTGTGCAAGCGACCCGGGCATGATGCTGCCCAGTGCTGGTCTAAGGATAGAGTCTGCTATCAGTGTGGCCAGAAGGGCCATATCAAGACAAGGTGTCCTCAGGTCCAGCCCATTCTACAAGCAGTTCCACTTCAAGATTTACCTCTGCCTCAGCGTGTGGACAAGGGCAAAGGAAAGCTGAACGTGATCTCTTCCGAGGAGGCTTAGAATTCGACTCAGGTCATCTCAGTTTAGTCGTTTTCCTAGCCTGAAAGTTTTATTTGCTAGAATGGTTATAGTTTTGTTTTGGTATTTCCTTAGTTGTTTATATATACTCCTATAGGGAAATTTAAGGTGAAGAACCGCTGGGCGCATGTTCTGTTCGACTCCAGCGCTACCCACTCGTTTGTGGCTAGAGCTTTTGTAGAGCGTTATCGGCTGGTTCTAGATCAAGTTCGTGATACCTTCCGCGTCAAGTTCCCTTCTGGTGAATCTGTGTTGTCAGATTTGGTCATTTTGGATTGCCCTGTTTTGTTGGGGGACTTTCTTGCGAAGGCAGACTTGAAGATGATCAACCTAGAGGACTTCGATGTTATTCTGGGCATAGACTGGTTGTCTAAGTATGATGCGGTTATTCAGTGCAAAGGGAAGCGCTTGGACTTCATCAGGGACAATGGTCAGCCTGGAAGTGTGCATGATGATCTGTGTCAGGATTCTCCTATCATTTCTGCGGTATGAACTCAGAAACTATTTCATTCTGACTGTTTTGATTGTTTGGTCTCGGTGGTTGGGACTACTGTTAGCGTACCGTGCTTCGAGGAGATTCCTATTGTTCGTGGTTTCTCTGATATTTTTCCTGATGACCTACCTGAAATAAATAGTGCCTCAACACCTAGCGGGGGGGGGGGGGGGGGTGAATAGGTGAACTTTATCTTGTTTTTTAAAATTTAAGGCAGAAATTCAGTTCAGCAAATGCAATTCTACAACTATCACAACACAGCAATCATAGAAGCAAACATACACAGAGTGCACACAGTATTTATAGTGGTTCCCTAAGGTCTGGGTATATCCACTTTCCCCCTTCGCCTATCTAGTAGAGTACTAGATTCGGCCTAACTTCAGCACTTCTCCTTAGATCCTCAGATCTTACAGCTCAGAACCCCAAATAGTTTCCTACAACTCAGAGTGTCCCCACTCCTACAACTCAGGCACAAAGCCCTACCACTCAGTCTTCAACAAGACCTACACTCAGAGAACAAAGTCTCCTACAACTCAGGCACAAGCCCCTACCTCAGTCTTCAACAAGACCTACACTCAGAGCACACAGTCTCCTACACTCATCCTTCATAAAATAGGCTTACAGCTCAGATCTATACAAGATCCTACAGAAATTTTGATTATACAAAGTAATTAACCACAACTCTGAAAGAGAGAGATGAGTTAACTGGCTTCTTGATGAGTTCTTGGAAGAACTTGGTAGAGATCAACCTCCCTTGGCTTTCTTTAAAGCTTCTTGAATTAGAACACAGTAGGGTTGAATCTCCTGTGAAGATGATCTTCAATCAACTTCTATATTGAGATTCAGATCTCAATCTGAATCTTACTTAGCAGCCCGGTTCAGCAGCTGCTCTTCTCAGAAGGAGCTCTCTCTCTCCAACTTCTTAGATCTTCTGTTGAAGGTCTTCTTCTTTTGTGTTGTTAGATCTCTTGATTGTAATCTGTTTGTAATATCCTCTCTTATTGTGATTCGTTTTGCTCTGTTGAAGGATAAAGGTCTTTATATAGTCTTCCTCCAAGGTAACCGGCTGATCCGGTTTCTAACAACCTTCTGACTGCTCTGACAGTTGCAGTTGACCGGTTGAAATGGCAGCTGTCAAGTTCATCCAGTCACTTCTTGAAATCACCGTCACTGTCTGAAAGTGTCGAGATAGATAGTCATTATGTGTCGACACAAATAGACTAAGTGTCGACACAAGTAGACTAAGTGTCCACACTAGCCTTGATGGTGTCGACACAACTCCTTGTGTTGTTGTAATAGCTTCTCGACACTGCTTCTTCAGAATGTGTCGACACTGGTTGAGTGTGTCGACACAAATACTTCTTCTTTAATACTTAGTGGAATTCTGTTGAGTGTCGACACAACTCCTTTGTGTCGATACATGCCTTCTTGTGTTGAAACTTGCTGACTGTCGACACATCTCCTTTGTGTCGACACATGCCTTCATGTGTTGAAACTTGCTGAGTGTCGACACATCTCCTTTGTGTCGACACAAGTACTTTAACTTTGTTGAAGTTTGCTGAGTGTTGACACAGCCTCCTGGTGTCGACACATTTGATGTCGACAAAGTTTCTCTGAGTGTCGACACTGCCTCTATGTGTCGACACAGATTATGTTGACAATGCTTCACTGTATGTCGACACAGCCTGTATTTGTCGACACTTTTCTTCTGGTGTCGACTCTGCCATTCCTGGTGTCGACACAATTACTCCAAGTGTTGACACAGCTTCTCTAGGTGTCGACACAAGCCTTCATAAGTGTCGACACTTCAACTCTAGGTGTCTACACATGGACTTAGAAACCTTTATGCTTTTCCTGCAATTACTTAACCTGCACATATAAACTCAAAGCACATCAAATACATCTTGATGTATATCATTGAGCAGGGTGAGGCTTCTTCAAATCAGGTACATATATTCCAATGTACCCAACAATATCCCCCTATTTGGAGAAGTCATAACCCTTAGTCAATGATATACACCATACATAACAAATTCTCAGTATGATGTAAAACAGTATTATATGATAGGGTAAATACTAAACTTGTATAAACAAAACATGTATAAACAATTATCTCAAAATAACAATGTAATAAATTGAACATTAAACATTGTTTTTGCAACTTCCAAACGTTTTATTAATCAAAAGTTTACATGAAGTTTAATGCAAATGATTACAAGGTTGTAAACTTAAGGAAATTCTATCCTATGGCTGCTCTGCCTCCTTGATAACAATGCCCTTTTCAGATTGAATCTTTGCTTGAACTGGAGCATCATTGTCATCAGCAGGCTTCTTTCCCTTAAGATCTTTCTTTTTCTATTCTTCAGCCCTAATCTTCTGTCTCACAAAATAATGATAAGGCTTAGGGAAATACTTGCTAGGCTCCTGGGCATTAGGAGGTAGCTTCCCTAATTTATCCTTCCTTTTGTATTGTACTATGGCCTCTTTCCTAGCCTCATGTTTTTTCCATTCCTGATCAGAATACCATTTGCCCCTCTCTAGGAAATTATCCTTTGCAGCCTTACAAGCAGTCAATATGATATTCCTAGAGGTTGGGCTCCATTGCTCAAAATCTGGCCTTAATTCAGCTTGTTCTCTAAACCTCTTCTTACATAATTGGGCTTCTTACTCCTTTAATAATGCCTCTTGCTCTTTTAATATTGCCTCTGGAACAGGCTGTACTACTTTCTCAAGAATAACATTCTGATTACCCTCAGGAGGACTATACATAGATTGTACCTCCTGATGTATCATGTCAAAATCTGCAGGAGGATAGATCACCTGAGCTACTTCAGCTTGCTCTCCTCCAAAATATGCAGGATTTATTCCAGACTCTGCTACATTATCATCATCACATAAAGGTGGATATCCAAGGGTAGCTCTGATGTTGTTTGAAATCCATTTAGCATGGTCAGAGCCTTCTTTGACTAATACTCGCTCCCCCTTTATGACTTCTCTTTCTATATGATCTCTAAGATCATCCTTCTGGAATCTGATTGGAGCATTCAAATAGTTAACTCCATCTTTATAAAAAGGTTTTAACCTTTGTAGCTTGTCAGTAATAGACTTTTGAGAATCTTCAATGATAGTTTTAACAGCAGTGAGGCTTTCTTGTAATTGCTTATCAAAGGCTTCTTTGGCAGTAGCACTTACAGCAGTCTGGGCAGTAGCTATATTTTTCATTTCACTGACAATGACATTATGAGAAGCAGTCAGATTGTCATTCATCATAATCTGATTTTCCAGGACATATCCTTATTTTACTGCTATGTCATCAACCTATTTCTTTATGTTCTCTTGATGAGTAGCCAGATAGACCACTGCATTTCCTCCTTTATGGAAACAATCAGTCATTTCCTTCTTGTGTTGATTCACTTCAAATCTTATGGACTTTATGTCTTGAGCTAAGGAAAATTGTAGCTCCTTTTGGTGCTCATCCATATAAGTTTTCATAGCCTTTCTTTGCTCATCCAGCTTGATTTGGAAAGCCACCAACAAAGAATTATAGTCAGCAGTTGGGGCTTATTGAGGAACTATGGTTTGTAGTACTTTCTTGTAGGTCTGGCTTCTTCTCTTGACGACCTGGAACTTTCTTTTCTTGGCTCTAGCAGCCTCTTCATCCTCTTAAGCAGAAGTACTGGCAATGTCTACCCTGTCCTTAGGACTAGGAGGTAAATCCTTCTCAGTCCTTGCTAGCTCCTCAGCATTCCTTTGCTCCTCAATCTCATTTCTGGCAGTTTCCTCTACATGCTCCCCCTCAATATTAGCTGGCTCCCCCTCAACAGCAGCTTTCTCTCCCTCAAAATCAGTCTGTAAAAGATCAGGGAACAGCTCTTCTAGTGTAAACTCATGTTGAGGTTGTACAGGGAATCTTTTTTCTCAGGAGCATTTTCTATAACTAATGTGTCTTCCATGACCACATCCTGTGGTTGACTATGAATCTGAGATGGCTGATCAACATCAAGTAATGATTCAGTCAATACTTCATCCTCAATATTTAAAAAAGATTGATTAACTTCATTGATTACCTCAAGAATTGTTTGGGTAGCCCTTTCACTATCTAATTGAGTTGGCTTATCCACATGTGGAGGCTCCCCCTGGAGTGGATCCAGGTGAATAGGACTAGCTGATTGTAGCTCCCCCTGCCTCTGTGCATCTTCTTGTCTTGTTGGTGACTATCCAGCATTGCCATCCTCTCCATCATCAGAACTAAAAACCAACTGCTCCTCTGAGCTACTTGAGGATTTAGGAGCCACAATGGCTTTCTTCTTCTTCTTCTTATGAGGTGTTTCCTTTTCTAGAGTTGGCATTTCCTTTGTCAACACTCTATCCCACCTTGAGATAATTCTAACATCCATTCTCCTCATATGGTTTATCTTAGATCCAGCAGCTTGGTTCATCACTTCAGGGATACTTCCAGCTAAGTATAAACTCAGAATCCGACCCAGATTGGGCTTCTTCAGACTTTTCTTTATCTTATCAAACATTACTACTGACCAATCAGTTTTAAGTTGGAAAATTATCCTGGTCATCAAACTGAACATGTGAGCTGATATTCTATCATGCCCACCAGGCTTGCTCAGAATTACGTTGCCAACTATTTCAGATAAGAACTTGCCCTGCATGTTCATGCCTTTCCTATTGAAAACTGATCCAATCTTCATGCTTGAATCAAGTCCACACCATGCCAGTGCCTCCCTTATCTTTGATGCAGGTACATCTTCCTCTTCTTTAGTTCTAGGGAGATGTAGAATCTTTCTTAGACTTTTCTGAGTGATTTTTACTTTTGCCCCATGAACTTCGGACTTAATCTTGAGTCCAGATTCATCAAGTGTAGCTCCAGTAAAGAATTCGAGGACCTCCTTCTTCCATATCTTGATTGGTTGGGAAACAAGATACTCTAACCCAGTCTCTACAACTAGGGTTACCACACCTTGGATTTCTGGTTCCGCGTCATCAAAGGCGTGTCGCACGAGCTCATAACCTTCATTGATGTTCACTTCTAGCTTGGGCGTCATTAGGGTTTGAAGAAATTTTGAATTTAGAGAAGAGAAATGTCGACACACAAGTTTGGTCTCAAAAACTATGGTGAGCGTCTCGACAAACAATGGTGAAGACCTATTTATACCTTTCTAAAATCGAAGGTGAAAAGGCGCGTCAAAATACTTGAAATGTGTCGACACTGTTGAAAAGTGTCGACACTTACTTCTAATGTCTCGACAACTATGTGTCGACAGAATATATATGTCGACACTTATACATCTCAGCTCGACGATTAGTCGAAACTCTACTCAACGAATTCTGTGTAAATCCTAAGTGTCGACAACACCCTGGATGTGTCGACACATACTCTACATGTGTCGACACTAATTCTCTGAAGTGTCGACACTTACTGTCTAGATGTATCGATACCATTTCTATGAAATGTCGACACCACTTCTATGTGTCGACGCAGACAACTCTGTGTGTCGACACCATTTTACTTAGCCAATTTTTAAACTATTCTAAGTTTATCATTCCTAATTCAATTTTAAACTTATTGAATTTGGTTTCATCTAGGGGCTTAGTAAACATATCAGCTAACAGATTATCTGTCTTAACATACTCTAGGGAAATGCCTCCTTTTTATACATGTTCTCTAAGAAAATGGTATTTAATTTCTATGTGCTTAGTCCTACTATGGGAGACAGGATTATTTGCAATAGAAATGGCACTTGTAGAATCACAAAATAAAGGTGTTCTACTTACTTGAATACCATAATCTTCTAGCTGGTGTTGAATCCATAAGAGTTGTGCACAACAACTTCCTGCAGCAACATATTCTGACTCAGCTGTGGAGATAGCCATACTGGTCTGCTTCTTGCTACTCCATGACACCAGCCTTCCACCTAGAAATTGATAGGTTCCTGTAGTACTCTTCCTATCTTCCTTGCAGCCTGCAAAATCTGCATCTGAATAACCTGTCAGTACAAAATCTCCATTCCTAGGGTACCAAAGGCCTAGATAAGGTGTGCCCTTAAGATATCTCAAAATCCTTGTGACTGCTGTTAGATGAGATTCTTTAGGGCAAGCTTGGTACCTAGTATAGACACATATAGCATACATGATATCTGGTCTACTAGCTGTCAAATACAGTAGGGAGCTAACTATCCCTCTATACAAAGTTTCATCTACAGGTTTCTCTGCATCATCTTTGCTTAGAGACATGCTTGACCCCATAGTAGTTTTCATGGTAGTGGATGATTCCATACCATACTTCCTTATCAACTCTAGGGTGAACTTAGACTGGCATATGGATAATCCATCTTCAGTCTGTCTAACTTGGAGACCCAAGAAGAACTTAAGTTCCCCCATACTGCTCATTTCAAATTGTCCTTGCATAAGTTTTGCAAACTTTGTGCAAAGACTACTTTCTGTAGACCCAAATATTATGTCATCTACATATATTTGGACTAAGATAATCTTACCTCTGGATTCCCTAAGGAATAGAGTCTTGTCTATTTTCCCCCTTGAGAATTTGTTCTCAATGAGGAAACTAGACAGGGTTTCATACCAAGCCCTTGGGGCTTGTTTTAACCCATACAAAGCCTTCCTAAGTCTATAAACATAATCAGGTGTAATAGAATCAACAAAACCTGATGTCTGGTCTACATAGACTTCTTCCTTCAGATTTCCATTTAGAAAAGCTGACTTAACATCCATTTGATATACCTTAAATCCTTGATATGTTGCATAAGCAAGGAACATCCCGATTGCTTCCAGTCTTGCTACTGGAGCAAAGGTTTGATCAAAATCAATACCTTCTTCCTGCCTATATCCCTTTGCAACAAGTTTAGCTTCATTCTTTATGATGATTCCATTCTCATCCAACTTGTTCCTAAAGATCCACTTAGTTCCAATAATGTTATGATCCTTGGGTTTAGGAACTAGCTCCCAGACCTTGCATATTTTGAATTGATCCAGCTCCTCTTTCATGGCCTCAATCCAATGAGTGTCTATGATTGCTTCTTCAAACTTCTTTGGTTCAACTTGGGATAGAAAACTGGAGTAAAGAACTGTACTTATATTCCTGCTCCTTGTTTGCACCCCTTGTCTGGGATCTCCAATTATTTGATTGGTTGGATGATCCTTTAAATGTCTATTTGCTGGAGGCAGCCTGTCTTCAGGTTGTACACCTTCAGTCTCTTCATTTAGCTACATCTCTTGGTCTTCTTCAGCATTAGGAGTATCTTGTACTCCCCCTGGACAACAGCCACCATCTTCCACTTGCTGACTTGCAGAAGGACCTTCTGTTAAGGTAAGCTTGTCCATCTTCTCTGTTACACCTGTAGAGCTGCAAACACTTCTTCTCAATTCATTGTTAATGAGTCTAGCTTCATCAAAAACTACATGAACAGACTCTTCTACAACTTGAGTAATCAAGTTGTAGACCCTATAAGCCTTACTATTATTGTTGTACCCAACAAAGATCCCCTCTTGGGATTTGGCAGCAAACTTGGTTAGATAAGACTTACCATTGTTAAGTATATAACACTTGCAACCAAAGATCCTGAAATAGGATAAATTTGGTTTTCTGCCCTTCACAATCTCATAGGGGGTCTTCTTGTGGCTCTTGGTGATAGTAGCCCTATTGATCACATGACAAGCAGTATTTACTGCCTCAGCCCAGAAATATTCTGGGAGAGAAGTGTCACTCAATAGGGTTCTACCAGCCTCTATCAAGGTTCTATTCTTCCTTTCAGCAATACCATTTTGCTGAGGTGTTCTTGGTGAAGAAAATTCCTGAAAAAGCCCAAACTCTTCACACAGTTTTGTCATACTTTCAGACTGAAATTTAGTGTCATGGTCACTTCTGATTTTGACCACTGTACTGTCCAATTCATTCTGAATTTGTTTAACAAAACTATATAAGATACTTGGTGTTTCAGATTTTTGTGTAAGGAAGAACACCCAGAAAAACCTTGAATAGTCATCTATAACCACAAATGTGTAGACCTTCCTACCTAGGCTGTGAACTGGCATAGGACCAAAAAGATCCATATGCAAGAGGTATAGACACCTCATAGAATCCTTGTTCTCAAGGCTATGAAAGGTGGATTTGGTCTGCTTGCCTTTTTGACAAGCTGAGCATATCCCATCCTTTATACACTTAACCTGAGGACCATTCCTCACTAACTCTTTGCTAAAGAGTTGGCCAATTGTCTTATAGTTAAGATGAGCCAGCCTCTTGTGCCATTTAACACAATGTGAGACTTTCTCATCAGCTACAAGACAAATAGGAGAAACATTGTTCTCACATACAAAGTCAAGACGATAGACATTTCTCTTCCTATATCCCGTCAGAATGATCTTTTGATCACTTGACCTTTTGATATGACAACCATCCTTGACAAATGAGATGTCATATCCTAAATCACTCAGTTGACTTATGCTAATGAGGTTATGTTTCAAACCCTTCACATAAGCCACTTGAGTAATTGTAATTTGGTTACTAGAAATGTTACCAAAGCCTTTGATGATTCCTTTTTCTAAACCACCAAAAGTAACTTTAGGGCCATCCTTGATTGGTGTATAGTCCTTCAGCAACCCCCTAGTTCCAGTCATGTGCCTGGAACATCCACTGTCCAAGTACCATATAGGGGCATGGCCACATGGACTCACCTGCAAAATAAATTACTTAACCTTAGAACCCAAATAATTCTTGGGTCCTTGGTGCAGGTTAGTCTGACCTTTAACAAAACTACATATAGCTGTTCTAACAGGTAGTTTGCTACTCTCCTTGACACTTGAATTATGCCAACAATCTATGACAAAGTGGCCTATCTTACCACAACACCAGCACTCAAACATGTTGTACCTTTGTTTAGGTACAACCCTGGCTGAATTATCTACTAAAGGCTTCTTATTTAGTGCTGGGGCTTTGCCCTTAGATTTGGACCTAGCTGTCCAGGCAGGTTTTGTAAACCCCAATCCAGTTTTACCCTTATGAGGTACAAACTCATCTATCAAAGGTAAAATAGATTTTGGTTTAGAAAAACATGCTACAATCTCACTCTCCTTCTGAAGTCTAGCCTCAAGATTTCTAATTTGATCATTCTTAAATGTAATAGTACCCATATGAATAACAGTAATGTTCTTCAGCCTGGCAATTTCATTCAGTTTCTGATCAAACAACTTGTCTGAATCAGCAGCAGCCAATTTAAGACTAGCAATCTCCTTTGCCTGAGTTTTGGCTAAGGTTTTGCTTTTCTTCAAGGCCTGCAACAAGTCCCTATATTCATTAATTAACTGATGAATATCTCCTTCAGATTCAGACCCACCCACATCACTTGATGCAGATGTATCTGATTCTGACTCAGTACTAGAAATTGAACTAGAAGAATAACTTTGTACCTTACTTGGTCCAGGCTGATCCTGGATTTTGTCTCCTTCAGATAAAGCCATCAGCCCTTTGCACTGATTGTCCTCATGCTCATAAATTGAATTCATTAGCTGCATGAACTCATCTTCTTCCTCTTCAGCAAATAATCCAATATAGGCTTCAGCTTATGATTCTGTTTCTGAAGATGACTGATCAGTCAGACTCTTGTCTTTCTTAGAAACAAAGGACCTTTCCTTTTTGCCCTTAAACTGAGTCTTCTTTTTGTCAGCTGACTCCTTTCTCTTTTCAGGACAGTCAGCCATTACATGTCCCTGTCTATTGCAGTAATATCACACAATCTTTGAAGATGTAGCTTTGCTTGGCTTGGATCTGCTTCTGTCATTCCTTGATGACTTTCTTTTCTGATAATAGTCATCTTTTGGTTGAGAAGTGGAAGGCTTAGACCTCCACTGCTTCTTCTTCAGAAACTTTTGAAAATGCCTAGTGAAAGCTGCAAAATCTTCATCACTTTCACTGCTATCTGAATTCTTGCTTTCTGAATTATCTGTCACAGCCTCAGCAACTATTTGAGATGGATATGGAGACTTGCTTTTATACTTCCTAGTGGCTTCAGTCCTGAAGGCCATAGATCTTTCCTTGTGCTCCACTCTAGTAGTCTTCTCTTCCTCCTTTCTAACCATTAACTGCATTTCATAAGATAGCAGTTTTCCAAACAAAGTTGGAGGAGGTATATCAGCTAATTTGGCCATTTCCCTAATGACACAAATTTTGGTGTCTCAGTCCTTAGTCAGGGATCTTAAGAACTTATCATTCAGCTCATAGTTGCTGAATTCTCTTCCATAGGACATCAATTCATTGACTATCCTATAGAACGTCTTGTAACATTCTGTAATGCTATCAGACTTTCCTTGTCTGAAGCTTTAATATTCCTGATTTAACAAGGACTTCTTGTCTTGTCTTACTTCTTCTAATCCTTCCATGTAAACTATTAATGTGTCTCACATTTCTTTAGAGGTTTTACAATGAATCAAGTTCTGAAATGTTGCATCATCAATTGCACTAACAATAATATTCTGGGCCCTCTTGTCCATAGTGGCCAGAATTATTTCATCTCTAGTCATTTCAGAAAAGTCCTTGGGAGTTTTCTGATTTGCATCTAGAATGGATATTTTCATTGGCACATATGGACCTTCTTTGACTGTAATGTATATTCTTGGGTCAGATGCTTCCATAAAGAGTCTAACCCTCTCTTTCCATATGCCAAAAAACTCTTTTCTACAGATTGGCAATTTCATGGACCCCAGCTCTTTGTGATTCTCACTAGAACCCATTTTCTTGATTCTTGTTTATTCTGATTCAGCCTACAGGATCTTACTCAGACTGTTATTTCCTTTTTGAGTAACCTCCCTCTGATACCACTTGAAAGAAATAGTGCCTAAACACCTAGAGGGGGGGTGAATAGGTGAACTTTATCTTGTTTTTTAAATTTAAGGCAGAAATTCAGTTTGGCAAATGCAATTCTACAACTATCACAACACAGCAATCATAGAAGCAAACATACACAGAGTGCACACAGTATTTATAGTGGTTCCCCAAGGTCTGGGTACATCCACTTTCCGCCTTCGCCTATCTAGTAGAGTACTAGATTCGTCCTAACTTTAGCACTTCTCCTCAGATCCTCAGATCTTACAGCTCAGAACCCCAAACAGGTTCCGACAACTCAGAGTGTCCCCACTCCTACAACTCAGGCACAAAGCCCTACCACTCAGTCTTCAACAAGACCTACACTCAGAGAACAAAGTCTCCTATAACTCAGGCACAAGGCCCTACCTCAGTCTTCAACAAGACCTACACTCAGAGCACACAGTCTCCTACACTCAGCCTTTATAAAATAGGCTTACAGCTCAGATCTATACATGATACTACAGAAATTTTGATTATACAAAGTAATTAACCACAACTCTGAAAGAGAGAGATGAGTTGACTGTCTTCTTGATGAGTTCTTGGAAGAACTTGGCAGAGATCAACCTCCCTTGGCTTTCTTCAAAGCTTCTTGAATTAGAACAAAGTAGGGTTGAATCTCCTGTGAAGATGATCTTCAATCAACTTCTGTCTTGAGATTCAGATCTAAATCTGAATCTTACTTAGCAGCCCGGTTCAGCAGCTACTCTTCTTAGAAGGAGCTCTCTCTCTCCAACTTCTTAGATCTTCTGTTGAAGGTCTTCTTCTTTTGTGTTGTTAGATCTCTTGATTGTAATCTGTTTGTAATCTCCTCTCTTATTGTGATTCGTTTTGCTCTGTTGAAGGATAAAGGTCTTTATATAGTCTTCCTCCAAGGTAACCGGCTGATCCGGTTTCTAATAACCTTCTGACGGCTCTGACAGTTGCAGTTGACCGGTTGAAATGGCAGTTGTCAAGTTCATCCAGTCACTTCTTGAAATCACTGTCACTGTCTAAAAGTGTCAAGACAGATAGTCATTATGTGTCGACACAAATAGACTAAGTGTCGACACAAGTAGACTAAGTGTCCACACTAGCCTTGATGGTGTCGACACAACTCCTTGTGTTGTTGTAACAGCTTCTCGACACTGCTTCTTCAGAATGTGTCGACACTGATTCTGTGTGTCGACACAAGCCTTCTGTTGAATGTGTCGACACTGGTTGAGTGTGTCGACACAAATACTTCTTCTTTAATACTTAGTTGAATTCTGCTGAGTGTCGACACAACTCCTTTGTGTCGACACATGCCTTCTTGTGTTGAAACTTGCTGAGTGTCGACACATCTCCTTTGTGTCGACACATGCCTTCATGTATTGAAACTTGCTGAGTGTCGACACATCTCCTTTGTGTCGACACAAGTACTTTAACTTTGTTGAAGTTTGTTGAGTGTCGACACAGCCTCCTGGTGTCGACACATTTGATGTCGACAAAGTTTCTCTGAGTGTCGACACTGCCTCTAAGTGTCGACACAGATTATGTTGACAATTCTTCACTGTGTGTCGATACAGCCTGTATGTGTCGACACTTTTCTTCTGGTGTCGACTCTGCCATTCCTGGTGTCGACACAATTACTCCAAGTGTCGACACAGCTTCTCTAGGTGTCGACACAAGCCTTCATAAGTGTCGACACTTCACCTCTAGGTGTCGACACATGGAATTAGAAACTTTTATGCTTTCCTGCAATTACTTAACCTGCACATATAAAATCAAAGCACATCAAATACACCTTGATGTACATAATTGAGTAGGGTTAAGCTTCTTCAAATCAGGTACATATATTCCAATGTACCCAACACTACCTGGTCTTTCTCCCGTGCTGGATGTTGAGTTTGTGATTGATTTGGAACCAGGTATGCGTCCTATTGCTAAGGCGCCGTATCGGATGGCCCCTCGTGAGTTGGAGGAGTTGCGAGTCCAGTTGGACGAGTTGTTGGCTAAAGGTTTTATCAGGTTGAGTTCGTCGCCTTGGGGTGCTCCTGTTCTATTTATGAAGAAGAAGGATGGATCGATGAGGCTGTGCATCGATTATAGGGAGCTGAACAAAGTTACCATTAAGAACAGGCACCCTTTGCTGAGGATCGATGATTTATTTGATCAGTTGCATAGTAGCACGGTGTTTTCCAAGATCGACCTTCGTTCAGGATATCATCAGCTCAGGATCCGTGAGTCGGACATTCCACGGACTGCTTTCAGGTCGAGGCATGGGCATTTCGAATTCCTGGTTATGTCGTTTGGTTTGACCGACGCACCATCAGCATTCATGGACATGATGAACCGGGTGTTCAAGGATTTTCTGGATAAGTTTGTGGTCGTATTTATAGACGACGTTCTGATTTACTCTCGCAGTGCTGAGGAGCATGAGCAGCATCTGCGATTGGTTTTATCTGCTTTGAGAGAATATTAGTTGTTCGCTAAGCTGAGTAAATGTGAATTCTGGTTGTCCCAGGTTTCCTTTCTGGGTCATGTGGTGAACAAAGACGGCATTTCGGTTGACCCAAAAAAGATTTCTGCAGTGATGGATTGGCATAGGCCGAGCACACCCAAGGAGATTAGGAGCTTCTTGGGGTTGGCCGGCTATTATAGGAGATTCGTGGAGGGCTTTTCTACACTGGCAGCGCCCTTGACTAAGCTGACGCAGAAGAATGCGGCGTTCATTTGGAGCGAGAAATGCGAGGAGGCTTTTCTGGAGCTGAAGAGCAGGTTGTGTTCTACTCCTGTATTGGCATTGCCTACGGAGGGCTTGGACTATGATGTGTATGTGGATGCCTCGCATGTTGGGCTCGGAGGTGTGTTGATGCAAGAAGGGAAGGTGATTGCGTATGGGTCGAGGCAACTGAAGACTCATTAGAGGAAGTACCCTATGCATGTTCTTGAGTTCGCAGTAGTGATCTTTGCCCTGAAGCTGTGGAGGCATTTACTCTATGGTGCTCAGTGCAAGATATATACCGATCATAAAAGCCTCAAGTATGTCTTCACCCAGAAGGAGCTGAATTTGCGCCAGCGGCGTTGGTTAGAGTATGTGGCCTATTTTGATGTGGATATACAGTATCATCCGGGCAAGGCCAATGTGGTGGCCGATGCCCTGAGCCGAAAGACGGGGAAGATCTTTAATCTCACCGTCAATCGTTTAGGGGAAGAGTTCCTCCTGATGGACATTTCCATGGGATGATGTGACATACAGAGCAGTTTGGCAGTGGCAGAGCCGTCTTGGATTGCACTTACCAGGTTACACCAGAAGGATGATTCGGATCTTCTGCACTTGTACCTCAGGACTGAGAGAGGGGAGTTGCCGGATTTTTCTATTGATGATGCGGGTACTTTGAAGTACCACGGCATATTTTGCATTCCCGCTGTTGGAGACATCAGGGGTTTGATTTGCAGAGAGGCTCATGGATCCAGTGTTGCTTAGCATCTAGGGTCTACAAAGATGTACCATGAATTGAAGCAGATTGTCTGGTGGTATGGGATGAAGGGTGATATAGCCCGATTTGTTGCTGAGTGCCACACTTACAAGCGTGTGAAGGCCGATCATGGAAGGCCTGGTGGCAAGTTGACTCCGTTGGAGATCCCCACTTGGAAGTGGGAAAGTATTTCTATGGACTTCATTACGGGCTTGCCGAGATCTCCTAGAGGTTTTGATTCTGTTTGGGTGATAGTGGATAGACTGACGAAGTGTGCTCACTTTGTGCCGTACAAGATTGATTATCCGATGAAAAAGATAGCAGAGCTGTATTTGAATGAGGTCATCAGATTGCACGGGGTACTAGTTAGCATCATTTCGGATCGGGACTCCCGTTTTAAAACTCGCTTCTGGAGGAGTCTGCAAGAGGGTTTGGGTACAGATTTGAGGTATTCTACAGCTTACCACCCGCAGACCAATGGTTAGACTGAGCGAGTGAACCAGATAGTTGAGGATATGATCAGGTGCTACATCTTGGACCACGGTGGAGCGTGGGATGAGCGTTTGCGGCTTATGGAATTCGCATACAATAACAGTTACCAGGAGAGCTTGCAAATGGCTCCGTTTGGAGCCTTGTATGGGAGGCACTGCAGAACTCCCTTGTTTTGGACCGAGGTCGGTGAGAGGCCTGTATTGGGTCCGGATGAGCTCGAAGAGATGGAAACTGCGGTGAAGCTTATACGGGAAAAGCTTCGTATAGCTCAGGAGAGATATGAGAAGAACGCCAACCGGCGTAGGACTGACTTGGAATTTTCTGTAGGAGACCTGGTGTTTCTTAAGGTATCCCCGACGGTTGGTGTTAAGAGGTTCGGTAAGAACTAGAAATTGGACCCGAGGTATGTGGGCCCATTTAAGATTGTTGAGCGGATTGGCGTGTCAGCATATAGATTGGATTTGCCAGCAAATTTCCCAGGTATTCACAATGTGTTTCATGTAAGCCAATTGCGGAAGTGTGTGCGAAGCAGTGGACAAGACTTGGATGCTATGCCCCAGTTGGAGCCTAATCTTTCATATGTTGAGGTGCCAGTCCGCATCTTGGATACTCAAGATCGGGTGCTGCAGACGAAGTCTATCCCGATGGTGAAAGTTCTATGGAAGAATCAGGATTTGGAAAGCGCGACTTGGGAGCTAGAGTCGGCTATGAGGGAGGCCCACCCTCATCTTTTCCCTTGATTTGTTTGGTATGTTTTCTTTCTAGTACTCTTGTTTGTTACCTTCCTTCTACAGTAGAAGTTGTGTATGTAAAGTTTCGGGACGAAACTTTCTTTTAGTGGGAGTGACTGTAACGCCCCCGATTTTTCTGCGATTATTTAATTCTCGTTGGGCGTTACATTGACACGTTTCCGGCATGTGCCATTTATTAGAGCGTGGTCTTAGCTCTTTTGGTTCCTTGTGTGATTATTGGTAGCCTTTTTGGTAAGATCCCCTAGCAAGTCGGGTCTGTTGTTGTGACCGGTGAGGCCTCTCGGGGGATGCTTGTGTTTTGGCTTCGGGTGGTGATAACCCGAGTTTTGTTCGTCGAAAATTGATTTCGACTTCGCCGTTGAGTTCGTAGCATGGGTAATTAGCTACGGTGTGAATTTCATCGGATTCCAAGGTGGTTCGGTTTTCGCGTCGTTTTGATTGTGTTAATAGTAATGGATGCAAATAATTCATCTTAAAGTTTGAAATGAATGGCTTTAGGTGGCAGTTTAGGCTGAAAAGACGTATCCATTCATATATATAAAGCCTTAGACAAAAATCGAGACTATTCATTCTCTCCTTCCTTGTAAGAGTAACCGTCGCCTGTTGAGAGGAAGTAAAACTGTCAACCCTGTACCCTTCAGACGCCTATTTTGGGAGCGTTAGTGGGCGGAATTCGATTCCGAAAGCGGATTTGGAGTGCTCTCGCCTAGACCTTCTTTCCTACGGTAAGAGATTCAATTTTCGTGGTGTTTCTAGACGTCTCAGAATTTTTACTTTCATACTTTTCCGCCATTAAAACCTCAGGATCCTGTTTAGGTGCTGTTGTGGCTGGAGCCGGGAGAGAGAGGAAGGGCTGTGCAAGATAAATCGTCGGAATTTAAGGCAAGTGGTGCTCCTACCCTTGCAAAGTTTTCTTCTTCTTTTTATGGCCATATTTGCTATAATTTTCCCTGTTTCTTGAGATTAATACTTTACTCTGTTTTTTCGTCAAAAGCATGTTAATCTTAAACCATTATGCCCCTTTATGATTCATGTTGGATCCCTAGTTAATTTTGGCTAGGTTCACTAGCTTAGGATGTGACCCATAATGTATAGCTAGGGTCAAGTTTGTGTCCTAAAGTCTAGGCCAAGTCCTTAGAATCAACTTCAGATGGACCAGCTATCAACAAGACCAACAGAGTCTCCAGACTTAGAGGATTTCAAGACTAAGTAAAATGAGTTCGACGTTCTTCGAACTCAGCTCGACGAAAGGTGTTCGGCACTCGACGATCGTGAGACATTTCTTTGTTCTGAGCTCAATGATCCTTGTTCTCTGTTCGACGAAGACTGAGTTTCTTCATCAAGCTAAAGTCAGGACAACTTCAGAATTTTTCTAAGTCCAACTTCAAGCTTTGGTACGAACTAGATTCTGAGCTCGACGAACTTGGACCTAAAGTTCTCAACTTCTCATGTCGACGAAGTCAGCTTCTCAGGTCGACGAATTCAGTACTCTGCATAATGATTTGATTCCTTCTCAGTCAGAGACTTCTCAGATTCCAAGTCCACAATCATTCTCAGCTCGACGAATTTGGATCTCAGCTCGACTAATGGAGATTGTCAGTTCGACGTATGTTAAATCAGTATTGACAAGATTCCCTGGAAGACTAATTGCAATTGTCTGGTCGACGAACTCACTCAATCTCAGCTCGACGAACTCATCAAGCTCAGCTCGACGAACTCAAGCTCAGCTCGACGAACTCAAGATCAGCTCGATGAACTCAAACTTAGCTCGACGATTGGTGTTCTTCGTTCGACGATTTCAGACTAGGTCTTCTCCAGTTTCCCATCTCGTTTCTTGGCGGTGATTCCGGAGTAATTAATGCCAGATCTTCTCAGCATGTTACCGTTAGAACGCACATTGAGCTTGGATTATTACATGTCATTTTTCCATGGGACAGTTAGGGAAGTCATTGATTGCCGCTTCTTTCCAAGGCCGACAGTTTTTAGTGCTCAACATTCAAATTTCGAATGTTCCTCAGTCAGTAAAAAGTCAGAAAAGAAAAGGATTAATCAGTAAGAGATACTACCAACAATACAGACAATTAGACAGACACACAGACAGATTGCACAGAAGAACAGTTATACAGAAATCAAAAGTTCTACTGCAATCAGCCCAGGCCAGAGAACATCTTCATGAAGAAGAAGAAAAACATTCAAATACTATCAAGAGTCTTCTTCCTTCAATTCTACAGGATAACTTCAAAAGGACAACAAAACTCTATATGTCATAGAAGTTCCTAAAGCAATCTCTAGTCCAGGCACTCTAGGTCTTTGAAGACCTATCACCCCGAAGCAGTGCTCCAGAATTCCTGATCCCCTTCAAGATCTCAGGGGGAGCAAATCTGCTAACATCAATCCACAGTCTTCTCAGTTGTTATTGAGAAAGAGAAGACACCATCACCTCTCTTCCAACTACTATACAGGGTTTTAATTCCCTTCAAAATTATTCCTGGTTGCAAGTCTCCTTCCAAAAGACTTGAGGTTTTGGTTTTTGAGCACCTGAACAAAACCTCATTGGTGTCAGGCACCAGATCAAAAACCTGAGTGGATTCCTACCAGGGTGGTAGAAAAGTGGATGTACCAAGGTTGGGGAACCACTATAAAATTTCTTATGTCGTCTGGTTGCCCTCTTCTTTTATTTTGGCTGTGCTCTGTGATTGTTTAGGTTGCTGTGATTACTGTTTTATTAACTAACCTATTCACTTAGGAATACAACAAAAGTTGTAAAGAATTTTTTTTAAGAGAGCACAATACTCTATTCACCCTCCCCCCTCTAGAGTATTTCAGATCCACCTTACACTTTCAATTGGTATCAGAGCGAGGTTTGTTAAAATACCATACCTTAATTGGTTGTACAGGCTAACACCGGAACCAAAAAGATCCCTCTCGTGAGATCTGATTGTTTTGTTTTTGTTGTTAGATTTATTTCTTCATAGACATGGCCCAAAACAAAGATTATGCAAGCATCAGACCTCCAGTTTTCAATCTTAACAAGTTTGTCATCTGGAAGGCAAGAATCAGACTATATATGAATTCTATTGATGATGATACTTTTGCTTCTATCTTGACAGGAGTACCTCCAGCACCTGCAGCTTCTACAAGCACTTCTACCAACATGACTGTAGTACCACCTCCAGAGAATAATGATGTCTATAAGAAAGCCAAAATGGCAGATGCTAAAGCAATGAACATCTTGGCTCAAACAATGTCAGATGACATATTTCAGAAGGTGGCTGAGTGCACCTCAGCCAAGGCCATTTGGGATTCCCTCAACTAAATGGTAGTTGCCTCAGTAGATGAAAGAAAAGACAGGAGATCAAACCTCATTTCTCTGTATGAGAATTTTAAAAAGGATGAGACTGTATCAGTGGCTGAGATGTACAACAGGTTGAGTTCAATCATCAATGAGCTCAAAACCTTGGATAAGGACATCACCCTAATAGAGGTGAATGATAAAATTTTGATGTTCTTCCTTAGCTCTTGGGATTCCAGAATCTGGCCTATCAAAGAACCCAGAAGCCTAAATGAGATATCAACTGAATCTCTGCTAGGCAAATTAAAATCTTATGAGCAATTGATCAAATCAAGAGAAGCAACTGAACAGAAGGCAACAACTCCAGTGAGAAAGGATCACAATATAACCTTCAAAGCATCTGAGGAAAGTGAGAGCTCAACATCAAATGAAGAATTGATGAGCCTCTTTGTAAAAAGATTCTACAAGATGGCTAGAAAGGATTTCAGAAGGAAATCATCCAGGCAGGATGATAAGCCCAGATTTGACAAGACACCAACCAAGGAGGTTGTGTGCTTTGGATGCAGAAAGCCTGGACATTACATCTCTGAATGTCCAAAAAATCAGAAGAAGGAGAAAAACTAAGAGACTCCAGAAGAAAACACAACAGTAGACCCTCTTACAGCAAGTATAAAAAGAAAGACAACGGCTTTGTTGCTGAGACATGGAGTGATACAGAGGAAGAATCATCCTCTTCCAGCTCAAGTGGAGAAGAGGAAGAAGCAAGGTCCAAGGAGGTTTGCCTTATGGAAATTGATGCCTCCAGGAGCTGTTCTGGATTAGAAGGAGAATATGAAGATGAAGCAGCCTCAGACTCACAGGCAGATCAGGTTCTTTCAAGCTTTGATTTTAATTATGATTTATTTAAATTTGAATTCAAAACTATGTTTTTTGATATGATTAATTCAGAAAAAGAAATAAAAACCCTTAAAGAAAGACTAGGAAATCTTGAATCTGTCAATTCAGAAAACATTAAACTAACAGATCAACTAACTCTAGCAAATGAACTGATAATCAAATTAAAATCTGATTTATGTGAGGCCAAACAACTTGAGCAATCTCTCAATGGGAGAAGTCTCAAGATGATGGACATAACAAGCACAGTTAATGCCAGATTAAATGGCAAGCTGGGCTTGGGTGCATCATCAAGTTTGCCCCGCCATAATTAAGAAAAATATTCTTACAACCCCTATCAAATTTGTTTCTGCCAAGGGAAAGGAAAAGATTATAAACAAACCATTGACTGAAAACAATCCAAAACCCATAGACAAGAGAAATAAAAATCAGAAAACAAGTAATAAAAACAAGGTTCAGCAGCATTCGTCGAACTTTGATCGATGAAATATGGCCAGTTTGTCGAACCCAAATCGACGAACGCTGAACACAAACTTCAAGTATAACAATTCGTCTAACTGCGATCGACGAACTTTGTATGGTTCATCGAGCAGAGGTCGATGAACTTGGGGCGCAAAAAATGACTATTGTCATTCTCTGAGCAGAGATCGACGATCTCAGCCCTATTCGTCAAACTCTGGTCGACAAACTTACAGAAATTTGTCGAACCCAGAAGGACCAAACTTAAATCATTTCTCTTACAGAAATTCTAAGCCAACTAATAAGACATTCAATCCAGTAGCTGATTGGGTTATTCCACTTAGGAGATATCACCCCTTAGGTTACAAATCTCAACCTACATTATCAGTTATATCTAGCTTTTCTTTTCAACCAAATAAAGGACCCAAGGTAACCTGGGTTAAGAATAATTGAATTTTGTTTTTCATTACAGATACAGGTGAAGAGCTGTCTAAGGGTGAGTCAAACCTGGTACTTGGACAGTGGTTGCTCCAAGCATATGACAGGCAGCAAGGGCAATCTATCCAATTACAAGCCCAAGCTAGGACCAAAGGTGATTTTTGGAGATTCAAATAGTGGCCAATCAGAAGGATATGAGACAGTAAAGATTGGATCAGTTACCTTCAAGAGAGTAACATATGTAAGAGGACGTAAACATAGCCTAATATCCATAAGTCAATTATGTGATGAAGGTTATCAGGTACACTTTAACTCTACCTCTTGTTCTATTATTAATAGTGAAAACCAAACTATTTTAATTGGAATTAGACAAGGCAACATATATCTAGTAGACTTTATCTCTGCCAAAACTGATGTTTGTTTACTCAATATCACTAGTAACCAAAATGAGTTATGAAATAAAAGATTAGGGCATATAAACCTTAATAATATAACTAGGTTATCTAAAGGCAACCTTGTTAGAGGTTTAACTTCTGACCCCTACAAGAAGGAAAACCTATGCAAGGCTTGTTAATTAGGCAAGCAAACTAAAACTAGTTTCAAATCCATTAATAAAAGTGATTCACCTAGGATTTTGTATTTACTTCATGTGGATCTATTTGGACCCATTGCAGTATAAAGCCTAGGAGGGAAGTCTTACACTTTAGTGATTGTTGATGACTTCTCTAGATTCAGTTGGGTAGCCTTTCTGAGAGCTAAGTCAGATACATTCAAGGTTCTTACAGATTTTCTCAGGACCATACAGATTGAGTTCTCTACTCATCTTACATTGATCAGAAGTGATCATGACACAGAGTTTGAGTCTCTTCTTATGCATGAGTTCTGTGAGAAGGAAGGTATCAGGCAGTGCTTCTCAGCTCCTAGAACTCCCCAACAAAATGGGGTTGCTAAAAGGAAAAATAGGACACTCATTGAATCTGCAGGCACATTATTGGTTGATGCCTATATGCCTCTATCCTTTTGGGCAGAAGCTGTAAACACTGCCAACTATGTCCTGAATAGAAGCCTTATACATAAGCTAAAAAATAAGACCCTCTATGAATTACTTAAAGGTAAGAAACCTAAATTCACATACTTCAAAGTTTTTGGCTGCATATGTTACATTCACACAAACAACAAAAGATACGTTAGAAAGTTTGAGGCTAAGGCTGAAGAAGTGATTTTTCTAGGATACTCCCAAGTAAGCAAGGCCTATAGGGTTTTTAATAAATCCACCCTTAAAATTAAAGAATCAGTGCATGTATCTTTTGATGAAGCTAACATGTCTTATAAGGAGAAAGAGATTTCTACCAATAACTTTTTGCAGGTTCCACAACTGTGTGAGTGTATGGATGGACTAAACCTTACCCAAGGGGTATCAACCCATCCTTCTCCATAGGTTGCTAAAGATAGTGAAGAAGAAATTCAAGTGGAAGTGGCTGAACTTCCCTCAACAGGTAGTACTATTCCTCAAGAGGAATTAATTACAGAAGCTGTTGCTCAACAAACTCCACCAACTGATCTTGTCACACTTAGAGATCACCCCAGATCTCAAGTAATTAGAGACATTTCAGCAGGTGTACAGACAAGACATCAACTCAACCAAGACTTGATGCATTCATGGTTTCTCTCTCAGATTGAACCTCTCTCCATCCATGAAGCAGAGCAAGATCCCCACTGGATCATTGCAATGCAAGAGGAACTAAATCAGTTTGAGAGATATAGAATTTGGGATTTGGTTCCAAGACCTCATAACTACCCAGTTATTGGAACCAAATTGGTCTACAGGAACAAACTAGATGCCCAAGGAAACATAGTGAGAAACAAGGCTAGGCTTGTTGCTCAAGGCTACAGGCAAGAGGAAGGAATTGACTATGACCAAACCTTTGCCCCTGTTGCAAGGTTAGAGGCCATAAGAATATTCCTTGCCTATGCAACTCACAGCAGATTCAAAGTGTTCCAAATGGATGTCAAGAGTGCATTCTTGAATGGAGTACTTCAAGAAGAGATTTATGTAGAACAACCTCCAGGTTTTATCTCTCTAACTCAACCCTCTTTTGTATTTAAATTGCATAAAGCTCTCTATGGTTTAAAGAAAGCTCCAAGAGCTTGGTATGAGACATTAGCAAGCTTTCTTTTAGAGCATAAATTTACAAGAGGAATCATAGATAAAACTCTTTTCACTAGACATCATAAGGACCAAATTTTGTTAGTACAAATATATGTGGATGACATCATTTTTGGGTCTACTGATCCCAAATTATGCAAGAGGTTTGCTGACCTCATGCATTCTAAATTTGAGATGAGTAGCATGGGTGAGCTTTCCTACTTCCTTGGTCTCCAAGTGAAGCAGCTCCCTGATGGTATCTTCCTCTCCCAAGCTAAGTATGCTAAAGAGCTTATTAAGAAGTTTGGGATGGGTGATGCTTTAGTAATGAAAACACCAATGGGTACAAATGCTGTTGTGGATTCTGATGCAGCTGGAAAACCTATAGATCAAAAACATTATAGGGCAATTGTTGGATCCCTATTATACCTAACAACTAGCAGGCCTGATATAATGTTTGCCACATGCCTTTGTGCTAGGTTCCGAGTGAACCTTAAAGAATCTAACCTTATTTTCTTAAAAAGAATTTTGAGATATATAAAGAGTTGTCCTAATCTAGGACTCTGCTATCCTGCAGAGTCAGAGTTTGAGTTAACTGGATACTCAGATGCTGACTATGCTGGATGTAGGTGGACAGGAAGAGTACCTCTGGAACTTGCCAGTTACTGGGTATGAGACTTGTCTCCTGGTTTTATAAAAAGCAAACATCTGTGTGTACATCAACTGTAGAAGCAGAATACATGGCTGTTGGCAGCTGCTGGTCACAAATGTTATGGATACAGAACCAACTCCTAGACTATGGTGTCAACTTAAATAATTCAACATTATTTTGTGATAATACTAGTGCTATTGCTATAGCACAGAATCCAGTTCCCCATCCTAGGACTAAGCATATTGAAATAAGACATCATTTCATTAGAGATAATGTAGACAAAAAGAAAATTAACATAATCCATATTCCTACTGATATACAGAGAGCAGACATTTTCACCAAACCCTTGGATGAAAAAAATCATCTGTTCTTTATAAATCAACTGGGAATGATTAATAATGGAGAAGAGTTAAATTAATTTCTGTCTGTATTCGACGAATTTTCCAGAGTTCGTCGAACGGAGTTCGACGAATTAAGGAAAGTTTGAGAGATTCTCGTCGAACGGAGATCGACAAAATCTCTGTGTGGAAACAATTTTCGTCGACCGGAGATCGATGAACTTTGCTTCAGAAGATGTTTCGTTGAACGGAGTTCGACGAACTGTGTTCGATTCTTCTGTATGAGATCAACGAATTATTTGTCTATAACTTATTTCGTCGAGCTCAGTTCGAAGAATTGTTTCCTTTTCGTGGAACGGAGATTGTCGATTCATATTCTGAAAATCTTATATATAGGTTTTCTTCAACCTCCGTCCCGTGCTTTCAGTTCTCTTGCTCTTGATCGCCGTTTTCTCTGTCTTTCTTGCAGGTCATCAATGGCGATTCCAGTAGGAGCTTTGGCTGCAATGAAATTTGACACTGGTTTCGACATGGATTTCGATTCATTCCAACACTCTGAAACAATCTTCCTCTACATTCTGGAACTATTAGAGGAACTTGGTCTCAAGGATTTCATGACCAGAAGGATTAAACTGCATGGAACTGAAATTAGAGAATGGGTATACACGTCTACTGCTTCTGAGGATGATACATTGACAGGAACTATCGGGAGTACTGCTGTTTCCCTATCTCCCGCCGTTCTCTCTGAGATTTTTAGTTTGGTAAATTGAGAAGATGATATGGAAATGGATTCCGAAGAATACAGTTCAATGCTGAAGTTGATGGAGTTTTCTGGAAGCAACCCTAGCAAGTTATTAAAGAAATAACTGTCTGTCGCCTATTAGTTCTTGGCGGATATTGTGGGAAAGATACTGATGGGGAAGCACACCGCACATGATTATGTTACCCGACATCAATTCCTTATCATGTGTGCTGTGGTGAATAAGCATTCTGTTGATTGGAGCAAGATTTTCTTTGAGTTGATTAAGAAGGAAAACAACAAGAAAGAGGTTTGCTTTGGAAGAATCCTGGGGATCTTCCTCAAGGAGAAGGCTGGTGAATTCATGGTCTCCCCGACAATCTTCATCAATGCCAGCAAGGGCCTCACCTGCGCTCTATTTGGCAGATGGGAGAGGACGATATCGAAGCCATCCAAGGCTTCTTCCTCCTCCATCCCTGCTTCAGAAGGCACCAGGGCTGTTAAAGCGACTCCCACACCTGCTGAGGAGATCCTTCCACCTCCACCATCTCCTCCTGCACCCATTCCAGCAAAGAAGCCTCCTCATGTGCCTACTCCTCCTCCATCTCCACCACTAGACATCACCAACATCCCATCTCCCTCTTCCCCTCTGCAAGCTAATCAACAACCCACACCCCCTGCTTCACCTCATGACACACATATTCTCACACCTACTCAGTCTCCACTTCCCCCTCATTTGTCCTGCATTCCATCTTACACCCTACCCACAGACACTGCCATGCCAGATGCCACCATTCCATCTTCATCACCATCCCCTCATCACATCTCAGCTGTTCTACCCTCCATTCCATCCTCTTCCCCTTCCTCCTTTGATTCAACCACCATATCATCTATCCTCACCATTCTCACTCCCCTCATCAAAACCCTTATCACAGAGGCCATTACACCTCTTGTGAATTCCATTAATTCTTTATCTGCTCAAATTTCTGCCCTATCTGCTACCCCCTCCTCAGTCCAGGGCCTGGCCTCAGTCCCCACTGAACCCAGGCAGGGGGAGATGCCTGATGATGAAGAAGCAGCATAGGCTTCAGATACAGCTTCCCCAGCAGATACAACTTCAGAAGTTATTCCAGATTCTACAGATGCAGATTTAATTGATTTGATTAATTTTATTAATACTGATATGGATATTGCTAACATGGATACTGCTGAAACTGTTGGTGATTTTTCTCTCAATCCCATAGTTAATCTACAAGAATTACTGCAAGTTTTTGATACTGTACATCGGCAGTCTCTTCCAGCAGACTTTACTAAGCCAAAGTTGGCTATTGTTCCATATACCTCTCCAATAAGTATAGCAGTTACTAAGCAACTCTGTGACAGTTTTGCTTTTCCAGATGTTTCTCCATCATATACAGTTATTCCAGAAGATATCTCAGCCCCAATTTTTGTTATGGATGACTCTCCTTTGCCTGATTTGGATGAGCTAATCCTGGCTGATATTGAAGAGGAGAATAAGGCAGCAACTGAAAGCTCTGTCCCCATCATTCCTGATTCCTGTACAGTCTCCTCCTCACATGTTGCTGAAACTCCAATTCCTGAAACTTCTACTTCTGCCCCTGCTACAGCAAAAGCTGTTATTGATGATAAAGCTTTTAAGGCTTAGGATGCTCTTTATGATAACCCTCAGGGTTCTGATACTGAAGATGATGAAGCTGATGATGATGATGACTCTGATGAAGAAGCTTCTAAGAAGAAAAAGAAAATGTTTTCAAAGAAAAGGAAGGCTCCTCCTCCTCCAGCTCCTAAGCCCAATCCAAATTATGACACTCCCTACTACATTCTGCACAATGTTACTCCATATAAGGGAATACCTGCATGGATGTGGCTATCCAAGATCCAGCAGAAGGATAGGAAGAGAAGTAGGAGATACTCTTATCCTCCAGTTCATAGATACGGGAAGGATCCACCTCCTCCTCCTCCTCCAGTAGCTGGTTCCACTAGCTCTAGCTCTCAAAGATCTACCCCCATGCAAACCTATCAGAGACAGTCATGGAGATCATCTGGAAGCAGCCAGCAGAGGCAACCATCCTCAGGAAATCAACAGCATCAACAACAAAAGCAACAAATATCTGAAGATCAAAAAGCTGACAGTCCAAAAAGGCCATACTCTCCTCCAATTCTATTTGAAGATCCTGAAACTACAAATACTGCAAAAATGGCCAGATTCCAAGAGCTAATTGGACTATCTTTGATTAATAAAGCAAAGGCTGAAGGAAAAGACACATCAGGGTTAATAACTATATCAAAGTACAGGAAAGAAGAGTTAAAAAGGTTTGACAAAGGAAACAAGATTTTCAATATTGATGATTATATGAAGCTCCATCCTGAAGTAGTTGTCCCCAGAGCCACATCACTGAAAATCGTTGGGGCAGCTGATATGACTATGAATCAAGCTCAGGCTCAAGATCCTAACAGAGAAATTATCTTCCGAAAGACAGGAGAAAAGAAAACTGAAGACCAGTCCTTGCAGAAAAAGAAAAGAAGTAATCTTTATTTTGTTTCAAATTTTCTTTCTGCATTTGTTTTCAAACTATGTCCTCTGTTTTAAACAAAGCTTATATATATATATATATATATATATATATATATATATATATATATATATATATATATATATATATATATATATATATATATATATATATATATATATCTGCTGCATGTGTTAGTAATTCTCTGCCAGATATATTTCTTTTCTTGCTTTGTTTTTCTATTTGTTTCTGTTTTGAGTCTCTTAGTGACCTCACCCAAATAGGGGGAGATTGTTGGATCCCTAGTTGATTTGGGCTAGGTTCACTAGCTTAGGATGTGACCCATCATGTATAGTCAGGGTCAAGTTTATGTCCTAGAGTCTAGGCCAAGTCCTTAGAATCAACTTCAGATGGACCAGCTATCAACAAGACCAACAGAGTCTCCAGACTTAGAGGATTTCAAGACTAAGTAAAATGAGTTCGACGTTCCTCGAACTCAGCTCAACGAAAGGTGTTCGGCGCTCGACGATCGTGAGAAATTTCTTTGTTCTGAGCTCGACGATCCTTGTTCTCTGTTCGACGAAGACTGAGTTTCTTCATCAAGCTACAGTCAGGACAACTTCAGAATTTTTCTAAGTCCAACTTCAAGCTTTGGTCGACGAACTAGATTCTGAGCTCGACGAACTTGGACCTCAAGTTCTCAACTTCTCAGGTCGACGAAGTCAGCTTCTCGGGTCGACGAATTCAGTACTCTGCTCAACGATTTGTGGTCTACGATTTGATTCCTTCTCAATCAGAGACTTCTCAGATTCCATGTCCACAATCATTCTCAGCTCGACGAATTTGGATCTCAGCTCGACGAATGAAGATTGTCAGTTCGACGTATGTTAAAGCAGTATTGACAAGATTCCCTGGAAGACTAATTGTTATTGTCTGGTCGACGAACTCACTCAAGATCAGCTCGATGAACTCATCAAGCTCAGCTCGACGAACTCAAGCTCAGCTCGACGGAACTCAAGCTCAGCTCGACGAACTCAAACTTAGCTCGACGATTGGTGTTCTTCGTTCGACGATTTCAGATTAGGTCTTCTCCAGTTTTCCGTCCCGTTTCTTGACGGTGATTCCGGAGTAATCAATGCCAGATCTTCTCAGAATGTTACCGTTAGAACACGCATAGATCTTGGATTATTACATGCCGTTTTTCATGGGACAGTTAGGGAAGTCATTGATTGCCGCTTCTTTCCAAGGCCGACTGCAATTACTGCTCAACATTCAAATTTCGAATGTTCCTCAGTTAGTAAAAAGTCAGAAAAGAAAAGGATTAATCAGTAAGAGATACTACCAGCGATACAGACAATCAGACAGACACACAGACAGATTGCACAGAAGAACAATTATACAGAAATCAAAAGTTCTACTACAATCAGCCCAGGCCAGAGAACATCTTCAAGAAGAAGAAGAAGAACATTCAAATACTATCACGAGTCTTCTTCCTTCAATTCTACAGGACAACTTCAAAAGGACAACAAACTCTATCTGTTAGAGAAGTTCCTGAAGCAATCTCTAGTCCAGGCACTCTAGGTCTTTGAAGACCTATCACCCTGAAGCAGTGCTCCAGAATTCCTGATCCTCTTTAAGATCTCAGGGGGAGCAAATCTGCTAACATCAATCCACAGTCTTCTCAGTTGTTATTGAGAAAGAGAAGACACCATCACCTCTCTTCCAACTCCTGTACAGGGTTTTAATTCCCTTCAAAATTATTCCTAGTTGCAAGTCTCCTTCCAAAAGATTTGAGGTTTTGGTTTTTGAGCACCTGAACAAAAGCTCATTGGTGTCAAGCACCTGATCAAAAACCTGAGTGGATTCCTACCAGGGTGGTAGAAGAGTGGATGTACCCAGGTTGGGGAACCACTATAAAATTTCTTGTGTCGTCTGGTTGCCCTCTTCTTTTGTTTTGGCTGTGCTCTGTGATTGTTTAGGTTGTTGTGATTACTGTTTTATTAACTGACCTGTTCACCTAGGAATACAACAAAGTTGTAAAGAATTTTTTTTAAGAGAGCACAATACTCTATTCACCCCCCCCCCCTCTAGAGTATTTCAGATCCACCTTGCACTTTCATTTCGGTTTGCATTCTCTCAAGTTCTGAAACTCAAAGCTTCGGCTGGACTGCTGTAATCTTGTTTGTTTTATCAAATTATTCCCTTTTAATCATACAAATTGTTCCCTATTAACCTCTGTTTGGGTAGTATCTAGCCTTTCAACCTTAGAACTAGTAACAGTGGGTTTTCACTCTTATATTTCGAGTAATAGGATCGATTTAGGCTAAGAAGTATGCCGTGGCCGGTATACGACGACATCTTACGGTCTGCGTTTAACGGTAAATCATCAAACGAAGTTCGACAATTTCCCTTGGCCTGTGTTTGACGAAAATCGTCGAGTTGCGTTCGACGATTTTATTCCAGCGCTCGACGAAAATCGTCGAGCTGCGTTCGACGATTCCTGTAGGCAGAAATTTATTTCTTTCCAGTTACTTTTCTTCCCGAGTGATTACCTCCTAGGGGAAATGTCGTGTCGGCCTTTCGTTCTTCTTTTGTTTTGCGGGCCGAATCGTGGGTTATGGCAGGTAGTGGTATTTTGACGCTCTAAAGGAGCGGGATGTTTTGTGTGCGAGCCGTGACCGCCACTTTTTAGTCCGAGGTACGGGCTAGGTATTGCTATGGCCGTCACCCTTTTTATCCCAGGTACGGGCTGGGTTTGTGGTGATTTTGTGCTGACACAGTGAATTTTCTGTTGGAACTGTTTGGCTTGGGGGACTATTTTTGGTCACCAACTCAGGTCCATTTTGTTTACTACTGTCATTAACTCACAAATTAGGGTTGTTAGGTGTTTCTTCCTATTAGAATGCAGCATATTGTGGTAAGTTTTCCTTATCTTTTGCCTTGTAGCCTTTGCAGGATATGAGCAGGGCTTGGTGTTGTTGCTTGGTACTTGGTGTACTTTTGGTTTACTTTGGACAGTGTTTGCTTTTACTGTCTTGTTTACTTACTCTGTTGTTCCATTTTAATTTAATGCCCTAATTCTGATTTTCTTGATTTACTTGCTGAGGTATCCTTTTCTTTTCTGAATGCCTCAGGTTCTGACTAGTAGCCGAGACGGCTAGTTTTTCTGTGGTGTTGCTGGTGATCCCTTGAGTTGTAGGGATTTTTCTCTTGATGTTGTGAGGTAGTTTTCCTGTTTTCTTACAGACATACATACTTGCTGGTGGGTTAGTGTCAGTTTGTTGGCGCCCACTGGTAGTTCTACCTTATGATACTAGATATGTTTCTTTTACTGCTACCTTTTCTGGAGATAGTCTACTTGCTCTTGGGATGTTTTATGCTAGGTTGCTAGTTATTTTAAAACCTAAAAAACACTACTATAAGTATATCTCATGATCAGCATGTTTAATAAAACTCATACACTACTTTCCAAGTAACGTAAAAAAGATCATTTTCCTACTTATAATATATTATAAATCTAGAGTCTTGCATAGTATAAGTTGACCTCAGGGGTCACTTATGCACTCTCATAGGATGTCAAAAAATAAATAAAGTATTTTCCGCTGCGTATAAGTATAGTTTTTAATCTGTGAACTAGGTGATCCACCGAGCCGAGGGGTACAACCTTTAAAAATATAACTGATTTTCAAATCATTAAACTTATGAATTTTCATACTCTAGTTAGATGGTGCTCGCCTGAGCGTCGACAGTTATCCCCTATTCGACGTGGCATCACGACACATGTTTTTCTCTTACTCTGATACTTCTTGAATTCGGAGAAAATGCGGGTTGTGACAATATATACGCCCAAGTATGTCACCTTGGAGCGCACATGTTCTCTTTGTGAACATAATGCATCATCGGTGTTCATAGACATAATGCATCAAACATTTCGAGAGTACTTGGATTTGTTTGTGATCGTCTTCATTAATGACATCTTGGTATACTCTCAGTCTGAAGAAGATCATGTGAACCATTTACGGATCGTGTTACACACCCTGAGGAGAAACCAGCTCTACTCCAAGTTCTCAAAGTGTAGGTTTTGGCTGTCGTTAGTGGCTTTTCTTGGCCATGTGGTGAGTGGACAGGGCATTGTGGTGAATCCGTCAAGGATAAAAGCCATACGGGAGTGGCCAGTGTTGTCTTTTGTGGCCGAAGTCAGGAGTTTCCATGGTCTAGTGGGTTACTACAATCGTTTTGTAGAAAACTTTTCACGGATCGCTTTGCGGCTTATCATACTCACAAGGAAGGATCAGAAGTTCATTTGAACGCCGGAGTGCGCACGAGCTTTTGAAGAGCTGAAGAGTCACTTGACTACAACGTCAATCTTAACGTCGCCATGTGGTTCAGACGACTTTGAAATCTATAGTGATGCGTTAGGGAGCGGCTTAGGCTGCGTTCTTATTCAATTTGGAAAGGTGATCGCTTATGGCTCACGCTAGTTGAAAGTGCATGAGTGGAACTATCCCGTCCATGACTTGAAGTTGGCTACGGTGATTTTTTCACTTAAACTATGGCGTCATTATTTATATCGTGTGAAGGTAGATATATTCACGGATCATAAGAGCCTAAAATATTTATTGGATCACAAGGATCTCCATAGGCGACAACGTAGGTGGATGGAGTTCCTCGGGGACTACAACTTCCAAATACACTATACTCTCGGGAAGGGAAACGTCATCGTAGATGCCTTGAGTCGGAGGACTCCAGCAAGGGCAAATTGGTTGCAGATGCATGATGAGCATCTGATCTAGGATTTGGAAGCTTTAGAGATTTCTTGTGTTGACAAGAATTCCACAGCAAATGCGTGCTTGACCTGGACGGAGGTATAATATGACCTTGCGAATAGGGTTCGTCGGGCAACAGAACTTGATGAAAGTTTGCAACGCTATGCAGTGGATGGAGTAAATGGCCAATTCTCCTGGGATGACGACCTTTTGCGAAAAGATGGTTGTTTGTGCATCTCGAAGATGGGTAAGTTAAGAGATGAGTTGATGTACGAAGCTCACTTCACTAAATATTCAAATCACCCAGTGAGCACAAAAATATATAAAGATATGAAGAAGCTGTTCTGGTGGCCGAGCATGAAGAAAGACATAGCACTGTACGTGGTTAAATGTCAGACTTGTGCCATGGTGAATGTGGAATGCCAAAAGCCTGGAGGTTTCCTGAAATCGCTACCTATTTCGGAATGGAAGTTTGATGATATTTCAATGGACTTCGTGCACGGTTTGCCGAGATCTCAATGCGGTAATGACTCGGTTTGGGTGATCGTGGACCGGTTGACTAAAGTGGCTCACTTCATTCCGAATAAGAGGGACGATTCAGTGGAAGTTTTGGCTAAACTGTATGTTGAACAAATAGTACAATTACACGGTGTTCCCCGTAGCATCGTAAGTGATCGAGACGAGCGCTTCACTTCGAATGATTGGAGGCTAATCCATCAATTGTTGGCGACAAAGTTAACATTCAGTACAAACTTTCATCCACAAACGGATGGCCAAACTGAAAGGACCAATAGAACGATGGAAGATATGCTCTGAATGTGCGCCTTGGATTTCAGGAAGAGATGGAAAGATCATCTCTATATGGTAGAGTTCACCTACAATAATTGTTATCAAGCGAGTTTAAATATGGCACCTTTTGAAGTTTTGTAGGGTAGAAAGTGTCGTACACCATTAGCTTGGTGGAAACAGGCGAATCTAAATTATATAAGCGTAAGGAAGTTGAAGAATCTAATTCGACAATACGCTCTATTCGGGAGAGGATATTAATAGCCCAAGACTGGATGGCAAAGTACTATAATGCCAAGCACCGAAACGTAGAGTTTGCGGTTGGCAAATGGGTATATTTGAAAATTAAGCCATTTAAAGGCGTATCGAGGATTAGACGCTTGAAAAGCTGAGTCCGAGGTATCTTGGCCCATTTGAGGTGGTGGAACGAGTTGGAGATGCTTCCTATCGGCTAGCTCTTTCAGAGGAATTAAGTGGGTTGCATGATGTGTCTCATATATAAGTGCTTCGAAAAGCCGTGAAGGATCCAACTCAAGCAATTGTGAATGATCGCGTCCTAGTCGAATTTGGTCTAAAAACGAAGGTTAGGCCCATTCGGATCGACAATAAAGCGGTTAAGCAGCTGTAGAACAAGACAATCAGGATGGTTAAGGTCCGGTGGGACAACTATGGTCATGAAAAGCTGACATGGGAGCGGGAGCAGACCATGCGTGCAGAATATCCTGAGTTGTTTAACTAAAAGGTTGTAACATTTGGTTTTATTGAGTGGAAACTATTTGTTGTAACAAAGTTGTTATGAGTTGCTGTGTTCTGGTGTCATATGCAAATTTCGGGAAGAAATTTTTGTAAGGTGGGCCCATTGTAACACCCACAAAAGGAGTAGTTGTCATTGGGGGCTACCACGCTGCGATAGTCTTATCGCAGGCGATAGCTCAGTGATTTAAAAGACATAGCACTCGGGTTGTGTACTGTGAAGCTAGCACGCCAAGGTAGCCACTCAATGCTTCGACCACTCAATGCTTTTGACCACTCAACGCTTTCGAGCACTCAACTCTGTCGAAAAATTGTCGAGAGCACTAACGCCAGGCGGTAGGAGTTACTGCGCCGCGTTACTCGCTCGACGAACGTAGAATGGTTTACTCTCAAATGCTAAAGTGTTATCGCGAGCGCTAGCTCTGATAGCGGCACCGACTGGTCAAAGAAGTTACCGCCTATGTTACCGCACGGTGGTAGTAGTTACCACGTGGTGGTAGATTTTGTATAAGGATGGACTTGAGATTTCATTCTCATCTTCTTTTATCCTTTCTCTGATGTACTTCTAGAGAGGGAAGAGGAGGCGTCCAGGAGCTTATGTGAGGGTTGATCCAAGATTTTCTTGTGATTGGAATCGCGAGTCGACGCTAGATCCATGGAGAGGAAGTTGTGACAATCAATTCCATCCGGATCATAGATCACAGTCATGGCTCCGAAGAGATCTTCAAGGGTAACGATCTTCTTCCTTGGACATGTGAAGTCCTTATTTGGCATATGCATGGATTTCTCCCACCAAAAGGTAGAATATTGAGGGATTTCCGTTGGGTTGATTCTTGATATCCCTAAGAGGTCTTGCATATAGATCTGGAAATGTGTAGTACTTATAATAAATCTAGAGTCTTGCATACCGCGATTTATCCTCTGGAGATGTTTCTGCTTATGTAGGATGTTAATCCAACATAATCAAAGTATTTCCGCAGCATATAACTATACTTTTACTCGTGGACTAGCTGATCAACTGTGCTGAGGGATACATCCATCTAAACTTAAACGGGTTTTTACTTAATAACTTAAGGATTTCATATAAACTGTAGAATTTAGAGTTTTGCTTGAGCGCCTACAGTTATCCCCTGCACGACGTGGCATCACGACGCATATTTTCTCTTACTCTAATATAACTTAGATGTTGAGAAAATGCGGGTTGTGACAATTCTAGCAGAAGATTTTAAATATGTTAGAAGAACTCATCACAGAACATGAATGTCCACTATAGCCCAAAGCAGGAATGAGAGAAAAATACACAATGAGTCTTAGCCATATGGCCTTACAATAATCTCTTAAACAATAAGTGTTTTACATACTTCGACACGCAGTCTGACCATACATTAAAATAGTAAAGTAAACACTTTGCTTGACCTTCAAGGTCCATCACAGCAACAAGGGCTTTAGCCCGCTACTTGTCACTTGGTTCACCTATTCCTGCAAGAACGATCCACCCAACGGTGGTAAAACAAGGAAACGATCAGCTAAAGCTGACCAAGTTATAATGACTCCACCCCTTGCTCGAGGTGGCAGAGCTCCTTCCCTGCATTTTATTAGCAAAACCAAACATAGTAATGAAAGTGCAATTTAGGCACACTTCACCACAGGTGTAGGCACGAACGACCACACACCCAGTGCACTTAGGGAACATTCTCAGTGTCAGGACAAAACCCAGGGATGCACCACTGTTCTCCAGAAGGCAACAATATGAGCATTTTGGTAGTCTTTACGGCCTGCACAAGGCCTAAGGCCTATAGCTATGACAGCGATAGGTAACACTACCCACAGACGCTCGCCATAGCTATTAGGTAGGTTCGGCCATTTCCCGTTACTCACATCGCAGGGAAAACAACCATGACCTGGGTGGTCCTCCCCATTCCTATTTCTCCAAATATTACATAGCATAGTTATGTTACACAAGTGGCTCTCAAACCACCAAGCCGGGCTCTCAAATCTCTCAGCTCCAAATCATAGGCCCCAGGTCTCCACGACACAGGCCACGATTACCGGCCCTAGTTGTCTCCACGATACAGGCCTCAATAAAAGCTCTCAAGGAGCTACCGCATGCATTAGCACTACCGCCGTGCGGTATCTGGCAGAAATCCGATTCTACCCAATTTTCTGGGTACCCCTTGGAGCTAGTCCCCAAGGTTCCCTGTTGCAATCTACCGTGTAGGAAGCCCGAAAAAGAAAACAAACATCACAGAGTCTTCTCCTACCAATACAAGCATAGTGAAAACATCCCCAATCTAGACCAACCTATCCAGATGGGCTTCGCACACCATGCCTATGTTCGTACTTCAATTCCGAACTCTATATGCAAAAACTACGGGGATATTCCATATCTATCCAAAGGGAAAACCTCACACTCACCACACACTCACGGGAGAGAGTTTCCTATGCAAAAGAAAGAGGACTTCACATGTCCAAGTTGAGAGTCATTACCCTTTGCATTCTCTTTGGTGCCATGCCAAAGATCTAGATGGATGAACGCGAATGCAACGACCTTTCCTCCATAGATCCGGACTTGGCTTGCGAATCAGAGCTTTAGAACTCCAATGGCAGTGAGATCACTATTCCAGCACAGCTGCTTCTCCTCCAAGAAAAACAGGCCAACTCCAAATCTAGAAGAAAATGAAGTGAAAATGGACAAACCAGGCATATATACCAAGCTACTGCTGTGCGGTAACTATCTACCGTCGCACGGTACCTTAATTCAACGCCTCATTTAGAGCGCAACCGCCCAAACCCTCCAATCACAGGCCGACACGTGGCCACGTCATTTTAGAATTGCTACCGCCGTGCAATAGGACGCTGTAAAAAGTAGCGAACATGCAATAACAAACAAAGAGAATTTTGAATAATTGAAATTTTATTATCCAAAAAAGATATCATTTACAAAGGTATGACCTCCCTTATATAGAATGGAGGAGATATGAGATAGTATAAACAAACAATGTGGGACTAAACATGTACAGGGATGAGCGGCTAAAAATAAAGGAGACCGTACAGGCCGCGCGGTTAGACAGATGGGTTAACCGCACGGCAACTCCAGCAGGATAAGAACAAGCCGCAATGTGAGTCCGATAGACCGCCCGGTCTCCAATCTCCAGAGGAGACCGCCAGACCGTTCGGTCAACAAACCGTCAAACAAGACCGCAAGGCCGCCCGGTCTAATACTTCAACACTCCCCCTCAAGCTGGAGCATAGATATCAATCATGACCAGCTTGTCACAAATATGGAAGAAGGAAGTAGAGACCGGCTTGGTGAAGATATCTGCCAATTCCTTGTCAGAGGTGACAAACGGAGTACAAATCTGTTTCTTCAAAATCTCTTCCCGAATGAAGTGACAGTCAACCTCTATATGCTTTGTTCTCTCATGGAAGACCGGATTTCTGGATATGTATATAGCGGCCTTGTTGTCACAGAACATAGGAAGAGGATAGTCATATACCTCGCCTAGGTCAAGCATGAGAGCCCGCAACCACTTTAACTCACACGTGGTTGACTCCATACTCCGGTATTCGGCTTCAGCACTGGATCTGGAGACAACAGACTGTTTCTTGCTCTTCCAACTCACAAGATTTCCTCCAACAAAAGTACAGAAACCTGATGTGGACTTACGATCGCCTTTATCATCAGCATAGCTTGAATCTGAGTAGGCCTCAACCCTCAGATGACCATTCTTCTGAAAGATTAGCCCTTTTCCTGGTGCTGCTTTGACATATTCTAAAATCGTCAAGGCAGAATGAAGATGGCACTCCCTAGGAGCTTGCATAAACTGACTGACCTTGCCTACGGCATAGCAGTTGTCGGGTCTAATCACTGTGAGATAGATGAGTTTGCCTACCAAATGTCTGTACCTTGTGACATCAGATAGAAGAGGCGAGTCATCCGTCCACATTTTGTCTTCTCCAATAGCCATGGGAAACCGAGCCGGTTTGGCACCTGTCAATCCTGCTTCGTGTAGAAAATCAAGGGCATACTTCCATTGGGAGAGAACCAACGAGTCAAGTTTCCGAGAGATTTCTATCCCCAAAAAGTATTTCGGGGAGCCCATATCCTTTATGACCAAGTGTTGACGGAGGTGCTTCTTCGTCAAGTCCACCCCATCTTGGTCATCGCCAGTAAGAAGGAAATCATCCACATATACTGCCAAAACCACCAGTCCCGAGGCTGTTTTGCGAATGAATAAGGAGTGATCGGCCGAACTCCTTGTAAAGCCGATGGTGGCCACAATGCCACTGAATTTGTCGAACCACGCCCGTGGGCTCTGGTTTACGCCATAAATAGCCTTCTTCAAACGGCATACGCGTGTCTCCCCCGGAGCAACATACCCAGGAGATTGCTCCATGTAGACGTCTTCCGAAGATCTCCATAGAGGAATGCATTCTTCACATCAAGCTGGGAAATACCCCAATCCCGGTTAACATCCATAGAGAGAAGAACCCGGATGGTGCTGAGGCGAGCAGCCGGAGAAAAAGTGTCGAAGCAATCAACGCCGTAAGTCTGAGTGAAGCGTTTGGCCACCAGCCGGTCCTTGTAGCGATCCACAGTGCCGTCGGGGCGAAATTTCACAACAAAGACCCAACGACAGCCAACCACATCAGTGCCCACGGGAGGAGGAACAAGGGTCCAGGTACCCCTCTCAGTAAGAGTAGCCATTTCTTCATCCATGGCAGATTTCCAATGAGGGATAGCAAGAGCCTCCTGGTAGGTGCGGGGATTAGAAGTAGCGGAGATAGCCAAGGCAAAGCACCTGCGAGAAGGAGAAAGCCGATCATAGGAAACAACTGCTGCAAGCGGGTGTTGAGTGCACGCCCGCACCCCTTTGCAAAGAGCAATGGGACGATCTAGGTCGACGGGTGTGTCAGCGACTGGAGCGTCCGTGGCGGAGAAGGCTGGCCCGGGACTAGAGAGAGACGGCGCCGGAGAAGAGGGAGGAGGGGTGGGTTGGGAGACGGATAGAGAAGGAGATGGAGGAGGAGAGGATGGAAGGGGGGAGATGTTGAGAGGCGTGGAGGGAACGGAGATAAGCGGTGGAGAAGCAGAGACAGCAGGAGGAAGAGAGGAGGGAGGAGAGAAGTAGGAAGCATTCTCGAAATATGTCACATCCGCGGAGACAAATTGCTTGCGTAGAAGGGGATCAAAACAGCAATAGCCTTTTTGGGTGGTAGAGTACCCCAAAAAGACACACTTGGTGGAACGGGGGGAAAGTTTGTCGCGGGTAGCGGAGGGAGCGTGAACAAAAGTCGTACAGCCAAAGATACGGAGAGGGAGAGGAAAAGGTTCCTTGTGGGGGTAGAGAATGGAGAAGGGGGTCTGGCCATGGAGAACTGTGGAGGGAAGATGATTGATGAGATAGAAGGCGAGGAGCACAGCGTAGCCCCAGTAGGAGCGAGGTACCTGCATTTGCGTCATGAGAGTACGAGCAACATCAATGAGGTGACGGTTTTTGTGCTCCACCACCCCATTCTGCTGGGAGGTGTAAACACAAGTAGTTTGATGATGAAGACCATGTTGGTGAAAGAAAGCGGAGAACTCATGATTAAGATATTCTTTAGCATTATCAGAGCGCAAAATTTTAATAGAAAGGTCAAACTGATTCTTAATCATAAAATAAAATGATTGCCAAACAGAAAACAGTTCAGAGCGATCTTTTAGTAGATACACCCAGGTACATCGTGAAAAGTCATCTATAAAAGTGACAAAATAGGAACTACCCCGACCAACAGTGCGTTTAGGAGCAGGACCCCAGACATCAGAATGAATGAGATCAAACGGGCGAGAGGAGCCACGACCTTGCTTCGATGGGAAGGAAGAGCGATGATGTTTGCCAAGCTGACATGCATCACAGTTGAGCGGAGGACTGGTCGGAGGAAGGTAGGGTAGAAGCTGTCGAAGAATCCGAGGAGGAGGATGTCCAAGGTGAAGATGCCATTGAAGCAGATCTGTAGAGGAGGAACAGGAGGACAGAGCAGAAATGTCGTCGAGGAAATAGAGGCCGCCGCTCTCAGTCCCAGTAGTAATCGTTCGTTGGGTCCTCGGGTCCTGAAAAGAACAAGAAGTGGGAGTGAATAAGATAGAGCACTGTAGTTGCCGCCATAAAGTGGTAACAGATAATAAATTGCACGGGAACTTTGGGACATAGAGAGTGTCCTCCAAGCGAAGCGACGGGGTGACTTGAACCGATGCCCGTCCCGAGCACCGGGGACGGTGAACCATCCGCCACACGAACCCGGGGTAGGCGGTCATGCTTTTCAAGTAGTGAGAAGCAATAAGGGTTGCCAGTCATATGATTGGTATCACCCGAGTCAATCAGCCATTTACCTTGGGTAACAACGTGGGCACTACCTGAAGTCGTGGCCACAGATGCAGACGGCCGAGAGGAGGCAGAGGTCGAGGAAGGAGCATCACCAGAAGGGCGAAGACGAGGATGTTTCTGCTAGCAGCGGTCAACAGAGTGGCCGGTACGACCACAGTAAGAGCAGAGGAACTTGGACGAACCACGCCCACCGGAGTGGCTGCGGCCACTAGGACTCCCCCGTTGAGCCTGGTGAGCATAGGAGTCCTGGGAAGGGGGGAGGCCAACAGAGGTCGTTGAAGCAGCGAAGTAACAGCGGCATTGCGAGCCGCAGTGGCATCCAAAGTAGGAGATTCCGCCTCACCCAAGATCTGTTGGCGGATCATGTCATAGGAATCGTTAAGACGGAGAAGATAACAGACAACCAGGAGTTCCTGGAAGTGTTTGTGCTGGTCAGCCATGTCTGCGGAGAAGGGACGATTCTGAAGGATCTCGGCGCCAAGAGCCTGAACTTGCTGGTAAGCCACAGCAGGAGACATGGAGGGGCGGGCAAAGAGGTTCGCATAAGAGTATAAATGCGGGACGTCTAGCCCCCCTTGGAATAGAGAGTAGCGAGGTGAAGCCAGGCGGCCTTGACCGTCTCATCATGGCGAATGACGGGAAGGCACTCATCAGAGAGGCTGTTGGCGAGCCAAGTGCGGACAAGGGCATCACTCGCATCCCAGTCGTCAAATTTAGGCGAGGTACGAGGAGGAGGGTCATCGGTGAGGTGATGACGCTTGCGCTGAGAGCAAAGAAGAAAGGTGAAAGAAACACTCCAATTGGGATAGTTGGAGCCAACAAGCTTAGACAGCGTGCCAAGGTTGCCCAAAGGAGTAGGTGGAGGAGGAGCGGCAGGAGTGGTGGAGATAACGGGGGTGGAGAGACCGGAAGTAGTCATAGGAAATCGTGCGAGAAGAGGAGAAGCCGCGGGGAGAAGAAAGAGGACAGCAACCCGGGAGAAAACGCCGCGGTTTAAAGGGAAGAAGCCGCGCGAACACTGGAGGCCAGGAAGCAGACCAAGGCACAACGGGGAAGAGGTCGCACGGACTGAAAAATGAACGCGAACAGAAGAGAAGAGAAAGCAAGAAGCAGACGGCGACAACAACAAGTCGCAAGCCGGGCGAACAGATTCAGGCCACACAGAGAGGGGAAACGGGCGGCTAGAAGGGTACAGGTCGCTGCGACAAGAGACAGGTCGCGACGACGAAAAACAGCGAGAGGAGAGAAGCAACAAGCCGTGCGAACAGGATAGCGGGCGGAAGAGAAGGCAAGCCGCGAGAATCAGAAAGCGCACACAATCAGGAAGAAAAGACCGTGTGCTCTGATACCATGTAAAAAGTAGCGAACATGCAATAACAAATAGAGAGAATTTTGAATAATTGAAATTTTATTATCCAAAAAAGATATCATTTACAAAGGTATGACGTCCCTTATATAGAATGGAGGAGATATGAGAGAGTATAAACAAACAATGTGGGACTAAACATGTACATGACTGAGCGGCTAGAAATAAAGGAGACCGCACAGGCCGCGAGGTTAGACAGATGGGTTAACCGCACGGCAACTCCAGCAGGATAAGAACAAGCCGCAATGTGAGTCCGATAGACCGCCCGGTCTCCAAGATCCAGAGGAGACCGCCAGACCGTTTGGTCAACAAACTGCCAGACAAGACCGCAAGGCCGCCCGGTCTAATACTTCAATAGACGCTAACGCTGCGTGATAGAGGACGTCAGTTACGACACCCCACCAGCCGCTATTGTCGTGCGCTAACTTCTACTGCCGCGCAGTATGATCCCGAGAACCATATCAATTAAATTTACTCAGCTATCGCCAGCGGTAACCCTATCTCCGGGCGATAGCTTCCTGATAGGTCTGTCAGATTAATTCCCCTATTACTGCCTCGCGGTAACAACTTTTCACCGCGCGGTAACATCTTTCTCGAGAACACGACACTTTCTCGAGAACTCGACGCTCTCGACGCAAACTTTGGAGCTACCGCCTCACGGTAACTAGCTACCGCTGAGCGGTAACTCCCAGAGAAGCATCTTCCACCTTATGAAATTTGGGGCATTACATCAGGACACAACAACGGTCTCTCAATAATCTCGGCCCAAAACAAGAGAGTTCTACAATACCTCCCATACAAAGCCTCAAACAGGGCCATCTGCAAACTTTCTTGGTAACTATTATTGTATGTAAATTCCAACAGTCTCAAATGCTCATCCCACGCTCCTCCTTGGTCCAAAATATAACATCTGATCATATCTTCCATAATCTGATTTACTCTTTTCGTTTTACCATTAGTCTGCGGATGATAAGCGGTGGAATACCTCACGTCGGTACCCAGGCCCTCCTTTAAATTCTTCCAAAAGCGAGACGTAAACCTGGAATTTCGATCTGATACAATACTAATAGGCACTCCATGCAACCTAATGGCCTCATCCAAATATAACTCAGATATTTTCTTCATGGAGTAGTCGACCTTGAACGACACGAAGTGAGGATACATCATCAATCTGCCCACTATAACCCAAACTGAATCGGGTCCTTGGGGAGATCTCGGCAATCCAGTAATAAAATCCATTGAAATACTCTCCCACTTCCAACTTGGAATTTCCAAGGGCGTCAACTTGCCTCCAGGCCTACCATGATCGGCCTTAAATCGCTTGCAAATAAAACATTCTGACACGAGCTTAGCTATATCTCCTTTCATATCATACCACCAAACGATCTGCTTCAGATCCTTGTACATTTTAGTAGAACCAGGGTGGTAGGCAACACTAGAACCATGCGCCTCTTTGCATAACTTAACTCGGATATCCTCAACTACGAGAATGCAAAATATGCTGCGGTACTTCACAGTACCCGTTTCATCAATTCCCTTTGATGTAGCCTTATCAGTGAAATCCATGAAGGCTCTAATACTTCCAAACTGCTGGGCGAGTGCTACTCCCCACCAATATATCCATCAAAACAAATTCCTCCACCAGCGAATCCATAGAAAGATTGAAGATTTTTGTTGACTTCCTACTCAGGGCATCGACTACCACATTAGCTTTTCCCTGATGGTATTGAATCTCCACATCATAGTCTACAACATATTCTAACCATCTCAGATGGCACAAATTCAATTCCTTTTGAGTGAAGACATACTTCAAACTCTTATGATCAGTATAAATCTTCCATAGAGCGCCATATAATAGATGTCTCCATAACTTCAAGGCATAGATCAAAGCTGTGAACTCTAAATCATGCGTAGGGTTATTCCTTTCATGAGTCCTTAACTGCCTTAACCAATACACAATCACTTGACTTCTTGCATCAACACACACCCGAGTTCAATGTGTGATGCGTCCACATACACAACTTACTTTATCCCCTCAGTAGGCACGGCCAAAATGGAGCAGTACACAATCTCCTCTTTAATTCCTGAAAAGCCTCCTCACACTTATCGCTCCAAAAAAAGTTGCATTCTTATGCGTAAGCTTAGTCAGCAGCACAGACAATGAAGAGAAACCATCCACAATCCTCCTATAGTATCCTGCCAATCCTAGGAAACTCCTTATCTCTTTGGGTGTGGTAGGTTTGTTCCAATCTATAACAGTAGATATCTTCTCTGGGTCCACAGAAATTCCATCCTTATTAACCACATGACCCAGAAAGGAAACCTGAGAAAGCCAAAACTCACATTTGCTTAACTTACCATACAACGTATGCTCCCTCAAGCTAGACAAAAGTAAGTGCAAGTACTGAGTATGATCTTGAGCACTGCGGGAGTATACCAGAACATCGTCTATAAACACGACCACAAAATAGTCTAGAAAATCCTTAAACACTTTGTTCATCATTTCCATGAAAGTAGAGGGTGCATTAGTCAATCTAAAAGATATCCCCATAAACTCGAAATGTCCATGCCGTAAATGAAAGGCAATCTATGGAATATCTGCCTCGCAAATCCTCAACTGATGGTAGCATGAACGAAGAGCAATCTTTTAAAACACAGAGCTACCATGCAATCGATCAAACAGGTCATCAATCTCCGATAAGGGATATATATTTTTGATGGTCACCTTATTCAGCTCTCTATAATCGATGCATCATCGATCCATCCTTTTTCTTTAAAAATAGCACAAGAACTGTTGGGTACATTGGAAAATGTGTACCAGATTTGGAGAAGCCTCACCCAACTCAGTGATATACATCAAAGTGTATTTGATGTTGTTTTGAGTTTACATGTGCAGGTTAAGAATATGCAGGAAAAGTTTCTAGGTCCATGAGTCGACACCAGAAGAAGCTGTGTCGACACTTGTGAAGACTTGTGTAGACACTTGAGAAAAGCTGTGTCGACACCTGGAGTCAATTGTGTCGACACTTGGAAAAGCTGTGTCGATACCAGAAGGAATTATGTCGACACACAGGACTTGTGTCGACACACAGAAAGTTCAGTCGACATCAACTGTGTCGACACACAGGACTTGTTTCCACACACAGAAAGTTCAGTCGCATCAACTGTGTCGACACACAAGAATTGTGTCGACACACTCATCAGAATTCTTCAAAGTTAATTGTGCCAAGACAATAAGTGACTGTGTCGACACGCAGGACTTGTGTCGACACATTCTTACAGAAGCTATGTCGAGTAGCAGTGTCTACATCATGAGAACTGTGTCGACAGCACCAAGGATTATGTCGACACTTAGTCTGCTTGTGTCGACACATGTGAAGTTCAGACTCAACACTTTGCTGACAGAGACATAGTTTTAAGAAGTGACTAGAGACTTGAGAGCTGCCATAACCAACCGGTCTACTGCAACTGTCAGATCTGTCAGAAGTTGATTAGCAACCGGATCAGCCGGTAACTTTGGATGAAGTCTATATAAAGACAGATTCTATCAACTGAAAAAATGAACAACAGACAAAAAAAGAAGACGAAGTACTCAACACACAATTACAACAAAAGATCCAACATACACAAGAAAATCTAGTTAGAGATTTTCAAGTGGATCTAAGTGAAGAATTTCAAAAGTTCTTTAGAATAATTTGTAGAGAGAGAGAGCTCCAACAATTCAAGTGAAGAAAGAAACTATCATCAACTAGTCTCTTAAGAGCAGATCCTGAACTATCTGCAAAGAAGAATTCAGATTGATTTCTGGATTTAAGATGGAAGCTGATTGAAGATCATCTTCAAGAAATTCAACCTTATTGTGTTCAGATTTAAGAAGCTTTGAAGAAAGCCAAAGACAGGTTGATTTCTGGATAATCAGATTCTTCAAGAACTGATCAAGAATTCTTTCTACCCATTCTCTCTCAACTTGGGTGAAAGATAAACCTTATTTTATATCATTTTTTTTTGTAAGATCATTATTGATCCGAGTTGTAAGCCTAATTTATAAAGACTGAGGTAGGGCTGAGTGCCTGAGGTAGGAGATTTACATCTCTGAGTTGTAGGCCTTAGGAAGGCTGAGGTAGGGCTGTGTGCCTGAGGTAGGAGATTTGATTCTCTGAGTTGTAGGCCTGGGTGTAGGCTGAGGTAGGGCTTAAGTTCCTGAGTTGTAAGAGTGTGAACTCACTCTGAGTTGTAGGAACCTTGACTTGGTTGTGAGCTGTAAGATTGGTTGATCTGAGAAGGAGGTAAGAAATTAGGCCGAATCTAGCACACTGCTAGATAGGCGAAGGGGGAAAGTGGATGTACCCATCATTTGGGGAATCACTATAAATCTGTGTGCCATCTGTGACTGTGTGTGATTTTGTGATTTCTATGATGTGGTAGCTATAGATCTGATTGATTCTTTGTGATTATCTGAATTAATATTCTGCCTTAGAGTAAAAAGGAACTGCACCTATTCACTCCCTCTAGGTATTTAGGTGATCTTAAAACCAATTCTTTCAAGTGGTATCAAAGCGAGGTTGCTCAAAGATAGACTTAACAGTCTCCGTAAGATCTGTGAGGCAGAATAACTTAGAAACATGTGTTCAGGAGAAAATCATAAGGAACTTGGTTTCATGAAGTTGCTCATTTGCAGGAAAGAAATCTTTGGAAAATGGAAAGAAAGGGTCAGATTGTTTATGGAAGCATCTAATCCAAGAATATATATAAATGTTAAGGAAGGACCTTATATTCCAATGAAAGTCTCAGTTCTTGATGCTAATCAGAGGACACAAGAAGACTTTTCAAAAATGACTAAGGAAGAGATTATCTTGGCTACTATGGACAAGAGAGCTCAGAATATTATAGTGAGTGTCATAGATGACTCAACATTTCAAAATCTGATTCACTGTAAAATCTGCAAGGAGATGTGGGACACATTGATAGTCTACATAGAGGGATCAGAAGAAGTTAGGCAAGATAGAAAGTCAATGCTTAATCAGGAATATGAGAGCTTCAGACAAAGCAAATCAGACAGCATTACTGAGTGTTATAAGAAGTTATTCAGAATTGTGAACGAACTAATGTCATATGGAAGGATCTTTAGTACATATGAGTTGAATGATAAATTCCTTAGATCTTTGACTAAGGATTGGGACACCAAGATCTGTGCCATCAGGGAAGTAAGGATTGGGACACCAAGATCTGTGCCATCAGGGAAGTGGTTCCAGTTGAGGCTGACAGAAATCTCTCCTCCAACACTATTTGGCAAGATTGCTTTCTTATGAAATGCAACTCATGGCGAGAAAGGAGGAAGAGAAAAGTACTAAAGTTGACCATAGAGAAAAGTCAGTGGCCTTCAAGGCAGAAACCACAAGAAAGGATAGGAGGATGTCTCGTTCTCCTTCTAAGAAAGCTGCAAAAGTGATCTCTGAAAGTTTTGATAGTCATACCTCAGACAGCAATCATTCTGATGAGGACTTTGATGTATTCACAAGGCAGTATCAGAAATTTTTGAAGAAGAAGCTGTGGAGAACTAAGCCATCCTCTTCTTAGTCCAAGGATGAATATTATCAGAAAAGAAAGTCATCTAGAAAGTACAAGAGTAGCTCAAAACCTAGCAAATCAACAACTTCAAAGATTGTGTGCTATTGCTGCAACAGACCTGGACATGTAGTAGTTGATTATCCAGACAAAAGAAAGGAATCTGCAGATAAGAAGAAGTCTCAGTATAAGAACAAGAAGGAGAAATCCTTTGTAGCAAAGAAAGAGAAAAGCTGGATAGATCCATCATGTTCGATTCTGAATCTGATGTTGAAGCTTATATTGGTCTATTTGCAACAGAAGAAGAGACTGAGTTCATGCAATTACTGGACTCAATAAATGGAACTGAAGATCATCAGTGCAAAGGGCTGATGGCCCTGACTGATGAAGATCACTTCTAGGATCAGCCTGGTCCCAGTATGGAAAAAAGTTTATCTGAAGACTCTGATTATTACATTGGCTCACAATCAGAAGAATCTGCATCAAAAGATGTGGATGGATCTGAATCTGAAGGAGATATTCATCAACTTATAGATGAATATGGTGATTTGCTGCAGGCATTTAAGAGATGCAAAAACCTGACTAAAATTCAGGCTAAGGAAATTACAGCTCTTAAGTTGGCTGCATCTGATTCAGAAAAGCTGCTGGATCAGAAGATGCATGAGATTGCCAAACTGAAAAACATAACTGTTATTCAGATGGGAGCAATCACATTCAAGAGTGATCAAATCAAAATTCTGGAAGTCAGACTTCAGAAGGAAAAGGATCTAGTGGTTAGTTTCTCTAAGCCAAAATCTGTCCTACCCTTAATTGATGACTTTGTGTCTCAAAAGGGTAAGGCAGGATTGGGTTTTAAGGGAAATACTAAGGCAGCTAATTCCAAAAGGAAAAAGAAAGCACCAGTGTAACGCCCCCGATTTTTCAGTGATTTATTTTAGTTCTTATTTGACGTATTATGACGTCAGAGCGTTATGTTAGCGCGTGTTGGTCATGTGACGTTGTTAGAGCGTGCTTTTAGCTCTTTAGGTTCCCTGCGTGGCTTGGTGATGCCTGGTAGCAAGATTCCCTAGCGAGCCGGAGTCTGTTTGGTGACTCGGTGGAGCCTCTTGGGGAATGCTTGTGTTTTGGCTTCGGGAGAATTTTGCCCGAGTTTTGTTCGTCGGATTTTGTTACTGACTTTGTCGTAACGCGTTTGCGTTCGTTAGGTTTGACCGGCCAAATTTTGGGATTTGCTTCGGGAGTGGAAAATTTTACATTAGGAAATTAGATCGGCTAATTTTAGACTTGCTCGTCAAGTTTCGTCGCGTTCCGAGCATTTTCGGAGCCTCGACGCGCGATTGAAGTTTGTATGTGTTCGCGTACGCCGTTAACTTTAGAAATTATTATCTCGAAAACGGTGTGTCGGAATTTGATTTCGACTTCGCCGTTGGATTCGTAGCGTCGTCATTCGTCTACGGTGCGAATTTCGTTCGATTCGGCGCGCGTTTGGCCCTCCGTAACGATATAAGGTTATATCATTTTATAATAATTATAAATATTATTTATATATATATATATAAAGAAATAAAAAAATAAAAAAATTCGGTGAGAATGATTCTCACCGAATCATGTATTCGGTGAGAATGATTCTCACCGAACAGCCCCATTTTTTGTGTTAGTATTATATATAAAAAAAATAAATACATAAATTAAGTATATATTTATATAAAAACAAAGAGAAAACCCTTCTCCTTCCTCCGAACCAGCAGCCCCCCTCCTGTGCGAAAAAATTAGGCGAGTGCGGATCCTCTCGTTCGCGAATCTTCCGGCGGCCGCCACCGCCGATCCGGTGGACAGAATTTCGATCCGATCGCGGCGTTGGAAAGCTCTCGGCGAGAGCTTCGAGATCGCGGTAAGGTTTTCCCGTTTCGGTGACCGTTTCGCCATAGATTTTTTCGGCCCTAACCCCGGTTGTCCGTTTTTTCGTAGATCTCGTCTCCGCGTGCCCCCTTTTGGACGGATCTACGTGGTGGAGTATTTTGGGTGGACGTTTTCAAGAACGATTTGAGGCAAGTGGATTTCTCCCCTCTTGCGTGCCTCCTTGGGTTGTATTTCGCCTTATTAACTCTCCTTGTCGTAGAATACCGGAGTAATATAGGTGAGATTAGAAATATTCCTAGGTTAGGGCTTGTGGTCGGCCTAAACTAGGAAGTTATCGGAATTTATTTTAAGTTGAATTCGGCGGGTAGGGGGAAATAATTCGCCGGGTAGGGGGAAATAATTCGGCGGATAGGGGGAAATAATTCGGCGGGTTTTGGTTGTAGAACTTGGTAGTTTCTAAGTGGTGTTGTCGGCTAGTTTTGGCGCCGAATCGTGGATCCTTAGCATGTGGTAGCTGGGTTTCTGAGGGAGTATGGTACCGGGGGAGTTCGAGCCGTGGCCACCACCATTCCCTCCTTTGGACATTTTGGGTTCCTGTAAGAGGTTGGAACTCTATGTGTGTGGACCCTGTGGCGGCCCCTTTAGTACTCTTGAGACACCTGGACCTGGTTGTTCGGTTGTGACTGTTCTTAGTCTCCGACACAGGTTTGGGATTTGTGTCAGTGCTAACGATTTACAAGTTTAGGACTGTTAGTTCCTTTCATACTGTTCATTTGATGCATATTGGTTCCCTTTTTGTCTCTGCAGGCTTGAGCGGAGTTTGGTACGTTTTAGTACTCGATGCATTTCTCTCACTTTACTGATTATTATACTTACATTTTGTCCCTTTTTGGATTCTTTAGCTGAGATTTTCAGCATCTCTCTTGCAGGGTTGGTAACCCTTTTTTTTCTGCTTTTTTCATTCGATTATTATCTGATGTTTCTTTGCCTCCTGTTTTATTATTTCTTGCTGAGGTGTTCTTCTTTTGAATGCCTCATGTTCAAGTCTGTAGCCGGCTGAACGGCTAATTTCAGGAGTTCCCTTGTGGACTGCGTTGTGGCAGTGTTTTCCTCACCTGTTGAGGTAGTTCTTTAGCTTTGTAGTAGTACAGACATGCATGCTCGCCAGCAAGTTCGTGTCAGGTTGTTGATGCTCGTTGGTGATTTTCCTTGGTGATACTAAGTCTTTGCTTAACTGCTAGTTTACCTGTTTTGTGGTAGTTTCACTTGCTCTCTGGGAATGTTTTATGCTAGGTTGCTAGTTATTTTAAAACCTATAAAAAAGGAACTACTATATGTATTGCATGATCAGCATGTTTTATAAAAGCTCAATCATTATTTTCCAAATGCGTAAAAAAGATTGTTTTCTTTATAAATATTATAAATTGAAATCTAGGGTCTTGCATAGTGTAAGTTGTCCTCTTAGGACAATTATGCGCTCTTTTAGGATGTTAAGCATAAATGAAGTATTTTTCCGCTACGTATAAAAATAGTTTTCAAACCGTGGACTATCTGATCCACTCAGCCGAGGGATACGACCAATTAATTTAAAAATCAGTTTTCTATTCATTTTAACTTATGATTTGAAGGATTAGAGTGTTGCCTGAGCGTCAGCAGTTATCCCCTGCTTGACGTGGCATCACAGCTCGTAGTTATCTCGTGCTCTAATTTATTTATTAATGAGAAAAAATGCGGGTTGTGACAGTTGGTATCAGAGGGAGGTTGCTTGACAAATTGTCGGGCAACCTGTCCCTGTAAGTATTAGGTGTTTAGAGTCATATCATACACACACCGATATGTCATCAGCACGTCTTGGCTGAAGCACGAACACTACACTCATAGCATGACATGAAGTATACGAGGCATATTATGTAGTATGGGATGTATACTATGTGTTTGTATATGGATCCACCATAGGAGGCAACATGTGAGGGTTATGTAGTATGGGATGCATAACCTCACCACATGAATGCGGCTAGCACTTTTTCTTTTTTCGTTGCATAGAAATGTTATGTAGTATGGGATGCATAACATTTTCATGTGTACGCCGCTCATAACATGCATTAGGGCCTTTTTAGAATGCATAGCACAATTATGCATAGCATAACATTGCATACGCACAACGTGCCAAGCTAAAGATTTGCAGGATGACATGTGTACACACATAATTTTTGAGTCAAAAAGAATATAAATTCATGCATTCCCGATCTAGGCATAAGAGTTAGTGTGATGATAGTGAATCATCGTAGGATAAGCATAACATCATTATTGAAAATCCCAGAGCAAGTTAGCAGCATGAGCAAGTACTTAAGTATGTATTGTTTGTACTATGTTGTTTGGTTCTAGTGGGTGGGCTAGGTGTCTAATTAGTGTTTTGTTGTTCCATTAGAATTTCGAGGCGTCCTTCGACAAGGTTGACTCCCCAATCGGAGGGAGAATCTTCAGGTGCGCAGAGCAGCGCAATGATAGAAGGTCTGCGACAAAGCAATGAAGCCTTGTCAAAGCAAGTAGTGGATTTGCAGTCTCAGGTCCAGTCCTTGTTAGCAGTTGTGGCAGGGCAAATTCCGAGAGTTCAGGACCCTGTTGTGGGTCAAGCTGTCCCTGTTCCCCCCGCTCCTCTGGTGCCTCCGGTCGTGGTGCCACCAGAGATGACCTTTATTTCTCAGTTTCAGCGACTTAGGCCTCCGACGTATGATGGCAAGGCAGATTACATGGTCTTAGACGATTGGATGATATCAATCGAGGAGATGTTCTCATACTCCGGGATTACTGATGATCAGAAAGTGATGTTAGCCGCATATCAGCTCAAAGGGTTGGCAAAGGGCTGGTGGCTGAGGGAGAAAGAAGGTCTGAAGGACGGGTGTTCCTGGGAGTCCTTTAAGGAGCTACTTCTGAGCAAGTTTCTGCCATCGGTCGAGAGGGACCGTCTGATGAATGATTTCCTGCACTTAAAGCAGAGGCAGCTCACGGTTAGTGAGTACGAAATCGAGTTTAGTAAGCTAAGCCGATTTGCCCCAGACTTGGTGAGTTCCGATGAAAATAGAAGCAAGCGATTTTTGGCTGGGCTAAGGAGTGACGTCCAGCAATTAGCAAGTGCCTATGCGACATCAAGTTATGCTGGTATGGTGGAAGCTGCCTTAAAGGTAGAGGCAATTGATAACGCCAAGAATCGAGGTCAACAACTGAGAAAAGATAAAAGAAAGTCTGATGAGGGTAAGAGTACTCAGGTCCCTGACGCTGCTCCGAGGAAGAGAAACAAAGAGGTATGCAGTTTTTGTGGCCGAATGGGCCATCCATTGGAAAGGTGCTATCAAAGATTAGGAGCTCAGAAGAAAGAGCAGATTCATGCGATCCAAGGTATCCCAAAGAAAGACTTGCTTTGTTCCGTATGCAAGAAGCCGGGGCACGATGCTGCCCATTGTTGGAAGAAGGTGAGAAGTTGTTTCTTGTGCGGTCAAGAGGGTCATCTCAAGTATCAGTGCCCGCAAGCTCAGCTTACTCTGCAGCCAGTTCCTCTTCAGGCTTTGCCGCCGCCGCAGCGAGTGGACAAGGGAAAAGGAAAGTTGAACGTGGTCTCTATGGAGGAAGCTCAGGCGTCCACGCAAGTGATATCAGGTTAGATTCTCCCCTAGTTTTAATGTTTAGCTCATAGTTATAGTTTTGAGCGTTCGCTTCCTTAGCCGCATGTGCAATTTTATAGGACGATTTAAGGTAAAGAATCGCTGGGCGCGTGTTCTGTTCGATTCCGGCGCTACCCACTCATTTGTGGCTAGGGCCTTCGTAGAGCGTTACCGTTTGGATCTCGATAGTGTTGGTGATGCGTTCTGTGTCAAGTTTCCTTCAGGTGAATCTGTAGTTTCGGATCAGGGTATTCAGAGTTGTCCGATTTTACTAGGCGATTTTCTCGCGATTGCTGATTTGAAGATGTTGGATCTGGAAGACTTCGATGTGATCCTAGGCATGGACTGGTTGTCCAGATATGATTCTGTGATCCAATGTAAGGGTAAACGCTTGGACTTCAGGATGGACAACGGTCAGCCCGGGAGTGTTTACGGTTATCCGCGCCAGGATTCTCCGACTATATCGGCGGTATGTGCTCGGAAGCTTGTAGATTCCGGATGTTTTGCTTGTTTGGTTTCGGTTTTAGAAACCAAGGTTAGTTTGCCGTGTTTGTAGGAGATCCCGGTGGTTCGTGATTTTTCTGATGTCTTTCCAGCTAACCTTCCTGGTCTCCCTCCTGATCGAGACGTGGAGTTTGTTATAGATTTGGAGCCGGGTACGCGTCCTATTGCCAAGGCGCCTTACCGGATGGCCCCACGCGAACTGGAGGAGTTACGTATCCAGTTAGACGAGTTGCTTGAGAACGGATTTATAAGGCCGAGTTCTTCGCCTTGGGGTGCTCCCGTTTTGTTCGTCAAGAAAAAAGATGGATCGATGAGGTTGTGCATCGATTATAGAGAGCTAAATAAGGTAACGATCAAGAATAGGTATCCGTTGCCGAGGATAGATGATTTGTTTGATCAACTGCGAGGCAGTGCCGTGTTCTCTAAGATTGACCTTCATTCGGGCTACCACCAGTTAAGGATCCGTGAATCAGATATCCCGCGGACTGCCTTCCGTTCCAGACATGGACATTTTGAATTTTTGGTGATGTCGTTTGGCTTGACCAACGCACCTTCTGCTTTCATGGACATGATGAACAGGGTTTTCAAGGACTTTCTGGACAAGTTTGTAGTCGTATTTATAGACGATGTGTTGGTGTATTCACGCAATGTTGAGGAGCATGACCAACATTTGCGTCTAGTTTTATCTGCCTTGAGGGACCATAAGTTGTTCGTCAAGCTAAGTAAATGCGAGTTCTAGTTGCCTCAGGTTTCTTTCCTGGGTCATGTGGTTAACAAGAACGGAATCTCTGTCGACCCAGAAAAGATAGCCGCAGTTATGGAGTGGACGAGGCCTGCCACACCCAAAGAAATAAGAAGCTTTCTAGGGTTGGTTGGCTACTATAGAAGATTTGTAGAGGGTTTCTCTACGTTATCTGCGCCATTGACCAAATTGACGCAGAAGAATGCAGCATTTGTGTGGAGCGATAAGTGCGAAGAAGCGTTCCAAGAGCTAAATAATAGACTGTGCACTGCTCCGATATTGACATTGCCTACGAAAGGATTAGACTATGCCGTTTACGTAGACGCATCCCACGTGGGTCTTGGTTGTGTGCTGATGCAAGAAGGAAAAGTGATTGCGTATGGGTCAAGATAGCTTAAGATTCATGAAAGGAACTACCCTACGCATGACTTGGAATTCGCAGCAGTTATTTATGCATTGAAATTATGGAGACACTTGTTGTATGGCGCGCAGTGCAAGATTTATACAGATCATAAGAGATTGAAGTACGTCTTCACTCAAAAGGAGTTGAACTTGCGCCAGCGCAGATGGTTAGAGTATGTGGCTGATTATGAAGTGGAGATCCTATACCATCCGGGTAAGGCTAACGTGGTAGCCGACGCCTTAAGCAGGAAGACAGGGAAAATTTTCAATCTCTCCACTGAGTTGTTAGTAGAAGAGTTCCTTTTAATGGATATTTCAGTTGGTAGATGTGACTCGCCAAGCAGTTTGAAAGTGTCTGAGCCTTCATGGATTTCTCTTACGAGGCTTCATCAAAAGTACGATCCTGATCTACTGCACCTTCATAATAGAACTGAGAAGGGGGAGTTGCCTGACTTTTCGATCGATGACGCGGGTACTCTAAAGTACCGCGGTAGATTTTGCGTCCCCAATTTTCGAGATATTCGAGTTAAGTTGTGCAGTGAGGCACACAGTTCAAGTGTGGCCTACCATCCAGGGTCTACAAAAATGTATAAGGACTTGAAACAGATTGCCTGGTGGATTGGGATGAAGGGTGACATTGCAAGGTTTGTGTCAGAATGTTTTACGTGCAAAAGAGTTAAGGCTGATCATGGAAGGCCTGGTGGAAAGTTAGCGCCTTTAGAGATTCCAACTTGGAAGTGGGAGAGTATCTCAATGGATTTCATTACTGGGTTGCCGAGATCTCCCCGAGGGCATGACTCTATTTGGGTGATTGTTGATAGATTAACAAAGTGTGCGCACTTCGTACCCTTTCAGATTGGTTACTCGATGAAAAAGATAGCGGAACTATATTTGAATGAAGTTATCAGGTTACATGGAGTACCCGTAAGTATAGTATCAGATCGAGACTCCAGGTTTACGTCTCGTTTCTGGAAGAGCCTTCAAGAAGGATTGGGAACTGACTTGAGGTATTCTACCGCATATCATCCACAGACCAATGGTCAAACGGAGCGTGTTAATCAGATTGTGGAAGATATGATCCGTTGTTATATATTAGACCACGGAGGAGCGTGGGATGAAAGCTTGAGGTTGATGGAGTTTGCATACAATAACTGTAACACCCCCTATCCGTCGCATAGCATATAGCAGTAGGTCCGGCCGGGGCCCGACGCCATATACCACAGACAGACCGGGTGGTTACTTATGGAAACCATCCAACCAATCTCAACGTCCTACACAGAGCATTCTAGCGGAAGTAGTTTATAAGTTGCAAAACAAGAACCCAGCACAAGCATGAATGTCCACTAACAGGATAATAGGAATGTTATTACAAAATACTCAAAAGTCGGCCTTAAGGCCTTACAAAAAGTTTCACTTGTCTTTTACATGATTTCCAAACCTCGGCTCGCAGGCCGGCCATACATGAATAAAACATAAAACATTTCCACTTGGGCCTTCGAGGGCCAGCTTCGCAAAAAGGGCTTTAGCCCGCTATTGACCGCTTGGTCCAGCTGCACCTGCAAGCAAACAAACCACCGCACGGTGGCAAACAAAGCAACGGTCAGCAATGCTGACCAAATTATAACGATCCCGCCCCCAACTCGGGGCGGCGATGCTCCTTCCCTGCATTTCATTAGCACAAGCGAGCAATGCATATAACCATAGCCAATTCATCACAGACGTTGGCTCGTACGGCCACACGTCCCGTGCACTCAGGGCACATTCTCGGTGAACCGGTCGATGTTACGTCAATTAAAGCCATTAACATTCCGGACTCACCACCGCCACTTAGACGGTCATTCCTATGAGCAATTTGTCTTCATGGTATTGGTCACGTCAATTTAAGCCATTGACCACCGAAGACCCCCATCTATGCCAACGGCGAGTGCCATGTACCTTTAGGTCTCTCTAACCCGAACGACATAAAGCGGGTACGGCTCCATCTAACCCGTGCTCACATCGCAACGGCAATTTAAGCCATTTGCGCGGGTCAAACTTTCACCGATTCCCATTCTACCGCAAGACACATAACCCCGTTATGTTCAAGTTGGCTCTCAGGCCACCAAGTTGGCAAGACCTCGTGTCCGCCCAGTTTTCCGGGTGCACCTTTGGGTTAGTCCCCAAGGCTCCCTGCTGCAATCTACCGCGTAGAAAACCCGAAAAACACCCAATAGCACGGAGTCTTCTCCGGCCTTATGCAATGCAACATCACCGATCCGAACTACATGTCCGGGTAGGCTTCAACCAAAATGCCTATGTCCGTTCTCGCATACGGACGCTAAACAACGGGGACTTTACATATCTACCCGAAGGAACGCCTCCAACTCTTCGCAAACTCGCGAGAGAGGGCTTCCTATGCTAAGAAAGAGAGCTATCATGCTCACAAGTGAGGATCGTTACCCTTGCGGTCCTCTTTGGCGCCATCGAAATGTAATCGGATAGAAATCACCGCGCTTGCGTTGCCTCCGTGGATCCGGAGTCGGCTTGCAATTCGGAGCTCCGAAGCTCCTCCAATGGCGGATCTAGCTCCTCTTCCTCTTGCCTTAGCTCTTCTTTCTCCAAGGGTTTGGAGAGAGGATAAGTAATGAAAAGTGTGGATTTTTCTAAGTCAAACCCGTGTATATCCTCCCAGGAACCATCCCCAGCCGTCGGATCTCAACCTAAGAAAACGAGCGGCTTTGATTCGGGGCTGAAATGCCCAATCTGGACCGAACACGGCTTGGCACACGCCCGTGTCCAGGGCCGTGTGCCGCATTCGCCGTCAAAATCGAATCTTCTGAACACGCACACGGGTATCGAATACGCCCGTGTTCGAGCTGACACGCCCGTGTTCCAGCTGACACGGCCGTGTAGCCGGCCGTGTACCCCATGATTTTCCCCCCGATTCCAACCCGAGCACTGCACGGGTTCTAGGACACGCCCGTGTCCTTGCCCGTGTCCCATTGACACGCCTGGGCCCCCAGGCCGTGTACACGGGACATTTCGTCGAGGGGAGAACGACGACTCGCTGACACGGCCTTGGACACGCCCGTGTCCGAGGCCGTGTGCCTTGTCTCGACGACCGTCGAGTGAATCTCGACGATTTCACCTTGACGCTCGTCGACACGGGTCGACACGCCCGACGACACGCCCGTGTCGCGGGCCGTGTGCCCATTCTCGACGAATCGTCGAGAATAACTCGACGATTTCACGGCTAAGTGTCGACACGGGTCGACACGCCCTGCGACACGCCCGTGTCGCAGACCGTGTGCCCATTCTCGACGAATCGTCGAGAATAACTCGACGACTTCGCGGCTAAGTGTCGACACACGCTTGACACGCCCTGGGACACGCCCGTGTCCCAGGCCGTGTGCCTTCAGCCAGAAACCAAAACTGGCCCAAAACGTCCCCCTTTGCTCCTTTGAGTTTCGGGGCGTTACAACTCTACCCCTCTTAAAAGAATTTCGCCCACGAAATTACATAAAGGGAAAAACATGTACAAAACAAAATTTGTACCTGAGCGGAACAACTCCGGATATTCGTCAAGCATCGTCTGCTCTCGCTCCCAGGAGAGCTCCTCACGACCGCAATTGTCCCACCGGACTTTGACCATCCTGATCTCTTTATTGCGTAGCCGCTTGACCTCCGAGTCTTCAATCCGCACGGGCTTGACCTTTGTCGTTAGCCCACTATCCACCGGCACTTGATCGACCGCGATCACTTGCGTAGGCTCTTGTACCGCCTTCCTAAGTACCGAAATGTGGAATACATCGTGTAAACCACTTAGCTCCACTGAAAGCTTCAACCTATAGGCCGCTTCTCCCACTCGCTCCAGAACCTCGAACGGTCCAAGGTACCTCGGGCTTAGCTTTTTCAATCGCCGCACCCGCGAGACACCCTTGAACGGCTTGATCTTCAAGTATACATAATCGCCCACAGCGAACTCCACGTTCCTGTGCTTGGCATTATAGTACTTTGCTTGCCGGTCCTGAGCCATGAGCAACCTCTCCCGAATGGTTCTTACCAAGGAAGTAGCATCCTCCACTTCCGATCGCTTATACAACTTCGACTCGCCCATTTCTAACCAAGACAACGGCGTGCGACATCTTCTACCATATAGGGCCTTCGAAAGGTGCCATCTGAATACTTACTTGGTAGCTGTTGTTGTATGCGAACTCCACCAAATAAAGGTGGTCCTCTCATTGCTTTCCAAAGTCCAAAACACACATGCGAAGCATGTCTTCCATGGTTCTATTGACCCTCTCGGTCTGCCCATCCGTTTGCGGATGGAAGGCTGTGCTAAACTTCAGCTTTGTTCCCAACATTTGCTGCACCAGCCTCCAATCATTGGACGTGAACCGCCCATCTCGGTCACTCACGATGCTGCGGGGCACACCATGAAGCCGTACTATGTTATCCACATAAAGCTTCGCCAACTTCTCCACCGGATCATCCTTCCTATGCGGAATAAAATGCGACACCTTTGTTAATCGATCAACAACCACCCAAATGGCGTCGTTCCCTTTTGCGACCTTGGCAAACCATGCACAAAGTCCATAGAGATGTCGTCGAATTTCCACTCCGGAATAGGCAAGGACTTAAGAAATCCTCCCGGCTTTTGGCACTCCGCCTTTACCAAGGCGCAGGTTTGGCACTTCGCTACGTATAGCGCCACATCCTTTTTCAAACCCGGCCACCAAAATAACTTCTTCACATCGCGGTACATCTTCGTGCTCCCCGGGTGAATCGAGTACTTGGTATGGTGTGCCTCGTACAACAACTCCACCCGTAAATTGCCCACACTTGGGACGCACAAATGACCGTCTTTCCAAAGCAATCCGTCCTCCACGACGAATTGGGAATTTGACCCATCCAGAGCCTCTATCATGAACTGCTTCATATGAGCATCCATATCCAAAGCCTGCCGAATCCGATCAGCCAGGTCATATTGGACTTCAGTCCAATTCAGCACTGCTTCAGCACTAGATTGTCTATCCACACAAACAATCTCCAACGCCTCCAGCTCCTGCACCAACCGCTCATCATGCACTGATAGCCAATTCGCTTGAGCTGGGGCTCGGCGACTCAATGCATCCGCAACCGCATTCCCTTTTCCAGGCACGTAGTGGATCTTAAAAGTATAGTCCCCCAGGAACTCCATCCACCTACGCTGCCGCATATTCAATCTTTCTGATCTATTAGATACTTTAGGCTCTTGTGATCGGTGTAGATGTCAATCTTCACACCGTACAAATAGTGTCTCCACAGCTTCAAGGCAAAAATCACGGCCGCTAACTCCAAGTCATGGACCGGATAATTCCTCTCGTGCACTTTTAGCTGTCTCGAGCCATAAGCTATCACGCTTCCGTGCTGCAGTAGCACACAACCCAAACCGCTGCCTGAAGCATCGCTATATATCTCATAGCCTTCGGTCCCAACCGGCGAACTCAACACAGGCGCCGTGGTCAACCGACACTTCAATTCCTCAAAAGCTCGCGCGCACTCCGGCGTCCAAACGAACTTATGGTCCTTCCTCGTCAAAGTAGTGAGAGGTAACGCTATCCGCGAGAAGTTCTCTACGAAGCGCCTATAATAGCCGGCAAGCCCCAAAAAGCTCCGGACTTCTGCTACCGTAGCAAGCTCAGGCCACTCCCGTATCGCAACAATCTTCGCCGGATCCACAGCAATACCCTCTCCACTCACTATATGCCCGAGGAATGCCACTGAGGATAGCCAAAACTCGCACTTCGAGAACTTGGCATACAACTGGTTTCTCCTGAGTGTCTCCAACACCAAATGGAGATGCTTGAAGTGATCCTCCTCACTTTGCGAGTACACCAAAATATCGTCGATGAAGACGATCACGAAATGGTCCAGGTACTCCCTAAACGTCCTGTTCATCAAGTCCATGAATACTGACGGCGCATTAGTCAGCCCAAACGGCATGACCGTAAACTCATAATGCCCGTATCTCGTACTAAACGCTGTCTTCGGGATATCACTCTCCCTTATCCGCAGCTGATAGTACCCAGACTTGAGATCTAACTTCGAGTACACCGTCGACCCGACTAACTGATCAAAGAGATCATCAATCCGGGGGATCGGGTACTTGTTCTTCTCAGTCAGCTTGTTTAGCTCCCGATAATCAATACACAATCTCAAGCTTCCGTCCTTCTTCTTAACAAAGAGGACCGGTGCGCTCCAAGGCGAAGAACTCGGGCGCACATACCCTTGCTCCAACAACTCTTGCAGTTGAACTTTCAGCTCCGCCATTTCCTTAGGCGCTAGCCGATACGGAGATCGTGACACAGGCTTTGCACCTGGCACTAGCTCGATAGTAAAATCTATCTCCCGTTATGGCGGGGCTCCAGGAAGATCTGCGGGGAACACATCAGGGTATTCCGATACCACTGAAATACAATCCATCGCGGGCTTCGGCTTTGCAACCTCCACAAGTGTAAAGAACAGTTCTGCTCCGGCACGAACCGCCTTCACCACCTGAAGAGCAGACATCAACGTCTTGCTCGACCCCTTTAAGCCCGTAAAAGTCGTCTCACGACCCGCTCCCAGCTTGACTTCCTTGCTACCGCAATCTATATGGGCCTGCTGCTCCGAGAGCCAGTCCATGCCAAATATGACGTCGAACTCCACTAACGGAAGTAAAGACGCCCGCAGGTCGAACTCCTGCTCTCCAATACGAGTCTTAACCTCGCAGATCCTAACCGCTCGCATCGAACACCCATTGGGCAACAACACATCCAACTTGTCCTTCGCCATCGAAGAAGGTACTCCGATGCGTGATATAAATCCTTCGGACAAGAAGGAGTGTGAAGCTCCCGTATCAAAGAGTGCTCGTGCCGGATTTTCACAAATCAACACAAATCCTAAACAAGTAGTGGTAAGGTAACATGTGCATAACAAGCATATAAAGGAATTGACTTGCTATAAATTAAACCGTACCTGTCACCACGTCAGCTTGTTTAATGGCCTCCTGTTGGCCAAGATTGTAAACTCTTGGTTGGGCCGGAGCATAATGGGATGCGGTCGACTCCACCGCCTTTCCCTTTTCTTCATAAGTGGCTCCCGGCCTCCTCTCGGACTTAGGACGTCCGCTCCAACAATCACGGGCGAAATGCCCCGTCTTGCCACAAGTAAAGCACGCGCCCGGGGTCCGACTCGTAGTCGCCCCAGAAGCACCAGAAGGAGCTGGACCCGAAGTCCTATGCTTCTTGAAAGCTCTCCGATAGCCAGACTTCGAAGTAGTCGGCACTTTAAACTCAGATTTCTTTTCAACCAAGCCTTTCTTCGCTTGTACACTCTTCATGTCCTTCTCCAAGGACCGGGCAGTATTGACCAAGGTTAAGAAACCCTGCGTCATCGGCCCCGACAGTAATAGTCTCAGCTCATCCCTCAGACCTTCGTAGAAGCGATTAGTCTTGCGCTCCTCATCCATGATGGTAGAGCTCGCATAGCGACTCAACCGCGTAAACTCGTGGAGATATTCATCCACGCTTCGCTCACCCTGCACCAACCTCAGGAACTCATTCTCCATTGAAATCCTCTGAGTAGAAGGGAGGTATCTTGCTAAGAACAATTCCGAGAACTCTTCTATCGGAACGTCTATCAGTTGTCTACCTCTCAGATGATGCAGCTCCAAACCTTCCCACCACATCCTTGCTTCACCGTCCAACAGGAACGTAGCAATGGTGGTCATCTGCCACTCCTCCGTCTCCGTCGCTGTCATGACTCTCTTCACCCTAGAGAGCCAGTCTTCAGCCTGAGATGGGGTTCCCAACCCCGAGAATAACGGAGGGTTAAAGCTCATTACATGCTTCAACTGCCTCTCAGTCGCCCTCCTTGGCACTATTGGTTCTACAACCACTTGCTCCATCCTCCTCGGCTCAGCCTCTTGAAGAGGTACTTGCTCCATCACAGGAGCGGGCTGCTGCGCTTGCCTCCCAGGCTGCGCATTTATCACGGCTAACACCGCTTCAGCCACCAATCTTATATTTTCAGCCGACAGAGGTGTTGCAGGAGCAACATCCGGTGCACTACTTGCCTCAGAACCTCGGCGTTCTGACGGCCCAACACCACTTCTGGTCACCTATAGTGGTACAAAACACCGTTAAGCGACCAAATAACATTGCAAACAGCAATTATAGGAACACGCAGGTTCCTCAAACACGAGTATTTTCATTCCTAAGTGGACATTCATGGGTTCTTTTTACTGTTATAACGATGACGCACACAATGTGCTCACCACCCCTTAAAAAGAATTCGCCCACGAATTCAATTCAAGCCCAACCAAAACCAGTAGTCTGATACCAAATTGTAACACCCCCTATCCGTCGCATAGCATATAGCAGTAGGTCCGGCCGGGGCCCGACGCCATATACCACAGACAGACCGGGTGGTTACGTATGGAAACCATCCAACCAATCTCAACGTCCTACACAGAGCATTCTAGCGGAAGCAGTTTATAAGTTGCAAAACAAGAACCCAGCACAAGCATGAATGTCCACTAACAGGATAATAGGAATGTTATTACAAAATACTCAAAAGTCGGCCTTAAGGCCTTACAAAAAGTTTCACTTGTCTTTTACATGATTTCCAAACCTCGGCACGCAGGCCGGCCATACATGAATAAAACATAAAACATTTCCACTTGGGCCTTCGAGGGCCAGCTTCGCAAAAAGGGCTTTAGCCCGCTATTGACCGCTTGGTCCAGCTGCACCTGCAAGCAAACAAACCACCGCACGGTGGCAAACAAAGCAACGGTCAGCAATGCTGACCAAATTATAACGATCCCGCCCCCAACTCGGGGCGGCGATGCTCCTTCCCTGCATTTCATTAGCACAAGCGAGCAATGCATATAACCATAGCCATTCATCACAGACGTTGGCTCGTACGGCCACACGTCCCGTGCACTCAGGGCACATTCTCGGTGAACCGGTCGATGTTACGTCAATTAAAGCCATTAACATTCCGGACTCACCACCGCCACTTAGACGGTCATTCCTATGAGCAATTTGTCTTCATGGTATTGGTCACGTCAATTTAAGCCATTGACCACCGAAGACCCCCATCTATGCCAACGGCGAGTGCCATGTACCTTTAGGTCTCTCTAACCCGAACGACATAAAGCGGGTACGGCTCCATCTAACCCGTGCTCACATCGCAACGGCAATTTAAGCCATTTGCGCGGGTCAAACTTTCACCGATTCCCATTCTACCGCAAGACACATAACCCCGTTATGTTCAAGTTGGCTCTCAGGCCACCAAGTTGGCAAGACCTCGTGTCCGCCCAGTTTTCCGGGTGCACCTTTGGGTTAGTCCCCAAGGCTCCCTGCTGCAATCTACCGCGTAGAAAACCCGAAAAACACCCAATAGCACGGAGTCTTCTCCGGCCTTATGCAATGCAACATCACCGATCCGAACTACATGTCCGGGTAGGCTTCAACCAAAATGCCTATGTCCGTTCTCGCATACGGACGCTAAACAACGGGGACTTTACATATCTACCCGAAGGAACGCCTCCAACTCTTCGCAAACTCGCGAGAGAGGGCTTCCTATGCTAAGAAAGAGAGCTATCATGCTCACAAGTGAGGATCGTTACCCTTGCGGTCCTCTTTGGTGCCATCGAAATGTAATCGGATAGAAATCACCGCGCTTGCATTGCCTCCGTGGATCCGGAGTCGGCTTGCGATTCGGAGCTCCGAAGCTCCTCCAATGGCGGATCTAGCTCATCTTCCTCTTGCCTTAGCTCTTCTTTCTCCAAGGGTTTGGAGAGAGGATAAGTAATGAAAAGTGTGGATTTTTCTAAGTCAAACCCGTGTATATCCTCCCAGGAACCATCCCCAGCCGTCGGATCTCAACCTAAGAAAACGAGCGGCTTTGATTCGGGGCTGAAATGCCCAATCTGGACCGAACACGGCTTGGCACACGCCCGTGTCCAGGGCCGTGTGCCGCATTCGCCGTCAAAATCGAATCTTCTGAACACGCACACGGGTATCGAACACGCCCGTGTTCGAGCTGACACGCCCGTGTTCCAGCTGACACGGCCGTATAGCCGGCCGTGTACCCCATGATTTTCCCCCCGATTCCAACCCGAGCACTGCACGGGTTCTAGGACACGCCCGTGTCCTTGCCCGTGTCCCATTGACACGCCTGGGCCCCCAGGCCGTGTACACGGGACATTTCGTCGAGGGGAGAACGACGACTCGCTGACACGGCCTTGGACACGCCCGTGTCCGAGGCCGTGTGCCTTGTCTCGACGACCGTCGAGTGAATCTCGACGATTTCACCTTGACGCTCGTCGACACGGGTCGACACGCCCGACGACACGCCCGTGTCGCGGGCCGTGTGCCCATTCTCGACGAATCGTCGAGAATAACTCGACGATTTCACGGCTAAGTGTCGACACGGGTCGACACGCCCTGCGACACGCCCGTGTCGCAGGCCGTGTGCCCATTCTCGACGAATCGTCAAGAATAACTCGACGACTTCGCGGCTAAGTGTCGACACACGCTTGACACGCCCTGGGACACGCCCGTGTCCCAGGCCGTGTGCCTTCAGCCAGAAACCAAAACTGGCCCAAAACGTCCCCCTTTGCTCCTTTGAGTTTCGGGGCGTTACAATAACAGTTATCAAGAGAGTCTGCAAATGGCTCCTTTCGAAGCGCTATATGGAAGACGATCTAGAACTCCTTTATTTTGGGCTGAGGTTGGTGAGAGGCCGATGTTAGGTCCAGATGCCTTAGAAGAAATGGAAGTCTATGTAAATCTTATTCGAGAGAAGCTTCAGATAGCTCAAGAGCGATACGAGAAGAACGCCAATCGGCGTAGGTCCGTTTTGGAATTTTCTGTGGGGGACATGGTATTCCTTAAGGTTTCCCCGATGGTTGGAGTGAAGAGGTTCGGTAAGAACCATAAGTTGGACCCAAGGTATGTGGGACCATTTGAAATTGTGGAGCGGATTGGCGTGTCAGCCTACAAGTTGAAATTACCCGCAAAGTTTCCTGGCGTGCACAATGTTTTTCACGTGAGCCAACTGCAGAGGTGCGTGCTAAGTGACAGACAAGTTCTGGATGCAGTGCCCCAGTTGGAGCCTAACCTTTCCTACGTGGAAGTTCCTATTCGTGTTTTGGATGTGCAAGATCGAGTGTTGCGGAGAAAGACAATACTGATGGTAAAGATTCTGTGGAGAAACCAAGACGTGGAGAGCGCGACTTGGGAGTTGGAGTCAGCTATGAGGGAGGCGCATCCTCATTTGTTCTCCTAGCTGTGCTCGGTAAGCATTCGATAACCCTTGGTTATTTTCTTTTCCTTCTATGGTAGAAGTGTTTTATGTGTAAAGTTTCGGGACGAAACTTTCTTTTAGGGGGAGTGACTGTAACGCCCCCGATTTTCCAGTGATTTATTTTAGTTCTTATTTGAAGTATTATGACGTCAGAGCGTTATGTTAGCGCGTGTTGGTCATGTGACGTTGTTAGAGCGTGCTTTTAGCTCTTTAGGTTCCCTGCGTGGCTTGGTGATGCCTGGTAGCAAGATTCCCTAGCGAGCCGGAGTCTTTTTGGTGACTCGGTGGAGCCTCTTGGGGAATGCTTGTGTTTTGGCTTCGGGAGAATTTTGCCCGAGTTTTGTTCGTCGGATTTTGTTACCGACTTTGTCGTAGCGCGTTTGCGTTCGTTAGGTTTGACCGGCCAAATTTTGGGATTTGCGTCGGGAGTGGAAAATTTTACATTAGGAAATTAGATCGGCTAATTTTAGACTTGCTCGTCAAGTTTCGTCGCGTTCCGAGCTTTTTCGGAGCCTCGGCGCGCGATTGAAGTTTGTATGTGTTCGCGTACGCCGTTAACTTTAGAAATTATTATCTCGAAAACGGTGCGTCGGAATTCGATTTCGACTTCGCCGTTGGATTCGTAGCATCGCCATTCGCCTACGGTGCGAATTTCGTTCGATTCGGCGCGCGTTTGGCCCTCCGTAACGATATAAGGTTATATCATTTTATAATAATTATAAATATTATTTATATATATGTATATATAAAGAAATAAAAAAATTCGGTGAGAATGATTCTCACCGAATCATGTATTCGGTGAGAATGATTCTCACCGAACAGCACCTTTTTTTGTGTTAGTATTATATATATAAAAAATAAATACATAAATTAAGTATATATTTATATAAAAACAAAGAGAAAACCCTTCTCCTTCCTCCGAACTAGCAGCCCCCCTCCTGTGCGAAAAAATTAGGCGAGTGCGGATCCTCTCGTTCGCGAATCTTCCGGCGGCCGCCACCGCCGATCCGGTGGACGGAATTTCGATCCGATCGCGGCGTTGGAAAGCTCTCGGCGAGAGCTTCGAGATCGCGGTAAGTTTTTCCCGTTTCGGTGACCGTTTCGCAATAGAGTTTTTCGGCCCTAACCCCGGTTGTCCGTTTTTTCGTAGATCTCGTCTCCGCGTGCCCCCTTTTGGACGGATCTACGTGGTGGAGTATTTTGGGTGGACGTTTTCAAGAACGATTTGAGGCAAGTGGATTTCTCCCCTCTTGCGTGCCTCCTTGGGTTGTATTTCGCCTTATTAACTCTCCTTGTCGTAGAATACCGGAGTAATATAGGTGAGATTAGAAATATTCCTAGGTTAGGGCTTGTGGTCGGCCTAAACTAGGAAGTTATCGGAATTTATTTTAAGTTGAATTCGGCGGGTAGGTGGAAATAATTCGGCGGGTAGGGGGAAATAATTCGGCGGGTAGGGGGAAATAATTCGGCGGGTTTTGGTTGTAGAACTTGGTAGTTTCTAAGTGGTGTTGTCGGCTAGTTTTAGCGCCGAATCGTGGATCCTTATCATGTGGTAGCTGGGTTTCTGAGGGAGTATGGTACCGGGGGAGTTCGAGCCGTGGCCACCACCATTCCCTCCTTTGGACATTTTGGGTTCCTGTAAGAGGTTGGAACTCTATGTGTGTGGACCCTGTGGCGGCCCCTTTAGTACTCTTGAGACACCTGGACCTGGTTGTTCGGTTGTGACTGTTCTTAGTCTCCGACACAGGTTTGGGATTTGTGCCAGTGCTAACGATTTACAAGTTTAGGACTGTTAGTTCCTTTCATACTGTTCATTTGATTCATATTGGTTCCCTTTTTGTCTCTGCAGGCTTGGGCGGAGTTTGGTACGTTTTAGTACTCGATGCATTTCTCTCACTTTACTGATTATTATACTTACATTTTGTCACTTTTTGGATTCTTTAGCTGAGATTTTCAGCATCTCTCTTGCAGGGTTGGTAACCCTTTTTTTTTCTTTCTGCTCTTTTCATTCGATTATTATCTGATGTTTCTTTGCCTCCTGTTTTATTATTTCTTGTTGCGGTGTTCTTCTTTTGAATGCCTCAGGTTCAGGTCTGTAGCCGGCTGAACGGCTAATTTCAGGAGTTCCCTTGTGGACTGCGTTGTGGCAGTGTTTTCCTCACATGTTGAGGTAGTTCTTTAGCTTTGTAGTAGTACAGACATGCATGCTCGCCAGCGAGTTCGTGTCAGGTTGTTGACGCTCGTTGGTGATTTTCCTTGGTGATACTAAGTCTTTGCTTAACTGCTAGTTTACCTGTTTTGTGGTAGTTTCACTTGCTCTCTGGGAATGTTTTATGCTAGGTTGCTAGTTATTTTAAAACCTATAAAAAAGGAACTACTATATGTATTGCATGATCAGCATGTTTTATAAAAGCTCAATCATTATTTTCCAAATGCGTAAAAAAGATTGTTTTCTTTATAAATATTATAAATTGAAATCTAGGGTCTTGCATAGTGTAAGTTGTCCTCTTAGGACACTTATGCGCTCTTTTAGGATGTTAAGCATAAATGAAGTATTTTTCCGCTACGTATAAAAATAGTTTTCAAACCGTGGACTATCTGATCCACTGAGCCGAGGGATACGGCCAATTAATTTAAAAATCAGTTTTCTATTCATTTTAACTTATGATTTGAAGGATTAGAGTGTTGCCTGAGCGTCAGCAGTTATCCCCTGCTTGACGTGGCATCACAGCTCGTAGTTATCTCGTGCTCTGATTTATTTATTAATGAGAAAAAATGCGGGTTGTGACACCCAGTTAAACCACTTGTCTTAAATCCTTCTATTGCTCTAAGAAAAGTGCAACAGCACACCAAGAAAAATGATCATGATATCACACATGGTCATGGTAAGCCTGATATTCTGAATGACAAGAGGTCTCCAGCACTCAAGCAAAGGAACACTGTACCTAAATAGAGGCAATAGATATGAGTGTTGGTGTTGTGGGAAGGTGGGACACTTTGCCATTGACTGTTGGCACAACACTAGTGTCAGGATGAATGCCAGCTTACCTGGAAGAAGGGCTGCTACAAATTATGCTATATTTCAGTCTAACCTGAACCAAGGACCCAATAACAATTTGGGTTCTAAGGTTAAGTAATTATTTGTTACAGATAAGTCCAAGTGGTCATGCCCATTTATGGTACTTGGATAATGGATGTTCCAGACATATGACTGGAACAAGAGGATTGCTGAAGGACTACTCACCCATATTAAATGGACCTAAAGTAATCCTTGGTGGTTCTGAAAAAGGAATCATCAAAGGTTTTGGTAACATTTCTAACAACTCAATTACTATCACTCAAGTGGCTTATGTGAAGGGTTTGAAACATAACTTGATAAGCATAAGTCAACTGAGTGATCTTGGATATGACATTTCATTCATTAAGAATGGTTGTCATATTAAAAGGTCAAGTGATCAGAAGATCATATTGACTGTTTATAGGAAAGGAAATGTGTATTGCCTAAACTTTGTGAATGAGAATAAAGATTCTCCTATTTGTCTTGTAGCTGATGAGAAAGCCTCTCATTGTGTCAAATGGCACAAGAGGCTAGCTCATCTTAATTACAAGACTATTGGTCAACTCTTTGATAAAGAGTTAGTGAGGAATGGTCCTCAAGTTAAGTGCATTAAGGATGGAATATGCTCAGCTTGTCAAAAAGGCAAGCAGACTAGATCCTCCTTTCATAGCCTATAAACCAAAAACTCAATGAGGTGTTTATACCTCTTACATATGGATTTATTTGTTCTAATGCCAGTTCAGAGCCTAGGTAGGAAAGTCGACACATTTGTTGTTGTAGATGACTATTCTAGATTTTCATGGGTTTTCTTTCTGAGACAGAAATCTGAAACCCCGACTATTTTCTACAACTTTGTTAAGAAAATTCAGAATGAACTAAACAATTCAGTAGTCAAAATCAGAAGTGACCATGGAACTGAATTTTAATCTGAAAATATGACAAAGTTGTGTGAAGAATTTGGGATTCATCAGGAATTCTCCTCACCTAGAACTCCTCAGCAAAATGGAATTGCTGAAAGAAAGAATAGGACTCTCATTGAGGCACGTAGAACTCTATTAAGTGACACTTCTCTCTCAAAATATTTCTGGGTTGAGGCAGTAAACACTGCATGTCATGTGCTCAGTAGGGCTTCTATCACTAAGAGCCACAAAAAGACACCCTATGACGTTTTGAAAGGCAGGAAATCAAACTTATCCTATTTTAGGATCTTTGGTTGCAAGTGCTATGTACTTAACAATGGCAAGTCTTACCTGACAAAGTTTGCTGCCAAATCCCAAGATGGGATATTTGTTGGGTACAACAACAATAGTAAGGCATATAGAGTCTTTAACTTGACAACACAAGTTGTAGAAGAGTCTGTTCATGTTATATTTGATGAATCAAGACTTATTAACAGTGAGTTGCCTAGTAGTTCATATAGCTCTATAGGTATAAAAGAGAAGATGGACATGCTGACTATCAAAGAAGATCAAACTGCTAGACTGGATGAAGATAAAGTTGCTTGCTGTCCAGGCGGAGAACAAGTCTCTCGGGATGAAGAAGACATTGAAGTACAGCAGAATGAAGAAAATGGAGAAAGTCAAACTGCAGACAGACTTCCTCCAGCAGTTAGACATTTAAAGGATCATCCTGTACACTAGATTATTTGTGATCCTAGACAAGGGGTTCAAACTAAAAGCAGGAGCTTGAACATTGTATTATGCTTAAGCTTCTTATCTCAATAGGAACCAAAAAGATTTGAAGAAGCTATACAAGACCCACACTGGATTGATGCTATGCAGGAGGAATTGAATCAATTCAGGAGATGCAAGGTCTGGGAGTTAGTTCCTAAACCAAAAGACCACAATGTCATAGGGACGAAGTGGATATTCAGGAACAAGCTAGATGAGAGTGGGATCATAATTAAGAATAAGGCAAGGCTGGTTGCCAAAGGATACAGGCAGGAAGAGGGCATAGACTTTGATCAAACATTTACCCCTGTGGAAAGGTTGGAAGTAATCAGGCTATTCCTAGCCTATGCAGCTTATCAGGGTTTCAAAGTGTTCCAAATGGATGTTAAGTCAGCATTTCTGATTGGAGACTTAAAGGAGGAAGTCTATGTAGAACAGCCATCAGGTTTTATTGATCCACTCTATCCTAATTATGTGTATAGGATTAGGAAAGCCCTATATGGTTAGAAATAAGCCCCAAGGGCTTGGTATGAAACCTTGTCTACTTTCCTCATTGAGAACAAATTCTTAAGGGGGGAAAATAGAAAAAACTCTATTCCTTAGGGAATCCAAAGGGACGATAATTCTAGTCTAGATATATGTTGATGACATAATATTTGGTTCTACTGAAAACAACCTTTGTAGGAAGTTTGCTAAACTTATGCAGGGGAAGTTTGAGATGAGCAGCATGGGAGAACTTAAGTTCTTCTTCGGACTCCAAGTAAGACAGACTGATGATGGTCTGTCCATATCCCAGTCTAAGTTCACCCAGGAGTTAATTAAGAAGTATGGTATGGAGTCATCCACTACCATGAGCACTCCAATGGGGACAAGTATGTCTCTAAGCAAAGATGATGCAGGAAAACCTGTAGATGAGTCTTTGTATAGAGGGATAGTTGGCTCTCTCCTTTATCTGACTGCTAGTAGACCTGACATCATATATGCTATATGTGTCTGTGCTAGGTATCAATCCTGCCCAAAAGAATCTCATTATACTGCTGTTAAGAGGATTTTGAGTTATCTTAAGGGCACACCTAATCTAGGTCTTTGGTACCCTAAAAATAGAGATTTTCTACTGACTGGATATTCAGATGCAGACTTTGCAGGATGCAAAGAAGATAGAAAAAGCACAACTGACACCTGTCAATTTATAGGAGGAAGATTGGTGTCATGGAGCTGTAAGAAGCAGACTAGTGTGGCAATCTCCACAGCTGAGTCTGAGTATGTAGCTGCAGGGAGCTACTGTGCACAGCTGTTGTGGATACATCATCAGCTTAAAGATTATGGTATCCAGGTAAGTAGAACCCCATTATTCTGTGATTCTTCAAGTGCTATTTTTATTGCTCATAATCCTATTTCTCATAGTAGAACAAAGCATATAGAAATAAGATAACATTTTCTTAGGGATCATGTAGAAAAAGAGGATATATGTTTAGAATTTATCAATACAAATTTTCAAATTGTTGTCATGTTCACTAAGCCCTTGGATGAAACTAAATTCAATAATTTTAAAATTTAATTAGGTATGTTGAACGTAGTATAGATTGACAAATTTGTCTAAGTAATTTTGTGTCAACACAAAAAGAGGTCTGTGTTGACACAGAGAAATTGTGTCGACACATCTAGAAAATTGGTGTCGACACTTCAGAGGAATAGTGTCAACACATCTAGAATATTGGTGTCGAGACTTCAGAGGAGTTGTGTCGACACCTCCAAAAGTTATGTCGACACTTAGAATTAGAGTCGACACAGAATTTCTGTTGAACTAATAAGTCAGTCTGTGTCAACACATCATTAATTGGTGTCGACACATAATAGTCAACACTTATGTCGAGACATTAGCTGTCTGTGTCGACACCATCTCAATAGTGTCGACACATTAAGTAAATTTTGACGCGCCTTTTGACCTTCTATATTTAGAAACATATATATAGGTCAAACACAAACCTTGTCGACACGCTCTCCAGATTTTTTGTTGAGACTAAATTCTTTTGTCGACAAACTCTCTCTTCTCTAGTCAAGATTTCTCACCATCGAAATGGCGCCAAAACTTGACGAAAACATGAACGAGGGTTATGAACTGGTACGGAACGCCTTTGATAATGCCGAACCAGCGATTAAAGCTGTGATAGCCCTAATTGCAGAAAATGGATTGGAGTATTTGACATCAGAACCTACAAAGATATGGAAGAAAGAAATCCTTGAGTTCTATGGAGCTGCAACTCAGGATTCAACTGGACTAAAGATTAGGTCTTCAGTTCATGGTAATAAAATCAAACTCACCAAGAAAAGCATAAGAAAAACTCTTCATCTGCCCCAAAATCAAGAAGACGAAGAAGTTACCGCATCTAAGACCAGGGAAGCACTCCAGTGGTGTGGATTAGATCCCACCATGAAAATTGGATAATCCATGAATCGAAAAGGAATGAATATACAAGGAAAATTCCTTTTTGAAGAGTTGGGAAAGTAATTTTATGCAAACCAGGTGGACATGATAGGGTCTCAGCCTACATGTTCAGCCTCATAACCAGGATTATCTACAAAATCAACACCAATTGGTCTGCAGTCATATATGAGAAGATTAGGGAAAGCATTAAGAAACCTAATCTGGGAAGGATATTAAGTTTATACTTGGCTGAAGTAATTCCAGAAGTGATGCAACAGGCTGCTGGATCCAAGATCAATCACATGAGGAAAATGGATCTAAGGATAATCTCTAGATGAGATAGAGTGCTGGTAAAATACATGGCTGATGAAGAGAGGCCAGAGAATACTGAGAAATCACCTGCTCAAGACATTAGACTTGATGATCAGATACAGGGGGAGCCTCATCTTGGGGAAGAGCCAACACACTTAGAAAGTGAAATGACTACACAAACTTTTCTTGAGGTATTCCAGGAAGTTAATCAAACAATTTTCAATAATGAGTGTGAAACACTAAATGTGCCCTTGATTGATGTTGATCAAACCACTCAACTCAACAATCAAGCACAAGATGTTATCATGGAAGATACATCTCCAGCTGTTGATGCACCAGAGTTAGTGGTGCCTCCAGTCCAAACTCAACAAGAGTTTACCCTTGAAGAGTTATTCCTGATATAGAGCAAGACAGAACTGAGGGGGAGCAAGTCAGGACTGAGGTGGAGCAAGCCAGGACTGAGGGGGAGCAAGCTAACATTGAGGGGGAGCAAACTAGGACTGAAAAGGAACGACCTCCTAGTCCTCAGGAAAGAGTTGATATTACAAGCACCTCAGCTTCTGAATATGAAGCAAAATCTCAAGCAAAGAAAAGAAAGCTGATGGTTTTCAGAAGAAGAAACCAAAGCTATAAAAAGGCATTGCAAACTGCTCCACAACCCGTTCCTGCACATGATTATAGCTCCTTGTTGGTATCTTTGCAAGTAAAGTTAGATGAACAAAGGATAGCCATTGAGAAATATATGGATGAAACTCATAAAGATTTGCAATTCTACTTGGCTCAAGATATCAAATCAATTAGATTTAAGGTAAACTAGAATAAGAGGGAGATGACAGATTGCTTTCACAAAGGAGATAATGTTGTAGTTTTCCTAACAAAACAACAAGAAGGCATAAAGACTAAAGTTGATGATATAGTGGTCAAGCAAGGCTATATCCTAGAAAATCAACTGAGAATGAATGACAATCTGACTGAATCACATAATATGATTGTTACAGAATTAAAGAATACTGCTACTGCCCTGACTGAGGCAAGGGCTAATGACAAATCTGAGTTTGATAAGAAACTTCAAGAGGATTTAGCCACTTTCCAATCTGCACTTCAAGCCTCTCAGAAGATTATATCTGCTCAGCTTCAAAAGTTTAAAGCTTATTATACAGAGGGAACAAATTTTCTGGATACTAAAATCAGGTTCCAAAAGAATGATCTTAGAGATCATATTGAAAGAGAAGTCATAAAGGGGGAGAGGGTGATAGTCAATGCTAGCTCAGAGCATGCCAAATGGATAACAAATGTTGTTAGAGCAACTCTGGGATATCCACCCCTATGTGATGATGACAACACAGCTGAGTCAGGAATTCAAGATACAGGAATTGAAGGGGGTTAGCAGGAAGTAGCTCAAATCATATATCCCCCTTCTAACTTTGAGCAAATTCAACACCTGGTTGATCAGATGTACAGCCCTCCAGAGGGTACTAAAAATGTTATCATTGAGAAAGTAGACATGTCAGGGGTAGCTTTGACTAAAGAGCAAGAAGCTCAACTTTCAAAGAAAAGATTTAGAGAACAGGCAGAGTTGAAGCCTGGTTTTGAACAATGGAGTCCTACTTCCAGGAATATTATATTGACTGCCTGGAAAGCTGTAAAGGATAAGACCCATGAAAGAGGCAAATGGTACACTGAGCAAGAATGGCACAAATATGAAGCCAGGCAGGAATCCATTCTTCAATATAGAAGGAAAGCAAAAGCTGGGAAGTTACCTGCTAATGCTTTGGAGCCTAACAAGTACTTCCCCAAGCCTTTTCATTATTTTGAAAGGCAAAATATAAGGGCTGAAGAACAAAAGAAGAAAGATCTGAAAGGCAAGAAGCCAGCTGAAGATACTGAAGCTCCAATACAAGCCAAGATCCAGTCAGGCAAAGGCATAGTCATCAAGGAGCCTGACCAGTCTTAGAATAGATTAACTAGATTTTACAACAATGTAATCTTTAGTTGTTAAAAATCTATGTAAACTAATTGTTGACAAACTTTTGCTAGTTTAAACAAAACAATGAATCATGCTCATTGTGTTTACATCATTCTGTAATGACATATTATACATGTTTTGTTTATATGTTTCCCTGTCATGTAATATTTATATACATCATAATGTGTGTTTATTATAAATCGTGTATATCATTGACTATGTGTTATGACTTCTCCAAATAGGGGGAGATTGTTGGGTATATTGGAAAATGTGTACTAGATTTGGAGAAGCCTCACCCAACTCAGTGATATACATCAAGGTGTATTTGATGTTGTTTTGAGTTTACATGTGCAGGTTAAGAATATGCAGAAAAGTTTCTAAGTCCATGAGTCGACACCAGAAAAAGTTGTGTCGACACTTGTGAAGACTTGTGTCGACACTTGAGAAAAGCTGTGTCGACACCTGGAGTCAATTGTGTCGACACTTGGAAAAGCTGTGTCGACACCAGAAGGACTTGTGTCGACACATAGGACTTATGTCGACACACAGAAAGTTCAGTCGACATCAACTGTGTCGACACGCAGGACTTGTGTCGACACACAGAAAGTTCAGTCGACATCAACTGTGCCGACACACAGCACTTGTGTTGACACACTCATCAGAATTCATCAAAGTTAATTGTGCCAAGACAAGAAGTGACTGTGTCGACACACAGGACTTGTGTCGACACATTCTTACAGAAGCTATGTCGAGTAGCAGTGTCGACATCATGAGAACTGTGTCGACACCACCAAGGATTATGTCGACACTTAGTCTGCTTGTGTCGACACATGTGAAGTTCAGACTCAACACTTTGCTGACAGAGACAAAGTTTCAAGAAGTGACTGGAGACTTGACAGCTGCCATAACCAACCGGTCTTCTGTAACTGTCAGATCTGTCAGAAGTTGGTTAGCAACCGGATCAGCCGATAAACTTGGATGAAGTCTATATAAAGACAGATTCTATCAACTGAAAAGAATGAACAACAGACGAAAAAAGAAGACGAAGTACTCAACACACAATTACAACAGAAGATCCAACATACACAAGAAAATCCAGTCAGAGATTTTCAAGTGGATCTAAGTGAAGAATTTCAAAAGTACTTCAGAAGAATTTGTAGAGAGAGAGCTCCAACAATTCAAGTGAAGAAAGAGACTATCATCAACTAGTCTCTTAAGAGCAGATCCTGAACTATCTGCAAAGAAGAATTCAGATTGATTTCTGGATTTAAGAAGGAAGCTGATTGAAGATCATCTTCAAGAAATTCAACCTTATTGTGTTCAGATTCAAGAAGCTTTGAAGAAAGCCAAAGACAAGTTGATTTCTTGGTAATCAGATTCTTCAAGAACTGATCAAGAATTCTTTCTACCCATTCTCTCTCAACTTGGGTGAAAGATAAAACTTATTTTATATCATTTTTTTCTGTAAGATCATTATTGATCTGAGTTGTAAGCATAATTTATAAAGGCTGAGGTAGGGCTGAGTTCCTGAGGTAGGAGATTTACATCTCTGAGTTGTAGGCCTTGGGAAGGCTGAGGTAGGGCTGTGTGCCTGAGGTAGGAGATTTGATTCTCTAAGTTGTAGGCCTGGGTGTAGGTTGAGGTAGGGCTTAAGTGCCTGAGTTGTAGGAGTGTGAACTCACTTTGAGTTGTAGGAACCTTGACTAGGTTCTGAGCTGTAAGATCTGTTGATCTGAGAAGGAAGGAAGAAGTTAGGCCAAATCTAACACACTGCTAGATAGGTGAAGGGGGAAAGTGGATGTACCCATCATTTGGGGAACCACTATAAATCTGTGTGCCATCTGTGATTGTGTGTGATTTTGTGATTTCTGTGATGTGGTAGCTGTAGATCTGATTGATTCTTTGTGATTATCTGAATTAATATTCTGCCTTAAAGTAAAAAGGAATTGCACTTATTCACCCCCCCCCCCCCCTCTAGGTGTTTAGGTGATCTTGAAACCAATTCTTTCCAGAACACCCCACGGTGATGAACTCAGTCTAATAAATCTGTTCTGAAGCAACTTACCTAATTGGGTACACAGTTCTTCCAGCTCATGCGAGGCTATATAATACAACTCATTAGCAATAGGATGGGTACCCAGCTCCAAATCTACAATGAACTCCACATCTCTCTCAGGTGGAAGATCGGGAAGGTTATCTGGAAATACATTAGGAAACTCGTGCACAATAATAATCTCCTCAACTCGCAATAACTCCTATCGGTCACCAACACCAAAACCAAACAGGCAAAATATCCGGAATTCACAATCTTTCGAGCACACACCACAGAAATAATTGGAGAAACTTGGCGCAAAAAGCCATAGACGCTCCTGGGTAAGCCATCGTCCCTCTTGAAGTCCAGGCGCTTAACCTTGAACTGGATGACTTTATCATACTTGGACAACCAATCCATGCCCAAAATCACATCAAAATCTTCCAAGCCTATCACCTTCAAATCAGCAATGGCTAGAAAATCTCCTAACTAAATCGGACAACTCTGAATGCCCTGGTCTGATACCACAGAATTGCTAGAGGGAAACTTGACACAAAATGTGTCGCCAACAAGATCGAGGATCAAACCGTGACACTCTCCAAAGGTTCTAGCCACTAACGAGTGGGTAGCACTAGAATCAAAAAGAACATGCTCCCAGCGGTTCTTTACCTTAAACTTTCCTATAAAATTGCGTACTTAGATAGACGAACAAACATCGAAACTCTAGCTAAAAGATAAGAACTATATTAGAATCTAACCTGAGATTACTCGGGTTGAAGACAGAGTCTCTTCCTTGGTCACCAAAATTTGTTTAGCCTTCCCTTTGTCCAATAGCTGCAGCTGCGACAAGGCTTGAAGTTGGACTGGCTGTAGCGTCGGCTGAGCCTGCGTGCACTTTGACTTAACATGCCCCCTCTGTCCACATCAAAAGCAGATCTTGTTCTTATTCCAACAATAAGCAACATCATGCCCCTTTCGACCGCACAAAACACATCCCAAATCCTCTTTGGGAGCACTTTGAATCTCATGCACTTGCTTCTGCCTTTGAGCTCCCGACCTCTTAATGCATTTCTCGAACAGATGTCCTGACCAGCCACAGAAACCACACACCATATTGTTTCTTTTCTTTAAAGCATGACCAGAATCCCGAGAGTCCTTACCATTAACAAATTTTATCTTTTCTTTTCTAAAAATCGTACCACAATACTCGATATTTCCAATAGCCTCAATTCCCAAGGTAACTTCAACTACTCTTGTATTGGTCCTTGATTGGTAAGTCTTGGCAAACTGCTGGATGTCATTTTTGAGGTCGCCCAAGAAACCTTTAACTCTACATTCCTCAGCAACTATCAACTCAGAAGTAAACCTATTCAATTTACTAATCTGGCTCTCAAACTCAACCACTACAGCGGTCTGCTCACCAGGCCGCCGCCCTAAGGTGGCAGCCAACAATGCTTGCCACTATGCTTGCATTGCCACCACCTGACTTGCCAAAGTCTCCATGCTCTGAGCAGTTCTACAATCACGGCCTCACCCCATGCTCCTGACGACTCACCCTAAAACTAGGGAGTCAATCATGTCGCAACACGCCCGAGAAACATCCTAATAGTGTAAAAAATATCTAATCAAAACCTAGCTTAACCGCTAGAACCAAACAACTTAGTTCAGACAATACATAATTAAATACTTGATCATGCTGCTAACTTGATCTGTGATTTTCAATTACGATGTCATGCCTAACTTAGGATGATATATCATTATCCTATTGACTCATGTACCTCAATCATGAATGCATGAATTTCTTATTCTTTTTTACTCAAAAACATGTGTGTACATATGTCATCATGTAAATATTTAGCTTGACACGTGTGGTGATGCAATGTTATGTCATGCATATTGTGTTATTCAATCTAAAAAGTCCTTAATGCATGTTATGAGCAGCGTACATATGAATCCCATACTACATAACATCGCATGCAACGAAAAAGAAAATATGCTAATGGGCACTCATGTGGTGGTGGTTATGCATCTCATACTACGTAACTGTCACATGTTGCGACCTATAGTGGATCCATATACAAATACATATTATGCATCACATACTACATAATATGCCCCATATACTTCTTATCATGCTTATGAGTGTAGTGTTCATGATTCAGCCAAGAAATACTGATGATACATGGGTGTGTGTATGAAATGATGATAGAAGACTAACATAGAATCTGAGATAGCTGTTCAGCCACTTGTCAAACAACCCATCCCTCTGATACCAACTATTACAACCAGCATTTTCTCTGCATTTAACAATATATCAGAGTAAGGAAAAATGCGCGTCATGATGCCACGTCAGCAGGGATAACTGCAGACGCTCAGGCAAAACTCCAACTGAACACCTTTACGAAAGATTTATAAGTTATTTAATGAAAATCCACTTTAAGTTAAGAGGTTAGTCGTATCCCTCGGCTCAGTAGCTCATCTAGTAAATAAGAAAAGATAGTTGTATGTTGCAGAAAAAACTTTATTTACAAGGTTAGACATCCTATATGAATATAAACACCCCTAAAAGACAACTCATGGTATGTAAGACTCTAGATTTATAATAATAGGGGAAAATAACTTTTACAACCGTTTAAATATAGTGACTTAAGTTTTCAAATATGGCATGTATGAAATAATAATAATGGTTTTTATACTTTAAAATACCTATGCATCCTAGCATAAAACCTTCCTAGAGAGCAGGTAAAAAATGACCACAAAAAAGGCAAACTCAGCAGCTTAGCAAAGCACTTAATAATTCAAAAGAAAACCACTAGTGGGTGCCATCAACCTGACACGAACTCACTGAAAGTATGTATGTCTATACTAAAAAGGAAATAACAAACTACCTCACAACGGTGAGGAAACCCACTACAACACTACAGTCCACAAGCTACAACCCAACTCAGCCGCTCCATCGGCTATAGTCCTGAACCTGAGGCATTCAATAGAATAACACCTCAGTAAGAAAATACAAGTGGCAAAAGGAATAAATGAGATAACAATCAAGTAAAAAAGGGTTTACCAAACCCTACTATAAGGAAAAGCTGACAACCTCAGCTGAATAAGAAATCAAACAATGGTAAAAGCTAACTTACCGACTCCAAGAGTAGGAAAATTTGCACCAAGTGCGATAAAGAACTATGCTTTAAGAAACGTGTACATAAGTAAATATAGGGATCATGAATAGTATGCTCATAACTTTATAAATAAAATCACTGGGGAAATATCGACACCTGTAGTGTTGGGAAACTACCCAACACACCAACAATCACAAACTTAAACAAACCCACCAGGGAAAACCGGCACCTACAGTGGTGGGAACCTACCCAACACAACAACAGTCACAAACCTTGCAAGGATCCAAAGGAAGGTGGACTTATACCTTGACACACCTAACATCGGGGAAAGTTGACACCTATGGTGGTGGGAACATACCCAGCACACCCACAATCATAAACCCAATAGGGTCAAATATCCACAATCAACCATGACCATACCAAATATACCTTCAACACAAAAAATAAACCGTAACCCAACCCCGTAAAATCCAAATACCAATCACAACACTTCCCAAGACAAACGGGACAAAAATACCCAAAATATACCATAAGGACCAAACTTAACGAATCAGACCAAAATCGGCAAAAATCTTCAAGTCCTGGCAAATTTGGCGAGTATACCCGACGAACTACAACAATACTCGATGAATTCTACAGCACTCGGTGAAAATGAACTGGCGATACTCGACGAATTCTACATTACTCGGCGAAACGACTAGACGATAATTGACGAATTCTAATGATATATGCCGAAATTCCCTTGGCTTCTCAGGCCGCTCGATACGTATAAGTCTAGACTATACTTGACGATTTGTCGATTATGCTAGATGAATTGAGCTTCTATCAACACCGCACTACCGATATCGAACGAAAGACCTATATATTCGATGAATCAGACTAAAGCTGCTAAACCCATACTCGACAAAATTGCCTTAAGGAGATTCGACGATACTTGCCAAACTGACCCAAGATACTCGACGAATTGACCAACAATACTCGACGATTTCTACCTACCTAACTGGTCGAATTTCCCTTAAGCTGCTGAACCAACTTCCACAGTTTTGGCTGAAATCTTGCCCTAGCCTAAGGGATTCTTCCAAGACTCATTTTACATTACTCCTTGAAAGTTATTTACTTAAGGTTAGCTAATCACCTAGAGTGGGGGAGGGTGAATAGGTCTTTGAAATCTTTTAAGTCTTTTGGCTATTTTCTAACTAAGTGTTCTAGAGCTTTTCCTTAGCACCTGCAATATAAGAAAAGAACAAGCAATACAGCACAACACACAAGTATTTATAGTGGTTCCACAATTGGGTACATCCACTTTACCTTCCATCTATCCAACTATTTTGTTGGACTAGGCACAAACTCCACCAATATGCTCCTCAGAGCTTACACCTCGGGACCTCAGCCTTACACTCAGGTTCTCTTTAGAACCCTACCTCAGAACCATATAGGTTCCTACCTCAGAGCCTGCAGTGCTCCTACAGCTTAGTGGTCCACTGACCACCTACCTCAGCCTTATCTCTAAAGCCTACAACTCAGACTTTTCATCCCTACAACTTCAGGCACAAAGCCCTACTCTCAGAGTGCTGTATCACTCCTATAACTCAGTACCTATCCAGGTACCTACCTCAGTGCCCTTCCAGACACCTACAGCTCAGCCTCCTCCAAGTCTTACAACTTAGTGGCACACTTTTTTTCCTTTCAGCTCAGTGAATCACCAGTCACCTACCTCAGCCTTATTTCTAAGGCCTACTACTCAGGCTGGGAGGACAACCTTGCTCTCAGATCCACACTTGGATCCTACCTCAGTATCCCAGCAGGGCACCTTCCTCAGTGACTAATTGGTCACCTACACTCGGGCCAAAAGACCATACATCTCAGATTCAGATAAACTGAATCCTACAGGAATTTATATAAGATAAGTAAAATGAAACAACTGACTCAGAGATAAATCTCTGAGTCTTCCTTGTTGGACTGAGCTGATATCAATCCAGCTCACTTACTGTAGAAGCAACGAGTCTTCTTCTACAGCTAGCTTCTTCTTTGCTGCACTTGTGAGTAGATATCTGTGGTTGAAGGTTGACAACCCTTCACATAACTATCTTCTTGCTGAATAGTTGAATCAGCTGCCTTGTTTTGGAGAGAGCAATCTTGCTGAACTTGAAAATAGCTTCAGCTAACTTTTCCCGCCTGCTGACTTTATCTTCTGGACTTTTGCTTTCAAGCTTGCTGGAGAAGATGAAGTCCAACCACCTCTAATTACTGTATATTCTTCATGTGTTCAGCATTTGTTCTCCGTAACCCTAATCCCCTTTTCTTTCTTCCTTTTATATGTGTGTTGATTTGAATCAACAACACAATTTGAGTGTGGGCCCAGCCAAGCACGGTGAGCATTGCCTCCCTCAGAGATGAACAAACAAGCTTTCGGCGCTACAGCAACTTTCCCACAATGGTTTGAATTATTTTGACTTCGTTGACTTCTGTTGACGTCAACAGTGGTCATCTTGTGCTGCTATAGTTTTCCCGCAACGGCATGAAGTACTCTGACATGTTGACTTTTGATGACGTCTGCAGTGGTCATCAACTTCCAAACTTAGACAAAATTTCAGATCTTCACTAGGCGTTGAGTGATGTTAAGTTACTCAACACCATCTATCTTGGCTCTTTATTAGAAGCATTGAGTGAATCCTGCCTCACTCAACACTTCTGGACTTAGAGAAATTCTGCTGGCTTGGTCTCAGTGCTTCATTCTCAACTATCACAGCGGTTTCTTCTTTCATAAATGAGAATATCTCATGTCTCAGCGGTTTCTTCTCAGCAATCTCAGCGGTTTCTGCTTCACACCTGACACATATCTTCTGTCTCAGCAGTTTTTCTCTCAACTATTTTAGCATATATTTCTTTATTAGAAGCATTGAGTGAAACTGCTCCACGCAACGCTTCTGCACTTAAAAAATTCCAGCTTGTTTTGTCTCAGCGGTTATACTGAGACATACTTCTCAGTTATCTCAGATGTCTCAGTGGTTTTACCTTAGTTAATTTTCCTGGCTTTAGCTCGACGAATGTTGTGCTAAGATCGATGATCTGTTGGCTGAGCTCGACAAATTCTGAATCCCAAATTCTGAATTTAGCTCGACAATGGTGTGCTCAGTTCGACGAATGATGAGTTGAACTCAAAGAATTCTGAGTCCCGCATTTCTGAATTTAGCTCGATGAATAGCGAGCTGAGCTCAATGAATTTTGAGCAGAGCTCGACGAATTCTGGATCTTCTAGTATACTCTTTTTCTTCACCTGTCTCGACGAATGCTAAGCTGAGCTAGACAAACTGTGAGCTGAGCTCGATGAATTCTGGATCTTCCAGTATACTTATTTTCTTCACTTGTCCAATAATGGACTATCTGCATGAACTTAAGCACACATCAAATATATTATGCCCCTTAGCATGATTGGTGATGCCTCTTCAAATCCTAAGGATTATTGTAGGGCACAATTCCCAATAATCTCCCCATATTTGAAGAAGGCAGAACACCTATCCATGCTAAGGTGCATCAACAAAGAAAAAATATCATGATAGGCCTGATAAGACTTTATCATGACAACTAGCCATCCCAGTACAAGATAACTCCCCCTAGATGAGATGGCTTAACACTATTATTGAATGACCAATAGTACGGGTGAATTTTCAATCATTTACAAGATAAACATTATGATTAAGAATACATAATCATTAACTAATTTATAGAGCTTTAGTCTAACATCAGTAGACAAAACTTGTGATTACAAGATATCTATCAAAGAATAGCATATTCATTAAACACAGATATATAAATGATAATTTCATACACATTTGTCACATCAATATAGTCAAGGCCAACTTATATTAATTTCTTTGATAGAGATTTGAAATTCCTACACTGTTGATATACATTACAAGATATTGATAAAATATTTTAAAGAAGCCTGACCCTAAACCCTATAATAACTATTTTTGATGAGCTTGCATCAGCATCCTTTTTATAACAGTCTTCTTCAAGTTTTTAGCTTTGTTCTTCTGCCTTTTGAAGTAAAGGAATGACTTTGGAATATATATTGAAGGCATTTTCTTAGGATTGCTCTTCCTTACCAGATTTTCTTTGAATGCTGTTTCCCTTATGGAATTGCTTTCCAAATTCTTTATCCATTCCTCAGAAGGATATACACTATCAATGTTCTTTAGAACTTGTCCATGGCTAACCTAAGCATTTATGATGATAGATTCAGAGGCATCACTTAGCTGTTCATAGTCTGGATCATCTCTGTTATCAGCTCTCCACTTGGACATGAACTCTTCAGCCATCTGAGCTCCTTCCCTTTTTCTTCTGGCAGCAAGTTGTGCATCATGTACAACTCTAGCTTGTGCTGGGAAGTCTAGATCCTCTGGCCTCTTTTTATCCAGTAGGGGCAGGTGCAGTAACACCATAGTGCCTTGAATTATATTGAGTGCTTGATCTTCAATGAGTCCTGCTGTCTTAGCATGGCTGCTCTCCACCGTTTTGCCTCCTTTAAGGATGGTTGTTTGTAGTAAGGAGGTGTTGGCTTCATTTTTGCTTGATATAGATTGGAATATTCTCTCATTGTTAGTGAGCAGCTCATTTTTAAGAAGTATTGTCTGCTCCATAGAGTGGAAAGAAACATTGATGACATGCTGATTTACATGATCTGCTGCACCCCTGATCACCACATCAGTTGTACTCACAAAATATTTGACATATCTAATGGTAGTTGTAGAGAATTTCTGGCTTGTTTCCATGGATTTCATGAGGGTGGTAAGCTTTATACCAGCAGTTCCAACCATATCGAACCAGGTGGTGACCTGTTTGTTTAAGTGAGAGGTCTCTTCTTTATATTCCTTAACTTCAGTTAACAATTCATCCCTTAGCTTGTCAAATGAGAGGTCAACATACTCCTTGAGGGTTGTTGTCTGAGCATCCAGGAGTGCTTTGATATGGTTTACGAGTAGCTCATCAGAGATTTGGGTAGTGGGTAGTTGTCTTATATAAGGAGGGACTTTTATCAGAACAGGGACCTGTGAAGATTCCCCCGCAACTACAGTACCTGTAGAAGGAGCCATTTCCTTAGCTAAAGTTGTGTTATCACTACAAATTAAGAGGGTGTTAGTATTACGTGTAGTGGGTGTAGACTCAACTAATCTGTTGACAACTTTTTCCAAGGTTGTCAAATCCATCTCATTATGCTCCCCCTCAGACTGAGCATCCTTCTCTGGGCTTGACATATCATGTTATATGTCTAATGCCTCAGGAGCCTCATGGTTATCTTCTATAGCAGGTATATCTTCAATTGCTACAACACCATCAGTGTCAGGGATGTCTGTCTCATCTTCTACAATAGCCTCTTCTTCAGTGGCATTTTTTGAAACTTGTCCTGATCTAGGACTGGCATGGATTTTTTCAACATTTACAACAGTATACTGGAGTTGAATGTTTGTTGAGGAGAGACTTAGGGTTATGTCTGTCTACAAACCAACATCAATAGGGGGGTAGTTCCTAGCTCAGGTTTAGAGCAGAAGGAACTGTCTACTTCAGCATCTTGCTGTCTTTTATCCCGTGAGGAGTCCATTGGTTTTGAAGGATGGCTCTTGGGTAAGATCCTAGTGAATCTATCCAATGTCTTTATGTACATTCTTTTTCAGATAGTGAATCCCAAAACACGGCACGAAGGGGGTCTTATGCCCAGAACAGCCGCCTTGCGGTGGCATTAGCACATGGGCCAACCTGTACCACAAGACGCCTGTTCCGCCGTCTACAACCAATATAAATACATATGCTATCCCAACCAAAATATAATAAAGAGAAGTCAAATCCACACAAGTATATAAGTCCAAAGTACATCAAAATAGAGAAGCTAAAACATGCTTCTACAATATCAGAGTACAACTAATAATTTCCCAAAGGGCTACATTAGAGTCGCTCAACAATCACATCAGTAACTAAAGGTAACGGCGGCACCGTCACTTCAGGCCCTGTCGTCCTGGCCTAGCTGTCCTGCTGCAAAGTCTGCGTCTGCTCTACATGCGGGGTGAGCTCCTAAAAAGGAAGATGTAGCAACCGTTAGTCAAAAAGACTAAGTTGCTTCACATCTGCTCCCCCGGTGACTCCTCGACACCGGGCGGAGAAAAGAGCAAGGGCATAAAGTATAATATATTGTATAAGCAGGTACAAGCAGGTGGTAATGGTACAATAAGATTAACAACAATTTATCTAGCAATTGTACAAGAGTTATATCAATCATCAAGAGCAAGTAACTACAACAGGAAAGTAACTTAACTTATAAGGATGCCCATAAAAGCTTATAAGTTAAGGATCGGTTTACGTAAAGTAATTCATCTTATAGGAGTGCACATACAAACTTATACGATGAGTATATTGTTGTACAATGTTATGTAATAGTATGTATGCTACGCAATGACTCACCCATGATCACACACATGCAACTGCTATATCGACATAGACTAGTAGTTCCCACTATTCGAGCAGGTAGTTAACCTCTCAGGCACCAACTGTCGTGGCCAGGCGGTGACAGTAGAGCGCAGATCTCAACTACTAGGAGGGTATCCACACTACTTCACCTAGTCCTCCATACGCCTCAATGCTAAGAACACAACAACGGAGCCCATGCGTACTATGGCCTAGCAGGGGTCTCGGGTAGATGTGCACCGAGAACACAGCCCCAAACTTGCCTTGTATGACCCGGAAGGGGCCTCAGAAGTAAGCACGAGGACACATCCTAACCGTTCACTTGGCAGGGAAGGATACCCGGGATGTGAACATCGAGGACCAAGCCCAACCACCCAAAGTCTAACTGTCAACTCCCGTTGGTGTGATGATCGGCGAGCCCGTAGACCTGCCACACTGTCCTCAACCCAGGATTATGACATCGTGTGTCGACTTACACCACATGCAATTCCACATCACCGTGGAATGGAAGGAGCCTCGAAGGAAGCACGAGGACCAAGCCCAACCATCCACTAGGCACGAAAGGAGCCCCGGGAAATGAGCACCGAGGGCCAAGCCCAACCGTCTGACTTTGACTCATCTCATTGCTATCCCAACTAGTGACGGTCAACACCGCACTTACATCCCTTCACAATGCTACCCATAGGGAGACAACACTCTAAGCATTGGACACTAAATTCATTCTGTTAAACAATTATACACATGGCCATAAGTTATCATCCTACCTTTCATCCCAAATGATTCAACATGTTATTATCATGATGCACATTTATAATAGTCTACCAATTTCTATCAAATCGTTTCGTTTAAGTATGCTTCACTTCACAAATCAATTATGTGGAATCCAACTAATAAACATCATCATTCATTGGACTAAGATGGTTAACATAAAAAAGTTCAACAACCTCAAGTTAATTTGCAACATTAACTCTACCGAGTCCAAATCCAATATTATTCCAAACCCAGAATTTAAGTACATGATAAATCTGGATAGCAGCTTCGACCGAAGATTCCCGAAGCTATAGGAACCCGGTGAAGGCGTGTAACCCCTCAATGGAAAGGTGTTTCCATGGGTTACAACGTTCATGTTCAGACCACAACCCATATTCAATAGTATCATACTTGAAATCAACCTTGAAGTTCGTTGCGTACAGAACACAATTTCTGCATGCAGGATTTATCGGATGTCATATTCGTTCAGACTTTCCCTCGGCTACAGACTTTGCTTGAAGTCGTGCGACCACTTGTTGGAAAGGTATTTTCAAGGACTTCAACTTTCATGTTCAGTCGAAAGCCCAGATCTGGCCATATCACATCTGAAAATGGCCAAGGAGATCATTGCGAGCAGAACATAGATTCTGCACGTGCCTTAAATCGGAATGAACGACATCGGTTCATATTCCTCATCAAGTTGATCTAACACAATCACATCAGAAATTTATCCTCCCTTATTCACCCTCATGAGGCCATGATTCTTCATGAAACCATCCCCCATCTTCACATAGAAGGTTGGAGAGGTTGAAGACACAACTAGCCTTAGAACACAAGCCCTATAACGGCCTCTTCCTAGAGAAATCAACACCACACTAGTATAGACTCTTTTGAGTCGACATATCTCCGAGATATCTACAGATCTAGCACCAAGGGAGAGGGGAGGAAGCTCACCTCATTTCCAGCATTTCCACTATTTTTGGCCATGGATCTTGTGACTCTTCTCGGCGACATCTTCTCTTTCACTGTGGTAGCGGATCTTCTCCTCTAGGACTTGCTCAAGAAGTTTTCCCTCTATACAGAAGTTTCTCTCAGTAAAAATGGTTGGAATGAGGAGTGAAAACAGCTAGGGTTTTCATAATCCTTATATATGAAAATTGACACGGGTAGGGACATGCCCGTGTCCTGCTTCGGGCGAAGCATCAACGACGGTTTTAGTGTCGGTTTAACACTCGACACGGGTAGGGACACACCCGTCTCCCGACCCGTGTCCACATGACACGGCCATGTTCCCTGGCCGTGTCCTTCTCTGGACACATCTCGACAAACTCAACTCGACACACACACTGGTAGGGACACCCCCGTGTCTCTACCAGTGTCATACACTTCGTCGATCTCGACATGCTTCGTCAAACTCAACTCAACATATACACGGGTAGGGATACGCCCGTGTCTCTACCCGTGTCATACACTTCATCGATCTCGAAGCATTTCGTCTATCTCGACAAGCTTCGTTGATCTCGACACACACACGGGTAGGGACACGCCCGTGTCACTACCCGTGTCACGTCATACGGGTAGTGACACGCCCGTGTCACTACCCGTATCCTTTTGTGGACATACTCGAGTCGTCGACTCGAGAACTAGCCTCTCCCACATGGGTAGGGACACACCCGTGTCTCTACCCGTGTCCTATGCTTGACTGATTTTTCCTCCTATTTACAAGTGCATCCCAGTTGCCAGCACTCCCCTGAGCCCAAGTCAGCTCTCCTGACTCAAAAATGCACATGAGGGGCCTAGTGCGAACCGGGACGTTACAAATCCTATAAAAAAATAAAAGATTTCATCCCCAAAATCAGGCTAAGGCTTTGGGGAGAAAAAGCATACAGAAAATAAGATATGCTTTTAAACAAAATTACCTTGGGGAAATAATTTCGGGTAGCATTTTTGCATCAAGTCCACCGACTCCCATGTATACTCCTCCTTCCCTTGATTAGACCATAGCATCTTTACCAAATAAACACTTTTGCGGCGCAATATTTTGTCTCGTTGTCTACGATCCTCACCAACTCCAGTCGCACAGACCTATCAGTCGCCACTGCACCATCAGTAGTGGGGATATATTGATCAGGCCGCAACAACACCTTTCGAAGCGACGACACATGGAACACGTCGTGGAGATTCTTTAGCTCTGGCGGTAACTCCAACCGATAGGCCAACGGGCCAATCCTTTCGAATACAGTGTATGCCCCAACGTACCGTGGGCTGAGCTTTTTCACACCACACACCCGTGACACTCCATGAATCTGTCGAATCTTCAGAAATGCTTTATCACCCACTTGAAATTCCACCATCTGGTGCTTTGCATTGTAATACTTCGCCTGCCGACTTTGAGCCTCCAACATGCAATCCCATATTATTCTAACCACCACATCGGTATCATCGATATACTCAATTCACAAAGCATTCAGGTCTTCATCTTGCACCCAAGACAAGGGGGTTCTACACCTTCCTCTGTAAAGAGCTTCATGGGGCGCCATGTCGATGCTTGCTTGATGACTATTATTGTAGGAGAATTCTACCAGTGGTAGGAGCCTTTCCTACGGCTCTCCTCTATCCAACACACATAATCTCAACAAATCTTCCAGTGTTCTGATGGTCCTCTCAGACCGCCCATCCGTCAGAGAATGAAACGCGGTGCTAAAGGTAAGGCGCAAACCCAAATACGCCTATACTGCCTTCCACTCCCTTGAGGTGAAACGACCATCCCAGCCATAAATGATTGTCTTAGGCATGTCATGATACCGTACGAACTGCCCCACAAAGAGGCATACCAAGACATCCACGTGAGCCTCATTCTTCATGGGGATAAATAGGGCTACTTTCGTCAGTCGATCAACGATCAACCACACCGAATCATTCCCTGAGCGTGAGCGAGGTAACCCATGGACAAATTCCATGGAGATATCCTCAAACTTCCACTCAGGGATGGGCAACGATTGTAACAAACCACCTGGACTCTTGCATTCCGTCTTCACCCTTTGACAAGCTTCGCAATGTGTAACAAAATATCGTACATCTTTCTTCATTCCCGACCAACACATGGTCTTCCGTAGGCCGACATACATCTTGGTAATACCCGAGTGCACTGAATACTGCGAGCAATGTGCCTCTCTCAAGAAATCCTCCCAGATTTTACCGTCCTTGGGAATGTAGAGCCAGCAGCGAAAATAAACGAGGCCGTCTTTTAGTGTATACTTATCAGTAGTCCCATCCTCGATTACCTTGATTGTCGGGGCCAGAGTCGCATCCCTTCCGTGCTCCGCCCGGATTCAGTCCCGGATATCCAAACTATGCTCATGGTTGCCAAGTACTCTGTAAACTCTGCCGAAGGAGCCTTATATACCAAAGTAATATCCATCTCTTCAATCATCCGAGCCAAATCCACACTCATCAACCGAGACTCTGGGCTCGAGTTTGGTACCTTTCTGCTCAATGCATCGGCCACCGAGTTCGCCTTTCCGGGATGATAGTTCAAAGTGAACTCATAATCGCACAGAAACTCTAACCATTGCCGTTGTCTCAGGTTCAATTCCTTCTATGTGTGAACGTACTTTAAGTTCTTATGGTCTGAAAAGATCTCGCAGTGAACGCCGTATAGATAGTGACTCCAGACCTTCAAAGCGAACACCACTGCTCCCAATTCCAAATCATGAACCAGGTAATTAATTTCATGCTTCTTCAACTGTCTTGAAGCATAGGAAATCACGTGCCTGTGCTGCATCAACACCGCTCCCATCCCTTGATATGATGAGTCGGTGTAGACTTGAAATTCTTCCTTCCCAGATGGTAGTGCTAGGATGGGGGTGGAGGTAAGTCTATCCTTCAGCTCTTGTAACACCGATTCGCACTGGGTTGTCCACTCAAATGGTACACCTTTTTTGTCAAGGAAGTAAGAGGAAGAGTAATCTTTGAAAATCCTTTTACGAAGTTGCGGTAGTACCGACAAGTCCAAGGAAGCTCCGCACATCTATCGCCGACTTCAAGGGCGACCATTCCTTCACGGCACGCACCTTGGCCGGATCCACCACTAGTCCTGCTCCACTGATCACATGCCCCAAGTAAGCAACCTCTTTAATCCAGAATTCGACTTGCTGAACTTGGCGAACAAGGCGTGCTCCTTCAATTTCTTCAATAACAAGGTCAGGTGCTCAATATTCTCCTCCTCCGTCTTTGAGTAGACCAGGATGTTGTCGATGAAAACAATGACGAAGATGTCCAAATAAGGTTCAAATACCTTGTTCATCAGGCTCATGAAGGCCGAAGGGGCATTGGTGAGCCCAAACAGCATTACAGTAAACTCGTGCAGTCCATATCTTGAACTAAAGGCCGTTTTCTGGATATCCTCTTCTTATATCCTCAACTGATAATATCCCGAGCGTAGATCCAACTTCGAAAACCAATGCTCTACTACCAGTTGATCGAACGACTCGTCGATCCCGGGTAGCGGATAAGTATTCTGCACCGTCAGTCGATTAAGCTCCCGATAGTTTATGCATAACCGCAAGGTTCCGTCCTTCTTCTTGACGAATAATACAGGGGCTCCCCAGGGTGACGAGTTGTGGCGAATGAACCCTGAGTCCACCAATTCTTGCAGTTGAACTCTAAACTCCATGAGTTCCTTTGGGGCCATTCGGTAAGGGGCCCTGGATACAGGCTTGGCACTCGGTACTAGATTAATTTGAAAATCAACTTCTCTATGCAGGGGTAATCCTGGCAATTTCTCAGGAAATACATCTGGGAAATCCCGCACTACCCGTACATGTTTTATATCCAACGCCATCTCCTTCAACTCAAAACAGATCATGAAGACTTCATCTCCCTTCATATGGGCTTTTACAGCCTGAACTGAAGATAACAACATACGAGGTGCGAAGCTAATATCTTGGAAGATGACATCCGAGTCCCCATATCTCAAATAGATTCATTTCTCCGCGCAATCAATTCTTGCAATGTGCCAGTCCAACCACGCCATACCCAGAATGAGATCAAACTCGGGCATCCTTAAGACTATGGCAGTCGTATCAAAGGCCTTTCCCTCAATAAGTATCTCGAATTCGCACTTGGCTGTTGCGATCATCTCAGAGCCGTCCGGGAGGCGTACTCATTGAGCTATACCAGTAAAGTATTATACACCTTCCATGTCCTTAATGAAGTCCTCAGACATAAAAGAGTGTGAGACATCCCGGGCAGGACCGGGATTTCCTCCTCGCGGTCCTCGTCCTCGACCACGCATATAACCCCACCCCCGCGGAGCTGCCGGAGGGAGATCAGGAGGGACATTCCCAAACAACCGTGGGCAGAGAGGTCGAATGTGGCCCGGCTGGTTGCATTCAAAGCACACCCGCCCATAACGCCCTCAGATTGCTGATATTGTTGAGGCTGTGGTGGTGGAGGCAACGCGGGCGGCTGCGAAATTAGGTGCTCCACTCTAAAATCTCGGTGGAAATGTCCTCCACCTCTTTGATGTCCCCTTCCTCTCCTAAAGTCCTACCTTCTTCTATTGCTTGGGCCGGCTTCTATCACACCCTCCACAGGTCTCTTACCACTAATCAAGTGATCCGCCTCAAATCTCTTTGCCATGTCGATAATCTCCACCAAGCTAGCATCCGCTATAAACAAAAGGGCCTGCCTTAGGGGATCTCGTAGCCCTTTGTCGAAACGTTTGGCGTATCCTCTATCATCCAAATCATAAGAATCTGCAAACCTTGTAAGGTGCTGAAACTCTCGCTGATATTCTTTAACTGATTTTGATACTTGCTTCAGCAGAAGAAACATCTCTTCGAGTTCTTTTCGAGCGGATGTGGGAATGAAGTGCTCCAAGAAGACATCCGAGAGCTCGCTTCAACTTATCTTTGTATAGACCCGACCTTGGAAGGTGGAGCCCATGAGGGACTTCCACCACCTCTTAGCATGTAGTTCCAAGACGGACATCGCCAACGTCACAGCCATGTTGGCTGGGCAACAGATCCTCGCCAACAACTCCTGCACTGTGTCAAGCCATTCCTCCGTGCATATGACCAACTCCATCGCGAGGTAGGCGGGAGGGGAGAGGGCCCGAAAGGTGCTAAACTAGTTAGAGCCCGGATCCTATTGTTGCACCGGAGGCTGCTGCACCCTAAAGGCATCCAGGATGGCGGTGAGCGTCTGCTCCAACTCGAATTGTTGGAACTGAGTGGGTATGGAAGGGGCAGGAGTGCCCCCCATCGGCTCAGCGTGCACTGGAATCTACACGTAAAACTCAAACATATGGTCAGGTTGGCTAATCTTAAGGTCAAAGTTGGACAAACTTAGTGTGAATTACATATGGGCACACCACTGCTTCTGCTAAGTTAGTTTGTCCCCAAACTGACTAATCGAACGGGGGTGGTGCCATTGTTGAATGACTTCTTTAGTTAAGGATCGTGGCAAACCGATACCATTTGTAAGACCCCCTCCCGGATCCCAAAACACGGCACGAAGGGGGTCTTATGCCCAGAACAGCCGCCTTGTGGTGGCATTAGCACACGGGCCAACCTGTACCACAAGACGTCTGTTCCGCCGACTACAACCAATATCAATACATATGCCAACCCAACCAAAATATAATAAAGAGAAGTCAAATCCACACAAGTATATAAGTCCAAAGTACATCAAAATAGAGAAGCTAAAACATGCTTCTACAATATTAGAGTACAGCTAATAATTGCCCAATGGGCTACATCAGAGTCGCTCAACACTCACATCAGTAACCAACGGTAGCGATGATACCGTCACTTCAGGCCCTATTGTCCTGGCCTGGCTATCCTGCTGCAAAGTTTGCGGCTGCTCTACCTGCGGGGTGACCTCCTAAAAAGGAAGACGTAGCAACCGTTAGTCGAAAAGACTAAGTGGCTTCACATCCGCTCCCTCGGCGACTCCTCGGCACCAGGCGGAGATAAGAGCAAGGGTACAAAGTATAATAAATAGTATAAGCAGGTACAAGCAGGTGGTAATGGTACAATAATTTTAACAACAATTTATCTAACAGTTCTACAAGAGTTATATCAATCATCAAGAGCGAGTAACTACAATAGGAAAGTAACTTAACTTATAAGGATGCCCATACAAGCTTATAAGTTAAGGATCGGTTTACTTAAAGTAACTCATCATATAGGAGTGCCCATACAAACTTATACGATGAGGATCTTGTTATGCAATATTATGAAATGGTATGTATGCTATGCAATAACTCACCGATGATCATATACATTATGCACTAAAGCCAAGCAATGGTTGAATTCTCTACCAAGAGGATCAATCACAACATGGGCTCAAATGACGGAAAGATTTCTTACGAAATACTTTCCGCCGGCTAAAACGGCTAAATTGCGCAATGATATTACTTATTTCTCCCAACTTGATTCGGAAACGTTATATGATACTTGGGATCGTTTCAAGGAATTGCTTCGTCGATGTCCTCATCATGCAATTCCGGATTGGTTATAAATCCAAACCTTCTATAATGGCCTAAATTCTCAAACTAGGCAACATATCGATGCCGCTGCCGGTGGAACGCTTAATAACAAAACACCGGCGGCCGCCCAAGAGCTTATCGAAGGTATGGCTTTGAATACCTATCAATGGAGTACACCTCGGTCTAAACCACCAAAACCGGCCGGGATGTATGAAATTGATACGGACTCCAATCTATCTCTCCAGGTTGAGATGCTAAACAAATGAATAGAAGAGATGTCTGCTTCCTCTTCTACACCAACCTGGGATCGTACTTCTTCCCCCTCTCCCACTACGTTGGCCGTGCATGTGGATTATATGAGTAATCCGAATCAGCCACCCTTTAATCCGGGTAATACTAATTATGATGATACCTATCACCCGGGTTATAGAAACCACCCTAATTTCTCTTGGAGCAATCCGAGGAATGCTATGCGTCCGCCAAACGCAAATCTACCCAGATTTCCTCCACCGCAAGCTCCAAAACCTCCTTCTTTAGAGGAAGTTTTCACCAAATATACGGCAACTAATGATGCAAATATCCAGAATCTCACCGGATCCATCCGTAATTTGGAAAACCAAATTGGGCAAATTGCAAAAATGCTCTCCAATCGCCAACAAGGAGTGTTACCAGGCAATACAGAGGCCAACCCAAAGGAGCAAGCAAAGTCCATCACGCTTCGGAGCGGTAAAGAGGTAACCACTAATGAAAAGCCGGTTGAAAAGGAGGTACCCATCTCTTCTTCCCCTCCTCCTACTCCTCAAGTTTCACATTCTAATTCTAATAAAATTAAGGAATATCAACCGCCTCTTCCGTATCCGTGAAAATTAGCTAAAGAACAACTAGATGCACATTACGACAAATTTTTATCTATGTTTAAACAAATTCATATCAATTTACCTATATGTGAAGAGATGGCTAATATGCCGAAGTATGCAAAATATTTGAAAGATATTTTAACTAACAAAACGAAATTGGAAAGTCTGTCTCATGTTACTTTAAACGCCGAGTGCTCCACAGTTTTAACAAATAATTTACCTAAAAAAATAAATGATCCGGGTAGCTTTTCTATTTCATGCGTTTTTGGTGATTTATTTGTGAAACGTGCGTTGGCCGATTTAGGAGCGAGCATCAACTTGATGCATTTTTCTCTTTTTAAGAAGCTAGTATTAGGCACTCTAAGCCCGACTAGGACGAGTATTCAACTTGCGGATAGGTCCATAAAGTATCTGTTAGGAATAGTTGAGGACGTGCTCGTAAAGGTTGACAAGTTTATCTTTCCAGTAGAATTTGTCATTTTGGATATCGAAGAGGACGTCGAGGTTCCCTTAATCCTTGGCCGCCCTTTTCTTGCCACCTCTCGTGCGGTAATTGATGTAAGCAACGGAAAACGTTTTCTACGAGTAGGTGATGACGAAGTTTCATTTTCCATCACTCCTTCTATGAAAAATACTTCATCTAATGACGACTCTTGTTTTTTCTTAGACGTTTCTCAAGACGAGCCAAATTTTCCTTTTGAAAATTTTTCTAAAAAAAGTTTTTCTTCTTTTTTGGAACTCCCGCATAATTTTCCTCCTAATACAATTATGGCCATCAACAATATTTCTGAAAGTGAGCCAAAATCCAAATCTTTTGAAAAAATTAGTTTAGAAAAAGATAAAATTTTAAAATCTTCTTACGAGGAGCCACCCACTTTGGAGCTTAAGCAATTACCCGATCATCTCAAATATATATATTTTAGGAAAAAATTCTAATTTACCGGTTATAGTCTCGGCCTTTTTAACGGAATTCGAAAATGAAAAATTATTAATCGTATTACAAAAGCACCGTCGGGCTATAGCTTGGCAAATTTCAGATATAAAAGGCATAAGCCCATCTTTTTGTACACATAAAATATTTTTAGAAGATAACTCCCGCAATGTCGTTCAACCTCAACGCCGATTAAACCCAAATATGAAAGACGTAGTAAAAAGCGAGGTTATTAAATTATTAGATGCGGGGATTATCTATCCAATTTCGGATAGCAAATGGGTGAGCCCGGTTCAAGTAGTTCCTAAGAAAGGTGGTATAACCGTAGTAAAAAATGAAAAAAAATGATTTAATTCCAACACGAACGGTAACTGGATGGCGGATGTGTATAGATTATCTCAAATTAAATGATGTCACTCACAAAGATCACTTCCCATTACTGTTTATCGATCAAATATTAGAGAGCTTATCCGGTCATAGATTCTATTATTTTCTTGATGGTCTCTCGGGATATTTCCAAATTCCCATAGCACCCGAGGAGCACGAGAAAATAATGTTTACTTGTCCCTTTGGCACCTTCGCCTATCGAAGAATGCCATTTGGTTTATGTAATGCGTCGGCTACATTTCAAAGATGTATGTTGGCTATTTTTGATAAGTACGTAGAAGACATTATGAAAGTATTCATGGACGACTTTTCGGTTTTTGGAGATTTTTTTGATTTATGTTTGAAAAATTTAGAAAAAGTTTTAAAAAGATGTGAGGAAACAAATCTTGTTTTAAATTGGGAAAAGTGTCATTTCATGGTGCGTGAAGGTTTAGTTTTGGGTCATAAGATTTCTTCTAAGGGTATCGAGGTATATAGAGCAAAAATAGAAGTAATCGAACAACTTCCTGCGCCGACTAACGTAAAAGCTATTAGAAGTTTCTTAGGACATGTTGGTTTTTATCTCCGCTTTATAAAAGATTTTTCGAAGATCACTAAATCTCTCACTCATCTTCTTGAAAAAGATACACCATTTTTATTTCACGACGATTGTCTATACGCTTTTAACTTAAATAAGGAAAAACTTATTAACGCGCCGATCATGATTGCTCCAATTTGGAAACTTCCATTTGAGATTATGTGCGATGCGAGTAGTTTCGCCGTTGGTGCGGTTTTAGGCCAACGTATTTCTAAAAACTTTCATCCAATATATTACGCAAGTAAGACACTCACTTCGGCACAAGAAAATTACACCACAACGGAAAAAGAACTTTTAGCCGTTATTTTTGCGTTTGATAAGTTTCGTCCTTATATCACCCTCTCAAAAGTTATTGTTTTTACCGATCATTCGGCTCTTAAATATTTACTTTCTAAACCGGATATCAAGCCGCGCTTAATTCGTTGGATTATACTACTTCAAGAGTTCGACTTGGAAATCCGGGATAAGAAAGGAGCCGAAAATCTTGCGGCCGATCATTTATCTCGTTTAGAAAATCCATTTATTGAAGAATTAAATGAAAAATCTTTTAACGACTCTTTTCCGGATGAAAAATTTTTAAAAATCAATTCTTCATCTTCTACGCCTTGGTTTGCCAATATTGTCAATTATTTAGTGGCATGTATCCTCCCAAAAGTTTTTTCTTTTCAACAAAAGAAGAAATTCTTTTCTGATTTGAAAAATTATTTTTGGGAGGACCCATTTCTCTTTAGAGTATGTGCGGACCAAGTAGTACGAAGATGTGTTTCGCTTGAAGAAGGTCAAAATATTTTGAAACATGTACATGAAGGACTGACTGGTGGCCATTTTCAAGCCAATCGGACCGCTCACAAAGTTCTTAGTGCAGGCTTTTATTGGCCTAGCCTTTTTAAAGATGCTCAATCTTTGGTGAGACGGTGTGATAGTTGCCAACGGACCGGAAATATTTCTAATAAAAATGAAATGACGCAAAACTATTTTCTTGAATGCGAAGTTTTTGATCTTTGGGGAATAGATTTTGTAGGCCCCCTTCCTTCAAGTTGCGGTAATAAATACATTCTAGTTGCGGTTGACTATGTTTCCTGATGGGTGGAAGCCCAAGCTGTTCCTACGAATGATTCTCGTATTGTTATTTCTTTTCTTAAAAAATTATTTTCTCGATTTGGCATGCCTAGGGCGTTCGTTAGTGATAGGGGTTCGCATTTTTGTAAAGCCCAACTTTCAAAAATTTTATTAAAATATGGCGTTACGCATAAGCTTTCCACTGCATACCACCCCCAAACTAACGACCAAGTCGAAGTTGTTAACCGAGAAATTAAGCGTATATTGGAAAAACCGTTTCTTCTTCTAAAAAAGATTGGTCTTTAAAACTCGACGATGCTCTTTGGGCTTATCGAACGACATACAAAACCGCCATCGGTTGTACTCCATATCGATTAGTCTATGGAAAATCGTGTCACTTACCGGTAGAACTAGAACACCGTGCTTTTTGGGTCTTAAAATTTTTATATATTGATCCCCACTCTGTCGCCGAACATCGCAAATTCCAACTAAACGAACTCGACGAGTGGCGCTCCAACGCTTATGAAAATAACAAGATTTATAAAGAGCGAACGACTCACTTTCACGATAAAAATTTAAGGCACCCAAAAATATTTAAACCAGGCGACCGAGTCTTACTTTATAATTCTCTCTTGCGCTTATTTCCCGAAAAATTGAAATCACGTTGGTCTGGTCCTTTTATGGTGAAAGAAGTTTTTCCATATGGCACTGTGTTGCTTTCACACCCTGACAAGGGTGATTTTAAAGTTAATGGTCAGCGTCTTAAACTCTATTATTCTGGTGATGTTATTGTCGAGGACAATGAAGTTGTTTTTCTTCCAAACACTTAGTAATTTTTGTTATTCTTTTCTTTCTTTTGTATGTTTTTTTGCACTTTTCTTTTCTTTTTATCTTTATTCCGACGGCTCCTAAGAATTGGTCACTTGATCGTCTGCTTCAACGTTGCTGATTTTTATGATGATTCAAGCCAAGTTTCAATATGTTCTACAAAGAAAGCATGAGGAAGCATAATCAACCTTCAGACTCGTCAATTCAGGGAAGTGCCTATTTTATTTATTTTCAATTTCTTTTATTTCTTCTTTTTAACATCGAGGATGATGTTTTCCCCAAGTTCGGTGGGATTGATTGAGGTAGTTTGAATTTTGTGTTGTTATGTTTATATTAGAAAATTTCAAAAAGAAAATCATTTCAAAAAAGAAAAGTTTTATGTTCTTTCATTATCTCAAATATATAAAAAAAATAGAAAAATCTAATTTCTTGGAGAGGGCAATTTGGGCTTTCATCCTATCTCATCCCCTAGTACCTTGCGAACCCTTTACCAGGTAGCCCTTGGGAAGTCCAAGAAGAAAAAAATTATTTAAGCTTATGTTTATGTTATTATGTTATAAAAAAACACAAAAAAAGATAATATTTTAACAAACAAAAAAAATTAGGAAACTTAAAATTTGAAAACCTTCAAAAATTATTTTCTATCATTATTTTAGTATGTTTCTTTGAGTGTTGTGTATGCTCACGTAGTATTCTTAATCATTGAGAGTATGTTAGGATAGAATCTAGTTTAACTATATTACTCTTTCATATCTTAATTTTGTCATTTTCTCTTTCATAAATTTTGGCATCATTTTTATTTTAATGGAATAATGATGTTGTAGTTATCTCTTCTATTCTAAGTGTAATATAGTGCTTATTTTGTTAGACGATATTATTAGACACTCACTTGCAAGGTAGTCTTTCTTGGTGGCTAGAACTTGTCTCAAGCGACTCTCGGAACATTTGCATAAGTTTGTCATGATCTTTTAGAAGTGATTTAGGCCTCCTTTTGGATCGTTTGTGCATTTTTGCCCACCATAAAAATTCACTTTGTTAAACCATTTTGGGTGTTTCCTAATTTTCTTTGTTAGCTCCACCTTTCATTTTCACCAAAGCCAAAACATCTATCCCATGATCACACTAAATATTTGAGTTTTATTAAAATGTTGTGATGTAGTTTTTATTGTGAAAAAAAGGGGGGAATTTTCACATTCTTATTTGGAGCTGTTTTGTATGAAAAATAAAGTATAAATGAAAAAAATAAAAAAAAATCAAGTGAAAAAGAATTTCATTGGCAAATTTTGAAAGAAAAATATTCATGGCCTTATGTTTCAAAAAAAAGGCAGAGTTTGTTGTATAATTTTCTTTTTTGATTGAGGGTTTTATTTTAAAATTTTATAAAACTCTCACCTTGGTTTAGTGTGATCTTTAGCCTTCGTGTTTATCTTTTGTTTTCCAAATCCTTATCATTTACGTAAGCCAAATTTTATTCCTAATGAAAGGCCTTTTGATCTTTAAGTCATAACATTACCTTATGTAGTGGAGAGAGTGTGACCGGGCAAGACTATGGTCACCATCATTGATGGATTTCTTTGGAGGTTATCTTGGAGTGTTTTGTAGAATAATCGAAGTCTAGCAACATGTTGTTTGTTCAATGCACTTATTTTGGTTGAATCGCTACATTTGTTATGTTTGTTAGGTAACATGTTGATGCCTTATTTTTATGTTGGTAGAAAATTTACAATCTAAGTATATGCCATAGTAATATTTTTAATCTCTTCTTTATTCTCCTCTACATTGATTTCTATCACCGCACTCATTAGTAGCATATTAATTTTGATAGTTTAATTTTTGTTTTGGTGTTCTTAAACAAAAACAATTGTTAATTTAACTTTTATTTTAAGTCTTGTTTTGCTTGAGGACAAGCAAAGGCTTAAGTCTAGTGGGATTTGATGACAAATATTTTGACTAAAATATGTTCATCATTATTATTATATTTATATTATAAATTATATGTATTTACTCTTAATTTTAATATAATTATCTAATTATTAATATATCATAATTATTTATACTAATATCGTTTTATTTTGTTTTGTGACAGGCCTGGGGGAATTCAGCACATTTCGACGTAAAACGTCCGCTGTCAATTTTTGTACGAGAAATATTTCTCATGCAAATAAGTTTCGCATGCATGTTGCTTTCCCACCACCTTTTCCCTTTCTCCCCCCCCCCCTATTTTATTTTCTCCACCACTATTAATAGTAAACCCCAATTCATATGGCCGGCCAAAACTTTCAAGTCATAGCAGCCCGCCATTCATAACCACCCACCTCCAACCATTTAATTAAAACCAGCCATTCATAACCTCCACCATGCAACCCGCCACCTATTCTTAACCCCACTCATAACCTCCTTAATCAAAACCGCCGACCTTAAGTTCCTCTTTCATTTCTTAATTAATCACATTAACTCCAATCAATTAAAACCCCATATTCATTAATTCATCACCATTTCATGTGGCCGGCTACCTCCATGTTAAACTCCCTCTTGCATTCACCTTTTCACCTCCCTCCACCTCTTCATTTCCCTACATTTATTCTCACCAACTAAACCTTATGTACTTTCATTTTCTTCTTTATCTAGATCCTTCCATGGTTGCTATAAAAGGAGCATGAAGCCAAGTATTTTGGGGGGAGAGAGGAAAAAAAGTTAGAGTTGGAGAAGAGAGCAAGTTCAAGAGAGAGAGAGAGAGAGAGTTCTACCTTGTATGACAGTTTCTTTTATGTTGCCTCGTATGCTTTAATTTTCATTGTGTTGTGTACTTTTGTTATTTCCCTTCTAATGAAAATGCAAACTTTTTATTTTATTGTTGTTGTTTTCTTTATCATGAGTAGCTAAATCCTTTCTTAGTACTTGATTGGTTAGTATTGGGATGAAGATTTAATTATAATCTTTCGCCTCTAATTTTTGAATTTCTCATTGCGATTTATTTCCGATTAAAATTTGGCGGCGGGTTTATATTGCTAGTATATAAAATGTTGCTATCTGATTGGTAGTCTAGTTAGCCGAGGGGCTCGTGAATGTCATGGATCGCTCGAAAATAAAGAGATTTTGATATTCTTCTTTGAGAATTGAGGATATTAAATCTTTTGGATTTGGGATTTATCGTTCATGCAATTTTAAATTACTTTCAAATTTTAAGATATTATGTTTGAAATATTTTTAAAATTAGGCGGTAGTTGTCCCTAGCGAGTTGCTATTGTATTTTTCAATCCCCCAATCGAAACGGATTCTCAAGAATTAGAACGCATCTTTTATAATCAGATTCCCAAGAACGCCCAATCAAGTGCTTAATCGTGAATTTTCTCGCTAGTCAATTCTCTTCGTTTTTACAAAAACCAAAACCAATTTTCACTCGATAAGTTAATAGTTCCACCTTATGAGTAGAAGTACTCAAAAGATCCGAGAAATACGACACTTGATCATACTACAAGCGATAGTTGCACTTGCCTACTGCAACAATCAGATTTTAAGCCATCACCGCTCGCCCTTGAAGAAGGTGTACATGTCCTTCTCCATGCTGTCCATGTCGCTGCTGCCAAAGGTGGACTTGTCCCGGATTTGCGGGTTGACCGACAATAACCCCAAGTTTCCATCAAAGATGAGAAACCGCTCCGACCAGTTGGGGATATTGTTCGCCAAGTTGACGATCTTCAGTCCCCTGCAGCCGAAGTATAAGTGCACCCGGAAGATCCTTGTCCCAGAGTCCAGGATAGACCGCACCAAGAAGCATTCTCGGAAGAGCTTCATGGAGAATCAGACTCTTTCCGACCTCAGGTATGAGATGAAGCTGTAGATGGAGGCTATTGAGTTGGGTGGCAGTTGTCCGGGCACAACACCATAATGGTCGAAGATCGCCATGACCTCCATCAAGATTGTGAAGCGGAAACCGCAGTCAAAATGGTCGATGAGTATGGCGATTTGGTTTGCGTTGGAGGTATTAATTCGCTCGTCCTGCAGCCAAAGCCGCGAGACTAGCGCGCTCCCCTGCATATGCTTCTTTACAAAGTCATCTAGCTCGGCTTTTGTAAGCCGACATTCTTTGTGATCTGCGGAGTGGAATGCAGAGGCCGCATCAGTCCTGACCGCGGTGGCCTTGTCAGACCGCATCAACTTGGACTTAGCCCGCATCCTTTCTATCTTGTGACGAAATCTCCGAAGTCGTCCCTATTTATAGAAAAGCACTGGAGGAACAGTAATCAACGTCAAATCGCGGCTAGCCATCAAGCCGCGCGAACGTAACCTGCAGGAAATACAGATTAAAGCAACGGTCAAGCCGCGGTCCAGTTTTCCTGTCCGCGAGACCAAGTTCCTACACTTAAAATAATTTCATGGCAAAGCATGTGGATATCATACTTCCAAGCCCGCGCTCTGTTCACCAGACCGCGCAATTAAACTCCTGTACTTGGATGTTTCAGAACAAAGCACATAAATGGTATTCATGAAATGCAGGCCGCATAAACCACAAGCAGTTCGCAAAATAGTAAACATACATGCAACAGTTTACCGGAACCAAATTTTCCAACATCCAGCAGAAAAAATATATTACAGCATAATGTTCAATTTGTTCGTGCGGCCTATCTCGCTCGAGTCGCTCAGTCTTGCTTATCGCCCTCCGGTCCCTCTCTCCCTATTCGGGCGACCTGGTCACCGGTTCTTACAATCTCAGTGTACACTTGGCTAACCAGATTGTGAAGTGAGTGCAGAGACCGATGAACCCGCGTGGCGTCACGCTCTACTCTGGCGAATGGAACCAATAGTAGAGCCCGAGCTTCTAGCCCGCTAGAAGCTGCGGCCTGCCCGACTGCCACAACCCCCGGTGGATTTGAAGCCCCACCAGAAGCTGGGCAGCCTATTTCGGCAACTTCCCATAAGCCGCTGGTGCAGGCCGCTGATTTCCGTCGGCCTCTATTGACGGACCTTGGTCTTTTCCTTGCTCAAGGCAGCGAGTCTCTTCTCTCTCTCTCAGGCCATACAACCATCAACACTTGCGCTTGCATATCCTGCTTCTATGCCCTCTCTTGCTCCAAGGCGGCCTGCATCTCCACTATTTTCCCCTCAGCGGCCTCCAACGCGGACTTCAATTTTGAGGTCTCCTGCTCCAGCGCGGACTGCAGCCTTGTGATCTCTTATTCCAGGACGGTTTGCAACTCTTGGATCGTTTTCTCAGCAGCCTCCTAGGCAACCCGCTTTTCTTCATCCTTAATCAGCAGGGCTTCGGCGTGCATGCTCACAGCCGCCTACAATGTGTCTACCTACTTCTGGAAGTCGGCCATCTCTTTATCGTGAACACTTGGTGGAGGCGGCGACAACGTAGAAAAGAAGGATGTCAAGTCGCCCGGCTTCATCGTGGTCTCCGGTTCACCTGTAGAAGATAAATTGCAGTCAGGTTCAGTCGGATAATTGCGACCATCTTGTAAGGAAATCGGTAGGATAAGACCGTCGGTTTGATTTTTATCTCCTTCAGAGTCCGCGGTATGGTATCTAAACAATGTCCGCTTGAATCGTTCGTGATCTATCTGCTTTAGCTTTTCTTTCCATAGCCGCTCGACTTCTTTAGCACTACTTTTCAATTGAGCTGTGGTCAGGAAAAAGTTGGTCGGAGGATTTAATATTGTGTTCTCCACCTTCTTCCTTGACCACGACTTGTAGAAGTTAACAATTCGCTTAACTTCCCCATGTTTACCTTATAGAAGAGGAAGTGCGGTTGTCGCCGGCTTCCCAGCGATCAACTTCTTCATTTCCTCCATCTTCTCTCAAAGTTTCAGCTTCTCAGGTCCTTCAAAAACCACGGAGGCCAGCCCACCAAGCTTCTCCCCAGTGACTTCGACATCGGGGTGGTCAACCTCTTCAGAAGCAGCTGCGGTCGACAATAGCGCATCCTATTATTACACGGTCTCCATGCCTTTGAGGAGGTCGCTAATCGACTCGCTAGCCACGGATACATCCTCCGGCTCGTTCGGTTTGGGATCTGGTGTAGACGGACTCTCAGATACCTCTTTCTCGCGTGGCTTATGTTGAAGACTATCCGCTCCGATCTTTACAGAAACATTCCGATTTTCGGCCTGCATCTTCCTCATCTTCCTCTTCATCCTTTCTTCAAGGGTCTCCCTCCTTTTCTTCTGTCGTTTCAAGGAGCCGACTACCATTTTGTCTGCTTGCTCTTTTCAGCCAAACGGCGCACGGCCTCCAGCGTCTTCTCCGGCTCGTTGTCGTCCGCAATAATTAGGTCGACCTTGGCCGGCAATTCGCACGGCTTGCCAGATTCAACGCTTTTCTCCTCCGTATCACCTATTTTTAAGAGAACTTCACTCGATGGAGAGTGACTTATCTCAAAAGATTTGGCAGTTCCGGTTTGTGGTGGAGCAACATTCGAAACCGCTTTCGGATTGGTAGTAGCCTTTGAAACCGCTTCAGGATTGGTCACGACCTTAGAAGATTCGCTGACGGTCTGTGTCGGCCTCTTTTCAGAATCAGAAGTCGTTGGGGTAAGCAGCTTCTGGTTCTTCTTCGCGGGTTGTCGGCCAGATTCATCCGGTTTTTGGCTCCGACTTTTCTTCTTTTCAGTCGATTTCTTGTCACGGGCTAACATCGACGACATGATGTCCATCTTGTGCAAGACCTCATCGGCTTGAAGAATTCAGACCTCAATTGGTGAGTAGTGCCCCGTGGCTCCGCAGAGATCTTGAAGAATGTCAAGGGTCAAGGTATTTTATAGACGCAGAAGTATTAAAGGCAGTCGCAGTCTCCGGCTTAGTTCTACATTTTCGAAGTTTTTCCGAAACTTAAAAATGTGCGGGGATTATGCTAAGCCCGGAATCCGCGACCTGTTCGTGCAACCTTCCAGATCGGGCGACCTGGTCCTTCTAGCCGCCAAGAAAGTCAAGCCAGCCGGTCATCAGGGACCAGGCGGCCTGTGCCTTCTAGCCGCCGTGCAGATCAAGTCGGCTGGTCGACAGAGAAGTCGGGCGGTCTCCATGTCAGGCCGCCGCCAGCACCGACCCTGCTCAACGTCAAGGCCAGGACCCTGGTCATCAGCTCGCCAGGAGGAATCCGTCAGGCCGCACGGCTTCCCTCCTTTCTCCTTTTCTGCTCATTTGCTTCCCCTCACCTTTTCCCAGTTCTCCTGTATCCCGGGCAGCCAGTAACTTTAGTCGTGCCCGTTTGGGCAGGCCCCCGAGCCTATAAATAGGGGGAGGGTGCACTCCCCATGACACGCTAACTTGTATCCAGGAGCTCGCTTGTTAAGAGTTGCTGTCTCAAATCTAGTACTTTGCGGCTTACAGTCTGGCCGACTTCATTTTTTTCTCCTTATTGTAACCGCTTCTCTTTAAATAAAAGGAAAGCCCATCACAGGAGTGGCATTTAAGCCGCGGCGGGCGAACTCTGTTGTTGCCACTGCCAGCGGCCTCTTTTTCTGTCCCTTAGCTACGACATCTAGTAACCGACTATTCGACAGTCTCCTCTTTTCCCTTCCTTCCCCCGGTGCTTTAACCGTTAGCTGGTGGTGCCCGACTTCCTGTCCATTTTCGTGCATCAACAATGATGGTGGGTTCTTCTTCCTCACTAGGGTTAACAGAGGGTATGTGAAGGGCTTTGCCTAGTCTCTTACGGTTATCTTAATCTTGATGTCCCCAATCATAAATTTGAGAGAATTTTGAGAAGAGGACATTTTAATGTTGGTGAAGAATTCTACCACCTCTTTTCTAAGAATGGTGGAGGGTTCGGAAAGAGTGTACTCCAAACCTGTGTCCTCTATCATTCTTATCACTGCTTTAATCTCTGGGGAGGCATGACTGAATCCATCCCTCACAATTTCATATCCTTACTGGAGCTCCTTGATGATATTTGGCGCCTTTGAAACAGTGCGGCGGGACGCTGAGAGGCTTTCGGTCTCGACGGCTAGGGTTAAGGATTTTAAGAGTGGCGTGGATTTTCGTTTCTTGTCGCCTTTATATTTATATCAAAAACGTTTAATTACTTTATTATTAGAATGACCAATTAAGCATTTTAGCTTAAATTAGTACATTTTGGTTTTACGGGTTCCGTTACGCTTACTGTTATGAAACAGGGCATTTGGCGCGTCTATTATACCTCTCAGGTTTTCTTCCTTTTACACAATGCTTGTTCAATTTGTAGCTTCCCTCACTATTTGGTTGTACATTCTATTTGACAGATCATTATTCAAAATATTTCATTGATTTTAAATGTAAAGGGGGCCGAACATGCTAATAAACCAGTTTTATTGGCTACCTAATTATGCACTGATTTACCTTGAATATTGTTAATAAGTTATTTGAATTTGATAGTAAGGGTTGCATAAATTAATAGTGTAGATAATTATAAAGAATAATTGAATCATTGTTTTCTATTTGGTTTGCTTGATTAGGTTCATCATGAGCACATTTAACTTAATTTATCAATTATCAAACTTAGTCTCTATATAAGAGAGAGAGAGAGAGAGACTTACCTTGAGGCTTGCTGCCACTAGCTTCTAATAAATACATACTTGACAGCCTCATCCTTAGTTTATTGCTTTATATGGAGCATATTCCTTGAGCAATCATCCTGTCCCAGACATTTGCCTGAAACCACCATTGTCCAAATACCAAGTCTTATCTAGACAGGTAGTGAACTATCCTGCAAAGAAGAATTATTTACCCTTAGGCACCCAATGATAATTGGGTCCTAGGTTCTTGTTAGCATTATAAAACATTTGCCCAACTCTCTGCCCGGGTTGAGCACCTTTCTATCCACTAGCCATATTTAGGTTGTGCCAACAATCAATGACAAAGTGGCCCACCTTCCCACAGCACCAACATTTATGAATGTTGTACCTTCTCTTTAGGACAACACATGATTGTTGTCCATGAGAGATGTGAGTAGCACCGGACTTTCCTGGATGAGCATTTTATGAAGCTGCCTCCTTCTTCTTGAGTGAAGGTGCTGAGGAACTAAATATAGTTGGTCTAGTATGGGCCAAATGTATTTTTAGCGCCTGTCATTTAGTGGACTCTCTCATCTCCTTAGATAGAGGATATTTGGATCCAAATCTAAAGAGCTTATCCTGAACATTTTGGCTAGAGTGGACAGTATCACTCTTTTTGAGATCATGTGTCTTCACACCACTGGTAGAGCACACATTAGATTGATCCTTCTGGAGTGGTGCAAACTTGACAGTTTTAGAAGGTAAATTCACTTTTTGAAACACTGTCAACTTATCAAGGATATTTGATTGGACTTCGTAATTAGTGTGATTAATACCCAGCTTCTCAGAGGTTTGACAAGTTGTAGCTTTTGGCAACCTACTAAGAAATTGAGAAGGGTTAATCACAATCCCTAATCTCTCAACAAATTTCTGTTCTAGATATTTAATATGTTCAGATTTTTCTTCTAGAACCTTGGTCTGACACTCAAGGCTTTTCTTGAGTTCAGATACCTCATGACATTTATTATGAAACTCAATAGACTTATTGTTATAAAGAGTTTGATAAGGCTTGAGGACTTCAATCTCCTTTGCTTGCCTTTTGGCAAGAATTCTACTCTTTTTAGAGCATGTAGGAGCAGTCCATTTGTAACACCCCAGTTTTCTGAACTTGAGTCTCTGGAAGCTATCACATGGTGGTAGTAGTTATCGCTCGACGGTAGCGTAGCGTTGAGTGGGCAGGCGATGAGAGCGTTGAATGCTAGAGCTCGGCGTTAGCTAGGTACTGCTTGGCGATAACCCTATTTTGTCGAACGTCAAACAAAAGGCCCGTTTATCGAGTGCTGGAGGATTACTGCCCGACGATAGTAGCTATCGCCGGACGATAGCCCTATTTTGTCGAATGTCGAAAGAAGGGCCGAGTTTGTTGAACGCTGAGGTTTCGAGAAAATGTAGAGTTTTCGAGAAAGATGCAACCGCGCGGCGTCAGCCTATTGTTGGCGTTAGCGCGACATTATTTTCTGGCCGAGCTCTCGGGAAACTACCGCTCGGCAGTAGGTAGTTATCGCCGACGGTAGCGGATGGAAGCAGCTCCGTCGTTTGGCTTTTTAGCCGTCCTATTTCATTTAGGTTTTGATCCTAAGGCTGAATACTCTCCCTCCAGAGTTCTTTTATATGGCTGACCGGTTATTTCCCCTCATTTTCTCATTTGAGAAGTGGGTGTTAGGGTTTTGAGAAGGAGAGTGGAGGAGGAAGAAGAGAGCTTTCTTCCGCCATTGGCGGAGGTTTAGACCTCCAATCGTCGTTCCGAGGCCAAATTCGTGGAGAGCACTTGGAGGCGCTCATTTTCATCCATGTAAGACAAGGGTTTCATGGCTACAAAGAGGAGTCGAAGGGTAACAACACTTCTTCTCTTGGTTTTAGGATACGTGCATGACATCTACACTTTTCTTGTTTTCTTTCAAGCATTCTAGGCACTGTGTAAGCCCCCCCCCCTTTTTCTCTTTTAAAAACCACGGGGTCTTAGGCCCATAACCACCATTTTGCGGTGACACCTTCACACCCGAGAAGGTCATCACTACAAAGCGCCGATCCTTCCAGCGAAAAAGATCACAGAAAAGTGGCGAAGAGTAAAAGATATATCCACAGAAATCACATATATAGTAAATAATCCCCACGAAGGGAGAGTCCACAAAAATAATAATAAAGGTACTGAAAATAGGGCTCATGTCCGGTACATCAATATCCTCACTACATATCACTCAGCGTAGAAGCAAAAAAAAACTAAACATCTACTAACGATCGGGACTCACAGTCCTAGCTGTCTGAACTCCGGCGCTAGACTGTCCCTTCTCCAATCGTGCCGACCATCGGGGCTGCTCTTCCATGCTAGGCTCCACGGTCCTCTAAAATGATGTGGTTTGAAAACCGTTAGTCTAAAAGACTAAGTCCTATCATCCCCCACCCATTCCCCCATGGCTCCTAGGCACAGAGTGGGGAGGAGGAAAAGAGAGGTAGTGAGGGTGGAGAATGAATAAGAAGCAGATGATGGCGAAACTAATCTAACAGTTCTATAAGTATATATGGCAGTAATAAAGGTATGAAAAACTGAACAAGAAATAAGTAACCTTAACTTATATGAAAACACATAAGCTAAGGGATCTTTTGCAAGACTCCTATTGTATAAAGAGTCTCATACCAATTTATACGATAGGGTGTCGGTTTTCTAGCAAGCATGTATATATCTACAAAATAAAAACCTTAACTTATAAGCACGCTCACGCGAGCTTATAAACCAAGGGGTTGTTTTGCAGGGTCTATTGTATAAAAAGTCCCATACCAATTTATACAATAGGTGTCAATGGTTAAATGCAATGGTTATGCCATGGCATGCAAATATGTTATGATGTGAATCATGCAAGTGCAACACACCCACTCGACTCTGTGCAAACAGACCTTTGGTTCCCCCTTTCTGGAGCCTAACCTCCCAGGATACCTCCGTAGTGGCAAACAGAAGCGGTGGGTTGGGCCTCTCCCACCTCTAAACTGGTAATAGCACTACCAGTCATACCTATCGTACGCCTCGACACTAGTGCACTAAGCGGAGCTCCTACATACTCTTTGCTAGAAAGTCCACCGGACTTAACTTGGCGAAGTGCAAAACCACACTTGTCGAGTTAACATATTGGCATCGGTGCATTGACCCTCCAATACCGAAGACCCACCACCTTATACTTTATGCACATGCAACCTTATGTATCAACTACCAAGCCAAAGCTCCCCGGATCATCCCGTTCGTGACAAACAACAACCGAGCCAAAGCTCGCCAGGCCAACCTGCTCATCACCAAATCCACCGAGCCTACTGACCTAACATCCCGAGACATCGAGGTGAGTGAAAGTGAATCCCTAGTTATACTAGTTACTCTTGTAGTTTATTTTGCGTACAGTTTAGGTTAGCCCAGGACAGCCCCCGGTATTCCCCGTGAAGGGCTCTCAAAGGGCACTAGGAACTATGATGGTAGATGAAGCCCATCATTCCTTTTCGCAAGGCACTTATTATTATTGGTTAAAACCAGATTACTGATCCCTTTAGTATTACACTGGTTCTAACCCTAATGTGTTTTGACCCTCTCTCTCTCCCTCCACAGGAAAGACGATCTTTCGTTGATCCCGAGCACCACCTAATCTTAGACAACTCTACAACCTACTCATCCCAGCTTCCAATGGTATGCTCCAATCCACTTTACTAAAAGAAGTAAACTATAATCCCATCTCCCTATGACCATTCCCCATGTTAACATGATTTTCGCAATTTTACTAAATGCAGACCTACCCATGCTATATGATGTACATGAGAGAAGGTACTCCAAGTTTTCATCCAAATGACCTAAGATATTTATTTAGGGTCTACCCTTATATATTCAGTCTAAATCCAGAAATTTATAATTTTTCAATTAAATTTGATATTTAATTAATTTTTTCCAAAATTAATTCATGGGTGATTTGAACATGAAGCACTTGATTTACGACCATACAAAATTATTAACATTGTAGAATAACAAGATATCAGTGAATACTAAAATTCATAAACTTTCACAAATCATTTAACCTCTAATTATTTAATCCAAAATAATTCATATAAATAGGGGTATTGAAGGAAGTACCAAAAATACTAGTACAAAAATTCCTCAAAAATTAACAGAGCTACATTATGATCATAAAACTTCACTGCCTAAGTTTCATGAAATTCCCAAGTCAGCAAACTAGGTAAAAGATTATCCTAAGAAAAACCATCATAAGGCACTTTATGAAGACACACCCTTGTAATCTCAATAAACAACATTTAACAATTTTTCATGCTTCAATATGCCCTAAAATGTTCTGTGACTAAGTATCACAATATTCTAGCAAGCCATTGTATGTATTTCAAGTGGACTAATTTTCTTTACAAATGAAGTACTACAAAGAAAGCTTCAACCCCACAAATAAATTACAAGTGCAACTACATGAGATCTTATTAGCTTTTCCATAGTTTCAAACCATTCTAAGACACATAAATCATTATTACATCATTATCATCAAAAAGGGCATTATGGAAGCTATAACTATAAGGGTGAGCTACTGATATCTAAACAACTTAAGATAAATCCCAGAAGCTAATAATACTATGAAATTGACCTTACCAAAGTACCACCAAGATTCAAGGTCATATGACCCATTAAATAATTTCTAGGGTTTAAGAACCTAAATACTTACTAAGGGGTTTAATTGGGGTGCATGTGTCCAATTACCACCATATCTCTCCCTATGGCATTTCACCACCCTAGGATCACATGGACTAAATCCCAAGTCCATCCAAGGACATAACTGTACAACCCCGTGTCCGGCGAGCAAGGTCACCAGGGTATAGGCAAATCGGGCTGAGGACAACAGGCGAGCTCGGCAAAAAGGGGGCGAGTTCGGCAGTAAAGGGGGCGAGCCCGAGCTCGGCATCCGTCGACCAGAGATCGACGATCGGCGACCCCGAGCTCAGCGTTCTCCGAGTGATACACAACTCGCGTCCTCGCAGTGGAGATCGACAACAGTAGGCGAGCAGAACATGCCGAGGTGGCCAAAACTCCCCAGCTCGCCTGGATGTATGAGGTACTTTTTACTGTTTGGCCCCCGCTGGTCTGCCTATAGCCCTTCAAAACAGCGGAGTTTGGCTGTTGGCAGACCCATCCAAGGGTTTTCTGGTAATTTCAGGTCAGTTCTTTTGGTTATTGGCAGTCCGGATTTCAAAAGCTATAAATAGGACCCAAGGGGTACCCCAGAAGGGAGGTCCTTCCCTGTGCTATCCTGCTCCAATCTTCAAGTCCTTTCTTAGGGTACCTTAGCTCGGCTTCTGGCTAAGGAGGGGAAGCGCTCTGAGATCTTCCGGGTTTGTGGTGGGACCTCCCTACCGAGCCCTTGGGTCTGTTTCTCCTTGCCTTATTTGTTGTTTTTCTTGCAGGAGCGAAGTAGGCGCGAGACCACCCCTTCCCCAAGGGTCGAACTCCACAGGAGACCGGATTTCGGTTACAACATTTTGGTGCAGTGAGCGTATACTGTGGTCAGCGCAGAAAAGCTTCGGCGGGCTCAATGATGGGAGGATAAGGATCTGACAGGCAGAACTCGCCGCCCCCCCCCCCCCCCCCGCCTCTCGCAACGGTGGGGATGTTGGAAGACTTTAGGAACAAGGTGCTGGGCCTCGTCAAGTTCGCACTCGGCGTGCGGGCCGAGTGCTCGACTCTGGCAGCCCAGATCGCGGCCGCCCCCTCTTTGGGCGAGGACGCTCCCGACCAGCGAGCTGGGAAGGAAGTGGCTGAGGAAGGCTGAGGGTGCGAGCTCCCAGGGCGCGAGCCCTTCCCCGGCTCGGCGGGCCGAGGCCGGTTCGGCGAGCTGGGCTCGAGAGACTCACCAGCTCGCCCAGTGGGGGGAAGCAGGCCTTTCAGCGAGCTGGTCTCCTCAGCTCCATTCCCAGATGGGTTCAGGGAACCCGAGATGTCTTACTATACCGGGAAGGGAGACCCGGTCCAGCATGTCCAATGGTTCGAGGATGTGGTCTCCATCCGTCAGATGTCGGATGGATTCAAATGCCGACTCTTCGCTATCACCCTCCGGGAGAAGGCAAGGGAGTGGTTCCACCAGCTCCCGGCCAGCTCCATCTACTGCTTCGAGGACCTACGCCGAGGGTTCATGCTGAGATTCACCACCTCGAAGAGGATTAAGAAGGAGTCCGAGTCCTTATTCCACATAAAGCAGGGGGTGAACGAGATGTTGGGGAGCTATGTGGACCGATTCTAGGAGGAAGTTACTCAAGTCCAGGAGATGTCGGGCCATAGTCTGATGACGGCTTTTACCCTGGGCCTGCAACAGGGTTTCTTCTGAATGGAGCTGAAGAGAGTTCCCCCCTCTCCTACGAGGAGCTGATGGAGAGGGCGGCAAGAGAAGTCGACGGGGAGGCGTCGAACCCGGAATTTGCAAGGAAGCTGGCCAGGTGGGCAACTGAGGAGGAGAAGGAGTCGAAGGGAGGAAGAGGACAGGAGGAGAGGAGAGGAGACCCCAGGCAGAGGGAGCAGAGGCAGCTCCAGGGGCAGCAGCAGCCGAGGTGGGAGCGTCAAGAGCCCGACCGACGGCTAGGATGGATACCCGAGTGGCAGGGGCAGGGGCCGCAGAGAGGGTATTATGGAAGGGATCACTACCAGGGGAGGCAAGATCAGTTCCACCCCCCAGGCTGGAGGCAGGGCCAGAGGCCCCGGCTCCCTGATCGAGAAGAGGCCATGGCCATAGCCTTGGGAGCAAGGAGGGGAGCGTGGAGGAGGAGAAGAAGAGGGGTCAGGGTGGAGCTGCCCTATTGTGACTTCCATCAGGAAGAGAGGCATGCCACAGCCACCTGCCCGGAGTTCCTTGAGGTGAGAGGGAATCAGGAACAACAACGGCAGCAGCAGCATGGAGAATGGCAAGAAGTGAGGATTGAGGAGGTCCTGCCTCGGGCGGAGGAGGATCGGTGCGAAGACCGGGTGGATGTTGGAACCCGAGGGGGGATCGGAGTGATCCACGGGGTAGTAGGGGTCGAGGCCTCCCGCAAGGTAAGCCTCCACACCATGTACCGGTGAAGCGTCGCCTCCACGTCCCAAACCCCACCCCCGGAGGAGAGGATCACTTTCTCCAGGAGCGATATGCCGGACCACGAGGACCCATTCTGCGATGCGCTGGTCATTAAGGCAGCCATCGAGAACTTCACCGTCTCTTGGATCCTCGTGGACAACGGGAGCTCCGTCAACGTCGTCTTCAAAAAGGCGTTTGACGTAATGAAAGTGGAGGCTAAGAGGGTGTTGGCCTCAGACGGGCCCTTGTTCGGGTTTTCAGGAGAAAGGAAGGAAGTAGAGGGAGGAGTTGGTCTCCATGTCACCTTGAGGGGGCAGTCCCGAAACTGCAAGTTCGTCATTGTGGACGCCCCCAGCAGCTACAGCCCCATCTTTGGGAGGCCCCTTATCAGCGCCTTCCGTTGTGTCCCCTCATCTTTCCATCAGTGCTTGAAGTTCAACGCTGAGGGGGTCCAGGTCAGGGTTAGGGGGGACCCAAAGGTGGCGCGGGAGTGTTATGTCACTACGGTGAACACCATCTCCTGGCAGGAGGGAGTCGAGGAGATGGGGAGAAGGATGGAGGAGGTCGAGCAGGAAGTAGGAGGGGAGGAGCTGGGAGTGAAGGACTGTGCAGAGGAGGCGGCAGGAGGAGATCTGGAGGAGGTGGCCGAAGTGAGGGTCGTGGGAGGAGAGATGGAGGTAGAGGTCCCCGTTCCGGAGGAAGGGGATGCCGAGGGATGGGGGGAGCAATCCAGGCTGGAGGCAGCAGAGGAAGTGGTGGAGCTGGAGGTGCTCACCCGAGGAGGAAGATGGAGAAGATCCGCATCAGCGGAGGGCTGACCCAGGAGGACCAAGACAGGATGCTGGAGTGCATCCAGAAGAACGTGGACATCTTCCCTTGGAAAGCCGTGGAGATGCCGGTGGTTGACGCGGATGTGACCTGCCACTGCCTCAACCTGGACCCGGGAACACGCCCCGTTCAGCAGAAGAAGAGGTCCACTGCGGACAGGCTGGCGGAGCCCATCAGGGAGGAGGTGGCGAAACTCCTCAAGGCCGGCTTCGAGTCTGAGATTCAGTACTCCGGCTGGGTATCCAACGTGGTTATGGTAAAAAAAGGAGACGGCTGATGGAGGATGTGTATCGACTTTTCCTTACTTAATAAAGCTTGTCCTAAGGACTGTTATCCTTTGCCTCGAATCGACGCGCTGGTTGATTCAGCCGTCGGTTTTTCTGTAATGAGTTTTCTAGATGCTTTTTCAGGTTATCATCAGATCAGGATGCACCCCCCAGACATCAAGGCTGTCTCGTTCATCACAGGGGATGGATGCTACTGCTATAGGATGATGCCCTTCAGGCTGAAGAATGTCGGGGCAACCTACCAGAAAATGATGGATAGGGTCTTTAAGGAGCAAAGGGGGAGGAATTTGGAGGTGTATGTAGATGACCTCATGATCAAAAGCTGGGATGTGGACTCCCACCTCCGGGACCAGGAGGAGACCTTCGCCACCCTGCGCAAATACAAGATGTGATTGAATCCCCTAAAATGTGTCTTTGGGGCCAGCAGCGGAAAGTTCTTGGGGCACCTCCTCACCCCCGCGGGGGTCGAGCCAAATCCAGATAAGGTCAAGGCTATCTTGGAGCTGGGGTCCCCGCGGAATGCAAAGGAGGTCCAACGGCTGACGGGGAAGCTAGCAGGGCTGAGTCGCTTCCTTTCACGGGCAGGGGAGAAGTGCTCCCCCTTCTTCAAAACGCTAAGGGGTGGTCAGAGGTTTGAATGGACCAAGGAGTGTGAGGAGGCGTTTCAGGCCCTCAAAGTGCAGTTGATACAGGCTCTGCTGCTCCAAGGGCCGAAGGAGGGGGAGGACCTGTTCTTATATCTCGGGGTCAGGGCGGAGGCCTTAAGCTCCGTCTTGGTTCGTGAAGAAGAGAAGAGGCAGCTCCCTATTTATTACGTGAGTCGGGTCCTGAGGAAGGCCGAGCTCAGGTATCCGATTTTGCAGAAGCTAGCTTTTGCCCTAATCATCTCGGCAAGGAGGCTGCGACCTTACTTCCAGGCGCACTCAATTCGGGTGGTGACCGACCATCCCCTCCGCAACATCTTTGAGGGGGTGGAGCATTCTGGTAGGCTGGCTAAGTGGTCAGTGGAACTGAGCGAGTTTGATGTCTCCTTCGTTCTGCGGCTCTCGATCAAGGCTCAAGCTATGGCCGACTTCTTGGCCGACTACGTGGTTGAAGTAGCGGAGGAAGAGCTCACCCGCCCGACTCCTTGGAAAGTGAGGGTGGACGGAGCCTCAGGGAGGCATTCCCTTGGAGTGGGGGTGATCCTACAAAGCCCTCAAGGGACCCGAATCGAGCAGACGGTGGTGGTACACTTTCCCATTACCAAAAACCAGTCCGAGTACGAGGCCGTGATAGCAGGGCTTCGCCTGGTCAGGGAGCTGGGGGTGTCGGATGTGGAGGTCCTTACTTACTCCATGGTAGTAGCTTCCAAAATCAATGGAGAGTTCGAGGCAAGGGAGCCCACCTTGCGATCGTACTTGGCCAAGGTGAAGGGGGTCATTGGCACTTTTCAAACTTTCACCATCCGACACGTGCCCAGGGAAGAGAATGAACAAGCTGATCAGCTAGCGAAGCATGGTCCCCAGGTGGGAGGCACCATCACCGACCTGTTCCGCCCCTCCATCGAAGAGGGAGAGCTCATGGAAATCGATCAACAATCTTCGTGGATGGATCCAGTTGTGGTTTTCCTCTCCACGGGAGAGTTTCCGGAGGGGGTAGATAAGAAGAAACTAAGGCACAAGTTAGCATATTACTTCCTCCAGGATGGGCAGCTATACAGGAAGACCCTCTCAGGGATGCTGGCCCGCTGCGTGACCGAGGGAGAAGTACGAAGTATCTTGGAGGAAGTCCACTCCGGGGAATGTGGGAGCCACTCCGGGAGTCGGACCCTGGAAGGGAGGATAGTCAGGCAAGGGTATTTCTGGCCCACCCTGGGCCGAGACGCCGCAGAGTTCGCAAGAAGATGTCATAAATGCCAGCTGTTTGCCCCTCTCCAGCTATAGCCAGCCCAATGACTCAGAAGTATCACGGCCCCATGGCCCTTCGCAATTTGGGGAATGGATTTGGTTGGGCCATTCCCCCAAGCCAGCGGTCAGAGAAGGTTCCTCCTAGTAATGATTGATTACTTCTCAAAGGGGATGGAGGTGAAGGCATTGGCCAAGGTGACCTCCCAGTGATCAGGAACTTTGTTTGGGGGGAGATCATCTGTCGCCATGGGCTGCCCCAGGCCATCATCACGGACAACGGGCCCCAGTTCGCCAGTGCCAAGTTCACCAACTTCTGCGAGCAGCTTGGAATCGACCTCGGGTTCGCCTCGGTCTATCACCCCAGGAGCAACGGGCAGGTGGAGGCCGCAAACAAGATCATCGTCAACCTCCTCAAGAAGAAGGTGGAGAATTTGAAGGGGAGCTGGGTGGAGCAGCTTCCTGCACTTCTTTGGGCCCTAAGGACCACCCCCAACACGGCTACGGGAGAGACCCCCTTCAAACTCTCCCATGGATACGAGGCAGTGCTCCCCGTAGAATTCAAAGTCCAAACAACGCGAGTCGTGACGGCAAAAGAAGGTCGTGAGGAATGGCACGCGGAGAATGAGGAGGAACTGAGGCTCTCCCTTGACATGGTGGAAGAGGTGAGGGACCTTTCCGCTATCCGGCAGGAGGAGGTGAAAAGAAGAATGACCAAGTACTTCGACAAGCATGTCAGGGTCAAGCAGTTCGTGGAAGGGGACTTGGTGCTGAAGAAGGTGGATGCAGCCGGGAGATCAGCATCCGTAGGGAAGCTCAATCCCAGCTGGGAGGGACCATTCATTGTAAAGGAAGCCTTGGGGTCAGGGGGCTATCGACTCCAAAATGTAGAGGGCGAGACCCTGAGTCTCACCTGGAGTGGTGATGACCTAAAACGATTTTTACCCTGAAGCATGTAAACAACACTTTGATTATAATAAATTCCTTCAACTCTCTAATATTATCATACCTAGCCTGCATAGAGGAATGTAATGTATTTTGGAACCCGAGGAGATCCCGCTTCCAGGCTCTCACCTAGCTGGTAGGGCTGAAAGTCACTCGATGGTGTTAGTAGTGGACCCCGAGCAGATCCCGCTGTCAGGCTCTCACCTAGCTGGCAGGGCTGGAAGTCACTCGGTGTCATCCTTGGCCTCAAGAAGATCCCGCTGTCAGGCTCTCACCTAGCCGGCAGGGCTGGAAGTCACTCGATGGTGATAGTAGTGGACCTCGAGCAGATCACGCTGTCAGGCTCTCACCTAGCTGGCAGGGCTGGAAGTCACTCGGTGTCATCCTTGGCCTCAAGCAGATCCCGCTGTCAGGCTCTCACCTAGCTGGCAGGGCTGGAAGTCACTCGATGGTGTTAGTAGTGGACCCCGAGCAGATCCCGCTGTCAGGCTCTCACCTAGCTGGCAGGGCTGGAAGTCACTCGGTGTCATCCTTGGGCTCGAGCAGATCCCGCTGTCAAGCTCTCACCTAGCTGGCAGGGCTGGAAGTCACTTGATGGTGTTAGTAGTGGACCCCGAGCAGATCCCGCTGCCAGGCTCTTACCTAGCTGGCAGGGCTGGAAGTCACTCGGTGTCATCCTTGGCCTCAAGTAGATCCCGCTGTCAGGCTCTCACCTAGCTGGCAGGGCTGGAAGTCACTCGATGGTGTTAGTAGTGGACCCCGAGCAGATCCCGCTGTCAGGCTCTCACCTAGCTGGCAATGCTGGAAGTCACTCGGTGTCATCCTTGGCCTCGAGCAGATCCCGCTGTCAGGCTCTCACCTAGCTGGCAGGGCTGGAAGTCACTCGATGGTGTTAGTAGTGGACCCCGAGCAGATCCCGCTGTCAGGCTCTCACCTAGCTGGCAGGGCTGGAAGTCACTCGGTGTCATCCTTGTCCTCGAGTAGATCCCGTTGTCAGGCTCTCACCTAGCTGGCAGGGCTGGAAGTCACTCGATGGTGTTAGTAGTGGACCCCGAGCAGATCCCGCTGCCAGGCTCTCACCTAGCTGGCAGGGCTGGAAGTCACTCGGTGTCATCCTTGGCCTCGAGCAGATCCCGCTGTCAGGCTCTCACCTAGCTGGCAGGGCTGGAAGTCACTCGATGGTGTTAGTAGTGGACCCCGAGCAGATCCCGCTATCAGGCTCTCACCTAGCTGGCAGGGCTGGAAGTCACTCGGTGTCATCCTTGGCCTCGAGCATATCCCGCTGTCAGGCTCTCACCTAGCTGGCAGGGCTGGAAGTCACTCGATGGTGTTAGTAGTAGACCCCGAGCAGATCCCACTGTCAGGCTCTCACCTAGCTGACAGGGCTGGAAGTCACTCGGTGTCATCCTTGGCCTCGAGCAGATCCCGCTCTCAGGCTCTCACCTAGCTAGCAGGGCTGGAAGTCACTCGATGGTGTTAGTAGTGGACCCCGAGCAGATCCCACTGTCAGGCTCTCACCTAGCTGGCAGGGCTGGAAGTCACTCGGTGTCATCCTTGGCCTCGAGTAGATCCCGCTGTCAGGCTATCACCTAGCTGGCAGGGCTGGAAGTCACTCGGTGGTGTTAGTAGTGGACCCCGAGCAGATCCCGCTGCCAGGCTCTCACCTAGCTGGCAGGGCTGGAAGTCACTCGGTGTCATCCTTAGCCTCGAGCAGATCCCGCGGTCAGGCTCACCTAGCTGACAGGGCCTGAGGTAACTCGATGGTGTCGGCCTTGAAATCATCAGATACGGGTCAAAGTCTCAGTGCCAGGGAGCAAAGGGGAAAAGGTTCTGTCAGGGCGAGCTCGGGCTCGGCAAACCCAGCTCGACATGATCAAGAAGGCAAGCCAGGCTGGAGGACTCTGCATGAGCGAGTATGGACTCGTCATGCCCGGCTCGGCATTGGCGAGCGGAACACGAGCCCGGGCCTCGCCAAAGGAAAGCAAGCCAGACCGGGGCACCTCGCCCCTTTGCCCATTAGACTTGAAAAAATTCTCTTTTTCGTGCTCAACCTGGATGGCTCGTGTGCGAGTTATGGTGGCGTTACAAGGGCGGAGAGCAACTCGCCCCCGAATCGTTTGGGGCTCGGCGAACACTCAAAACGCATCCACTCGCGGGCGCGCTCTCATAACTACTCTACTCGTCGAACCTGTCTCGGCGAGGTCGCGTGGGGAAGAACTCGCATATATTCAGAGTACAAACAAAGTGAAGAGAAAAGAAAAGGAAGTGGCACGGGTATGATCAAAAACTTTCATTAATTATTTACAAAATGTAATTACAGGGGGGCTCGCCTCGGTGAGTGAACAAAGAAAAAAGAAAAACAAAAGTACAGGCTATCCTCAGGCCTCGCCCCCTCCGGCGGACTGGTCCTCGCCGTCGCCCGAAGGATCCTGAAAGCTTTTCCCGAACATCGCGTCCAGGCTGTCCTCCTTCTCGCTGGGCGGCGTTGCCGGGAATAGGCTCGGCATCAGGTCCCGAGCCGAGATCCCCTCGCACCCCTCCACCAGCACCCCAGAATCCTTCATCATCTGGAGGGTGCACTCGGCGGCTTGGATGGAGTTGATCCGCAATCTCTCGACGAGGTCGGCCTCGCCAAAGATCCGCGGGCTTTTGTAGGGGAGGGTAGGGTCGATGTCGTGAGGCGGGAAGAAGATCTCCGCCTGGCGACGCACCTCGTCGATGAGGTGCTGGTTCTCCCCCTTCAGCTTCGTGTTTGCGCCCTCCAACTCTGCAAGGCGTGCGCACAGCCGGCCGATCTCCTCCCCCTGCTCAGCGTTGCGAGCCTGGAGTTCCCCTGCAGCCTCGGCATCCACGGCCAGTAGTGCGCGCAGTTGGCTGACCTCCTCCCCCAGCTCGGTGTTGCGAGCCTGAAGCTCGCCCGCCGCCTTGGCATCCTGGAAAAGAGTCCATTTAGCAGCAGCACAAAATATTCTAAGTGAAAAAGAAGAACAAGCACTTGAAACTTACCAACCCACCGGCGGCTTGGGCGAGTAGACCCTCCGCTATGCCGAGCCGCCTCGCCTGATCGGTGACCTTATCCTTGGCGAGGTCGCGAGCCTGCTCAGCCTTTTCGAGTTGGTGGCTGAGGGCAAAGCTGCGGCGTGATAGCATGTGATGCAGCTCCAGGGTCCGCAGGTGGGACTGCAGGCCCTCATGGCCGAGCTGCTGAAGGGTCATCTTCTTGTAGGCCTCGACATCCTCCCGGCCATATAGGCCGAAGCCGAGGGCGTAGGCGTGACTGGTGGCAGGCTCGCGGTCGTTCCAGGAGGGGTGCAGAGTGGAGACGGAGACTCGATGAGCGAGCTCGTCCCACTGCAGCATGGGCTCGCCCACCGAATCCTTCCAGTGCGCGCCGAAGTTGAAGAGGGCGTGTTGCTTCGGCGGCGCGCGCTCGCGGGCAGCCCTCTTCGCCGATGGAGGAGGGGAGATCGCCGCCGTGGAAGAGGGGCCCTCGCCACCTTTCCGCCCCTTGCTGGTTATCTCCTTCAGCGGGCTCTCCGGCGATGCGTCGGGAGGGGTCGCCGACGAACTGATGTACTTGGGGTTGGGCTGTTGTTGTTGCCCCCGCGGAGCCAGCAGGGCTCTCCGCATCTTCTTCATTTGTCGATGGCCGAATGGCGGGTTCGACCCCGCGTCCTCAGGTTGCCTCTTGCTGGAAGAGGGCTGCGAGAGGGCCGCCTCATCTCGGCAGGCCGCCGCCGCCGCCCTCTCGCGAGCAAGAGGGTCGGTATGGAGCCCCGGTTCCGCAAACGGCGGGTTCACGGGGATTATTCGCTCCCCTGCAGGAAAACACTTAAAAGTTAGGAATTCAGCAATGATATGGCGAGTTCGGCGGGCAGGCGAACTAGGCAAAATGAAGAGGGAAGCATACCTTCGCCGGGCAGAACGGGGGGGGGGGGGGGGGGGAGCGCGTCAAGGCCCCTCCGCAGGAAGGCGACCTCGAAATCTTTGTGGAGGAAGAATTTGTGGAGTTCGGCGTCGTTGCCGGACACGGCCGGCGGGCGGTACACCTCCTCGCCTTTCTGCTGAGGCGAGTAGGGGATGTTGCCGAGATCGCCCTTGATGAAGGCGATCTTGGTCATCCAGGTGTGGTGCTTGTTCGCGATGTCGCGAACTTTGATTAGCGAGCCGCCAAAGTAGGCGACCCCATCCGGCGTCGCCTTGTAGGAGAAGAGCTTCCTGAACACCGTCAGGTTGAACTCGATCTTCTCCCGCCGGAGGTAACTCGCGAACGCCACCATCATTGCGATGGCGTTGGAGTTCAGCTGCGTGGGGACGGCCCCGTAGTACTTCAAGATCTGCCGGATCTCCGGCCACAGGGGAAGGCGCAACCCCACCTCGAAGTGCGAGATGGGAAAGGCGAGCTCATCCTAATAAAAGGTGTTGATGGCCTCGCCCGGCCTCGGCCTGCTCGCCTCGAAGCCCGGCATCACGCGCTCCGCCACGAATTCAGCGAGCTCCTCCTCGCTGGTGTGCCCCTCGAAGAAGCACTAGTCCGTGAAGTGCTGCGCGCACTTGGAACGGCCATCGGCATCCGTATTGGTCTTGCCCATATTCGCAGGAAAAAAAGCACTATGCGAGCAGGGATAGAAGAGAACACAGAGAAAGGGAAGCGAAGCAATAAAGTCACAGTACGGGGGGTAGGTGAGAGGGGGAGGCTATTTATAGGAAAAGAAATCTAGGGCGGGCCATCAAATCAACTCAGCTCGCCACCCCAACTCGCCAGCCTAGCTCGCCGACTTCCGGCGCATCCCATCCAAGGCTAAGTCGAACATTGCAGCATTTTATTTAAGTAACATGATCAAGAATATTTTAAGATTTATTTATTACAGAAATAGAGTTCAGGATTTAAAGAAGCAGGGCGCGCAAGCAGGGTGGGCATCGGGATGCGAGTGCTGGTCGGCTCGGCAAAGGAGCTGCTGACTTACCTACCCCGGCCTCACGACCCCCGCCCCCAGGCTGCCGCTTGCGGAGCAGCTCGCGGATCCTTCCGGAATTCCTCTGCGCAACCGAGAGACCGTCGTATATCTTGTCCAGGAGCCGGGAGGGGGACATCAGCTCGCCAGCTTGGCCGCGGCGCACCTCGTCAGCAAGACGCGCGTAGTCGCGCTGCAGCATCTCGTTGACCCCATGCACCTCGCGCAGTCCGCACACCAACTTTTTGAGGAGCTTGACCTCCCTCCTCGTCAACTCGCCTTGATCCACCTCAGGACCCAGGTAAGAGTACAGAGAGCTCGGGGAAGGGAAGGGAGAATAGTGGGCTGCCCGCGAGGATTCCTCGGCAGCCGATTGACTGGGAAGAGCTGTGAAGACAGGTATTAGCAAAAAGAGCAAAAACTCATGGAGCGAGAAGTCAAGCGGGACTGACCAGACGAGCTCGGCAGATCGAGGGAGGTGCGGGGAGGGATGAACCTCAGATCCTTCCCGCGACCTGGGGCGCGAGCCCCCGACGAGATGAGCTCGAATCCCGGGGTGGGAATGGTCCCCAGACCCTCCCCCGCGGCCGCGTCAATTTGGCGAGGAGGGGGGAGCCCGCTGGCGAATTTGGCCTCTGCGAGCTCACAGGAAGGATCCCAAAGAGAAGCGACGGATCCCGGGGATGGATGTCCGGTGCCGAGAATCGCGAGGTGGCGAGCGTGGCCTCACCTCGCGGCGTGGGGTCTCGCGGCGCGATGCCCTCGCCATCTGTTTAACCGTCCAGGTCGTCGCCAACCACGACAACCTCTCTATCCTTCTCCAGAATAGTTCGGGTGGAAGAGCCAGTCTCGCAAGCCAGGGTGGCCCTCAGGTCGTTGAAAATGTGCTCAGCCGCATCAAGGAATGGCTTTGACTTCTTGGAACTGGGCTCGGCAGAATCGGTTTGGGAAGCTTTCGCGGGGACCGCCGTCAGAGCGGCAATGCGAGCCGCGGAGGCCTGACGGGCTCAGTCTATGCGCACTTGGATCTCCTTAGGAATAGGCATCTTTGCAAGGTAGCAGAGGGAATGGCAAGAGCCAGACAGGTGGGCAGGTGCACATATATATAGCCGCAGGTGGCCCCCACCAGAAGATTCCCTCCAACTCGCCAACCAGTGCTCGCCGCACACTTGGGGTTGGATGTTTCTTTCCGAGCTTTGACAAGCTCGAAAAGAGCGGGGATTGTGTACAACCCCGTATCCGGCGAGCAAGGTCACCGGGGTATAGGCAAATCGGGCTGAGGACAACAGGCGAGCTCGGCAGTAAAGGGGGCGAGTTCGACAGTAAAGGGGGCGAGCCTGAGCTCGGCATCCGTCGACCAGAGATCGACGATCGGCGACCCCGAGCTCAGCATTCGCCGAGCGACACACAACTCGCGTCCTCGCAGTGGAGCTCGGCAACAATAGGCGAGCAGAACATGCCGAGGTGGCCAAAACTCCCTAGCTCGCCTGGATGTATGAGGTACTTTTTACTGTTTGGCCCCCGTTGGTCTGCCATAGACCTTCAAAACAGCGGAGTTTGGCTGTTGGCAGACCCATCCAAGGGTTTTCTGGTAATTTCAGGTCAGTTCTTTTGGTTATTGGCAATCCGATTTCAAAAGCTATAAATAGGATCCAAGGGGTACGCCAGAAAGGAGGTCCTTCCATGTGCTCTCCTGCTCCAATCTTCAAGTCCTTTTTGAGGGTACCTTAGCTCGGCTTCTGGCTAAGGAGGGGAAGCGCTTTGAGATCTTTCGGGTTTGTGGTGGGACCTCCCTACCGAGCCCTTGGGTATGTTTCTCCTTGCCTTCTTTGTTGTTTTTCTTGCAGGAGCGAAGTAGGCGCGAGACCACCCCTTCCCCAAGGGTCGAACTCCACAGGAGACTGGATTCCGGTTTCAACAATAACACCCTATGTCCCTCACAAGCCCCCAAAGTTCAACCTTAAGGTTTGAACTTGGGTCCTAGGGCAAATCCACCATAATCCACTCCATAATCCATGTGAGAGGGCTTACTGACATAACAAATCACTGTCCCATTTTCAGCCTCTGTTGAGGTGATTTGGCCACTTAAACCCACAAGGGACACTTTGACCTAAATAACCCTTTTTGGTCCACATTAGTGTTTACCTATTTACAAACTAAATCATCTTCAAATGGGATGAAAATTGATACAGTGACCCATATTGCACTAATAACCTTTCAACAAAATTTGGGAGAATTTGGAAGTCATTAGGCCCCCTAATTAAATTATTCTAAGATTATTAATAATTACAAAAACTATAGAAAAAGTATCTCCAAAAATTCCCATTTTTGGATATATTTTATGTATAGGTAAGAGTGACGCCCATACAAAATTTCAAGTCATTTAGATGGCTGGATTGATGGGGGCACTCGAAATAATGTCTGATCTAGCCTAGGTATAGACCTCACCAAAATGAGTGTCGTGGTCTAACCACTTACTCAAATTGGTTGAAATTAATTTTAAATTAACCTAAACTTCAAGGGCTAAAAGTTTCATGTTGGTCACTATTTTTGTAGGGGAACCAAGGTATTTTTAATATTTAATTTAAAATAAACTAGTAAATAGGACAAAAATTGTAATAATAGGATTTAATAAAATCAGATCCAACACGGATCTTAAAGCAAAATCGTGGGGCTCCTAGTCATCTTCTTCCTCCAGCCAAGGGATGGGATCAGCCTGACTTGGAGCTTACTCCAAGTCATTTTCCCGGCCACACGACAACCTCCCTGGCCGGCCACCAACGCCACCACCTTCATTGAGGTGGGGGCTATCGCCGGGAGGCGGCACGGCCGCCGGAGGGGCAGTTTCCGATAAACTCACAAGGTGTAAAATCCATGAAATTTCAGAAACGTTGCTCACCCAATCAGGCTCAATTGAGCCCAATTTCTATCCTAAACGAACAAAAGATCTAGCCCACGAAGAGAGGAGTAGAGGAGGACCTTTAAGTGAGCTTGCCGACGAGTGTGGTGGTGGTGCGCCAAGGGCGATGGTGGAACTTTTTGGTGCTCTGCAGCTACACATCCAACTTGCTTGGTTTCTTCAGCTAAAGGGTGGAAACGTCTCCTCTAATCTTGGGGTAGCTTTTAAAAGAGCCAAAAGGGGGGAGGGGAAGGGTCTAGCATGCAATGGCCATTAATGGCCACTAAACTCTCATTTTGGCCAAGGTGGTTCTATGAATTCAGCCACTTAAAGGCTGAGAAAAACATTTGGTCTCCTCTAAATAATGAGGGGAAGATGAATCAAGACTTTGGAATCAATTGAAGAGGGACTCTTGCTCTCCCATGGCCATTAATGGCTTTCTCTCTCCTCTTTCTCTCTCTTCCGTATGGGAGAAATTAAATTCAGCCACTTTGGTGGCTAGTTAAGGTTATTCAACTCCTCAAAACTGATGAGGGAGAATGTATCCACCAATTGGAGAGGCCCTTGGTCTCCCTTGGCCATGAATGACCCTTTCTCTCCCTTTCTCTCTCCTCCATTAAAGGGAAAAATGGGTCTTTCTCTCTCCTACTCACCATGGCCGAATTTTGATCTCTCCTCCAGCCTATTGGCACCCCACTGGCCCATATGAATAATAAAAATGAGGTTAGCCCAAGTGAGGGAAATGGGTTTGAGCTTGGGTTAGCCCATTTGGGCTAATTTGACCTAAACCTAGACTAGGGTTGACCTTGGTCAATTTGACCTTTTGAGTCACCATAAATGTGTCCTTGGTGGCCCATTGGCCTCCCCTAAAGTATAGAAAGGCTTAGGTAGGGTTGTTTGGGCATCTTCGGGGTCACTTGACCCTTAGTTAGAGCACTTTGACCAAGTTAGGGCTAGAGTTGACTTTGGTCAACATGACCATTTGGGTTGACCCCAGGGGTCCTTAGTGACCTCATGGATTCCCCTAAGGTCTAGGAAGAGTTATGTAGGGATAATGTTGCACTCAGAAGGTTGCTTGCCCCTTAGTTAGGACACATTGATCACTTTAGGGCTAGGGTTGACTTGGGTCAACTCAGGCTCTAGAGTTGACCCCAATGGATCTTTGAGGCCATTCAATAGATTGGTGAGGTCATGGTGGGGTCTTGGAGTCATGGTGAAGCCCCATGATCATCCTAAACTAGGGTTTAGGAATCTACTATTTGCAGACCATAGTGATCTCACCTACATTCCTAGGTCCACTTGGTCTTCTTGGGCTTCCTAGGGTTTTATCATGACAAAACCACTCATAGGGGATCTAGTTGTGTAAGGGATGTTACACACCGTATGTAACATCCCTTAGACAACTAGACCCATGGGAGTGGTTTTGTCATGACTAGGTCATGACAAAACCCTAAGAAGCCCAAAAAGACCAAGTGAACTTGGGAATAAGGTGAATGGGTTGTGTGGTCTGCATATAGTAAATTTCTGAACCATAGTTTAATTTGATCATGGGGCTTCACCAGGACTTCAAGACCCCACCCAAGCCCACCTAACCCTAGAGTGAGGCCAATGGGTCACCTAGGACCCATTGGGGTCCACCCAAGAGGGTAGGTTGACCAAAGTCAACTCTAACCCTAAATGGGTCAAACCGACCTGCATAGGGTCAACTGAAGTTCACTTAGCCAATTGGACCCCACATATAACTTCATAACCCTAGTAAGAGGCCAATGGGTCACCAAGGACCCATTGGGGTCAACCAAAAAGGCTAAGTTGACCAAAGTCAACTCTAGCCCTAAAGTGGTCAAAGTGTCATGCCTAAGGGTCAAGTGACCTCCAAAGGGCCAAGTCAACCCCACCTAGACCTTAGGGGAGGCCAATGGGTCACCAAGGACCCATTAGGGGCAACCTCGAAGACAAATTGACCAAGGTCAACCCTAGTCAAGGTTTAGGTCAAGCTAGCCCTAATGGGCTAACTCAAGCTCAAGCCCAACTCACTTAGGCCAACCTTGTTTTGGTGGATGAAATGGACATGTGGGCTGCCATTGGGTTAGGTAGGAGCCAAATTTCAGCTTGGTCTGTAGGAGAGAGAAAAAAAGCCACCTATGTAAGAGAGAGAAAGTGAAAGAAAGTAATGGACGAAGACTTTGGGCTCCTCCTTCCCCTTCCCCAACCTCCCATTCATTGCTCTAGGACAATGAAGGCAGCCCCAATTCAACCAACTAGTTTTTGACTTGTTTGAACACAGTTTCACCCCCTACCTACCATGGCCTCCAACCTTGACCAAGGCCAATAATGGCAATGAAGCCTACAGCCACCTAACACCCCAATTCTCCCCCTTAAAAGCTTCACTGCACTCCAGGGATTCATTTCCACCACTTACATGAAGGAGCCAAGCAGTTCCACTATACAATTGCAGAAACCAAGCGGCGCCACCTTCAAAATGGCTTCCCGGCGATCTTTTCGACTTCAGGCCACCCACACAGGTCCCCCCCCCCCCACTCCTTCTTCCATGAGTAGTTCATAGGAATCATTAGGGCCAAGGTTCGGGCTCAATTGAGCCTGATCCAAGTTCAAATTTTCCTGGTTTTCCATGGAATTCCACTTCTTTGGATGGCCATAATAGGGCTCTCCGGCGGCTGTGCTGCCGCCTGGCGATAGCCACCACCTCAACGGAGGTGGTGGTGGCGGTGGTCGGCCTGGGAGGTGGCCGGATCGCCGGTGGCAGCGGCTGGAAGGAGCTCCAAGCGGGATAAATCTAGGCCATCGGCTGGAGCTTGAAGACGATGTGATGCCGTCCACTGTTGCGTCCAGATTCGTGCGGCAGATGATATAAAACTATAGGATATGATATATGCATTTATTTGACTTCTGTCACACTTAATGCATTTAATGTTTTAAATAGGCAATTTCAGAGGATATGGTCAACACAAAACTTGTAGCCCAATTCAAAATTAGCTTGAACCAATTTGGGTGCATGGTTTGACCACGACACCCATTTTGGTGGGACCTATACCTAGGGCTATACTGAGATTTAAAAGGGTGCCCACAATTGATCTTTTGTCCAAATGATTGGAAATTTTGGCAGGGAGTCACCCTAGACCATATCTAGTCCTACCCAAAAATGAGAATTTTTGGGGATAATGTTTCTGTAGTTTTGGTAAAAATTTAATAATATTAATATGAATTAATTAATGGGTCTAATGACCTCCAAATTCTCCCAAAGTTTGGTGAGAGGTTCTTGGGGTCATTATTGGACTCTGTATAAAATTTAATCCCATTTGGTGATGATTTGGTTGGGGATTTAGTAAACCCTAGATTTGGCTAAAAGGGGGTAAGTACGTCAAAATGCCCCTTGTGGGTTTAAGTGGCCAAATCACCTCAACAGATGCTGAAATTTGGGACACTGGCTTGGTATGGCTTTTCGCACATCCCCATGAAATATGGGGTAGATTGGAATAGTTTTGCCCGAAGATCCAAGGTCAAACGCTAAGGAAGGGCTTTTGTGCCTTGTGAAGGGAATGAGGCCAAAACACCTTGAATGAACTTGAACTTTTGCGGGGAGGGTGCTAGGGTAGATTAAACCCTTTGGTAAAAATCTTAGCGGATTTTGGAAAGGGTAGGGCCCACAAAACCCTAACCATAGTTTAGGGCACAAATATAATAGTGCTAGAATAGGTTAGTAAAACTCCTTGAACAATAATGAAAATTGGGTAGTGTGGTCAGGAGGATAGATTGAACCTCTGGTAACTTAATTTGGAATTTTGGATCATTATTCTTAGCACTTCCTTTGTAATTCATGGGATTTCCCTAATTAATCATTTGGTCATTATGATCCCACCGCCCATTGGAAGGTATTGCAAATTTGGCAGAGGGAGTTTTAGACCATATTGATCATATATGAATTTTAATAGAATTTTGAATACATATTTAGGGTACCTACTTCACAAGCTCATAAATTTGGGAACTTGCTAAATAATTTTTACAAAGCTCAATACTTGTTGAAAGCTTATGAAACTTGATAGGTCGTGTTCCTATTTCATTTTGCTCATGTGGGAATTTATTTGGAATTGTTAGATGGATAATTGTTATACTTTGTTCATTAACCCATTAATTTGGAATATTATGAGAAAATCAATATATAGTTTATTATTCAATGATAAATTATGAAACTTGATCTAGAGTGTTTATATGGCCTTACAATCATCCTTGAATTTTCTCTGAATTTTTGGAAATATTATTACTGTACTTATCTCTTAAAATGATTTATTTTGAGATATACTTAAAATTAAAATTAGGGGCTTAAAACTTGCTGAAAAATTGGGAATCCTTGGATTTTAAGTTCACTATTCATATAGTATTTAACATAAATTTTGTGGAATATTATCTTATCTGAAAGTGGCACTTCATGTTCAAACTTGGGATTTTTGGTTGCTGGAATAATTAAATAAATTATCAGATAAATAGGGAAAATTATGAAATTCTGGTGTTAGTCTAAAAAGGTCATGACAACCCTCTAATAATTATTATAAGGGTACTGGGTGAATAGTTTGAGTACCTCCCATGGTACACATCATATCGCTTAAGTGGTCTGCATTTAGTAAAACTGCAGAAACTATGTTGGAGTAGAATTTGAGCGCATGAGTTGGGAATTAGTGTTTGGCTGGTTTGGATAGTTAAAAATAAGTTTACCATTGGAAGTAGGATAACTAAAGGGTTGGATTGGTTAGTGTTAGGTGGTGCTCGGGATCGACGAAACAACATCTTCCCCGTAGAAGAGAAAGTGTCAAATACACTAGAGTTATATCCAGTGAAATATTTAAGGGGTAGGAGATGAGTAACAACCAATAATAGTAAGTGCCTTGCGAAAGGGAGCTTTGGGTGTAATCCAATCATAGTTCCTAGTCCCGTCGAGAGCCCTTCACGGGGAATACCTTGGGCAGTCCTGGGCTAAACCTAAACTTTAGGAAAAATTGGAATGTAAGAGTAAATAGTAAATCTAGGGTTTCACTTCACACACCTCGATGTCTCGGGGAGATAGGTTGGGTCACTCGGGCAGTAGGCCCAGTGGTTTTGGTGATGGGCAGGTTATCCTGGCGAGCTTTGGCTCGGTAATGGTTTGTGATGGGTAGGTTGGCACAGCGAGCTTTGGCTCGGTTGTTCTTTATGATGGACGGGATGGTTTGATGAGCTTTGGCTCGGTAGCTGATACATAAGGTTGCATGTGCATAAGGTATAAGGTGATGGGTCTTCAGAATTGGTGAGTGGATGCACCGACGCCAATACGTTGACTCGGCGAGTGTGGTTAACACTTGACCAAATAAAGTCCGGTGCACCAGCTGGCAAGAGTACGCAGGTGCTCCGCTTAGTGCACCAGCGTTGAGGTGTACGATATGTCTGACTTGTAGTGCTATTACCAGTTTAGAGGTGGGCGAGGCCCAACCCACTGCTTATGTTTGCCACTACGGAGGTATACTGGGAGGTTCGGCTCCAGAAAGGGGGAACTAAAGGTCTGTGTACACAGAGTCGAGTGGGTGAGTTGCACCTGCATGCTCATATCATGGCATAATTGTGTTTCATAGCATAATCATTACATATAACCCCAACACTTATTGTATAATTGATATGGGACGCTTATACAATAAGCCCTGCAAAACGACCCATTGGTTTATAAGTTTGTGTGAGCGTGCTTATAAGTTAAGATTTTTATTTAGTAAATATATATATATATATGCTTTTTAGAAAACCGACACCCTATCATATAAATTGGTATGAGAACTTTTATATGATAGGAGTCTTGTAAAAGATCCGTTGGCTTATGTGTTTTCATATAATTTAAGGTTGCTTTTATTGTTCAGTTTTTCATACCTCTATTACTGCCATATATAATATAGAACTACTAGGTTAGTTCCGCTGCCATCTGCTTATTTGTTATTCTCCACTTTCATGTCCTCTCCTTTCCTTCTCCCTGCTCGGTGCCTAAGAGCCATGGGGGAAGGGGCGGGGGATGATAAGACTTAGTCTTTTATATTAACGGTTTTTGAACCACATCATTTTAGGGGACCGTGGAGCCCAGTATACAGGAGCAGCCCATGAGGTCGGCACGCTTGTAGATGGGGCAGTATAGTACCAGAGTCCAGATTGCAGGGACTGTGAGTCCTATTTCCTACTAGTTGTTTTATTTTTTCTTCCGCGATGAGAGATTTGTAGTGAGACATTGATGTACTGGGCATGAGCCCAAGATTTTAGTATTTCATTATATCTATGGACACTCCCATCGTGGAGTTTATTTACTATTTTTGTGATTTCTGTGGACTTGCCTTTATTATTTTACTACAGTTGTGATAGATTTGGCCGGCAGGATCGGCGTTTTGTAGTGATGATCTTCCCGGGTGCGAAGGTGTCACCACAATGCGGCAGTTCTGGGCCTAAGACCCCGGTGTTTTAAAGGAAAAAAATGGGGTCTTACAAGTGGTATCAAAGGTAAAACCTCGATCGAAAAGTAGCAGTCCACAACCCCTGGGTCACCGCCGCGCGAGTTTAGTTTGGGGACAAACTAAGCAGCGGAAGCAGTGGTGTGCCCATATGGTGGGATCATATGTAAATTGTCCACTTTAATTGGGTTTGAGTCCATTACTTACTAATGGATTTTGTTATGCAGCCCCCAGCACAGCCTACACCACAGGTTGGAGTCCATCAGACTTCAGATGTTGCACCATCTCTCCCAGTTCCCACACGGTTCTTATAGTCAGAGATGGGGCAGACTCTGACAGCTATCTTGGAGGCTTTTAGAGCTCAACAGGTTCCGGCTATGCAGCCAAACCCGGGGGCCAATTGGCTGAGTATTTTCCGAGGACTTTCTCCCCCATCCTATGTGGGGATAGAGTCGGCCGCTCAGACGGAGGAATGGTCGGACATCATGTATGAAATGCTGACTGGGATCCGGTGCCCGTGGGAGGAGATGGTGCCCTTGGTAGTCTCTTGCTTAGAGTCCCATGCGAAGAAATGGTGGAAGATATCACTGGACATGACGTTTCCTGACAGAGAGGTTGCAGAGATTGCTTGGGGGGAATTCAGGGCTGCACTGTTGGAGCATTTGTTCCACAGTCAGCCAGAGATGAGCTGGAAGATAGATTTCTGCAGTTGAGATAGGGTAGCAAGATAGTGGTGGAGTATCATCGAGAGTTCAACCACCTAGCCCGGTTTGCGGATTCTTACCAATTGGATAAGGCAGGCTACACTAAGATGTTCTATAAGGGCTTGCGAGAGGATCTGAGGGAGGCTCTGCTGTTCGTGTCCGATAGGCCTATTCCTCGGATATTGGAGATGGCAAAAAGTATTGAGGTAGATTGGCATACTACCCGAGGCCGGAAGAAGACAACTGAGATCAGGGCCGGGGAGCCCGAAATGATCAGCGACATGGCTGCATCATAGAGGGTAGAAGAGGAGAAGACCAGCCTCGTAAGGAGGTGAGACGGGAGCAGAGGGAACCAATAGTGGTGTCCCCTCAGCCACCCCAAATGCGGGAGGTGCAGAGAGCCGGGGGTATGGCATATCCCCCGCCAGAATGTTTCAACTGTCACCAGGTGGGGCATATCAGGAGGAACTTCCCCATGAGGGGGGCACCACCACCAGCACCACCGACTTCCCCGCCAGCTCAGTAGTTTGGAGGCTGAGGACGTGGTTGAGGTCGTGGATACCATAGCAGAGACCACAGACAAGGGAGGGATCAAGTCTATGTACTGGCTCTTACTCAACAACGGAATCCGGAGCAAGTGATCCCAGGTAACCCAGTTAATTTTAAGTTTTCTTTTTCCTAAATAATTCTAGTTGTGGATATAGAACGGATAAACTAGGAAAAAAACCACAATTAGATTACTAAGACTTTAAACCACCCCAGGCATAGTCTTCATCAGTGGCAAGCCCGCCTATATGCTGTTCGATACGGGTGCTTCACACTCATTCGTGTCGGAAGCCTTCGTAAAAGGGCTGGAAGGCATGGAGCGGTTCACTAGCTTGATGATGAGGATACGACTACTAGATGGATCAGAGCTATTCACCACCGCCCACTGCAACATGGAGGAGGAGATTGGTGGAAAGATATTTGAAGCACCAGCAATGATCATGAAGATACCAGTCTTTGATTTGATCCTGGGAATGACATGGTTGCATTGGAACCATGCTCAAATTGACTGCATGTCCAAGAGGATTACTGTGAGGCATGGGGAATCCTACATCGTCATCGAAGGTATTAGATCTATTCCCCCTCTCTTGCTGTCATTCGTGCAGGCCGTCAAGGCCCACTTGCAGGGGGAGGAAGTCTATGAAGTGTTGTTTGAAATGGCTGACGCCAAGGGTTCCATCTCGGATATCCCGGTGGTACGAGATTTTGCCGACGTGTTCCTAGAGAAGCAGCTAGGGCTACCCCCGCACCGGGAGCAGGATTTATGGATACAGCTAGTGCCGGGGGCTAAGCCGGCATCTAGAGCCCCTTACCGGATGGCCCCAAAGGAGTTGATAGAGTTTCGAAGCCAGCTCTAGGAACTAGTGGAGGCCGGATTTGTCCGACCAAGCTCTTCACCATGGGGAGCCCCAGTGTTGTTCTTCAAGAAGAAGGATGTGACACTTAGGTTGTGCATCGACTACTGAGCACTGAACCGACTGACGGTCCGGAATACCTATCCATTACCAAGGATAGATGAGCTGTTTGACCAGCTGGAGGGCGCACATTTCTTTTCAAAATTGGATTTGAGGTCGGGATACTATCAGCTGCGGATCCAGGAGGAGGACATACCGAAGACTGCTTTCAGTAGCAGATATGGGCTGTTCGAGTTTACCGTAATGCCCTTCGGGCTCACAAATGCACTGTAGGCATTCATGACCCTCATGAATCGGGTGTTTGAGGCATATCTGGATGTGTTTGTCATCGTGTTTATTGATCATATCCTCATCTACTCAAGGACAGAGGAGGAGCATACACGACATCTGATGCTGACCTTGGAGAGACTACGGGAGCACCAGCTTTATGCAAAGATCAGAAAATGTCAGTTCTGGTTAAGGGAGGTGGCTTTCCTAGGCCATATCATCAGTGGAGCTGGGTTGGCAGTGGACCCAGCCAAGATTCAGGCAGTTAAGGAATGGCCACAGTTGAAGTCAGCCACATATGTGCGGAGTTTTCTAGGACTTGCTGGTTACTACTGGAAGTTCGAGGAGGGATTTTCTCATATTGCCCTTCCGCTTACATCCCTAACGAGGAAGGATGTGCCCTTTGTTTGGACCACACAGTGCGAGGTGGCTTTTTAGGAGCTGAAGGGTCGGCTCACCTCGGCTCCTATACTAGCCCTTCCTTCGGGGAAAGAAGGATTCCAAGTCTACACCGATGGTTCCTACCACGGCATGAGTGCGGTGCTGATGCAAAATGGTCATGTAATAGCATACGATTCTCAACAGCTGAAGAAGCATGAGCAGAACTACCCAGTTCATGACTTAGAGATGGGAGCGGTCATATTTGCTCTGAAAGTCTGGCGACACTATCTGTACAGAGTCCACTGCAACATTTACTCTGATCACAAGAATTTGAGATATGTAGACACACAGAAAGAGATGAACATCAGGCAGAGACGATGGGTGGAGTTTCTTGCGGATTACCAGTACGAGATGCACTACCACCTAGGGAAGGCGAATGTGGTGTCATATGCACTGAGCCGGAAGGCCGTAAACCCTGGAGCAGGAACACAGTTGATGGCCTTAGAGTTGGTCCAGATGTTAGAAAAGATGCAGATATCCTTTGTGTCCGAGGATCACCCTGAACTGTACCGGGAGTACCTAGCGTCGTTGATTGCCCCAGATGATATTCGAGACCGAGTCAGAGATGGGCAGAGGCAGGATACCCAGCTAGAGCCGATATTTCGGGCCTTAGAAGCGGGCACTGCTGGGGATTACTCGCTGAGGGATGGCCTAGTGTGTTTTAGAGGACGGATTTACATACCAGAGGGAGGCCATGTCCGAGAGGATATTATGATGGAGGTCCATTGCACTCGGTATTCGGTATACCCGGGGATTACAAAGATGACTGCGGATCTGAAGAAGACCATGTACTGGCCAGGCATGAAGAAGGATATCACCTACTTCGTGACCCATTGCGAGGCATGCTAGTTGGTGAAGGCTGAGTGCAGAAACCCCGCAAGATTATTGCAGCCACTCCTAGTGCCGGAGTGGAAATTCGATGATATCGCGATGGACTTTATACATGGGCTTCCCCGATCACGAACGGGGAATGATTCGATCTGGGTGATCATCGACCAGCTGACGAAGGTAGCCAAATTTATCCCGATCAGGAAGGATGACTCGGTTGGTGTTTTGGTTCGGAAGTTCGTGGAGCAGTTTGTCCATTAATATGGCGTACCCAGGTCGATTGTATCAGACCAGGATGGACGATTTATGTCCAGGGAGTGGAGATCACTGCAGACTTACTTGGGCACTCGGCTAACATTCAGTACAGCGTTTCATCCCCAGACCAATGGGCAGTCGGAATGCACCAATCGGACTCTAGAAGATCTGCTGCGACTTTGTATATTGGATTGCGGTGATCCTTAGGAGAAGTTGTTGCCACTGATCGAGTTCTTATATAATAACATCTACCAGTCCAGCATAAGGATGGCTCCTTATGAGGCCCTATATGGATGAAGGTGTAGGACTCCGCTGTCATGGATACAGGACGAGGATCCGAAGGCTTTGGGTTCGAAGTTTGTTGAGGACACCGAGGCTCGGGTGATCTAGATACGGGACAGGATGCTAGAGGCACAGAGTCGACATGCTAAGTATTACGACGCTTGGCATCGTCAGGTGGAGTTTCGGGTGGGGGACCAGGTGTTCTTTGGACTAGATGAGCCACAAGGTCGAGGAATACGGCTAACTACTGCACTTAAACTGATTTTTACCTTAAACTAACTTAAAGAATCTTTCTTCATGATTAAGTAGGTGTTTGCCTGAGCGTCTGAAGTTATCCGCTGCTGACATGGTATCATGATGCACATTTTCCCTTACTCTGATAAGTTATTATATGCGGTGAAAATGCGGGTTGTGACAGTTGGTATCAGAGAGAGGTTGCTTGGCAATTGGTCGGGCAACATTCCCTTGTTAGTGTTAGTTGTATAGTGACATTTCATGCACACAACGATGTGTCATCAGTACGTCTTAGCCGAAGCATGGTCACTACACTCATAGCATGATAAGAAGTATACGGGGCATATTATGTAGTATGGGATGCATAATATGTGTCTGCATATGGATCCACCATAGGAGGCAACATGTGACGGTTATGTAGTATGGGATGCATAACCACCATCACATGGGTGCCCATTAGCACGTTTTCTTTTCTCATTGCATGCGATGTTATGTAGTATGAGATGCATAATATTTCATGTGTACGCCGCTCATTCATGCATTAAGGCCTTTTTAGAATGCATAACACTGCATACATTGCATATCATCACATAAGCACGCGTGCTAAGTTAAGGTTTACATGATGACACATGTACACACATGATTTTAAATAAGAATAAAGAATACATGCATTCATGTCATAAGCACAAGACTAAATAGGATGAGAGGATGTCATCCTAAGTAGGACATACCATTCATGTCATTTTGGTGGGACCTATACCTAGGGCTATACTGATATTTAAAAGGGTGCCCACACTTCATCTTTTGTCCAAATGATTGGAAATTTTGGGAGGGAGTCACCCTAGACCATATCTAGTCCTGCCCAAAAATGAGAATTTTTGGGGATAATGTTTCTGTAGTTTTGGTAAAAATTTAATAATATTAATATGAATAAATTAATGGCTCTAATGACCTCCAAATTCTCCCAAAGTTTGGTGAGAGGTTCTTGTGGTCATTATTGGACTCTGTATAAAATTTAATCCTATTTGGTGATGATTTGCTTGGGGATTTAGTAAACCCTAGATTTGGCTAAAAGGGGGTAAGTAGGTCAAAATGCCCCTTGTGGGTTTAAGTGGCCAAATCACCTCAACAGAGGCTAACATTTTGGACACTGGCTTGGTATGGCTTTTCGCACATCCCCATGAAATATGGGGTAGATTGGAATAGTTTTTCCCTAAGATCTAAGGTCAAACGCTAAGGAAGGGCTTTTGTGCCTTGTGAAGGGCATGAGGCCAAAACACCTTGAATGAAATTGAAATTTTGTGGGGAGGGTGCTAGGGTAGATAAAACCCTCTGGTAAAAATCTTAGCGGATTTTGGAAAGGGTAGGACCCACAAAACACTAACCATAGTTTAGGGCACAAATATTATAGTGCTAGAATAGGTTAGTAAAACTCCTTGAATAATAATGAAAATTGGGTAGTGTGGTCATGAGGATAGATTGAACCGCTGGTAACTTAATTGGGAATTTTGGATCATTATTCTTAGCACTTCCTTTGTAATTCATGGGATTTCCCTAATTAATCATTTGATCATTATCATCCCACCGCCCATTGGAAGGTCTTGCAAATTTGGCAGAGGGAGTTTTAGACCATATTGATCATATATGAATTTTAATAGAATTTTGAATACATATTTAGGGTACCTACTTCACAAGCTCATAAATTTGGGAACTTGCTAAATAATTTTTACAAAGCTCAATACTTGTTGAAAGCTTATGAAACTTGATAGGTAGTGTTCCTATTTCATTATGCTCATGTGGGAATTTATTTGGAATTGTTAGATGGATAATTGTTATACTTCGTTCATTAACCCATTAATTTGGAATATTATGAGAAAATCAATATAGAGTTTATTATTCAATGATAAATTATGAAACTTGATCTAGAGTGTTTATATGGACTTACAATCATCCTTGAATTTTCTCTGGATTTTTGGAAATATTATTACTGTACTTATCTCTTAAAATGATTTATTGTGGGATATACTTAAAATTAAAATTAGGGGCTTAAACCTTGCTGAAAAATTGGGAAACCTTGGATTTTAAGTTCACTATTCAAATAGTATTTAAAATAAATTTGGTGGAATATTATCTTATCTGAAAGTAGTACTTCATGTTCAAACTTGGGATTTTTGGTTGCTGGAATAATTAAATAAATTATTAGATAAATAGGGAAAATTATGAAATTCTGGTGTTAGTCTAAAAAGGTCATGAAAATCCTCTAATAATTATTATAAGGGTACTGGGTGAATAGTTTGAGTACCTCCCATGTTACACATAATATCGCTTAAATGGTCTGCATTTAGTAAAACTGCAGAAACTATGTTGGAGTAGAATTTGAGCACGTGAGTTGGGAATTAGTGTTTGGCTGGTTTGGATAGATAAAAATAAGTTTACCATTGGAAGTAGGATAAGTAAAGGGTTGGATTGGTTAGTGTTAGGTGGTGCTCGGGATCGACGAAACATCATCTTCCCCGTAGAAGAGAAAGTGTCAAATACACTAGAGTTATATCCAGTGAAATATTTAAGGAGTGAGAGATGAGTAACGACCAATAATAGTAAGTGCCTTGCGAAAGGGAGCTTTGGGCGTAATCCCATCATAGTTCCTAGTGCCCTCGAGAGCCCTTCACGGGGAATACCTTGGGCAGTCCTGGGCTAAACCTAAACTGTAGGCAAAATTGGAATGCAAGAGTAAATAGTAAATCTAGGGTTTCACCTTCACACACCTCGATGTCTCGGGGAGATAGGTTGGGTCACTCGGGCAGTAGGCCCAGTGGTTTTGGTGATGGGCAGGTTATCCTGGCGAACTTTGGCTCGGTAATGGTTTGTGATGGGTAGGTTGGCCCGGCGAGCTTTGGCTCGGTTGTTGTTTATGATGGACGGGATGGTCCGAGGAGCTTTGGCTCGGTAGCTGATACATAAGGTTGCATGTGCATAAGGTATAAGGTGATGGGTCTTCGGTATTGGTGAGTCGATGCACCGACACCAATACGTTGACTCGGCGAGTGTGGTTAGCACTTGGCCAAATAAAGTCTGGTGCACCAGCTGGCAAGAGTACGCTGGTGCTCCGCTTAGTGCACCAGCATTGAGGTGTACTATAGGTCTAACTTGTAGTGCTATTACCAGTTTAGAGGTGGGCGAGGCCCAACCCACCGCTTCTGTTTGCCACTACGGAGGTATCCTGGGAGGTTCGGCTCCAGAAAGGGGGAACTAAAGGTCTGTGTACACAGAGTCGAGTGGGTGAGTTGCACTTGCATGCTCACATCATGGCATAATTGTGTTTCATAGTATAATCATTGCATATAACCCCGACACCTATTGTATAAGTAGTATGGGACTCTTATACAATAAGCCTTGCAAAACGACCCCTTGGTTTATAAGTTCGCGCGAGAGTGCTTATAAGTTAAGATTTATATTTAGTAAATATATATATATAAAGTGGTATGATAACTTTTATATGATAGGAGTCTTGCAAAAGATCCCTTGGCTTATGTGTTTTCATATAATTTAAGGTTGCTTTTCTTGTTCAGTTTTTCATACCTCTATTACTGCCATATATAATATAGAATTGCTAGGTAAGTTCCGCTGCCATCTTCTTATTTGTTATTCTCCACTTTCATGTCCTCTCCTTTCCTTCTCCCCTCTCGGTGCCTAGGAGTCATGGGGGAAGGGGCGGGGGATGATAAGACTTAGTCTTTTATATTAACGGTTTTCGAACCACATCATTTTAGGGGACCGTGGAGCCCAGTATACAGGAGCAGCCCCGGAGGTTGGCACGCTTGGAGATGGGGCAGTATAGTACCAGAGTCCAGATGGCAGGGACTGTGAGTCCTATTTGCTACTAATTGTTTTAGTTTTGCTTCCGTGATGAGAGATTTGTAGTGAGACATTGATGTACAGGGCATGAGCCCAAGATTTTAGTATTTCATTATATCCGTGGACAATCCCATCGTGGAGTTTATTTACTATTTATGTGATTTCTGTGGACTTGCCTTTATTATTGTACTACAGTTGTGATCGATTTGGCCGGCAGGATCGGCGTTTTGTAGTGATGATCTTCCCGGGTGCGAAGGTGTCACCACAAAGCGGCGGTTCTGGTCCTAAGACCCCGATGTTTTAAAGGAAAAAAAACGAGGTCTTATAAGTGCTATCAAAGCCAAAACCTCGATCGAAAAGTAACAGTCCACAACCCCTGGGTCACCGCCGCGCGAGTTTAGTCTGGGGACAAACTAAGCAGCGGAAGCAGTGGTGTGCCCATATGGGGGGATCACATGTAAATTGTCCACTTTAATTGGGTTTGAGTCCATTACTTACTAATGGATTTTTTTACGCAGCCCCCAACACAGCCTACACCACAGGTTGGAGTCCAGCAGACTTCAGATGTTGCACCATCTCTCCCAGTTCCCACACGGTTCCTATAGTCAGAGATATGGCAGACTCTGACAGCTATCTTGGAGGCTTTTAGGGCTCAATAGGTTCCGGCTATGCAGCCAAACCCGGGGGCCAATTGGCTGAGTATTTTCCGAGGACTTTCTCCCCCATCCTATGTGGGGATAGAGTCGGCCGTTCGGACAGAGGAATGGTTGGACATCATGTATGAAATGCTGACTGGGATCCGGTGCCCGTGGGAGGAGATGGTGCCCTTGGTAGTCTCTTGCTTAGAGTGCCATGCGAAGAGATGGTGGAAGATATCACTAGACATGACGTTTGCTGACAAAGAGGTTGCAGAGATTTCTTGGGGGGAATTCAGGACTGCACTGTTGGAGAATTTGTTCCACAGTCGGCCAGAGATGAGCTGGAAGATAGATTTGTACAGTTGAGACAGGATAACAAGACAGTGGTGGAGTATCATCGGGAGTTCAACCACCTAGCCTGGTTTGCGGATTCTTACCAATTGGATGAGGCAGGCTACACTAAGAGGTTTATAAGGGCCTGCGAGAGGATCTGAGGGAGGCTCTGCTGTTCGTGTCTGACGGGCCTATTCCTCGGATGTTGGAGATGGCAAAAAGTATTGAGGTAGATTGGCATACTACCCGAGGCCGAAAGAAGACAACAGAGATCAGGGCCGGGGAACCCGAAATGATCAGCAACAGGGCCGCATCATAGAGGGGAGAAGAGGAGAAGACCAGCCTCGTAAGGAGGTGCAGAGGGAACCAATAGTGGTGGCCCCTCAGCCACCCCAGATGCGGAAGGTGCAGAGAGCCGGGGGTATGGCATATCCCCCGCCAGAATGTTTCAACTATCACCAGGTGGCGCATATCAGGAGGAACTTCCCCATAAGGGGGGCACAACCACCAGCACCACCGACTGCCCCACCAGCTCAGTAGTTTGGAGGCTGAGGACGTGGATGAGGTCATGGATACCATGGCAGAGACCACATGCAAGAGAGGGAGCAAGTCTATGTACTGGATCTTACTCAACAATGGAATCCGGAGCAAGTGATCACAGGTAACCCAGTTAATTTTAGGTTTTCTTTTTTCCTAAATAATTAGAGTTATGGATATAGAACTGATAAACTAGGAAAGAAAACCACAATTAGATTCCTAAGACTTTAAACCACCCCAGGCATAGTCTTCATCTATGGCAAGCCCGCCTATATGCTGTTCGATACGGGTGCTTCACACTCATTCGTGTCAGAAGCCTTCGTAAAAGGGCTGGAATGCGTGGAGCGGTTCACTAGCTTGATGATGAGGATACGACTACCAGACGGATCAGAGCTATTCACCACTGCCCGCTGCAACATGGAGGAGGAGATCGGTGGAAAGATATTAGATGCCAGTCTTTGATTTGATCCTGGGAATGACATGGTTGCATTGGAACATGCTCAGATTGACTGCATGTCCAAGAGGATTACTGTGAGGCATGGGGATTCCTACATCGTCATCGAAGGTATTAGATCTATTCCCCCTCTCTTGCTGTCATTCGTGCAGGCCGTCAAGGCCCACTTGCAGGGGGAGGAATTCTATGAAGTGTTGTTTGAAATGGCTGAGTCCAAGGGTTCCATCTCGGATATCCCGGTGGTACGAGATTTTGCCGACGTGTGCCCAGAGAAGCTGCTAGGGCTACCCCCGCACCGGGAGCAGGATTTCCGGATACAGCTAGTGCCGGGGGCTAAGCCGGCATCTAGAGCCCCTTACCGTATGGCCCCGAAGGAGTTGATAGAGTTTCGAAGCCGACTCCAGGAACTAGTGGAGGCCGGATTTGTCCGGCCAAGCTCTTCACCATGGGGAGCCGCAGTGTTGTTCGTCAAGAAGAAGGATGTGACACTTAGGTTGTGCATCAACAATCGAGCACTAAACCGACTGACGGTCTGGAATACCTATCCATTACCAAGGATAGATGAGCTGTTTGACCAGCTGGAGGGCGCACATTTCTTTTCAAAATTGGATTTGAGGTCGGGCTACTATCAGCTGTGGATACAGGAGGAGGACATACCAAAGACTGCTTTCAGTAGCAGATATTGGCTGTTCGAGTTTACCGTAATGCCCTTTGGGCTCACGAATGCACTGCCGGAATTCATGAGCCTCATGAATCGGGTGTTTGAGGCATATCTGGATGTGTTTGTCATCGTGTTTATTGATGACATCCTCATCTACTCAAGGACATAGGAGGAGCACACACGACATCAAACGCTGACCTTGGAGAGACTGCGGGAGCACCAGCTTTATGCAAAGATCAGTAAATGTCAGTTCTGGTTGAGGGAGGTGGTTTTCCTAGGCCATATCATCAGTGGAGCTGGGTTGGCAGTGGACCAAGCCAAGATTCAGGCAGTTAAGGATTGGCCACATCTCAAGTCGGCCACATATGTGCGAAGTGTTCTAGTACTTGCTGGTTACTACCGGAAGTTCGTGGAGGGATTTTCTCATATTTCCCTTCCGCTCACATCCCTAACAAGGAAGGATGTGCCCTTTGTTTGGACCACGCAGTGCGATGTGGCTTTTTAGGATCTGAAGGGTCGGCTCACCTCGGCTCCTATATTAGCCCTTCCTTCTGGGAAAGAAGGATTCCAAGTCTACACCGATGCTTCCTACCAGGGCATGGGTGCGGTGCTGATGCAAAATGGTCATGTAATAGCATACGCTTCTCGACAGCTGAAGAACCATGAGCAGAACTACCCAGTTCATGACTTAGAGATGGGAGCGGTCATATTTGCTCTGAAAATCTGGCGACACTATCTGTACAGAGTCCACTGCAACATTTACTCCGATCATAAGAATTTGAGATATATAGATACGCAGAAAGAGCTGAACATTAGGCAGAGATGATGGGTGGAGTTTCTAGCGGATTTCTAGTATGAGATGCACTACTACCCAGGGAAGGCGTGGTGTCGTATGCACTGAGCCGGAAGGCCGTAAACCCTGGAGCAGGAACACAGTTGATGGCCTTAGAGTTGGTCCAGATGTTAGAAAAGATGCAGATATCCTTTGTGTCCGAAGATCACCCTGAACTGTACCGGTAGTACCTAGCGTCGTTGATTGCCCCAGATGACATTCGAGACCGAGTCAGAGATGGGCAGAGGCAGGATGCCCAGCTAGAGCCGATATTTCGGTCCTTAGAAGCGGGCACTGCTGGGGATTACTCGCTGAGGGATGGTCTAGTGTGTTTTAGAGGACGGATTTACATACCAGAGGGAGGCCAGGTCTGAGAGGATATTATGACGGAGGCCCATTGCAGTCGGTATTCGGTACACCCGGGGATTACAAAGATGACTGCGGATCTGAAGAAGACGATTTACTGGACAGGAACGAAGAAGGATATCACCTACTTCGTGACCCATTGCGAGGCATGCTAGTTGGTGAAGGCAGAGTGCAGAAACCCCGCAGGATTATTGCAGCCACTCCCAGTACCGTAGTGGAAATTCGATGATATCGCTATGGACATTATACATGGGCTTCCCTGATCACGGACGGGGAATGATTCGATCTGGGTGATCATCGACCAGCTGACGAAGGTAGCGAGATTTATCCCGATCAGGAAGGATGACTCGGTTGGTGTATTGGTTCGGAAGTTCGTGGAGCAGTTTGTCCGTTATCATGGCATACCCAGGTCGATTGTATCAGACCGGGATGGACGATTTATGTCCAGGGAGTGGAGATCAGTGCAGACTTACTTGGGCAGTCGGCTAACATTCAGTACAATGTTTCATCCCCAGACCGATGGGCAGACGGAACGCACCAATCGGACTCTAGAAGATCTGCTGCGACTTTGCATATTGGATTGCGGTGAGCCTTGGGAGAAGTTGTTTCCACTGATCGAGTTCTTATATAATAATAGATACCAATCCAGCATAAGGATGGCTCCTTATGAGGCCCTATATGGACGAAGGTGTAGGACTCCGCTGTCATGGATACTGGACGAGGATCCGAAGGCTTTGGGTTCGGAGTGTGTTGAGAACACCGAGGCTCAGGTGATCCAGATACGGGACAGGATGCTAGAGGCACAGAGTCGACAGGCTAAGTATTACGACGCTTGGCATCGTCAGGTGGAGTTTCGGGTGGGGGATCGGGTGTTCTTTGTAACACCCCCTATCCGTCGCATAGCATATAGCAGTAGGTCCGTCCGGGGCCCGACGACATATACCACAGATAGACCGGGTGGTTACTCATGGAAACCATCCAACCAATCTTAACGTCCTACACAGAGCATTCTAGCGGAAGCAGTTTAATAAGTTGCAATAAAGAACCCAGCACAAAGGGCACGAATGTCCACTAAAATACCAAATAGGAATGTAGTACATACACAAGTACTGGCCTTAAGACCTTACAAAATTGTTTACTTAATATTACATGTTTTACAAACCACGGCACGCAGGCCGGTCATACATGAATAAAGCAGTAAACACTCCAATTAGGCCTTCGAGGGCCGGCTTCGCAATTTGGACTTCAGCTCTCTATTTACCGCTTGGCCCAGCTGCACCTGCAAGCAACAACAAAACCACCACACGGTGGCAAACAAGGCAATGGTCAGCAATGCTGACCAAATTATAACGATCCCGCCCCAACTCGAGGCGGCGATGCTCCTTCCCTGCATTTCATTAGCATAAGCGAGCAATATAGTATCGTCACAACATCACAGGCGTAGGCTCGCACGGCCACACACCCCATGCACTCATGGCACATTTTCGGTGAACAGGCCAATTTCACGTCAATTGAAGCCATAGACATTCCAGACTCACCACCGCCACTTTGACGGCCAAACCTATGAGCATTTTGTCTTCTTGGCCTGGGTCACGACAATTTAAGCCATAGACCGCCGAAGACCCTCATCTATGCCAACGACTCTAACCGAACGACATAGAATGGGTACGGTTCCATCTAACCCGTGCTCACATCGCAACTACAGTTTAAGCCATATACGCGAGTCAAACTTCTCCCGAGTCCCATTTCATCACAAACTTCACATAACCCGGTTATGTTCTAGTTGGCTCCCAAGCCACCAAGTTGGCAAGATCACGTATCCGCCCAGTTTTCCGGGTGCACATTAGTGTTAATCCCCAAAGTTCCCTGTTGCAATCTACCACGTAGAAAACCCGAAAAACAACCAAGCGCACGAAGTCTTCTCCGACATTTATGCAATGCAACATCACCGATCCAGACCAACATGTCCGGGCAGGCTTCACACATCATGCCTATGTCCGTTCTCGCTTATGGACTGTACACAACGGGGACTTTACATATCTACCCGAAGGAACGCCTCCAACTCACCGCAAACTCGTGAGAGCGGGCTTCCTATGCAAAGAAGGAGAGCTACACATGCTCAAGAAGAGAATCGTTACCCTAGCGCTCCTCTTTGCAGCCATGGAAAAGTAAGTGGATGAAAAGCACCGCACTCTCTTTGCCTCGGTAAATCCGAAGTCGGCACGCGATTTGGAGCTTCCAAGCTCCTCCAATGGCCGGATCTAGCTTCTTCTTCCTCCCTTGGCTCTCCTCCCTCTCTATACTTTAGAAAGATAACCACTCAAAAGAAAGAAGGTTTTCAAGGGTCCAATCACGTGCATATCCCATCAGGGACAACCTCCGTCTGTTGGATCTCAGATTAAAGAAACGAACGGCTTGATTCGGGCCTGAAAAGTACAATTGGACCGAACACGGCCTGGCACACGCCCGTGTCCAGGGCCATGTCCCTCATTCGCCGTCAAAATTGACGTGCCTGGAACAACACATGGGCATCGAACACGCCCGTGTTCGACCTGACACGCTCGTGTTCCAACTGACACGGTCGTGTGGTCGGTCGTGTGCCCCCATCGATTTATCCGGAAAACAACCCGAGAACAACACGGGTTCTTAGACACGCCCGTATCCTAACCCGTGTCAACTCGAACACGCCTGGGCTCCAGGCCGTGTTCACGGTCTCGACACTCGACACTTCGTCAAGCGAAGTTCGTCGACCTCACGACACGGCCTTGGACACGCCCGTGTCCGAGGCCATGTACCTTGTCTTGACACAGTGTCGACCGAAAGTGTCGACACCCCGGGCCGGTTGTCGACACGGGCTTGACACGCCCTGAGACACGCCCGTGTCTCAGGCCGTGTGCCTCGTCTCGACACTTCGTCGAGCAAAAATCGTCGACACCCGGTGCCGATCGTCGACACGGGCTCGACACGCCCCGAGACACGCCCGTGTCTCAGGCCGTGTGCCCTGTCTCGACACAGTGTCGACCGAAATTCATTACTTCGTAGACAAGTCGTCGACTCCAGTCTGACACGCCCTAGGACACGCATGTGTCCCAGGCCGTGTGCCTACTACCAGATCCCAAATCTGGCCCAAAACGTCCCCCGTCGCTCTTTTGAGTTTCGGGGCGTTACAACTCTCCCCCTCTTAAAAGAATTTCGTCCACGAAATTATATAAAGGAAAGACAAGTACCAAAATTAAATTGTACTTGAGCAGAACAACTCCGGATACTCGTCAAGCATAGTCTGCTCTCGTTCCCAAGATATCTCATCTCGACCGCAATTGTCCCATCGGACGTTGACCATCCTGATCTCTTTATTGCGTAGCCGCTTGACCTCCGAGCCCTCTATCCGCAAGGGCTTGACTTTAGTTGTCAACCCACTATCAATCGGCACTTGATCGACCACGATCACTTGTGTAGGCTCTCGCACCGCCTCCCGAAGCACCGAAATATGGAATACATCATGTAATCCACCAAGCTCCGCTGAAAGCTTCAACCGATAGGCTTCTTCACCAACTCGCTCCAGAACCTCAAACGGCCCAAGTTACCTCGGGCATAGCTTATTCAATCGCCGCACCCGCGAGACACCCTTGAACGGCTTGATCTTTAAGTACACCCAATCGCCCACAGCGAACTCCACGTTCCAGTGCTTGGCATTATAGTACTTCGCTTGCCTGTCCTGAGCGATAAGCAACCTCTCCCGAATGTTACGCACCAACGAAGTAGCATCCTCCACTTCAAATCACTTGTACAACTTTGACTCACTCGTTTCTAGCCAAGACAACAGCGTGCGACATTTTCTATCATATAGGGCCTCGAAGGGCGCCATTTGAATACTCGCTTGGTAGCAATTGTTGTACGCGAACTCCACCAAATAAAGATGGTCTTCCCATTGCTTTCCAAAATCCAAGACACATATGTGAAGCATGTCTTTCATAGTTATATTGACCCTCTCGGTCTGCCCATCTGTTTGCGGATGGAAGGCTGTGCTAAATTTTAGCTTTGTTCCCAACATTTGCTACACAAGCCTCCAATCATTGGACGTGAACCGCCCATCTCGGTCACTCGCGATACTGCGGGGCACACAGTGAAGCCGTACAATGTTATCCACATACAGTTTTGCCAACTTCTCCACCGGATCATCCTTCCTATGCGGGATGAAATGTGACACCTTTGTTAACCGATCCACGACCACCCAAATGGCGCCGTTGCCCTTTTGCGACCTTGCCAAACCATGCACAAAGTCCATAGAGATGTCGTCGAATTTCCACTCCGGAATAGGCAAGGACTTCAGAAATCCTCCCTACTTTTGACACACCACCTTCACCAAGGCGCAAGTTTGTCACTTCGCTACGTAGAGCGCCGCATCCTTCTTCAAACCCGGCCACCAAAACAGTTTCTTTACATCGCGGTACATCTTCGTGCTCCTCGGGTGAATCGAGTACTTGGTATGGTGTGCCTCGTACAACAATTCCACCCGCAAATTGCCCACACTTGGGACGCACAGACGACCATCTTTCAAAAGCAATCCGTCCTCCACAACGAATTGGGAATTTGAGCCATCCAGAGCCTCCACCATGAACTGCTTCATATGGACATCCATATCCAAAGCCTGTCGAATCCGATCAGCCAGGTCATATTGGACCTCAGTCCAATTCAGTACTACTTCAGCACTCGATTGCTTATCCACACAAACAATCTCCAACGCCTCCAACTCCCGCACCAACCGCTCATCATGCTCCGATAGCCAATTGGCTTGAGCTGGGGCTCGACGACTCAATGCGTCCGCAACCGCATTTCCCTTACCAGACACGTAGTGGATCTTGAATGTATAGTCCCCCAGGAACTCCATCCATCTACGCTGCCACATATTCAGATCTTTCTAATCAATCAGATACTTCAGGCTCTTGTGATCGGTGTAGATATCAATCTTCATACCGTACAAATAGTGTCTCCACAGCTTCAAGGCAAAAATCACGGCCGCTAACTCCAAGTCATGGACCGGATAATTCCTTTCGTGCACCTTTAGCTGTCTCGAGCCATAAGCTATCACACTCCTGTGTTGCAGTAGCATGCAACCCAAACCGCTTCCCGAAGCGTCGCTATAAATCCCATATCCTTCGGTCCCAATCGGCGAACTCAGCACAAACGCCGTGGTCAACCGACACTTCAACTCCTCAAAAGCTCGCGCGCACTCCGGCGACCAAACGAACTTCTGCTCCTTCCTCATCAAAGTAGTGAGAGGTAAAGCTATCCGTGAGAAGTTCTCTACGAAGCGCCTATAATAGCCGGTAAGCCCCAGAAAGCTCCGGACTTCCGCTACCGTAGAAAGCTCAGGCCACTCCCGTATCGCAACAATCTTCGCTGGATCTACTGCAATACCCTCTCCACTCACTATATGACCGAGGGACGCTACTGAGGACAGCCAAAACTCGCACTTCGAGCACTTGGCATACAACTGATTCCTCCTTAGCGTCTCCAAAACCAAATGAAGATGCTTGAAGTGATCTTCCTCACTTTGCGAGTACACCAAAATATCATCGATGAAGACGATCACAAAATGGTCTAAGTACTCCCTGAAGGTCCTGTTCATCAAATCCATGAACACTGACGGCGCATTCGTCAGCCCAAACGGCATGACCGTAAACTCATAATGCCCGTATCTCGTACTGAACGCTGTCTTCGGGATATCACTCTCCCTTATTCGCAGCTGATAGTACCTGGATTTGAGATCCAACTTCGAGTACACCGTCGACCCGACCAACTGATCAAAAAGATCATCGATCCGGGAGATCGGGTACTTGTTCTTCTACGTCAACTTGTTGAGCTCCCATTAATCAATACATAGACTCAAGCTTCCGTCCTTCTTCTTAACAAAGAGGACCGGCGCGCTCCAAGGCGAAGAACTTGGGCGCACATACCCTTGATCCAACAACTCTTGCAGTTGAACCTTCAGCTCTGACATTTCCTCAGGCGCTAGCCGATAAGGAGATCGTGACACAGGCTTTGCACTTGGCACTAACTCAATCGTGAAGTCTATCACACGCTGAGGCGGGGCTCCAGGAAGATCTCTAGGGAACACATCAGGGTACTCCGATACCACTGAAATAGTATCCAACACGGGCTTCGGCTTTGCAACCTCCACTAGTGTAAAGAACAGCTCTGCACCGGCACGAACCGCCTTCACCACCTGAAGAGCAGACATCAACGTCTTGCTCGACCCCTTTAAGCCCGTAAAAGTCATCTCACGACTAGCTCCCAACTTCATTTCCTTGCGACCGCAGTCAATATAGGTCTACTGCTTCGAGAGCCAGTCCATGCTAAATATAACGTCGAACTCCACCAACGGAAGTAACGACACTTGCAGATCGAACTCTTGATTCCCAATGTGAATTTTCACACCGTAGATTCTATCCGCGCGCATCGAACACTCATTGGGCAACAACACATCCAACTTATCCTTCGCCATCGAAGAAGGGACTCCGATGCGTGATATAAATCCTTTGGACAAGAAGGAGTGTGAAGCTCCCGTATCGAAAAGTGCTCTAGCCAGATTTTCACAAATCAAAACAAATCCTAAACAAGCAGTGGTAAGGTAACATGTGCAAAACAAGTATTTAAAGAAATTAACTTGCTATGAATTAAAACGTACCTGTCACCACGTCCGCCTGTTTGATGGCCTCCTATTGGCCAAGATTATACACCCTTGGTTGGGCCGGAGCATAGTGGGACGCGGTTTACTCCACAGCCTTGCCCTTCTCTTCATAGGTTGCTCCCGGCCTTCTCTCGGACTTGGGACGTACGCTCCAACAATCGCGGGCAAAGTGACCCGACTTTTCGCAAGTAAAACATGCGCCCGGGGTCCGACCCGTAGTCGCCCCAGAAGCACCAGAAGGAGCTGGACCCGAAGTCCTATGCTTCTTGAAGGAACTTCGATAGCCGGACTTTGAAGTAGTCGGCACTTTGAACTCAGATTTCTTGTCACCAACGCTCTTCTTCGCTTGGACGTTCTTCATGTCCTTCTCTAAGGACCGGGCCGTGTTGACCAAGGTTAAGAAACTCTGTGTCATCGGCCCCGAGAGCAGTAGCCTCAACTCATCCCTCAACCCCTCGTAGAATCGATTCGTCTTGCGCTCCTCATCCGCAATAGTGGAGCTAGCATATCGACGCAAACGAGTAAACTCGTGGAGATATTCATCCACGCTACTGTCTCCTTGAACCAACTTCAGGAACTCGTTCTCCAACGCTATCCTCTACGCCAAAGGGAGGTACCTTGCCAAGAACAGTCTCGAGAACTCCTCCATTGAGACATCCACAAGTTGCCTACCTCTCAGTAGTTGTGGCTCCAATCCTTCCCACCACATTCTAGCTTCACCGTCCAGAAGGAGCATAGCAATGGTGGTCATTTGCCACTCCTCCGTCTCCGTTGCTGTCATGACTCTCTTCACCCTGGAGAGCCAGTCTTCAGCTTGAGATGGGGTTCCCAACCCCGAGAATACAGGAGGATTAAAGCTCATAACATTCTTAAGCTGTCTCTCGGTTGCCCTCCTTGGCACCACCGGTTCCTCTACCACCTGTTCCACTCTCCTCGGCTCAGCCGCTTGCAGCGGTACCTGCTCCATCACAGGAGCGGGCTACTGCGCTTGCCTTGTAGGCTGCGCATTAATCATGGCCAACACTGCTTCGGCCACCAATCTTATGGTCTCCGCCGATAGAGGTGTTGCAGGAGCTTCATTAGGTGCACTTCTAGCCTCAGAAACTCGACGTTCCGACGGCCCAGCACCATTTCTGGTCACCTATAGTGGTACAAAACACCGTTAAGCGACCAAATAAAGTTGCAAACAGCAACTATAGGAACACGCAGGTTCCCCAAACACGTGTATTTACATTCCTAAGTGGACATTCATGGGTTCTTTTACTGTTATAACGATGATGCACACACATGTGCTCACCACCCCTTAAAAAGAATTCGGAAACGAATTCATGTTAAGCCCGACCAAAACCAGGAGTTTGATAATAAATTGTAACACCCCCTATCCGTCGAATAGCATATAGCAGTAGGTTCGGCCGGGGCCCGACGCCATATACCACAGACAGACCGGGTGGTTACTCATGGAAACCATCCAACCAATCTTAACGTCCTACACAGAACATTCTAGCGGAAGCAGTTTAATAAGTTGCAATAAAGAACCCATCACAAAGAGCACGAATGTCCACTAAAATACCAAATAGGAATGTAGTACATACACAAGTACTGACCTTAAGGCCTTACAAAATTGTTTACTTAATATTACATGTTTTACAAACCACGGCACGCAGGCCGGTCATACATGAATAAAGCAGTAAACACTCCAATTAGGCCTTCGAGGGCTGGCTTCGCAATTTGGGATTTAGGCTGCTATTGACTGCTTGGCCCAGCTGCACCTGCAAGCAACAACAAAACCACCGCACGGTGGCAAATAAGGCAACGGTCAGCAATGCCGACCAAATTATAACGATCCCGCCACCAACTCGGGGCGGCGATGCTCCTTCCCTGCATTTCATTAGCATAAGCGAGCAATATAGTATCGTCACAACATCACAGGCGTAGGCTCGCACAGCCACACACACCCTGCACTCAGGGCACATTCTCGGTGAACCGGCCAATGTCACGTCAATTGAAGCCATAGACATTCCGGACTCACCACCGCCACTTTGACGGCCAAACCTATGAGCATTTTGTCTTCTTGGCCTGGGTCATGACAATTTATGCCATAGACCGCCGAAGACCCTCATCTATGCTAACGATTCTAACCGAACGACATAGAACGGGTACGGTTCCATCTAACCCGTGCTCACATCGCAACGACAGTTTAAGCCATATGGGCGGGTCAAACTTCTCCCGAGACCCATTTCCATCACAAACTTCACATAACCCAGTTATGTTCTAGTTGGCTCCCAGGCCACCAAGTTGGCTCCCAGGCCACCAAGTTGGCAAGATCATGTATCCGCCCAGTTTTCTGGGTGCACATTAGGGTTAATCCCCAAAGTTCCCTGTTGCAATCTACCACATAGAAAACCCGAAAAACAACCAATTGCACAGAGTCTTCTCTGACATTTATGCAATGCAACATCACCGATCCAGACCAACATGTCCGGGTAGGCTTCACACATCATGCCTATGTCCGTTCTCGCTTACGGACTCTACACAACTGGGACTTTACATATCTACCCGAAGGAATGCCTCCAACGCACCGCAAACTCGCGAGAGCGGGCTTCCTAAGCAAAGAAGGAGAGCTACACATGCTCAAGAAGAGAATTGTTACCATAGCGCTCCTCTTTGGCGCCATGGAAAAGTAAGAGGATGAAAAGCACCGCACTCTCTTTGCCTCCGTAAATCCAAAGTCGGCTCGCGATTTGGAGCTTCGAAGCTCCTCTAATGGCCGGATCTAGCTTCTTCTTCCTCCCTTGGCTCTCCTCTCTCTCTCTATACTTTATAAAGATAACCACTCAAAAGAAATGAGGGTTTCAAGGGTCCAATCCAGTGCATATCCCATCAAGGACAACCTCCGGCCGTTGGATCTCAGATTAAAGAAACGAATGGCTTGATTCGGGCCTGAAAAGTACAATCTGGACCGAACACGGCCTGGCACACGCCCGTGTCCAGGGTCGTGTCCCTCATTCGCCGTCAAAATCGACGCGCCTGAACCAACACACGGGCATCGAACACGCCCGTGTTCGACCTGACACGCCCGTGTTCCAACTGACACGGCCGTGTGGTCGGCCGTGTGCCCCCATCGATTTATCCTGAAGACAACCCAAGAACAACACGGGTTATTGGACACGCCCGTGTCCTAACCCGTGTCCACTCGAACATGCCTGGGCTCCAGGTCGTGTTCACGGTCTCGACACTCGACACTTTGTCGAGCGAAGTTCGTCGACCTCACGACACGGCCTTGGACACGCCCGTGTCCGAGGACGTATGCCTTGTCTCGACACAGTGTTGACTGAAAGTGTCGACACCCTGGGCCGGTTGTCGACACGGGCTTGACACGCCCTGAGACATGCCCGTGTCTCAGGCCGTGTGCCTCGTCTCGACACTTCGTCGAGCGAAAATCGTTGACACCCTGGGTCGATCGTCGACACGGGCTCGACACGCCCCGAGACACGCCCGTGTCTCAGGCTGTGTGCCCTGTCTTGACACAGTGTCAACCGAAATTCGTCGACTTCGTAGCCAAGTTGTCGACTCCAGTATGACAAGCCCTTGGACACGCCCGTGTCCCAGGCCGTGTGCCTACTACCAGATTCCAAATCTGGCCTAAAATGTCCCCCGTCGCTCTTTTGAGTTTTGGGGCGTTACATTCTTAAAGATCCAACCAATGCATGGGGTTTCACGGGTACGAGGTCGGAAGAAGAAGCTCAGCCCAAGATATATGGGGCCTTATAGGATCCGGGAGCGGATCGGTCCCTTGGCATACAGACTGAAGCTGCCATCGGAGCTAGCAAGTCTGCACGACGTGTTCCATGTATCCTCTCTCAGGAGGGCTCTACTATGCCCGAAGCAGCAATTTACGACCATGGATGGGCCAGTAGTATCTTATCTATCAGTTCACCTGAAACCGGTCCGGATTGACGACAAGGGGATACGAGTCTTCCGCCGCAAGAAGGTACCATTGGTCAAGGTTCTATGGAGGAATCATGGGAGAGAGGAGCACACATGGGAGCCTCAGGACTTAATGCGATAGAGGTACCCAGAGCTCTTCAGTCAGGTACTACTCACAACATCTCGGGATGTTACAATTTACCTTTCATATTTGAAACCCCGTAGGCCTAACTAAAATTTCGAGGACGAAATTTTTTGTTAATATATTGGGATTTGTAACATCCCTCAGACAACTAGACCCATGGGAGTGGTTTTGTCATGACTATGTCATGATAAAACCCTAGGAAGCCCAAAAAGCCCAAGTGAACTTGGGAATAAGGTGATTGGGTTATGTGGTCTGCATATAGTAAATTTCTAAACCATAGTTTAAGATGATCATGAGGCTTCACTAGGACTTCAAGACCCCACCCAAGCCAAGCTAACCCTAGAGTGAGGCCAATGGGTCACCTAGGACCCATTGGGGTCCACCCAAGGGGTTAGGTTGACCAAAGTCAACTCTAACCCTAAATGGGTCAAACTAACCTGCATAGGGTCAACTGAAGTTCCCTTAGCCAAGTGGACCCCACGTATACCTTCCTAACCCTAGTGAGAGGCCAATGGGTCACCAAGGACCCATTGGGGTCAACCAAAAAGCCTAAGTTGACCAAAGTCAACTCTAACCCTAAAGTGGTCAAAGTGTCCTGCCTAAGGGTCAAGTGACCTCCAAAGGGATAAGTCAACCCCACCTATAACTTAGGGGATGCCAATGGGTCACGAAGGACCCATTAGGGGCAACCTCAAAGACCAAATTGACCTAGTTCAACCCTAGTCAAGGTTTAGGTCAAGCTAGCTCTAATGGGCTAACTCAAGCTCAAGCCCAACTCACTTGGGCTAACCTTGTTTTGGTGGATGAAATGGACATGTGGGCTACCATTGGGTTAGATAGGAGCCAACTTTCAGCTTGGTGTGTAGGAGAGAGAAAAAAAGCCACCTATGTAAGAGAGAGAAAGTGAAAGAAAGTAATGGAGGAAGACTTTAGGCTCCTCCTTCCCCTTCCCCAACCTCCCATTCATTGCTCTAGGACAAGGAAGGCAACCCCAATTCAACCAGCTAGTTTTTGACTGGTTTGAACCAAGTTTCACCCCCTACCTACCATGGCCGCCAACCTTGACTAAGGTCAATAATGGCAATGAAGTCTACAGCCACCTAACACCCCAATTCTCCCCCTTAAAAGCTTCACTGGACTCCAGGAATTCATTTCCACCACTTACCTGAAGGAGCCAAGCAGTTCCACTGTACAGTTGCAGAAATCGAGCGGCGCCACCTTCAAAATGGCTTCCCGACGATCTTCCCGACTTCAGGCCACCCATACAGGTCCTCCCCCACTCCTTCTTCCATGAGTAGTTCATAGGAATCATTAGGGCCAAGGTTCGGGCTCAATTGAGCCCGAACCAAGTTCAAATTTTCCTGGTTTTTCCATGGAATTCCACTTCTCGGGATCGCCGGAATAGGGCTCTCCGGCGGTTGTGCCGCCGCCTGGCAGCAACCACCACATCAACGGAGGTGGTGGTGGCGGTGGCCGGCCGGGGAGCTGGCCGGATCGCCGGTGGCAGCAGATGGAAGGATCTCTAGGTGGGATAAATCCAGGACGTCGGCTGGAGCTTGAAGACGATGGGATGTCGTCCACTGTTGCGTCAAGATTCGTGCGGCAGATGATATAAAACTATAGGATATGATATATGCATTTATTTGACTTCTGTCACACTTAATGCATTTAATGTTTTAAAATTTTAAAAAATACTTAGAGGCTATTTCAGAGGATATGGTCAACACAAAACTTGTAGCCCTGAGTGTCTACTTTAATTCAAAATTGGCTTGAACCAATTTGGGTGCTTGGTTTGACCAGGGCACCCATTTTGGTGGGACCTATACCTAGGGCTATCTTGAGATTTAAAATGGTGCCCACACTTCATCTTTGGTCCAAATGACTGGAAATTTTGGCAGGGAGTCACCCTAGACCATATATAGTCCTGCCCAAAAATGAAAATTTTTGGGGATAATGTTTCTATAGTTTTGGTAAAAATTTAATAATATTAATATGAATTAATTAATGGGTCTAATGACCTCCAAATTCTCCCAAAGTTTGGTGAGTGGTTCTTGGTGTAATTATTGGACTCTGTATAAAATTTCATCCCATTTGGTGATGATTTGGTTGGGGATTTAGTAAACCCTAGATTTGGCTAAAAGGGGGTAAGTAGGTCGAAATGACCCTTGTGGGTTTAAGTGGCCAAATCACCTCAACAGAGGCTGAAATTTGGGACACTGACTTGGTATGGCTTTTCGGACATCCCCATGAAATATGGGGTAGATTGGAATACTTTTGCTCTAAGATCCAAGGACAAACCCTAAGGAAGGGCTTTTGTGCCTTGTGAAGGGCATGAGGCCAAAACACCTTGAATGAACTTAAAATTTTGTGGGGAGGGTGCTAGAGTAGATAAAACCCTCTGGTAAAAATGTTAGGGAATTTTGAAAGGGTAGGGCCCACAAAACCCTAACCCTAGTTTAGGGCACAAATATTTTAGTGCTAGAAAAGGTTAGTAAAACTCCTTGAACAATAATGAAAATTGGGTAGTGTGGTCACGAGGATAGATTGAACCTCTGGTAACTTAATTGGGAATTTTGGATCATTATTCTTAGCACTTCCTTTGTAATTCATGGGATTCCCTAATTAATCATTTGGTCATTATGATCCCACTGCCTATTGGAAGGTCTTGCAAATTTGGTAGAGGGAGTTTTAGACCATATTGATCATATATGAATTTTAATAGAATTTTTGAGTACATATTTAGGGTACCTACTTCACAAGCTCATATATTTGGGAACTTACTAAATAATTCGTATAGAGCTCAATACTTGTTGAACAATTATGAAACTTGATAGGTAGTGTTTCTATTTCATTATGCTCATGTGGGAATTTATTTGGAATTGTTAGATGGATAATTGTTATACTTTGTTCATTAACCCATTAATTTGGAATATTATGAGAAAATCAAGTATAGAGTTTATTATTCAATAATAAATTATGAAAATTGATCTAGAGTATTTATATGACCTTACAATCATCCTTGAAGTTTCTCTGAATTTTTGGAAGTATTATTGCTGTACTTATCTGTTAAAATAATTTATTGTGGGATATACTTAAAATTAAAATTAAGTGCTTAAACTTTGCTGAAAAATTGGAAGACCTTGGATTTTAAGTTCAATTTTCATATAGTATTTAACATAAATTTGGTGGAATATTATCTTATCTGAAAGTGGTATTTCATGTTCAAACTTGGGATTTTTGGTTGCTGGAATAATTTCATAAATTATTAGATAAATAGAGAAAATTATGAAATTTTGGTGTTAGTCTAAAAAGGTCATGACAGCCCTTTAATAATTATTATAAGGGTACTGGGTGAATATTTTGAGTACCTCTCATGTTACACATCATATCGCTTAAGTGGTCTGCATTTAGTAAAACTGCAGAAACTATGTTGGAGTATAATTTGAGCACATGAGTTGGGAATTAGTGTTTGACTGGTTTGGATAGATAAAAATAAGCTTACCATTGGAAGTAGGATGAGTAAAGGGTTGGATTGGTTAGTGTTAGGTGGTGCTCGGGATCGACGAAACATCGTCTTCCCCGTAGAAGAGAAAGTGTCAAATACACTAGAGTTATATCCAGTAAAATATTTAAGGGGTGGGAGATGAGTAGCATCCAATAATAGTAAGTGCCTTGCGAAAGGGAGATTTGGGCGTAATCCCATCATAGTTCCTAGTGCCCTCGAGAGCCCTTTACGGGGAATACCTTGGGCACAGTCCTGGGCTAAACCAAAACTGTAGGCAAAATTGGAATGCAAGAGTAAATAGTAAATCTTGGGTTTCACCTTCACACACCTCGATTTCTCGGGGAGTTAGGTTGGGTCACTCGAGCAGTAGGCCCAGTGGTTTTGGTGATGGGCAGGTTAGCCTGGCGAGCTTTGGCTCGGTAATGGTTTGTGATGGGCAGGTTGGCCCGGCGAGCTTTGGCTCGGTTGTTGTTTATGACGGACGGGATGGTCAGGGGAGCTTTTGATCGATAGCTGATACATAAGGTTGCATGTGCATAAGGTATAAGGTGGTGGGTCTTCGGTATTTGTGAGTCGATGCGCATCGACGGCAATACTTTGACTCGACGAGTGTGGTTAGCACTTGGCCAAATAAAGTACGGTGTGCCAGCCGACAAGAGTAAGCAGGAGCTCTGCTTAGTGCACTAGCGTTGAGGAGTATGATAGGTCTGACTGGTAGTGCTATTACCGGTTTAGAGGTTGGCGAGGCCCAAACCACCGTTTACGTTTGCCACTACGGAGGTATCCTGGGAGGTTCGGCTCTAGAAAGGGGGAACTAAAGGTCTGTGCACACAGAGTCGAGTGGGTGAGTTACACTTTCATTCTCACATCATGGCATAATTGTGTTTCATAGCATAATCATTGCATATAACCCCGACACCTATTATATAAGTGGTATGGGACGCTTATACAATAGGCCCTGCAAAACGACCCCTTGGTTTATAAGTCCGCGCGAACGTGCTTATAAGTTAAGGTTTTTATTTCGTAAATATATATATATGCTTGTTAAAAAACCGACACCCTATCGTATAAATTGGTATGGGACTTTTTATACGATAGGAGCCCTGCAAAAGATCCCTTAGCTTATGTGTTTTCATATAAGTTAAGGTTGCTTTTCTTGTTCAGTTTTTCATACCGCTATTACTGCCATATATAATATAGAACTGCTAGGTTAGTTCCGCTGCCATCTGCTTATTTGTTATTCTCCACTTTCATGTCCTCTCCTTTCCTTCTCCCCGCTCGGTGCCTAGGAGCCATGGGGGAAGGGGCGGGGGATGATAGGACTTAGTCTTTTAGACTAACGGATTTCGAACCACATCATTTTAGGGGACCGTGGAGCCCAGCATAGAGGAGCAGCCCCGGAGGTCGGCACGCTTAGGAGATGGGGCAGTCTAGTACCAGAGTCCATATGGCAGGGACTGTGAGTCCTATTTGCTACTAGTTGTTTTAGTTTTGCTTCCGCGATGAGAGATTTGTAGTGAGACATTGATGTACTGGGCATGAGCCCAAGATTTTAGTATTTCATTATATCTGTGGACACTCACATCGTGGAGTTTATTTACTATTTATGTGATTTCTGTGGACTTGCCTTTATTATTTTGCTACAGTTGTGATCAATTTGGCTGGCAGGATCGGCGTTTTGTAGTGATGATCTTCTCGGGTGCGAAGGTGTCACCGCAAAGCGGCAGTTCTGGGCCTAAGACCCCAGTGTTTTAAAGGAAAAAAAGGGGGTCTTACACCGTATCTCTCTAGTGAGAGGGATTCGAGTTGCCATGGTTCAAGAGTAGCCACCGGATCGATTGTGTTCGTCCCCGGCATGATACTGCATTAGAGATCCACTCTGTTAGTGGATTAGGAATTGTGGGTGAAGCCATAGTCGTGACCGTTAGTCTGACTCAGTGATGTTGCATTGCGTTCCTTAAGGATTTTGTAGAAATCCGTTAGCTGCAAGATGCCATCTGTGATGATGTTCTTTTCCCCCTTTCTTGTGTGAGTAAGTGTGGCTGAAACCGGACCACGTGGAAATTAGAGTACACGTGGGGAACGAGGATGATACAGTATAAGTGTTGGAATAGGGTGGGAATGTCATGGGATTATGATGTGATAAGGCGTGGTTTGTCTCTGCGGTCAGCTGGCTAGCCTGTGACGTTGCAAAGTCATGTGTGGAGAGTGTCCCGGCGAGACAAGTCCCCTTCTATGTAACTGAGGGTCCCGCTGGGTCTTCTTCGGTGGACTTGATCCCAATATTGGAGCCGGCCCTGGGTCGTCGCGAATGGGTGGGGTCTATCAAGGGTTCTTAGTATCGGTTTGTTTGTGTCGTGGAATCTTGATGTGAGAAGTCAGAGCATGCAGGCAAGCCCGAGTTTAAGACCCACGAGCGGGTGGGGCCTAAGCAAGATGTTTGTGTGGCGGCTTGTATGCCATTTGGGGGAAATTAGAGTACCCTTGTTTTGCGGCTTGAACGCCGATGGGGAAATTGGTAAGTTCCCGATGTGATGATATGTTAGAAGCATACGCTTTAGGATGCCTTGGGTGAAACCCAGGATTGCATTCATGCTGCATTGTAGGCCCCTTTTATTATATGCTCAAGCATAGAAACATGTTTGCTGTATAAGACATCCAAACCTGTTTTATAGCTTTATATGTTATTGTATTTTGCATACGAAGTGTTGTCCTGCAGAGTGATGCAGTGCCCCAGGGTCTGCTAGGGATGACCAAGAGGAGAAGTGTTGGTTACATAGTTGAGGTCAGCCTTTGCTGACCCACGTTACAACCAAATTTTTACACGATAAGGAGCGCAAGCGAGAGCAAGCTTGCTGGCCAAAAAGGCCTAAGCTTCATGAAGTGTTACAGGTCGTGTTATAGCTCTGTTTTGTGGAATGTGATGCTTTATGTTCTATGATTCCAGCTTACATGTCGTGGTAGCCTAGGAGTGCTTATGCACATTGTTATTGTTTAATGTTGTTTCAATCTTCTGGATAACTGGATATTGTATGGCCTTAAGGCCATTTGGGATACTCTTGTAGTGGTGGATAACTTTTAGTTTTGGTTTTATGTTTCCGCTATTGTCTGAGTTTTGAGTTTGAGTAGTTTATATCATCTTATAATGCTTAAGCTGTGGTGTCTGTATGTTGCGGGGCCCCGGCCGGACCCATATTATATGGTCATTACAGGGGAGGTGTTACAATTTGGTATCAGAGCCAGGTTGGTGTCCAAGGTATATCTTCGTGGATGAATGTACTAAACAAATTGCGTTAAGAAGTTATCCACCTAGGAGTATCACAGGACTATGAGTGTCCATTTGTCTAGTTGTGCGATTAGAAGCTGATTTTTGTTCTACTTTGCTTTTGTGAAGGGTGCAAGCGACGAGGCGGGGACGTCAAGGCCACAAGAAGAGCCTTCGACGAGCAGTGCTACTGCTCATGGTCCTTTAGGCATGGGGGTAACCTCGGCCGACTTCTGTCGCATGCTCGCAGAAGCAATGGTGGCAGCTTAAGCTGTCGCAATAGTGCAGGTTGTGATTCCCATTGCATAGGTAGCAACTCCTCCAACGTTCAAGGTTGTCGGCACACTGACCGATGCAGAGGATTGGTAGGCAAGGATTCAAGAACTACTGAGGGCGGCCGAGACACCGGTAGAGAAGCAAGCTGAGTTTGCAAGTTTCATGTGGGAAGGTGATGCGAAGCTGTGGTGGGTAAGCCATAGCGGTCGCTAGTTTTCTGGACGCGCCCCATCCATAGAGGAGTTTGGGAATGCTTTCTCGAGATTAAAGATCACTGGATCAGGAGATATCAATAGGTTCAGCTTGGACCACCCTGAATCATTGTCATTAGCGTAACCCCACAATGATCACGTGTTGCACGGAAATTTCACAACGTGTAGAGGAAGCTTATAGAATCTAGATCGGTGGTCCACTGAATTACAGATTCTGACTGGTATCTAACCCCACCTCTGCATTTTGGAGGGACATGGTGGTTGTTAGCTCTACCATGTCTTGAAAGGGATATCGTTACAACATTAATGATCGTGTGAGAAAAGCAATGCCATCACGTGCACCTCCCCATAGATGATCCATGTGTGTGCGCACCTGCAGGGGACCCAAAGTTTGGTTGATCTCTCTAGAAAATCAATGCTGCCTTGTACGCACCTGCCCGATTGATCAACTTGATCTGTAGCCCAGGCAAGAGAGCAGTGTATCATTCTTCTTTAGTTGCCAGAGTTTATAAATTTTGTGACCTCCTGAGAAGAGCAATGCACCGTACGCGCACCTGCCCATCAGATCACTTATTTTATAGCTACCTTCCTTGCAGGTCATAAGTCTTGGTTACTCATATTGCAAGACCCCAGTACAGACATAATCTTAGTATCCTGTCACTCCGCAGGCTTTTGTAGTGGGTTGATTGCACAGCTCAAGTGAGAAAAACAATGCTCCCATGTGCGCACCTGCCCACTTGGTCACCTAAGTTGTGAATCATTTCTTTCAATGCAGATAGAATCTTGGTATCCGCTCAGTCTGTAGGTTCTTGCAGTGGGTTGATTGCACAACTTTTGTGACCCTTGAGAAAATTAATGCTGCCCTGTGCGCACCTGCGCGCTTGGTCACCTAAGTTGTGAATCATTTCTTTCAGTGTGGACAGAATCTTGGTATCTGCTCAATTCGAAGATTTTTGCAGTGTGTTGATTACACAGCTTTTGTGACCCTGTAAGAAAAACAATGATGCCCAGTGCGCTCCTGCCCGCTTGATCACCTAAGTTGTGAATCATTTCTTTCAATGTAGACAGAATCTTGGTATCGCTCAGTCAGTATATTTCTATAGTGGGTTGATTTCACAGCTTTTGCGACCCCATGAGAATAACAATGCTGCCATGTGCGCACCTGCCCGCTTTTGTGACCTCCTGAGAGAAGCAATGCTTGCATTTGATACCATCAGATAGAGCTTTCAATGATGTAATTGATTCAAAAGCTTGCAAATTATGAATTGGATCACTTAGGCTAGAGTAGATTGGAAGACGCGGTTCTCTGAAATCATCTGGAACAGCTTCCTGTCGAATTCGATATATAAAAGGAGAAGGAACTAGCTCTTTGCGTGCGGGAAATGTTAGTCCATCAGATATATGAGGATAAACATTCATGTTTACCTTATGAAGCTTGTGATGAGGGATATATAATTCTTCTTGGATGTTAAGAGACTGTAGTTGCTACTTGAGACAGGCTTTTCTGGATGATTGGATAGACGCTCGAGTGCTTTTGATGGAAAATCTTTGGAAACAAGAATTGCTGAAAGAGAAAAATTACAATAACATCAAGTCAGAGTGGAATTTGGGAAATCTGTGGTCATAAAAGGTATCTGAATGGGTTCTCGGTTCGCCAGGTGGTAGATCTCCTCGAGCCGGTTCCGAAAAGCTTTGAATTTCTGATATCGGACTAACAGATCAAACGTTATGGTTGTTTGAAGTTAGAATGTATTTTGAGATCAATCCCATGTCTTCATTGCAACTGTTGTTCATCAACTGCTCAGGATTTGAAGGTCGCGTGTTAATGGTTGACGCAGAAAATGGCACCTCTAGTTAACGACATTCGGTCTTGCGAGAGGGATAGTGAGAATGTGGGGATATGGGAGATAAGGCGACGAGACTACCGAGTAGCTGGTTACTTTGAGTCGCGAGTGAAGAAGAGAGAAAGATTAAAGGAGAGTGCCGCTAGATTGCGTCAAGTCTAGGCTTCTCCCACCGCGGCAAATACCTCTCTTGTGGCGGGCCTTCCATTAATATATAAACCTGTATTACTGCTGAGGTTAAGTTTATTTACATAGAAAGGAAAATAGAGAATACAACATGTGGGAGAGAAGGCCAACGAATAGGAGAATGGAGGTCATTGTGGTCGCTGAAGACTGCACACGTCGCCAGGCCATGCCAGGTCGCCAGGACGCATGGTTGTTAGGTCGCTAGGCAGGATGTGCAAACTTATTTTTTTTGGGCGCAACCTTGGTCCCCTCCGGCTGACCCCCCCCCCTCTGAAGAGGTATAAGGGACTATTTATAGGCTCGGGGAGGAATCTTCTAGAACTGTGCCTAGCAACATCACACTTTTGGTTTGAGGAGATAGAAATATAGTCCGCCTATGCTAGGCGAGCTAGAGAAGAGATCACCCACCACTGGGTGGACTAGGAATGGAGGTCCCCCATGCTGGGCGGACTCAGAAGAGAGGAGGCCTCCCCTGCTGCGCAGACTCGGAAGGCAGGCCACCCCTGTTGGGCGGACTTGATAGGCAGGCTGACCCTGCTGGGCGGACTCTAAAGGGAGGCCGCCCCTGCTGGGCGGACTCTGAAGCGAAGTCGCCCCATTATGGGCAAACTAGACCTTCTGAGCCGTGCGACATGTAGAAGAAAAGTAGAAAATTGCCTCCTTGGAGAGGATCGGTGATTTCTGGGTTAACACTCAAAATCATAAATTGTTTAATGATCTTGTCGATCTTTGCGATCTCGACGGATATGATGCTCAGGCTGCTGCTCTAGATCTTTGCACATGTAGGATACTTGGTCACCACCTTGGAGGTTCAGGCCATACATCTGATCCATGAGGAAGTGCATGTCACGGAAAGTCCGATGCACATAGACACCTCTAGATTCACATGACCTAATCAGACCATATGCTCTAAAGGCGACCTTAATATCTATGATGCAGTAGGCTGATCCTTCCCTCGGCAGGGTTTGATGTATCACCATACATAGCGCAATCTGGAATTCACGACCTATCAACGCATCTGTTGATGCATGAAATGGAGAGAGGGAGAACTAGCACCACCCGCTAATGGTTCACACACGGGGGAACGAGGCAACTACAAGAAGCTATCTATTGAGCAAATGAGAGAAAAAGAGAACAGCAGAGCAACAACAACCCCAGACTTTGCCCATCGCGGCATAAATTCCTCTATTATTACGGGATTTCCTTTGATTGCAAATGAGTTGATTACAAGTTGAAGAAATAAAAAGGGCAAGAGTAAGCTGGAGACCGCAAAGCCTGAGATTCGAGTCCGCAGCCTTTAACAAGTAGGCTCCAGGGCTCGATTCAGCGTGCTTTGATTGAACCCGATAATACTATTTATAGGTTGGGGGCCTGCCAAAACATCAGGGCTAAAATAACCGGCTGCCTGGGGTACTGGAGAACCGTGAAGCAAAAGAGAAAATACACGCCAGTCTATGCAAGAGGGGCGAACTGGGCTCGTGGGATGGAGCTTCCATCTGTTGCTGCAAGGTGTGATCCTGGATGGAGAGACGTGACCTGTGCGGACTGATCCTTGAGTCCGCCTGAAGTGGAAGAAGGGCGATCCAGGTAGCTGATTTCCTGAAGCAGGATGACCTAGGCAGACTGAGAGCTGAGTCCACCGCCGGAGATCTGGATCTTGCTGATCATGCTTGGGCTTGATGGTCTGGGCGGACTAGAGAATCGAGTCCTCGGCTTAAGTAGAATGTGACCTTGGAACCTTGTTGGACGTGTTGCGGACTTTGGTGTTAACATGATCCCTGCACATTATTAAGTTTCTGGAAACTTCGAAAATGTCAACATAACCGCCGAGTTTGCAACCATCATTAATTTTATCAGCGCTATAAATATCGCTGGAAGCTCTGCATTTGTCAAAAGCTGTTCATCGTAACATGTCGCTTCTCACCACTTGCAGTCTACGCTTTGCAGTCCGCCATGACTAGACTAGGTGCATTCTTCGGCAGCCTCACTTCCAAGGTGGAGAAGCCGAATCCGCAAATGAAAACCAAGATGGTGGTGAAAAGAACTAGGGTAGTGATCCATTCTGCAGGATAAACCTCCCGCAGGGATAAACTGTCAATGGAAGCAGTACGCCAGATTGATGAGCCTGCTCGCGAGAAGTCTGCGGACGCGACCGCTCATTCTAAAAATCTACCATAAAGTGCAGAAAAAGCACTGAATCCTCCAGAGATTACTGAATAGAAACCCGCGAACTCTGCGTACATGGATGTGTACCCGTCTGAATCGGGTACACCCATGTTCTGTATAAATATGGAAACTGAGGTCTCTTCATTGGATGCCCAGCAGCCCATCTTTGATCTGGATCAAGATAGGCGACTTACTGGAGAAGGTGCTGTGGAAGAGGTGCCCTCACAAGTACTAGTTGTTGTAAACCAAGAGGCAGTCTGTGAGAGTCTGTCGGACTCAAGTGTGAAAGAAGGCCCCTCTGAGGAGAAGAAGAGTAATAGGGACATGTCCACTGTTGCCGAGCGAGTTGAGAAAAAATTGTCGGCCAGGAAGGATAAAAATATCTATGTGCGGACTGGGGTTGCGAGCTTGCAGCACAGGCTTTGAGAAAAGGAGGTTTCTGAGTCCGGCTTCGTCACACTGGAGGCCCCAATCCCGGGAAGCGATTCCCTCTCAACGGTCCGACTGTCAACCGATGAAATGCTAAACACCATAGATACCGACCATCTTGATCACATTAATCGCTCCTTACTGGAGATATTGCAGCTCGAAGTCGAGATTCTGGCAGTTAAGATTGGTGAACAACCCTCCACATCTGCAGCAGGAGATGAGAAGGAGAATTTGAGGAAGCAAATCGCCGAGTAGAAGGAGAAGATCACCGCCCAGATGGAGAAGGTAGAGTGGCCTCGAAGCAGATCACTGCGGACAAGGTGCGGAGGTTCTGCGTACTGCCACTGACCTGTTGCGGATAGGTAAACTCCAATTAGCGCCTAAGCACTTTAAGAATCAGTGTCTTTATAAGTCACCACAGCGGAAGTCGAGGACAATAACGATTATCACCGAAATTGATGACATAGTTATTTTGACGAGCTCGGCGGCTGAGAAGAGAGCCAAAGTCCATCGCGAATGGAGGAAGTGACTAAGCATCTTTGACCTGGAGCGGATAAGGCAGCCTGTATTCGATAATCACAATCTCGCCATGACGATTGACCAAAGTTTGATTTTATATCGTTGGATATTGAGTCCACTGTAGGATGTATTTGAGTATGAACTTTGTTCTCTTTGTTGTTGTATGGAAGTCGCTGCCTATATCTGTTGAGGCTAAAGATATCATGCCTACTTCAGATGCAGCTGCTGCAGAGCGACTTGGCACGATCTCGCTTGGTTAGTCCTCCCAAAGCGAGCATTTCGGCCTGCACAAAGCAGTGTTAGAGAATAAAAGTCTCGAAGAAGAAATTAAAGAAATTTGAGTTGAGTTGAAGAAGAGGGCAGAGCGAGAAAAGGCTCTAGAGGACCAGGTCGCCAATGTCTCTATGGTGTTGGAGTGAAATGATAGAGAAAGGAGGCAAGTTTGAAAGTGAGGGATAGATCTGTCTTAACTCTAGAGGGGGGTGAATAGAGTATTTTAAAAAACTTTGATTAGTTTTTATAGCAGAATTAAAATAAGTGATATCTATATGTATAGAGAGAGAATAAAAACAAGAGACAAACACAACACAATAAATAAAAGAATAGAGCATTCCAGATGACTCAAATATTTTCTAGTGGTTCCCCAAATCTGGGTGCATCCACTCTTCTACCACCCCGGTAGGAATCTACTAACAGGTTTTTGTTCAGGTGCCCTGCCACCACAGGTTTTTGCTCAAGTGTCCTTTGAGCTTTTGATCAGGTGCCCAAAAACCAATCCAAGTCTTTTGATAAAGAGACTTGACAACCAGATGATAACTTTTGAAGGGAGTTAAAAACACTTTTTACAGTAGGAAAAGAAAATGATATTGTCTTCTCTTTCTCAAACAACTAAGAAGACTTAGTGGATGATGTTGTCAAAGCTCCCCCTGAGATGAAGAAAGATTCAGGAAGATGAGAGCTTTGAACAGGGTGTGGGCCTTGAGGTTGGCTTGCTGATCTTCAAGAACTTTCAGACAAATGTTGACTATTGTCTCTAGAAAAATCCTGAAGCAGAAGCTGAAGAAGACTAATGATCTGTGTGTTGATGTTCTTCTTCAATTTCCTGTAAGAATGATAGCAATGCTTTTCTATGAAAAGTGTATCAATGGTTGTTGTTGTTCTTCTTCTTGTTGTTCTTGTTGAAGAGAGAAGAAGTGATTTTATATCCTGAGAGATTTCAGCCTTTTGAAATTTGAATAGTATCCTGAATTTACTGCTAAATTCTGAGAGATGAATGACTGGATTTTGGCTTTTAATGAGTTTCCTCAACTATCTCAGTAAATAAGTCAAGTAATTAACTATGTGAAAACCATAATTAATGCTGTCAAGAAACGGCTATATTATTGAGAATATGAGCATTAATTATTAGAGAATTACTGCCACAGAAAAATACAAATTAAAGTCAAAATGAGAGAGAATACGTCAAAGTGATACTGAAGGAAATTAATCGAACTTAGGACAGAGTTCGTCGAATTGAACTCCAAGTTCATCGAGCTGAGAAATCTCCTTCATCGAGCTGAGCTCAGAGATAATTGATCTAGAAGATATCTATCAATGCTAAGTTCCAAGTTCGTCGACCAAAGAATCTGAGTAGAAGAAGGAAGATCGTCGACCTGAGCTCGTATTTCGTCAAACTCAGCTCAGAGTTGACACTCTGAGTTCGTCGATCTGCAATGGACAATCGTCGAGCTGAGTTCAAAGAACTTCAAATTGATTTTCTGAACTCTTTAAAACTGCATTTCTTCTAAGTCTGAATCTCTGAATACTTCTGAGGGCTGGATCAATGATGTCTAACTTAGTCAGACTGACCTAAACCTTAGAACTAACAAATTGTCCCTAAGCTATACATGGTGGGTCAATAACCTAAGAGTGAAACTATCCCAAATCCAAACTAAGGATCCAATAATCTCCCCCTATTTGGGTGAGGTCACTAAACAAAATAGAAAAGCAAAAAACACAAAGCAATATAAATATCTGACAAAATTTAAACTATTTAGCAGATATGATATGTCTAAGTTCATTACACATATAAATAGAAAATCAAAAAATGCTTAAGATCTATCAGAGGGAGAAGCAGAAGATGACTTAGCAAAAGTAATTGTCCTATTTGGATTTTTTGCTTCCTTCTGAGACATCTTCAGGTCAAGATGTGTTACACATGCAGCTCTGGGCACTATAGCTACTGGATGGATCTACATGTATTCATTAGGGTCAAATAAATTTTTATTTACCTGAAATTGATCAAACTCCTTCTGTCTATTGGTAGACATTCTAGTGAATTTAGATGGATCTGCTCCTTCTGCTCTGGCTCTATTAATTTAAGATAACCCAATCAGCTCTTGGAATCTGGCCATCCTGAAATTAGGATCTAATTCAGGTTCATGGGTTGGAGAGAGAGGTCTCTTTAGATTAGATTTAAGAGCATCTTGAGAAGACTTTTGAGGATTTCTGAAAAGAATTAATTGATGTTGAAAGTTGGTTTGAGGGAAAGATTGTTGAGGTTGGTCTGAATAATAAGACCTTGGAGGTCTGAATTGATTATACTTCCCAGCTGCTCTAAAAGACTGATGGGAGGCTGGCCTTGGAGACTGAGAACTACTTGAGGCTGGCTTCTGAGTATTAACAACATTTTTTGATGCACCTGTAGTAGGAGGAGGAGGAGGAGGTCCTCTCCTGGTCTGTCGAGGTGGGGAGCTATATCTTTTCCTTTTCTTTCTTTCCATGAGCTCATTCTTAGAGAATCTCATCCAGTGAGCCATTCTAGAGTGAGAGGAATATTGTGCAGAATGTAGTAAGGAGTATCAGCAGTAGGGTCAGACTTAGGAACAGCCTTGGGAGGAGCCTTTCTCTTCTTAGACTTTACTTTCTTAGAACTTGAATCATCAAAATCCTCATCATCATCAGATGATTCAGGAGGATTATCATACAGATCATCCAATTACTTTAGCCATTCAGCTGAGATTCCTGGAACCTGAGGCTGTACTAGAACAGCAGGCACTACCTGAGTTTCTGAAACAGTTTGATCTTGAAAAGGCTCATGTTATTCTTCCATATCAACAAACATAATCTCATCCATGTATGGCATTGGGGATTCACACCAGCCATACGTTGGTGGAGAGAATGCCTGAGGCACAGAAACAGGAACTATCTCACAAGAATCTTCAACAACTAGGCTTATGTAATCTTTGGGACAACAAAACTTTCCCTTAGTTGATTCACAACTGTAGGACTTATTGGAGCAGTTTAACACACTATGGCCTTGGAATGATGAACATCAAAACTTGGTAAAAAATTTCTACAAACTGAATTAAAAGAATTAAGTAAAGAAATTAAATCAACTGTGGGATTGATTCTACAATCACCAATAGTGATAATCTCTGGAACTGCTTCTGTACAAATTGAATCTGCTGCTGCTGCTGCTGCTGCTGGAGAAACTGCTGCTGCTGCTGGAGCTGGAGCTTCTTCCTGGAACATCTCCCCCTGCCTGGATTTAGAGGGTACCGAACTCAGGCCCTGGAAAGAAAAAGGGATAGATGAAGAGGAATCAAAAAGAGCAGCAAGAGAGTTTATGGAGGCAGTTAGAGGAGCAATTTCCTCTACTATGAGATGCCTGATAGTTGGAGAGAGAAGCACCAAGATAGTGGAAATGGGGGTAAAATACAGGTGCATAAACTCAGGTGGTGTCTGAGTAGATATAGATGGATGGATGGAGGAAGTGGGAGGAATGAAATTTGGCATGACTTCATCCTAAGATGGAGATTATTGATGTTGATTAGATGGTGATGTAGATGGTAAAAGATCAAAAGTTGGAAATGACAGAGAAGATTGTATTGGCATGTCATCAGGGTGAGGTGGTATAGGAGATTTAGGAGGTGGGTATGAAGAATCCTCTGGTATGTGGATTGGAGATTGAGGAAGAGGGGAATGGGGTTGTGATGGTGAGGCAGTAGGAGTTTGAGAGGAAGTGGATGGTTGTTGAAAGGGAGTTGATGAAGGAACTGTGGATTGTGGTGGAGATAGAGGAGGGGCAGGAGCTTCTTCTTTAGGTGAGGGAGAGACTATTACTGTCCTGGTGTTCTCTAAAGCTCTAGAAGAGGAGGAATCCCTGGATGGTTTAGAGATGGTCCTCTCCCATCTACGAAATAAGGCATAAGTTATCCTCTTGGAGGCATATATGAACATGGTCTGGGAGACCAAAAGTTCAGGAGCCTTGGCCTGGAGGAAAATTCCCAAAATCCTCCCAAAACATACTTCTTTCTTTGAGTTTTTCTTCTTGATTAATTCAAACATCAACAAACCCCAATTTAATAATTTCTTATTAACCAGGGCACACATCACCAAGAATTGGTGCCTGGTAATATAATCATGGGCTGTGTGCTTTCCTAGCCACACTTTCCCTACTACATCAGCCAGAAACTTATATTATGAAAGTGCATGTTAGATCTGATATACTCTAGAGGGGGTGAATAGAGTATGGTGCTCACTAAAAACTTTTTACAACTTTTGTTGTATTCCTAAGTGAACAGGGAAGCAAATAAAATAGAGTAAGCACAACAACTATCTAAACACAGATCAACACAGAGCAATCACAGAGTACAACCAGAAAACTAAAGAAAAGAGCAACCAGACGACATAAGAATTTTATAGTGGTTCCCCAACCTGGGTACATCCACTCTTCTACCACCCTGGTAGGAATCCACTCATGTTTTTTATCAGGTGCCTGACACCAATGAGATTTTTTCAGGTGCTCAAAAACCAAACCTCAAGTCTTTTGGAAGGAGACTTGCAACCAAAATAATTTTGAAGGGATTTAAAACCCTGTACAAGAATTGGAAAGAAGGTGATAGTGTCTTCTCTCTCAACAATCAGAGAGAAGACTTGTGGATTGATTATGGCAGATCTTGCTCCCCCTGAGATCTTGAATTTGTCAGGAAAGCTGGAGCACTGCTTCAGGGTGATAGGTCTTCAATGACCTAGAATGCCTGGACCAGAAATGCTTCAGGAACTTCTTTTGACAGATAAAGTTTTGTTGTCCTTTGAAGTTATCCTGAGAATAGAGAGAAGAAGACTCTTGATTGAATTTGATTGTTCTTCTTCTTCTTCTTGAAAATGTTCTCTGGTCAAGGCTGATTGCAGTCAAGAACTTTTGATTTGAGAATGATTGTTCATCTCTGCAACCTCAGAGTGTCTGACTGATTGTGTGTATTGCTTGTTGTACTGTGATTCTGATACTCTATCACTACTTGATCCTTTTCTTTCTTACTGTGTGTCTTCTTTCTGATTGAGGAACATTCAAACTTTTGAATGTCGAGCAGTAATTGCAGAGGGAGGCCAGGTCACGAAGTAGGTTAATTGGTGGACAAGGTTAGCTCCTTGGTGGATAAGGTTAGCTCCGCATGAGTGGTAGATGGTTTCCTTGGTGCGCGGGAATGCTGCAGTACAAATGAGGGACTAGGGTGGAATTGTCTTGGTTTGTGATGTGCCAAGGCGTGGCTGTGTCTCCGTGGTCGGCTGGCTATCCCGTGACATACACGTCATGTGTAGAGAGTGTCCCGGTGAGACTAGTCCCCTTCTGTGAGACTGACGAGAATGCCAAGCATGGGGCAAGCCCGGGCAATGGGGCCATGAGCGGGTGGGGTCCAGCAAGGCTTCTTAGAATCGATCAGTTGTGTTTGTTGGAATCCTGACATGAGACGTCAGAGCTTGCAGGCAAGTCGGGTGTAGGACCTTGAGCGGGTGGGGCCTTGGCAAGAGTTCCATGTGGCAGCTTGTGTGCCGTTGGGGTGAATTGTGTTTCCCTTTTTGTTTACGGCTTTATGCCAATGGGGAAACGATGAGTACCCAATTGATGTGATGTTGTGCTAGATGCATACGCTATAGGGTGCCTTGGGTGAAACCCGAGTGTTGTGTTCATGTTGCATAGTAGGCCCTAATATTATATGCTCAACAGTAGAGAACATGTATAATGTTTGAGGCATCCAAACCTGTTTCTTTAGTTGCTTTTCTTGCTTATGAATATTGCATACGAAGTGCTAACTTGCAGGTTGGAGGAGTACCCCGGGGTCCGTTAGGGGCGGCCGGGAGGAGATGTGTTTGTTACACAGCTTGAGGTCAGCCTTTGCTGACCCACGTTACTAATAATTTTTACAGGACAAGGATCGCAAGCAGGAGCTAGCTCGCCGGCCAGAAAGGCCTAAGCCTCATGAAGTGTTACCCTTTTGCTATAGCTTTACGTTTATGGCATTGTATGTTTTCATGCTCATTTTGACCGGATTGCATGCTGAGGTAGAATTGGTGTGCTTATGCACTTTCAGGACTGATGTATTATTTGAGTTTGGATTTACTCTTGTTGTATGGCCTTAAGGCCATTTTGTTACTCTTGTAGGCGTGGATAACTTTTAGTCTCTTTGGTTGTTTCCGCTGTGTTGTGTTTTGAGTTTTGAGTTTGGGTAGCTATATCATTTTATAATACTGAAGCTGTGGCGTCTGTATATTGTGAGGCCCATGCCGGACCCATATCATACGGTCATTACAGGGGAGGTGTTACATTTTAGGCATTTGATGAGTCCACATTTTACACTGATTTTTGGACTCATCTGGGCTAATTTTTTCGCCTTAGCACTACACTTGAGAGCCTTTATTGCTTATTTGTGTTTATGTACCTATTTCACGCTTAAGTGCACTATAGGCCCGCTTCTGTGTGCTTTTTGTGTTTCCATTTTGTTGTTATTCTCTAGCCCTATCTCGGGGATGTGGTGTGCACGTTCTGGTGGCCTTTCTGCCCCTTCTGCTGGTACAGGGGTCGTGTGCGTGTTCCGGGATGGTTGTGAAACAGGAATACTGCGCACGATCAGGGGATCTAATGCGCACGACCACTGGTCGTGCGCCCCCGATCGTGTGCACTACTCTACGTTTTCTATAGAATCAGCCTGGGGTAAGCGCACGACCACTGGTCTTACTGCGCACGACCACTGGTCGTGCGCCACTGTTCGTGCGCATTACACCCCCTTTTTCATAACCCTGTCTCGGTAATCGCACGAGCACTGGCCATAGTGCGCACGACCAATGGTCGTGCACCACTGCTCGTGCGCTTTTATGTTGATGCTTCTTGTCCATGTTGCAGGTTTATTTGGAAAAGCCGCACGATCATCGACCTACAGTGCGCACGACCACTGGTCATGCGCCACTGATCGTGCACATTGCTTCTGCTGCCTCCGTATATAAGGCCCTGCTCCGCGTTTTAGGTCAACGCCTGTCATTCGCTGCGATCGGAGAGTGCGCGGGAATCGCCTTTTCACTTCTCCAGCTGCTCCATCACTTCCACCTTCGTCGGGAAGCCATGTCCACTTACTCCGAAGCTTTCCAACACTCCGGCGAAGCCCTCGGCCATTGATGACTTCAACTCCAAGCTTTTTTGCAGAGTTGGTGAAGTAGATAACCTAGAGAACGGACTTAAAGGCCTTTGAGGTGACAGATCGTTGGTACCGGAAGCCTCCTTGGACTGAGCCCGGAAGCGGATTGACAACTCGCTACTCCGGCCACGACCCGCGGTGGATCTTCATTCTCTTTTGGTTTACTCCTCTTCCCCTTCCTCTGTGTTATGAATGTTTTGAGCAGTGTAATGAATATTTCCATCCCTGAATATCAAGTTTACTTTCTAGTTAATGGAATGTTAGTTTCTTCTTATGCTTGTGAGTTCTATCTGTGAATGCGCCTCACTCACCCCATATCCACTTCATTCCTGTGCCTTGTCCGATTGCAATCCACACAAGAACGCTGCAATCCATTAGTTTCCCTTCCACTCGCCCAACTGAAGTTCGGCATAGCGGCCGACAAACCCACTTCACCTTGCGAAGCGGTGCCATCGACCCGCATAGTTTTTACTAGTTCAGTAGATCAAACATCCACGATCTCCCTAGTCCGCTATTTCCTTTTTGTTCTATTTTTAACTCTCATAACGATATTCTCAGTACTGTTGCCGTTCTACGCTAATTGCATTCCTCAAAAGACCGACACTTGGGGATTTACACCCAAAACTTTATTACTTGTGCGACCGGTGCGCTTGCCGTATTACACGCATCAGCATTCAGAATGTTACACCAAGCCCCATTTGTCTTTGCTTACAATATAAAGATATATAATTATAGTTATGTATTTTTAATAATTTTATTATTTTTTCAATTTTATTTTAAGTATTTATGTCATGTTTTAATTTTCATTTCATGTGTAATGATGAGTGCTTATAACCATCATGTGTTGTTTTAATTATTTCATTTCATGTGCTATGATGAGTGCATATAACCATCATATTTTGAATTTTGAATTTTGAATTTTGAATGAAGGGATATGGAGTGGTGTAAGCCTATATATAGGCCATGATATTTGTCATATTGAATTAGTGAGTGATTGAAAAGAAAACCCTAACTTGTCTTGAGAATCTCCTTCTCCTCTCCTCCTTGGCCACCCCTCTCTTCCCCCTCTTCCTTGGTAATTTTGGCCACCCTCCTCCTCTCTTTCCCTCCTCTTTTCTCCCCCTAACAACCCTCTCCTACTCCTTTTCCCTAGACAAAACCGCCTCCCATCCTCCTCACCCAAACCGACCACGAACAAGAAAATTTGCCACCCTCATCCTTGAAGAAATTCGGCCAAGGCAAGAAGAACTCCTCTTGTGGATCAACTCCGGCCTTGAAGCGACGAAGGCGAACGAGTTTCTCTCCAACCGGCGTGACTCTGGCGGAGCCGTTGAAGAACGATCCAAGTAGAGAAATCAGAATCATCCATTCTGATAGGGTAACGAATCTTTTCTACCTATTGTGTGTTTCACTTCCTAGATTAATTCTTGTGGTGGCAGATTCTTGGCTTTGAATTTTGAATCGTTAATTAATCATGGTTTCTTCTATTGGTTTGTGTTTGTCTTAATTGAATTATTTTTCGAAAAAACGGTTTGGTGAACCTTCGTTTTCTTTTGTTGGGAGAGATCTACCTTTTCCAAATCGTATTTATTTGGTATATCTCTTTTGGTACAACACCGCTCGTTCGGACCGGGTGGGTCCTTTTAGTCGGAAAGAATATTGGCCTATAGCCTTTATTCGATCCTAAGTGGTTTGGCTACCCGTACATTAGCATAAAATTGATAAAATTAATTAACGTGGTGCTGCGTAGAACGATTGTGCGAGTATATGATTGAATCAAGGAGAGGCAAACGTGTTCATCCGTAGATTTATTCGTTGTCACACGTGCAAGCGTGCATCAATTTGGTATCAGAGGGAGGTTGTGCTAATTTCTTAATTAGTACCATCCTAGGAAAAAAAATTTACTTAGAACCCCGACACGCACTTGCACGTTTCATTGCACAACATAAAAATAAATTTTTAAATTTTTGGTCTGCAAATAGCGGCCTAAAATTTTCATTTATTTTTCTCAAAATTCAAAAAAATAAAATTTTGGAATTTTCCCATCGTTTTATTAGTAAGAAATCAAAAAAATATTTTATTTTTATTAAGCCATTATTTTTATTAACTCGTTACAAAATTTTAATTTTGGTCTGCAAATAGCGGCCTATATTTTTATTTTTCCAGCAAAACAAATTAGAATTTTTTTTAATATTCTTCAATTTATTTCCTGTAAGAAAACAAATATGGCATATGACGTATATGCTGCCCGGTTAGACTATTCATATGCTAAGGATATGGCTAAAAACACCCCTAGGGCACACCACATTTATCCTACTTATGACGGTTTAGGATGTCCCCAAATTTTTAGAGATTGGCTTAAGGGATTAGAGCATTATTTTAATTGCCACTTATGGGATGACCACAAAAAGGTTAACTTTGCCCGAGAGCGACTAGTAGGTCAAGCCCAATTGTTTTGGTTAAACGAAGAGCGTCGTGTTGGTAGCTATCGTTACGCGTGGCCGCACATGCGTAGCCTACTCTCAGATCAATTTGATCCTGCCTACCTTCGCCCTGCTAATACTAAGCCTATGAGTGAGTATAGTTATGGCACTAAATCCATACCAGCCTTTAAGAATGACTATAAACCAAATGTACAGACCAAGCGATAGAGAACTGAATATTTGACTAACGTTAAATAAGGGAACAAGTCGGTCTCGGATTATATGTGTCTTTTTAAGGATATGATGGCTAGAAGTGGTGTGAAGGAGTTGTCAGAGATCACCCTCTTTAGGTTTTGTAAGGGGTTAAACCCCTATATCCATGATAAATTACTGCGTTATTGGCACATCGATCTAGACTCCACTTTTACCACGGCATTAGAAATTGAGAAGCACCACCTTACAAGGAATAAAGCTCACTCGTGTCAGACTGTAAAGGCCGTATTAGGACAACCACCCCTCGTTTGGGAAACCTCTCCTAACAGGTCATTTGTTGTGGACTCGATAGATGTTACCACTAGGGTTATGCCTCCATTATCCTCGACATCTAAGCCCCTAGAGATAGTGACTAGTACCTCTGAGGATTCCGATGTGGATATAGAATCGTTGGATGATGAAGTTGACCAGCTAGGTGAGAGTATCCCTTCACGTACGATAGTGACCGACGAGTCTGACGATTCTGAAAGTGAGGGAATCCCTAGTGATCTAGAAGATGATGTTTGGGATGATGATGATAGTCCAACCTGTGAGAGTATCTCTTTGCCTGTTACGAGCCCTACTAGCGTTGTGTTTGTGCACCCTAGTATTGAGTGCCCTCTCCCAAATATGATCCCCATCGCATTAGAGCCTACGAATATACCCACTAAGATTTCATCTGACTTTCCTGAGGAGCCTTTGAGTGAGGATTTTTCCATTATCATTGACGACCCTGACTTAGTGGATGTTCCAACTGATTGGGAAGACTCACCTTATGTGAGACGTTTATGTTTGGATTATTTTAGAGCTGCGAACCCGAACAATAGTTATTTGATGATATTATCATTGTCTGAAATTCCATCTGAATTAAATTTTCTGTCGGGTTCGATTTTGCCCATTTCGGAGACACTTACTGATTCTGAAATAAACGACATGTCTAGTGTGTCGGAAGAACTTGCAAGCGAGGAAGTGATATTTTTGAACGATTCTTTGGTTTTACCCCCGGATGAGAGTTCATTGACGTTATCACCGACCAGTGAAAGTTATTCTGATTTGGATTTTATCACGAGTTTGATTTTACCGACCCTTCCCCCTATCTATGAGCCCACATTAGTTGACGATTTAGGACGTGGCATCGGTAGTCCTAGACTGAGTTTTTGTGACAAGCCCACTCTTTTAGTTCCTACCTTGGAATTATCTCAGCACTTAGATACGAGTACGTTGAGCGCGCTAGTTTTTGGTCTGTACACCGCACCGCGTAAATCTGATTATGCGTCACATTTGGCTATTCATTTCTTCGCTTGTCTAGCTACGGTTCTATCCTCGCCCGTTTCTGATTCTTTGGTTATTGTGCCTCTGAATGTGGTGTCTCTTTCACATACCTATATCCCACACCCGGTCGCACGTATTTATCCACCGTCATTTGATGACCTTTTTTCCACACGTTAGTGACCAAGGTTAGGCGTCATGAGTTATATCGCTCGCACCTCTTGTCACATCCGGGAGCATCCAACTCTTTTAGTATCTATGATGAGCGGTTTCCCATAGCATTTATTCATGCCAAGCGTGAAAATATTAATTTTAAAATTAGGACAGTGAATTTGAAGCCTATGAAAATCATCTTTGATTATAAGGCTCCCGTCCCCCCGGACATAACCCCTTTACCCTCCGTATTTCGGTTAAGTCATGTGGCCCACGGTTTCACTCTTTATGATAGTATGATACTTAGACGCACTTTAAGGGAATTAATCACTCAAGTTGCGTCTTATTTTTTACTTGCTAGTTTATCGCCGAAACTCGCACCAAATTATGCTCATCATGATCACATTTTATATAAGCACATTATTGAAGCGCTAACCACGCCGTATAAATCTTATCAATTTCATGCTAGCTTACATAAAAGAGTGTCTGAAAGATATAGTACCTAAACACCTAGAGGGGGGGGGGGGTGAATAGGTGACCAAATGCTTTTTAAACTTTAATGGCAGCAATCAGTTTTTAACACAGAATCTAATCTACTTTTGCACAGCAATCACACAGCATTCACAGTAAATCACAGCACACAGAAGACACACAGTTTTATAGTGGTTCCCCAAGGTATGGGTACATCCACTTTCCCCCTTCGCCTATCTAGCAGTGTACTAGATTCGGCCAAACTTCTCCACTATCTCAGAACCCAAACTGGTTCCTACACCTCAGGCCCAAAGCCCTACAACTCAGCTTTTCCAAAAAGCCTACACTCAGCTACAAAGGCCTACACTCAGCCACCAAGGCCTACACTCAGAGATTTAACTCTCCTACCCTCAGCCTTTATAATTACAGGCTTACAAGACTCAGATCCAAAGTATCCTACAAGTTATAATGAATACAAAATGTATAAACTCAACAACTTAGATGAAAGAGAGATAAGTTGTGAGATTCTTGATGAGTTCTTGGAAGAAATCAGCTGGACTCAATCTGACTTAGCTTTCTTCAAAGCTTCTTGAAAGTAGAACTCAATAAGATTGACTCCTTCTGCAGTTGATCCTTGATCTCTGCTACTTAAGGTTCAGAGAAGATCTGAACCCTTCTTCTCAGTCTGGTTCCAACATCTGATTTCTTGGATGGAGCTCTCTCTCTCCAACTTCTTAGATCTGCACTTGATAGCATGATCTTCTTGTTTAAATACTTGATCAATGATCTGAACCACTTGATGTTTTTCAACAACTTCAACAACAGTTTCTGTAGACTGTATAAGCCTATTTATAGGCCTTCTTCATGGTAACCGGCTGGTCCGATCCATAACTGTCTTCTAACAACTCTGACAGGTGCTCTAGACCGGCTGGAACGGCAGCTGTCAAGTCATCCAGTCAGTTCTTGAAAGTTCTCTAACTGTCTGAAAGTGTCGAGACTTTCTGTCTTTAAGTGTCGACACTTATAGACCAAGTGTCGACACAAGTTGTGTAAGTGTCGACACAGGTCTACAAGGTGTCGACACAACTCCTTATGTTGTAGATTCTAAGTCTCGACACAGTTTCTTCTTTATGTGTCGACACTGAAATTGAGTGTCGACATAAGTACTTGATCTTCTGTATTTTGCTGAATTCTTCTAAGTGTCGACACATGTCTTTTGTGTCGACACATCTTCTTGTGTTGAATCTGTTAAGTGTCGACACTGCTTCTTGGTGTCGACACAAGTCTTCAGTGTTGATACTTGCTGAGTGTCGACACAGCTCCTTGTGTCGACACTTGATTCTTCTGTTGAGACTTCAGCTGAGTGTCGACACATTCCCTTAGTGTCGACACTTGTACTTAGAATATTTTGTTGATCTTGTTGTTCTTTGCTAAGTGTCGACACAGCTCCATGTGTCGACACTTTCTTCAAGTGTTGAGTCTTCAGCTGAGTGCCGACACATTGTTCTTGGTGTCGACACTTACTTCAAGTGCTGACTTTTCTGTTGAGTGTCGACACATTGTTCTTGGTGTCGACACTTACTTCAAGTGCTGACTCTTCTGTTGAGTGTCGACACATTGTTCTTAATGTCGACACTTTCACTTAGTCTCTGCTAACTTTTGCTGAGTGTCGACACAGCTCCAAGTGTCGACACTTTCTGATGTAGACACAGTTCTTCTAGGTGTCGACACTGCTGTTAAGTGTCGACACTGCTTCACTGTACTTTCTTCATTGAGTGTCGATACAGCTCCTTGTGTCGACACTTTCTGTCTGATGTCAACTCAGCATCCCTGGTGTCGACACAATGACTCCAAGTGTCAACATTGCTTGTCTGGGTGTCGACACAAGCTTTCTTAAGTGTCGACACTTTCCCTCTAGGTGTCGACACATGTACTTAGAAACTTTTTGCTTCAGTCCTGCAAATACTTAACCTGCACAAGTAACTCAAAATACATCAAATACATTTTGATGTATATCATTGAGTTGGGTGAGGCTTCTTCAAATCAGGTACATTTAAACCAATGTACCCAACAATCTCCCCCTATTTGGAGAAGTCATAACCTTAGTCAATGATATACACCATTTATAAATAAATTACAAAATGATGTAAAGCAGAATTATATATAGCAGGGTAAACATAAACATGTATCAATCACACATGTATTCATAGACATTATCACAGAACAAATATGAAATAGACATAGACATCATCACAGAACAAATATGAAATAGATTTAACATATAACACATTGTTCTAATATCTGTCATATTCTTTTTCAAAAGTTCACAAAATGTTTTACATCAAAAAGATTACAAAGTAAACTTCAAGAAAATTCTAAATCTATTTCTGTTCTGGCTCCTTAATCACTATTCCTTTTCCAGGTTGAACTTTAGCTTGAACAGGAGCTTCAACAACTTCAGTTTTAGCATGCTTCTTGCCTTTCAAGTCTTTCTTCTTAAGCTCTTCTGCTTTAATCTTCTGTCTTTCAAAGTAATGGTAAGGCTTAGGAAAGTACTTGCTAGGCTCCTGAGCAGTAGGAGGTATCTTTCCCATCTTGGCCTTCCTTCTGTATTGAACTATTGCCTCCTGTCTAGTCTCATGTTTTCTCCATTCAGCCTCAGAGAACCACTTGTTCCTGTCTTGAATGTTATCTTTGGCAGCTTTCCAGGCAGTTAATATAATGTTCCTTGAGGTAGGGCTCCACTGCTCAAAGTCTGGTCTTTGTTCAGCTTGTTCCCTAAACCTCTTCTTTGACAATCTAGTCTCTTCTTATTTCTTCAATGCCTCTTGCATGGCTTCAGATATAGGCTGATCAACTTTCTCTATTATGACATTGTCCTTACCCCCAGGTGGGCTATACATGGACTGTATGTCAGCATGAATCATGTCAAAATCTGGAGGAGGGTAGATAACTTGAGCCACTTCTGGTTGCTCCCCTCCTAAATATGCAGGATGAATTCCAGATTCAGCAACATTGTCATCATCACAAAGAGGAGGATAACCCAGTGTAGCTCTGATGGAATTAGATATCCACTTGGCATGATCAGAGCTAGCTTTGACTAAAACCCTCTCCCCCTTTATGACTTCTCTTTCAATATGATCTCTCACATCATCTTTTTGAAATCTCACTTGATTATCCAAATAATTGACTCCATCCTTAAAGAAAGGTTTTAACCTTTGGAGTTTGTCAGTGATCAACTTTTGAGAATCTTGGATGGCAGTCTTAAGAGCAGTGAGTTCTTCTAGGAATACTTTGTCAAAATCTGCCTTTGCTATAGCTGGAGTCTGCCCTGCAGCTAGATTCTTCAGTTCTGTGACTATTGCATTGTGAGATGCAGTAAGGTTGTCATTCATTCTTATCTGATTTTCAAGAACATAACCTTGCTTCACAGCTATGTCAACCACCTGTGCTTTTATCTTCTCCTGGTGTGTTGCCAAGTACACCACTGCATTGCCACCCTTGTGGAAGCAGTCAGTCATTTCTTTCTTATTAAGATTCATTTCAAATCTTATTGACTTTATATCCTGGGCCAGATCAAACTGCAAAGATTTCTGCCCTTCATCCACATACTTCTCAATTGCTTTCCTGTGTTCATCCAGTTTAATCTACATAGCAACCATTAGTGCACTATAATCAACTGATGGTACTTGTTGAACTATATGCTGAGGTGCTATAGTTTGGAGAGCCTTCTTGTAACTCTGACTCCTTCTCTTGAATACATAAAGTTTCTGTTTCTTTGCCCTTGCAGCCTCCTCATCTTCAGATGCTGAGGAGCTGGCTATATCTACCCTTTCCTTTGGTAGTTCTTCAACAGGTTGGGGCTTGTCAGTCTCATGCCTTACAGGCTCTTCAACAAGTATAACTTGCACCCCCTCAACTGGAGCATTCTCCCCCTCAGCAGTTGTATCTTTGTCAAAATCTGTTTGATCCAGATTTAGGAATAGATCTTCCATGGTATATTCTTGGGGTGAATGAGCTGGAGAAATTCTTGGCTCTTCAACCACTGGATCAGAACCAAGCTGAGCTGCAGCAGGTGTGTCTTCCATGACAACATATGGAACTTGACTAGCAGTCTGTGATTGCTGATAAACATCAGACAAATCAGTATCTTCTAAAGGAAAATCTAAAGCATTAAGCTCAGTGATTACCTCTAGGATGATGTTGGTTGCTTGTTCACTGTCTAGTGTAGTTGGTTCTTATACAACTAGATGCTCCCCTTGGATTTGATCCTTATGTATGGGGCTAGCTTGAGGTAGCTCCCCCTGGATCTCAGCATCTACTTGTTGTGCTGGAGACTTCACAGCAGTTCCTGTGTCTTCTTCATCAGGTGTGAAGACCACTTGTTCTTCACTGTCTGAGCTGCTAGTGGACTCTTGAGCCACTGGAGCAGTTTTCCTCTTTTTCTTTGGAGGTGATACCTTCTCAGGAACTATCATCTCAGGGGTTGGCATCTCCTTAGACAATACCCTATCCCATCTGGAGAATATTCTCAGATCCATTTTCCTCATGTGATTTATTTTACTTCCAGCAGCTTGTTGCATAACCTCTGGTATTACACCATCAAGGTAAAGACTTAAAATCCTGCCCAGGTTGGGCTTCTTCAGGCTTTCTTTAATCTTCTCATAAACTACCATAGACCAGTCAGTTTACAGAGAGAAGATTATCCTTGTCATAATACTAAACATATAGGCAGACACTCTGTCATGCCCTCCTGGCTTGCTGAGAATTACTTTGCCAACAATCTCTGAAACGAATTTCCCTTGATTGTTCATGCCCTTTCTAAGAAACACTGATTCAAGCTTCATCTTAGGATCCAGTCCACACCAGGTTAGAGCTTCCCTGGTCTTTGAAGCAGTAACCTCATCTTCCTCTTTAGTTCTTGGTAGCTGTAGAATCTTCCTCAGACTTTTAGGTGATACCTTCACCTTCTCACCATGAACCCTAGATTTGATTTTGAATCCAGTTTCGTCTATCTTAGCTCCATTGAGGAATTCTAGTACCTCTTTCTTCCAGATTTTAGTAGGTTCAGAAACAAGATATTCTAACCCTGAATCGGCTACTAGGGTTACGACAGTCTGGATTTCTTGATCAGCATCATCGAAAGCATTTCGCACCAGCTCGTATCCTTCGTTGACGTTCTCCTCTAGCTTAGGCGCCATTAGGGTTGAAGAATTTGACTTGAGAGAAGAGAGGTGTCGACACAGTAGTTTTGGTCTCGAAACTTTTGAAAGCGTGTCGACAAACTAAGGCAAAACCCTATTTATACCTTTCTAATTTTGAAGATGAAAAGGCGGGCAGCCAACTTAAATTATGTCGACACTGGCAATAGGTGTCGACACTGACTTATAATGTCTCGACACATATGTGTCGACACAAGTTTAGTCAACAGATTATATGTGTCGACACTTGTTTATGTGTCGACACCACTTAACTCGACATTTAGTCGAGACTTTACTTAGATAATTCTGAGTAAACACTATATGTCGACACCACCTTGGATGTGTCGACACCAACTTGTCATGTGTCGACACTAATATTCTGAAGTGTCGACACTAACTTTCTAGATGTGTCGACACCTTTTCCCTGAAGTGTCGACACCAATTTTCTGTGTCGACACAGAAATCTCTATGTGTCGACACCTTTTTACTTAGCCATTTCCAATTCTGTAAACTTACTCTAAGTTTATCATTCCTAGTTCAATTTTAAACCTATTGAACTTAGCTTCTTCTAGGGGCTTAGTATACATATCAGCTAATTGATTATCAGTTTTAACATATTCAAGTAAAATATCTTCTTTCTCTACATGCTCCCTAAGAAAATGATATTTTATCTCTATATGTTTAGTTCTACTATGGGATACATGATTATTAGCTATTGAAATAGCACTAGTAGAATCACAAAAGAGTGGAGTTCTACTTACCTGAATTCCATAGTCCTCAAGCTGATGCTGTATCCATAGAAGTTGAGCACAACAACTTCCAACAGCTACATATTCTGATTCTGCAGTGGAGATAGCCACACTTGTTTGCTTTTTTGCTACTCCATGAAATCAGTCTCCCACATAGGAATTGACAGGTTCCAGTAGTGCTTTTTCTATCTTCTTTGCATCCTGCAAAGTCTGCATCTGAATAACCTGTTAGATCAAAATCCCCATTCCTAGGGTACCAGAGGCCTAGATAAGGAGTGCCCTTTAGATATCTCAATATTCTTTTGACTGTAGTCAAATGAGACTCTTTAGGGCAGGCTTGATACCTTGCACAGACACATGTAGCATACATGATATCTGGTCTACTAGCAGTCAAGTATAATAGGGAGCCAACTATCCCTCTATACAAGGTTTCATCCACAGGTTTCCCTGCATCATCCTTGCTAAGAGACATACTTGACCCCATAGGAGTCTTCATGGTGCTGGATGAATCCATACCATATTTCCTTATGAGTTCTAGGGTGAACTTGGACTGACATATGGATAATCCATTCTCAGTCTATCTTACTTGGAGACCCAAGAAGAACTTTAGCTCTCCCATACTACTCATCTCAAATTGACTTTGCATCAGTTTTGCAAACTTCTTGCAAAGGCTACTTTCAGTAGACCCAAATATAATGTCATCTACATATATTTGGACTAGTATTACTTTGCCTCTAAATTCCCTAAGGAATAGAGTCTTATCTATTTTCCCCATTGAGAACTTGTTCTCAATGAGGAAACTAGATAGGGTTTCATACCAAGCCCTAGGGGCTTGCTTTAACCCATATAAAGCTTTCCTAAGTCTATAGACATGATTAGGTAAAGTTGAATCAACAAAACCTGATGGCTGTTCCACATAGACTTCCTCTTTAAGATTACCATTCAGAAATGCTGACTTGACATCCATTTGGTAAACTTTGAATCCTTGAAAGGTTGCATAGGCCAGGAACATCCTTATGGCTTCCAGTCTGGCTACTGGAGCAAAGGTTTGATCAAATTCAATACCTTCTTCCTACATATATCCTTTAGCAACCAATCTTGCTTTATTCTTAATGATGACACCTTGTTCATCCAACTTATTCCTGTAGATCCACTTGGTTCCTATTATATTGTGGTCTTTAGGTTTAGGAACAAGTTCCCAGACCTTACACTTCTTGAACTGATTCAGCTCTTCTTGCATTGCCTCAGTCCATTGTGGATCTAGAATGGCTTCTTCAAACTTCTTTGGTTCAACTTGAGATAGAAAACTGTAGTAGATTGCTGCATTCAGATTTCTGCTCCTTGTTTGTACCCCTTGTCTTGGATCTCCAATAATCTGCTCTACTGGATGATCTCTAAGATGCCTATTGGCTGGAGGCATCCTGACTTCTGGTTGAACCTCTTCAGTTTCATCATCTTGCTGTACTCCTTGTACTTCTTCTGCATTTGGTACATGTAGTACTCCCCCTGGACAACAGCCACTGTCTTCTACTTGCTGTCTTGCAGTAGATTCTTCTTCTAGAGTGAGCTTGTCTATCTTCTTTGTTAAACCTGTGGGGCTGCATACACTACTAGACAACTCATTGTTAATAAGTTTAGTCTCATCAAATACTACATGTACAGTCTCTTCTACAACTTGAGTAGACAAGTTGTAGACTCTATAAGCCTTACTATTGTTGTTGTACCCAACAAAAATTCCCTCTTGGGACTTGGCAGAAAACTTAGTCAAGTAAGACTTTCCATTGTTAAGGATGAAGCATTTGCAACCAAAGATCCTGAAGTAGGATAGGTTTGGTTTCCTGCCTTTCACAACCTCATAGGGGGTCTTGTTGAGGCCTTTAGTAATGGTAGCCCTATTAATAACATGGTATGCAGTATTAACTGCTTCAGCCCAGAAATATTCTGGTAGTGATGTATCACTTAATAGGGTTCTACCTGCCTCAATCAAGGTTCTATTTTTCCTCTCAGCAATGCCATTTTGCTGAGGTGTTCTTGGTGAAGAAAACTCTTAAAATATCCCAAAGTCTTCACATAGTTTTGTCATGCTATTAGACTGAAACTCAGTACCATGGTCACTTCTAATCTTGACCACTGTACTGTCTAGTTCATTCTAAATTTGCTTGAAAAAGCTATAGAAGACATTAGGTGTTTCAGATTTCTGTCTTAAGAAGAACACCCAGGAAAACCTTGAGTAGTCATCTACAACTACAAAGGTATAGACCTTCCTACCTAGGCTGTGAACTGGCATTGGACCAAAGAGATCCATATGCAAGAGGTATAAACACCTCACAACATCTTTGTTTTCTATGCTTCTAAAGGTGGATCTTGTCTGCTTGCCCTTTTGACAAGCTGAGCAAATACCATCTTTAACACACTTAACTTGAGGACCATTCCTCACTAACTCTTTGCTAAAGAGTTTACCAATTATCTTGTAGTTTAGATGGGCAAGCCTCTTGTGCCATTTGACACAATGAGAGACTGTCTCATCAGCTACAAGACACACTTGAGAACCAATGGTCTCACACATAATGTCTAAGCAGTAGACATTTCTCTTTCTATAACCTGTCAAAATGATCTCTTGATCAGTTGACCTCTTGATATGACAACCATTCTTAACAAATGAGATGTCATACCCTACATCACTTAATTGACTTATACTTATTAGGTTGTATTTCAACCCTTTAACATAAGCCACTTGAGTAATGGTAACCAAGTTGCTACAAATGTTACCAAACCCTTTGATGATTCCTTTTTCAGAACCACCAAAGGTGACTTTTGGACCATCTTTGATTGGAATGTAGTCCTTTAGTAAACCCCTTGTTCCAGTCATATGTCTGGAACATCCACTATCCAAGTACCATATTGGGGTATGACAACTTGGACTCACCTGCAAAACAGATTAATGAACCTTAGAACCCAAAGTATTCTTGGGTCCTTGGTATTTGTTAGTTTGCATCTTGACAAAGCTACCTGCAGGCTTTCCTACAGGCAGATTGCTACTCACTTTGGCACTAGCATTGTGCCAACAGTCCATTGCAAAGTGGCCAATCTTTCCACAGCAGCAACACTCAAACTTATTGTACCTTTGCTTAGGTACTGTCTTTGCTGTCTTATCTACAGCTGGCTTGTTGAGTATTGGGGCTTTGCCCTTGGACTTGGACTTGGACTGAACAGTCCTTGCATGTCTAGTAAATCCTAGTCCAGCTTTACCCTTGTGATGTACAAAGTCATCAATTAAGGGTAGAACTGACTTAGGTTTAGAAAACCTAGCAACTAAGTCCTTCTCCTTCTGAAGATTAATCTCCAGACTCTTGATTTGATCATTCTTAAATGATATAGTTCCCATTTGAATCACTGTTATGTGCTTCAATCTAGCTATCTCATTAAGCTTTTAATCAAAAGACTTCTCAAATTTTGTTGCAGCAGCTTTGAGATCAGCAATTTCCTTTGCCTGACTTTTGGCTAGGGACTTGCTCTTCTTATAAGCTTGCAATAGTACTTTATATTCATCTATCAGCTGATGAATATCATCTTAAGACTCAGATGCACTCTCATCATTTGATGATGATGAATCTGAATCTGTACTGGCACAAGAAACTGAACTTAAAGTTGAACTTTGTACCTTACTGGGTCCTGGCTGCTCCAGGATTTTATCATTTTCAGTCAATGCCATCAGTCCTTGGCACTGACAGTCTTCTTGCTCATATATAGAATCCATAATCTGCATGAATTCTTCTTCTTCTTCTTCTTCAGCAAACAGCCCCATGTATGCCTCAGCATCTGACTCAGTTTCTGAAGAAGAAATATCTGACAGAGTCTTCTCCTTTTTGGCAACAAAAGACTTCTCTTTCTTGCCTTTGAAATGAGTCTTCTTCCTGTCACTAGACTCCTTTCTCTTTTCTGGACAATCTACAACAACATGGCCTTGTCTATTGCAGCAATAACACACTATTTTTGAAACAGTTGCCTTGCTAGACTTAGTCCTCTTCCTGTCCTTCTTTGAAGCCTTTTTATTCTGATATAAGTCTTCTTTTCCCTGTGAAGTAGAAGGCCTTGACCTCTACTGTTTCTTCTTCAAGAACTTCTGAAAATGTCTAGTGAAGGCAGCAAAGTCTTCATCACTTTCACTGCTTTCAGACTTTGTGCTGACAGACTCATCTGACTCTGATTCAGCAACCTTTGGAGGTGAAGTTGGTGACTTACCTCTGTACTTTCTGGGGGCTTCTGTCTTGAAAGCTACTGTTCTTTCCTTATGTTCATTTCTTGTTGATTTCTCCTCCTCTTTCCTCACTATCAACTGCATTTCATATGACAGCAATTTGCCAAACAGTGTAGGTGGAGGAATTTCTCCCAACTTAGCCATTTCTCTAATGGCACAGATCTTGGTGTCCCAATCTTTAGTTAGGGACCTTAGGAATTTGTCATTTCGTTCATAATTACTGAACTCTCTTCCATAAGACATGAGTTCATTCACTATCCTATAGAACTTCTTATAGCACTCAGTTATGCTATCACCCTTTCCTTGTCTAAAACTTTCATACTCTTGATTTAGCAAGGATTTTCTATCTTGCCTTACTTCTTCAGAACCCTCCATATACACAATAAGAGTATACCACATCTCTTTGGCTGTCTTACAGTGTATTAGATTCTGAAAAGTTGCATCATCTATGACACTCACTATAATGTTTTGAGCCCTTTTGTCCATGGTGGCTAGGACAATCTCATCCTTTGTCATTTCAGAGAAATACTTTGGGGTTCTCTGATTTGCATCTAGAACTGATATCTTCATGGGCACATAAGGCCCTTCCTTTACTGTGATGTAAATCCTAGGGTCTGAGGCTTCCATAAACAGCCTCACCCTTTCCTTCCATATGCCAAAGATTTCCTTTCTGCATATAGGTAATTTCATGGATCCCAATTCCTTGTGATTCTCAGAGGAACCCATGGTTCTTGATGTTCTTGAATCTGTAATTTGACTTAGACTGAATCTGCCAATCAGGATCTCCTCAGACTGTTAGTCCTTTTTGAGGAACCTCCCTCTGATACCACTTGAAAGATATAGTACCTAAACACCTAGAGGGGGGGGGGGTGAATAGGTGACCAAATGTTTTTTAAACTTTAATGGCAGCAATCAGTTTTTAACATAGAATCTAATCTACTTTTGCACAGCAATCACACAGCATTCACAGCAAATCACAGCACACAGAAGACATACAGTTTTATAGTGGTTCCCCAAGGTATGGGTACATCCACTTTCCCCCTTCGCCTATCTAGTAGTGTACTAGATTCGGCCAAACTTCTCCACTATCTTAGAACCCAAACTGGTTCCTACACCTCAGGCCCAAAGCCCTACAACTCAGCTTTTCCAAAAAGCCTACACTCAGCCACAAAGGCCTACACTCAGCCACCAAGGCCTACACTCAGAGATTTAACTCTCCTACCCTCAGCCTTTATAATTACAGGCTTACAAGACTCAGATCCAAAGGATCCTACAAGTTATAATGAATACAAAATGTATATACTCAACAACTTAGATGAAAGAGAGATAAGTTGTGAGATTCTTGATGAGTTCTTGGAAGAACTCAGCTGGACTCAATCTAACTTAGCTTTCTTCAAAGCTTCTTGAAAGTAGAACTCAATAAGATTGACTCCTTCTGCAGTTGATCCTTGATCTCTGCTACTTAAGGTTCAGAGAAGATCTGAACCCTTCTTCTCAGTCTGGTTCCAACAACTGATTTCTTGGATGGAGCTCTCTCTCTCCAACTTCTTAGATCTGCACTTGATAGCACGATCTTCTTGTTTAAATACTTGATCAATGATCTGAACCACTTGATGTTTTTCAACAACTTCAACAACAGTTTCTGTAGACTGTATAAGCCTATTTATAGGCCTTCTTCATGGTAACCGGCTGGTCCGGTCCATAACTGTCTTCTGACAACTCTGACAGGTGCTGTAGACCGGCTGGAATGGCAGCTGTCAAGTCATCCAGTCAGTTCTTGAAAGTTCTCTAACTGTCTGAAAGTGTCGAGACTTTCTGTCTTTAAGTGTCGACACTTATAGACCAAGTGTCGACACAAGTTGTGTAAGTGTCGACACAGGTCTACAAGGTGTCGACACAACTCCTTGTGTTGTAGATTCTAAGTCTCGACATAGTTTCTTCTTTATGTGTCGACACTGAAATTGAGTGTCGACATAAGTACTTGATCTTCTGTATTTTGCTGAATTCTTCTAAGTGTCGACACATATCTTTTGTGTCGACACATCTTCTTGTGTTGAATCTGTTAATTGTCGACACTGCTTCTTGGTGTCGACACAAGTCTTCAGTGTTGATACTTGCTGAGTGTCGACACAGCTCCTTGTGTCGACACTTGATTCTTCTGTTGAGACTTCAGCTGAGTGTCGACACATTCCCTTAGTGTCGACACTTGTACTTAGAATATTTTGTTGATCTTGCTGTTCTTTGCTAAGTGTCGACACAGCTCCATGTGTCGACACTTTCTTCAAGTGTTGAGTCTTCAGCTGAGTGTCGACACATTGCTCTTGGTGTCGACACTTACTTCAAGTGCTGACTCTTCTGTTGAGTGTCGACACATTGTTCTTGGTGTAGACACTTACTTCAAGTGCTGACTCTTCTGTTGAGTGTCGACACATTGTTCTTGATGTCGACACTTTCACTTAGTCTCTGCTAACTTTTGCTGAGTGTCGACACAGCTCCAAGTGTCGACACTTTCTGATGTAGACACAGTTCTTCTAGGTGTCGACACTGCTGTTAAGTGTCGACACTGCTTCACTGTACTTTCTTCATTGAGTGTCGACACAGCTCCTTGTGTCGACACTTTCTGTCTGATGTCGACTCAGCATCCCTGGTGTCGACACAATGACTCCAAGTGTCGACACTGCTTGTCTGGGTGTCGACACAAGCTTTCTTAAGTGTCGACACTTTCCCTCTGGGTGTCGACACATGTACTTAGAAACGTTTTGCTTCAGTCATGCAAATACTTAACCTACACAAGTAACTCAAAATACATCAAATACATTTTGATGTATATCATTGAGTTGGGTGAGGCTTCTTCAAATCAGGTACATTTAAACCAATGTACCCAACAGTGTCTCACTATATGATTGGTGATTTAGTTTTGGTGTTTCGTCCCTGAACAGTTGTCTTTGGGCGCTATAGAAAGTTGGCGAGTTGGCAAGTTGGACCTTTTTCGGATCTTAAAAAAATTAGGAGAATTCGCATATCGTTTGAAGTTTTCCACTGATTGGGTATTACCCCTATTTTAAACATTTCCAATTTAATGTCATATGTTTCTCCAACACTTGAATTATCTGCCTGTCCGTTGGGGTCCACTTTATTTTCTTATGGTTTTGGTGGTGAGCTTGTGTCTGGATCGCTATCTTCATCGGTCTTCACTGGAGGTATGTTGGTTGTTGATGTATAAACTTGTTTTCCTTTATTGCCTAATGCTTTTCCAAGGTTCCCCAGGACCATCTCTTTGCATGACAGGATACTCTAGGTTGTAGTGCTCTCCTTTACATGTGGTGATGTTTGCCACTACTTGATTCGATGGCATGATCGACCGACCTCCGATGACTCTTGGTTTCTTGGATCGTAGGTGGCTCGTTTGGATGTTGCTCTCCCATGCTGGTGCATTCAGAGCAACTCATCAGTGATGAGTACTTTTGAGCGGGGGAGGATTGATGGAGATGTTGCTGACATGGCCACCATTGATCCCCGTTTTAGAGAGTTCGTCGATTGAGACGATCGCTGCCGCAAGCTCGAGGATGGGATCGACGTCCGCAGCAATTATATAAAAATATATAATTATAAATTAAATAATTTTATATTTTTAATAATTTTATTATTTTTGCAATTTTATTTTTAAGTATTTATTTCATGTTTTAATTTTCATTTCATGTGTAATGATGGGTGCTTATAACCATCATGTGTTGTTTTAATTATTTCATTTCATGTGCTATGATGTGTGCATATAACCATCATATTTTGAATTTTGAATTTTGAATTTTGAATTTTGAATGAAGGGAGATGGAGTGGTGTAAGCTTATATATAAGCCATGATATTTATCTTATTGAATTAGTGAATGATTGAAAAAAACCCTAACTTGTCTTGAGAATCTCCATCTCCTCTCCTCCTTGGCCGCCCCCTCTCTTCCCCCTCTTCCTTGACAATTTCGGACACCCTCCTCCCCTCTTTACCTCCTCTTTTCTCCCCTTAACATCCTTCTCCTACTCCTTTTCCCTAGACAAAACCGCCTCCCATCCTCCTCACCCAAACCGACCATCAACAAGAAAATTTGCCAACCTCATCCTTGAAGAAATTCGGCCAAGGCAAGAAGAACTCCCCTTGTGGATCAACTCCGGCATTAAGCGACAAAGGCAGACGAGTTTCTCTCCAACCGGTGTGACTCCGACGGAGCCATTGAAGAACGATCCAAGTAGAGAAATCAGAATCATCCATTCTGATAGGGTAACAAATAGTTTCTACCTATTATGTGTTTCACTTCCTAGATTAATTCCTGTGGTGGTAGATTCTTGGCTTTGAATTTTGAATCGTTAATTAATCGTGATTTCTTCGATTGGTTTGTGTTTGTCTTGATTGAATTATTTTTCGAAAAAAAGGTTTGGCGAACCTTCGTTTTCTTTTGTTGGGAGAGATTTACGTTTTCCAAATCGTATTTATTTGGTAGATCTCTTTTGGTACAACACCGCTTGTTCGGACCGGGTGGGTCCTTTTAGCCGGAAAGCATATTGGCCTATAGCCTTTGTTCGATCCTAAGCGGTTTGGCTACCCGTACGTTAGCATATAATTGATAAAATTAATTAACGTGGTGCTGCGTAGAACGATTGTGTGTGTATAGGATTGAATCTTGGAGAGGCAAACGTGTTCGTCCGTAGATTTATTCATTGTCACACGTGCAAGCCTACATCACTTACAGTTCTTACCAAATCGCTTCACACTAGATATTGGGGAAACTCTTAGGAAAACCATATCCTCGACGGCAAACTCCAAATTGGTCCTGCGCCGATTGGCATACTTTTCATAGCGCTCCTGTGCTACCAGAAGCTTCTCTCAGATAAGCCTAACTGAAGTTTCCATCTCTTCAAGGGCTTCTGGACCTAGCAACGGTCTCTCACCGATCTCAGCCCAGAACAAAGGAGTCCTGCAATATATCCCATATAAAGCTTCAAATAGAGCCATTTGCAAGCTCTCCTGGTAGCTATTATTGTAGGCAAACTCCATTAGCCTCAGACGCTCATCCCACGCTCCACCATGGTCCAAAATGTAACATCTAATCATGTCCTTCGCGATCTGATTTACTCTTTTTGTTTGTCCGTTCGTCTGCGGATGGTAGGCGGTGGAATACCTCAAGTCGGTACCCAACCCCTCTTGCAAGCTTTTCCAGAATCGAGGCGTGAACCTGGAGTCTCGATCAGATACAATACTGGTAGGTACTCCATGCAACCTGATGACCTCGTCCAAATACAATTAAGCTATTTTATTCATGGAGTAGTCAATCTTGAACGGCCCGAAGTGAGCACTCTTCGTCAGTCTATCCACAATCACCCAAACTGAGTCATGCCCACTGGGAGAGCTCGACAATCCAGTAATAAAGTCCATCGAGATACTCTCTCATTTCCAACTCGGGATATCCAAAGGTGTTAGCTTGCCTCCAGGCCTTCCATGATCGGCCTTAACTTGCTTACAAGTGAAACATTCAGATACAAACCTTGCTATATCACCCTTCACACCCATCCACCAAGCAATCTGTTTCAGATCCTGGTATATCTTATTCGAACCAGGGTGGTAGGCCACATTAGAACCATGTGCCTTCTTGCACAACTGATACATAATATCCTTAACAACGGGAATGCAAAGCCTACCACAGTATCTTAGGGTTCCCATATCATCAATAGTAAACTCTGCCAACTCACCCTTCGCAGCTCTACTATAAAGATTGTTGGATACATTGGAATACATGTACCTGATTTGAAGAAGCCTCACCCTACTCAATGATATACATCAAAATTTATTTGATGTGTTTTGAGTTTAGTTGTGCAGGTTAAGTATTTGCAGGGAAAGCTGAAAAGTTTCTAAGTCCATGTGTCGACACCCAGAAGAAAAGTGTCGACACTTAAGAAGACTTGTGTCGACACCTAGAGAAGCAGTGTCGACACTTGGAGTAATTGTGTCGACACCAGGAATGCAGAGTCGACACCAGAAGGAAAGTCTCGACACATACAGGCTGTGTCGACACACAATGAAGAAATATCCAGGGAAGCTGTGTCGACACTTAGAAGCAGTGTCGACACTCAGAGGAACTTTGTCGACATCAAAAGTGTCGACACTTGGAGGCTGTGTCGACACTCAGCAAAACTTCAACAAAGTTCAAGTACAAGTGTTGACACTAGGAGGCTGTGTCGACACTCAGCAAATTTCAACAAACTCTAAGTACAAGTGTCGACACAAAGAAGATGTGTCGACACTCAGCCAAAGTCTCAACACATGAAGAATGTGTCGACACAAAGGAGATGTGTCGACACTCAGCCAAAGTCTCAACACAAGAAGAATGTGTCGACACAAAGGAGTTGTGTCGACACTCAGCAAAAGTATCAACACAGAAGGCATGTATCGACACCAAGAAGATGTGTCGACACTTAGCAAGTATCAACATAAGAAGATGTGTCGACACAAAGGAGTTGTGTCGACACTTACAAGAAATCAACTAAGAAGGACTTGTGTCGACACACAGGATCAGTGTCGACACATGTTGAAGTAGCAGTGTCGAGAAGTAGATTCTACAACACAAGGAGTTGTGTCGACACCATGAAGGCTAGTGTCGACACTTAGTCTACTTGTGTCGACACTTAGTCTATCAGTGTCGACACTTAAAGACTGACTGTCTCGACACTTTCAGACAGTTACAGAAAATTCAAGAAGTGAATGGATGACTTGACAGCTGCCATTCCAACCGGTCTACTGCAACTGTCAGAGATGTTAGCAAGTTGTTAGGAACCGGATCAGCCGGTCACCATGAAGAAAGTATATATAAAGGCTTATACCTTCAACAGATGACAAGAGTTGGAAATCAACAAAGTGAAGAACAATACAACTAGAAGAAGACCTTCAAGTGAAGATCTAAGAAGTTGGAGAGAGAGAGCTCCTTTTAAGAAGACAACTGTTGAACCAGGCTGTAAAGATAAGTTTCAGATTGAGATCTGATTCTTAAGTTAGCAGTGATTGAAGATCAGCTGCATAGAGACTCAACCCTATTGTGTTTTAAATTCAAGAATCTTTGAAGAAATCCAAGGGAGGTTGATCTCAGCAAAGTTCTTCCAAGAACTCATCAAGAAACCTGTCAACTCTTCTCTCTTATTCTGAGTTGTGGTTATATTCATTGTAATTTTAATTTCTTGTAGGATCCTAAGAGATTTGAGGTGTAAGACTGAAATTATAAAGGCCGAGTGGTAGGGCCTGTGTGCCTGAGTGTAGGAGATCCATTTCTCTGAGTGTAGGCCTTGTTGAAGGCTGAGTTTAGGCCATGTTGAAGGTTGAGTGTAGGTCTTGGTGAAGACTGAGTGGTAGGGCTTTGAGCCTGAGTTGTAGGAACCTGGTTGAGGTTCTGAGTGTAAGATCTGAGGATCTGAGGAATAATGGAGAAGTTGGGCCGAATCTAGTATACTACTAGATAGACGAAGGGGGAAAGTGGATGTACCCAAACCTTGGGGAACCACTATAAAACTGTGTGTACTCTGTGTGTATCTGATTCTGTGTATGCTGTTTAAAGTTCTGTGAATGCTGTGATTAATTCTGCCTAAAAGTTTAAAAAGATTAAGGTCACCAATTCACCCCCCCCCCCCTTTCTAGGTGATTAGGTACAATTTATTTCAAGTGGTATCAGAGGGAGGTTACTTAAAAAGGACATAACAGTCTGAGTAAAAGATCCTGTAGGCAGACTCAGCATAATCAAGAAAATCAAGAAAATGGGTTCAACAGATAATCACAAATAACTAGGATCCATGAAGTTGCAAATTTGCAGAAAGGAGATTTTTGGCATTTGGAAAGAAAGGGTTAGACTATTTATGGAAGCCTCTGACCCTAGAATCTATATTACAGTCAAAGAGGGCCATATGTGCCAATGAAAGTATCAGTTCTGGGTGCAAATCAGAGAATTCCTAAGGAATTTTCAGAGATGACTAAAGATGAGATTATTCTGGCCACCATGGACAAGAGGGCTCAGAATATAATTGTAAGTGTAATAGATGATGGCACATTTCAGAATTTGATACACTATAAAACATCAAAGGAAATGTGGGACACACTGATAGTGTACATGGAGGTCTCTGAAGAAGTTAGACAGGACAAAAAGTCTTTATTGAATCAAGAGTATGAAAGCTTCAAACAAGGCAGGTCTGATAGCATAACTGAGTGCTACAAGAAATTCTATAGGATAGTTAATGAGTTAATGTCCTATGGAAGAGAATTCAGCAATTATGAGCTGAATGATAAGTTCTTGAGATCCCTAACTAAAGACTGAGATACTAAGATTTGTGCCATAAGGGAAATGGCCAAATTAGCAGACATTCCTCCTCCAACATTATTTAAAAAACTGTTATCATATGAGATGCAGTTAATGGTAAGGAAGGAGGAGGAGAAGACTACAAGAGTTGATCACAAAGAAAGAGCTGTGGCTTTCAAGACAGAAGCCACTAGGAAATATAAAAGTAAGTCTCCATCTCCACCTCCAAGAGTTGCTGAGACTAAGACAGATGAGTCAGAAAGCAAGAATTCTGAAAGCAGTGAGAGTGATGAAGATTTTGCAGCTTTCACTAGACATTTTCAGAAGTTTCTTAAGAAGAAACAGTGGAGGTCTAAGCCATCCACTTCACAGAAGTCATCAAAGAATGAAAGAAGAAAGCCTAAGTCAAGTAAAACTATATCTTCAAAGATAGTTTGTTATTGTTGTAACAGACAGGGACATGTTGTTGCTGACTGTCCAGAGAAGAGGAAAGAGTCAACTGATAAGAAGAAGACTCAGATCAAGGGCAAAAAGGAAAGGTCCTTTGTTGCTAAGAAGGACAAAAGTCTGTCTGATATGTCATCTTCAGAAACTGATTCAGAAGCTGAAGCTTATATTGGACTGTTTGCTGAAGAAGAGGAAGATGAGTTCATCCAGTTAATGAACTCAATATATGAGCATGAGGACAATCAGTGCCAGGGACTGATGGCCTTATCAGAAGAAGACAAATTCCAGGATCAGCCTGGACCAAGTCAGGTACAAAATTGGTCTGTTAGTTCAATTTCTTGTACTGAGTCAGATTTAGATACATCATCATCAAGTGATGAGAGTGTATCTAAATCTGAAGGAGACATTCATCAATTAATTGATGAATATAGAGTAGTGTTGCAAGCTTTGAAGAAAAGCAAATCCTTGGCCAAGAGTCAGGCTAAGGAGATTGCTAATCTTAATGTTACTGCAATAGATTTTGACAAGTTGATTGATCAGAAATTAAATGAAATAGCCAGACTGAAGCACATTACTGTTATTCAGATGGGGACTATAATATTTAAAAATGATCAAATCAGAAATCTGGAGATTAGTCTTCAGAAAGAGAGAGATATTGTTGTAAGGTTTTCTAAACCAAAGTATGTTCTACCTTTGATAGATGAGTTCATTTCTCAAAAAGGTAAAACTAGATTGGGGTTTACTAAACCTGCCAGGACTGTTCAGTCCAAGTCTAAGGGCGAAGCCCCAGTACTCAACAAGAAACCTGCTGTAGACAAAACAGCCAGGGTTGTACCTAAACAAAGGTACAACAGATTTGAGTGCTGGTGTTGTGGCAAGATAGACCACTTTGCCATAGACTGTTGGCACAATTCTAGTGCCAAAGTGAGTAGCAATCTGCCTGCTAGAAAAGCTACAGGTAGTTTTGTTAAGAGGCAAACTAACCAGCACCAAGGATCCAAGTATTCTTTGGGTTCTAAGGTTAACTAATCTGTTTTGCAGGTGAGTCCAACTGGCCATGCCCCAATATGGTACTTGGACAGTGGATGTTCCAGGCACATGACTGGAACTAGGGGATTGCTAAAGGACAATACACCAATCAAGGATGGTCCTAAAGTCACCTTTGGTGGTTCTGAAAAAGGAATCATCAAAGGCTTTGGTAACATTTCTAGCAACCTTATTACAATTACTTAAGTGGCTTATGTTAAAGGTTTGAAACACAACCTCATTAGTATAAGTCAACTGAGTGATTTTGGATATGACATCTCATTTGTCAAAGATGGTTGTCATATCAGGAGGTCAAATGATCAAAAGATCATTCTGACAGGTTATAGGAAGATAAATGTCTATTGTTTAGACATTATGTGTGAGAACAATGTTTCTCCTGTATGTCTTGTAGCTGATGAGAAAGTCTCTCATTGTGTCAAATGACACAAGAGGCTAGCCCATCTTAACTATAAGACAATTAGTCAACTCTTTAGTAACGAGTTAGTGAGGAATGATCCTCAGGTTAAGAGTATTAAGGATGGGATATGCTCAGCTTGTCAAAAGGGCAAGCATACTATATCCACCTTTAATAACATTGAGAACAAAGATGCTGTGAGGTGCTTATACCTCTTGCATATGGATCTCTTTGGTCCTATGCCAGTTCACAGCCTAGGTAGGATGGTTTATATATTTGTGCTAGTTGATGACTACTCAAGATTTTCCTGGGTATTCTTCCTAAGGCAAAAATCTGAAACACCTATTATCTTCTATGGTTTTGTCAAACAAATTCAGAATGAGTTAGATAGTACAGTGGTCAAAATAAGAAGTGACCATGGTACTGAATTCCAGTTTGATAGTATGACAAAGCTATGTGAAGAGTTTGGGATATTTCAGGAATTTTCCTCACCAAGAACACCTCAGCAAAATGGCATTGCTGAAAGGAAAAATAGAACCTTGATTGAGGCTGGTAGAACCCTATTAAGTGACACATCTCTTCCTGAATATTTCTGGGCTGAGGCAGTTAATACTGCATGTCATGTGATTAATAGGGCTACTATCACCAAGAGCCACAATAAGACCCCCTATGAGATTGTGAAAGGCAGAAAACCAAATCTATCCTATTTCAGGATCTTTGGTTGTAAATGTTATATACTTAACAATGGTAAGTCTTACTTAACCAAGTTTGCTGCCAAATCCCAAGAGGGGATCTTTGTTGGGTACATCAACAATAGTAAGGCTTATAGGGTCTATAACTTGACTACTCAAGTTATAAAAGAGTCAGTACATGTAGTATTTGATGAAGCTAGACTCATTAACAATGAATTGTCTAGAAGTATTTGCAGCTCCACAGGTGTAACTGAGAAGATGGACAAGCTTAATATTGAAGAAGGATCTACTGCAAGTCAACATGTGGATGATAGTGGATGTTGTCCAGGGGGAGTACTAGATGCACCTGATGCAGAAGAAGACCAAGGAGTGTAGCAAGTTGAAGAAGCTGAAGGAGTACAACCTGAAGACAGGCTGCCTCCAGCAAATAGACATCTAAAAGATCATCAAGCCAATCAAATTATTGGTGATCTCAGACAAAAGGTACAAACAAGGAGCAGAAATCTAAGCTCAGTACTCTACTCCAGTTTTCTATCCCAGGAAGAGCCAAAGAAATTTGAAGAAGCCATCCTAGACCCTCATTGGATTGAGGCTATGCAAGAGGAGCTGAACCAGTTCAAAAGATGCAAAGTCTGGGAGTTAGTTCCAAAACCAAAATATCACAATATAATTGGAACCAAGTAGATCTTTAGGAACAAGTTGGATAAACATGGAGTGATTATAAAGAACAAAGCAAGACTGGTTGCTAAGGGATATAGACAGGAAGAAGGTATTGACTTTGATCAAACCTTTGCTCCAGTAGCCAGACTAGAAGCCATAAGGATGTTCCTGGCTTATGCAACCTATCAAGGGTCTAAAGTATACCAAATGGATGTTAAGTCAGCTTTTCTAAATGGAAATCTGAAGGAAGAAGTCTATGTGGAACAGCCATCAGGTTTTGTTGATTCTACTAAACCTAATTATGTCTATAGACTTAGGAAGGCTTTGTATGGGTTAAAACAAGCCCCTAGGGCTTGGTATGAAACCCTGTCTAGTTTCCTCATTAAGAATAAATTCACAAGGGGGAAAATAGACAAGACTCTATTCCTTAGGGAATCCAGCGGCAAGATCATTCTAGTCCAAATATATGTAGATGACATCATATTTAGGTCTACTGAAAGTGGTATTTGCAGAAAGTTTGCAAAACTTATGCAAGGACAATTTGAAATGAGCAGTATGGGGGAACTTAAGTTCTTCTTGGGTCTCTAAGTTAGACAGACTGAGGATGGTATATCCATATGCCAATCTAAGTTCACCATAGAATTAATAAGGAAGTATGGTATGGAATCATCCAGTACCATGAAAACTCCTATGGGGTCAACAATGTCTTTATGCAAAGATGATGCAGGAAAACATGTAGATGAAAACTTGTATAGAGGGATAGTTGGCTCCCTACTATATTTGACTGCAAGTAGACCAGATATCATGTATACTACATGTGTCTGTGCTAGGTACCAAGCTTGCCCTAAATAATCTCATTTGACAGCAGTCAAAAGAATTCTGAGATATCTTAAGGGCACTCCTTATCTAGGCCTTTGGTACCCTAGGAATGGAGACTTTGAACTGACAGGTTATTCAGATGCAGATTTTGCAGGCTGCAAGGAAGATAGAAAAAGTACAACTGGAACCTGTCAATTCCTAGGTGGAAGACTGATATCATGGAGTAGCAAGAAACAAACAAGTGTGGTTATCTCCACAGCAGAATCAGAGTATGTTGCCGCAGGAAGTTGCTGTGCTCAACTTCTATGGATTCAACATCAGCTAGAAGACTATGGTATACAAGTAAGTAGAACACCTCTATTTTGTGATTCTACTAGTGCTATTTCTATTGCAAACAATCCTGTCTCCCATAGTAGGACTAAGCACATAGAAATAAAATACCATTTTCTAAGAGAACATGTGGAAAAAGGAGATATTTCACTAGAGTATATTAATACAGATAATCAACTAGCTGACATGTATACTAAGCCCTTAGATGAAACCAAATTCAATAAATTCAAAATTGAATTAGGTATGATAAACTTAGAATAAGTTTTCAAAATTGGCTAAGTAAAATGGTGTCGACACACAGAGTTGTCTGTGTCGACACATAAAAGTGGTGTTGACACTTAGACTTTACTTAAAATTAGTCCAGTAAAGTCTCGACTAAGTGTCGAGCAAAGCGGTGTCGACACATAAACAAGTGTCGACACATATATTCTGTCGACTATACTTGTGTCGACACATTGTTGTCGAGACATTATAAGTAAGTGTCGACACTTTTCAACAGTGTCGACACAATTTAAGTATTTTGACGCGCCCTTTCATCTTCGATTCTAGAAAGGTATAAATAGGTTTTCGTCATTGTTTGTCGACACGCTCACCAAAGTTTCGAGACCAAACTTTTGTGTCGACATCTCTCTTCTCTAGATTCAAATTTCTTCAAACCCTAATGGCGCCCAAGCTAGAAGAGAATGTGAATGAAGGATATGAACTCGTGCGACACGCATTTGATGACGTAGAACCTGAGATCAAAGGCGTGATAACCCTAATAGTAGATACTCAGTTAGAATTTCTTGTTTCAGAACCGATCAAGATCTGGAAGAAGGAGGTCCTGAAGTTTCTGAATGCAGCAAGACTAGATGAATCAGGACTTAAGATTAAATCCAGAGTTCATGGAACCAGGGTAAAGTTCACAAAAAAGAGTCTGCGGAAGGTACTTCAGCTACCAAGAACTAAAGAGGAAGAGGATGTTTCTGCTTCTAAGACTAGAGAAGCATTGACATGGTGTGGACTGGACTCAAACATGAAAATTGGATCAGTATTCAACAGAAAAGGAATGAACAGCCAAGGAAAATTCTTGTCTGAAATAGTTGGAAAGGTAATACTGTGCAAGCTTGGAGGGCATGACAGAATTTCAGCTCATATGTTTAGTCTCATGACAAGGATAATATTCAAACCAGATACTGACTGGTCTACAGTTATGTTTGAAAAGATAAAAGAGAGTATGAAGAAGCCCAATTTGGGAAGAATCCTGAGTCTATACCTAGCTGGTAGTATACCAGAAGTGATGAATCAAGCAGCTGGAACTAAGATTAACCACATGAGGAGAATGAATTTGAGAATCTTCTCTAGGTGGGATAGAGTACTGACCAAAGAACTGCCATCTCCAGTGAAGGACACACCTCAGAAAAAGAAGAAGAAGACAGCCCCTGTGGCTCAAGAATCCTCAAGCAGTTCTGAAGAGCAAGTAGTGTTCACTCCTGATGAAAAAGAAACTGGAAATGCTGGACAATCTCCAGCAAGACAAGAAGATGCAGAGAGGCAGGGGGAGCTACCCTCAGCAAGCCCAATTCACCAGGATTCAATCCAGGGGGAGCCTCTACTTATGGATGAGCCAACTCCACTAGAGAGTGAACAAGTCACACAAAACATACTTGAGGTAATAACTGAAATCGACCAATTAGATTTCCCTATTGAGAATGAAGTTATGACTGACATATTATCTGATGATAATCAGCAACCTCAGATTCTTAGTCAACCTTAGGGTGTTGTCATGGAAGACACATCTGTTGCTAATCAAGTGGTTGATGAGATAAGAGAATCTCCACCCCATCCTCAACAAGAGTTTACATTGGAAGAGCTGTTCCCAGACCTTCTACAAACTGACTTTGAGAGAGAAAAAGCTGCTGCTGAGGGGGAGAAAGTAATTATTGAGGGGAGCAAGTGGAGAATATAGAGAAAACTGAAGGCAAAGAGACTGAGAAGCCCAAGGTTGCTGAGCAACCACAAAGGACTGAGAAGGATTCACATCCTAGTCCTAAGGACAGAGTAGATATAGCTAGCACATCTGCTTCTGAAGATGAAGAGGCTGCAAGAGCCAAGAAGAGAAAATTTCAAGTCTTCAAGAGGAGGAGCCAGACATATAAAAAGTCACTGCAGACCATTGCACCACATCCTGCCCCATCTACTGACTATAGTTCTCTGATGGTAGCATTGCAGATAAAGATGGATGAGCAAAGACAGGCTTTGCAATCTTATATGGATGAAGGGCATAAGTCACTGCAGTTTGATCTGGCCCAAGACATTAAGTCAATCAGATTTGAAATGAATCTGAATAAGAAAGAAATGACTGACTGCTTCCATAAGGGAGGAAATACAGTAATCTATCTGGCCACTCATTAAGAGAAGATCAAAACACAAGTGGATGATATTGCACTGAAGCAAGGCTATGTCCTGGAGAATCAGCTGAGAATGAATGATAATTTGACAGCTTCTCATAATGCAATAGTAACTAAAATGAAGAATATAGCTTCAGGCCATACTGAAGCCCTGACTACAGCTAAGGCAGAATTTGATAAAGCCTTACAAGAAGGTATCACTGCTGTTACTTCTGCACTTCAGGATTCTCAGAAGCTAATCACTGAAAAACTCCAAAGGTTGAAATCTTTCTACAAAGATGGAGTAAACTATCTGAATGCCCAGATAAGATTCCAGAAAGATGATCTAAGAGATCACATTGAAAGAGAAGTCATAAAGGGGGAGAGGGTGTTAGTCAAAGCCAGCTCTGATCATGCAAAGTGGATTTCAAATTCCATCAGAGCCACCCTTGGATATCCTCCATTATGTGATAATGACAATGTTGCAGAGTCTGGGATTAATCCTGCATATCTTGGAGGAGAGCAAGCTGAAGTAGCTCAAGTGATCTATCCTCCACCAGACTTTGATATGATACATCAAGATATACAGTCAATGTATAGCCCTCCTGAGGGAAATTAGAAGGTCATCATAGAGAAAGTAGTTCAGCCAGTACCTGAGGCAATTCTGAAAGAACAAGAGGCCTTATTAAAGGACCAAGAGACTCAATTGTTTAAGAAAAGATTCAAAGAGCAAGCTGAACTTAGGCCTGATTTTGAACAATGGAGCCCCACTTCCAGGAATATCATCTTGACTGCATGGAAGGCTGCCAAGGACAATATCCAGGATAGAAACAAGTGGTATTCTGAACTGGAGTGGAGGAAGCATGAGAGTAGGCAAGAGGCCATTGTGCAATATAAAAGAAAGGATAAGATGCGAAAGCCACCTCCTACTGCACAGGAGCCTAGCAAGTACTTTCCAAAGCCTTATCATTACTTTGAAAGGCAGAAGATCAAAGCTGAAGAATTGAAAACGAAGGATCTTAAAGGAAAGAAGCCTGCTGCTGCTGAAAACACTGAAGCTCCTGTCTAAGCAAAGATACAATCAGGAAAGGGCATTGTGATCAAAGAACCTGAGCTGCCTTAGGATATAAATTTTTCTTAAGTTTACAATGTGTAATCAGTTGTATTCAACTTTCTATAAACTTTTGAATAATGAAATGTTGAAGTTGTTAGAACAATGTGATATGTGTTAAATCTATTACATTACTGTTCTGAGATTTTGTGTATACATGTTTTGTTTATACATGTTTATGTACTTACCCTGATATATAATCCTGTTTTACATCATACTGTAAATTTGTTATGTATGGTGTATATCATTGACTAAGGGTTATGACTTCTCCAAATAGGGGGAGATTGTTGGGTACATTGGAATACATGTACCTGATTTGAAGAAGCCTCACCCTACTCAATGATATACATCAAAATGTATTTGATGTGTTTTGAGTTTAGTTGTGCAGGTTAAGTATTTGCAGGGAAAGCTGAAAAGTTTCTAAGTCCATGTGTCGACACACAGAAGAAAAGTGTCGACACTTAAGAAGACTTGTGTCGACACCTAGAGAAGTAGTGTCGACACTTGGAGTAATTGTGTCAACACCAGGAATGCAGAGTCGACACTAGAAGGAAAGTGTCGACACATACAGTCTGTGTCGACACACAATGAAGAAATGTCCAGAGAAGCTGTGTCGACACTTAGAAGCAGTGTCGACACTCAGAGGAACTTTGTCGACATCAAAAGTGTCGACACTTGGAGGCTGTGTCGACACTCAGCAAAACTTCAACAAAGTTCAAGTACAAGTGTTGACAATAGGAGGCTGTGTCGACACTCAGCAAATTTCAACAAATTCTAAGTACAAGTGTCGACACAAAGGAGATGTGTCGACACTCAGCCAAAATCTCAACACATGAAGAATGTGTCGACACAAAGGAGATGTGTCGACACTCAGTCAAAGTCTCAACACAAGAAGAATGTGTCGACACAAAGGAGCTGTGTCGACACTCAGCAAAAGTATCAACACAGAAGGCATGTGTCGACACCAAGAAGATGTGTCGACACTTAGCAAGTATCAACACAAGAAGATGTGTCGACACAAAGGAGTTGTGTCGACACTTACAAGAAATCAACTAAGTAGGACTTGTGTCGACACACAGGATCAGTGTCGACACATGTTGAAGTAGCAGTGTCGAGAAGCAGATTCTACAACACAAGGAGTTGTGTCGACACCATGAAGGCTAGTGTCGACACTTAGTCTACTTGTGTCGACACTTAGTCTATCAGTGTCGACACTTAAAGACTAACTGTCTCGACACTTTCAGACAGTTACAGAAAATTCAAGAAGTGACTGGATGACTTGACAGCTGCCATTCCAGCCGGTCTACTGCAACTGTCAGAGCTGTCAGAAAGTTGTTAGGAACCGGATCAGCCGGTCACCATGAAGAAAGTCTATATAAAGGCTTATACCTTCAACAGATGACAAGAGTTGGAAATCAAAAAAGTGAAGAACAATACAACTAGAAGAAGACCTTCAAGTGAAGATCTAAGAAGTTGGAGAGAGAGAGCTCCTTCTAAGAAGACAGCTGTTGAACCAGGCTGTAAAGACAAGTTTCAGATTGAGATCTGATTCTTAAGTTAGCAGTGATTGAAGATCAGCTGCATAGAGACTCAACCATATTGTGTTCTAAATTCAATAAGCTTTGAAGGAAGCCAAGGGAGGTTGATCTCAGCAAAGTTCTTCCAAGAACTCATCAAGAAACCTGTCTACTCTTCTCTCTTATTCTGAGTTGTGGTTATATTCATTGTAATTTTAATTTCTTGTAGGATCCTAAGGGATTTGAGTTGTAAGCCTGAAATTATAAAGGCTGAGTGGTAGGGCCTGTGTGCCTGAGTGTAGGAGATCCATTTCTCTGAGTGTAGGCCTTGTTGAAGGCTGAGTGTACGCCATGTTGAAGGCTGAGTGTAGGTCTTGGTGAAGACTGAGTGGTAGGGATTTGAGCCTGAGTTGTAGGAACCTGGTTGAGGTTCTGAGTGTAAGACCTGAGGATCTGAGGAATAGTGGAGAAGTTGGGCCGAATCTAGTACACTACTAGATAGGCGAAGGGGGAAAGTGGATGTACCCAAACCTTGGGGAACCACTATAAAACTATGTGTACTCTGTGTGTATCTGATTCTGTGTATGCTGTTTAAAGTTCTGTGAATGCTGTGATTAATTCTCCCTAAAAGTTTAAAAAGATTAAGGTCACCTATTCACCCCCCCTCTAGGTGATTAGGTACAATTTCTTTCAAAGATGAAACAGATCTTTATCCTCCTTTTGATGCAATCTAGTAAGTGTAATCCATGAAGGCTCTAACACCTCTAATTCACTAGTCGAGCTGCCACTTCCCACTGAAATACCCATCAAAAGGAATTCTTCCACCAGTGAATCCACCGAAAGTTTAAAAACCTTAGCTGTCTTCCTGCTCAGGGCGCCGGCTACCACGTTAGCTTTGCTCGGGTGGTACTGGATCTCGACATCGTAGTCTGCCACATACTCCAGCCATCTACGCTGGCATAAATTCAATTCCTTTTGTGTGAAGACGTATTTCAAACTTTTACGATCAGTATAAATCTTGCATATAGCTCCAGTCTCCACAACTTGAGAGCATAGATCACTGCTGCAAATTCCAGGTCATGCTTAGGGTAATTCCGTTCATGAACCTTCAGCTGCCTAGACCCATACGCAATAACCTTGCCCTCCTACATCGACACGCATATGAGCCCAACATGTGAAGCGTCCGTATACACAGCATACTCCAGTCCTTCAGTAGGCAGGGTCAAGACTAGTGCAGTGTATAACCTCCTCTTCAGCTCCTGGAATGCCCCTTCATACTCATCACTCGAAATAAAGGTTGCATGCTTTTGCCTCAATTTTGTCAATGACGCAGACAGTGTAGAAAATCACTCTACAAACCTTCTATAGTAGCCTGCCAGCCCTAGAAAACTTCTTATTTCATTGGGAGTGGTAGGTCTACTCCAATCCATCACTACAGCTATCTTATCCGGATCAACTGTTATCCCATCCTTATTCACCACATTGCCCAAAAAGGAGACTTGAGGTAGCCAAAACTCGCACTTGCTCAACTTTACATACAACTTATGCTCTCTCAAAGTTGACAAGCAAATGCAAGTGTTGCACATGCTCTTCAGCATTGCGGGAGTAGACTAAGACGTCATCTATAAACACTATCACGAAGTGATCCAGGAAGTCTTTGAACACTCTGTTCATCAAATCCATGAATGCGGCGGGTGCATTAGTCAATCCAAATGACATTACCAAAAACTCGAAATGTCTATGCCGCGAACGAAAAGTAGTTCGTGGAATGTCTGCCTCATGAATCCTCAACTGATATATGATAACATGAATGCAGGTCAATCATGGAAAATACAGAGCTACCACGCAATTGATCAAAAAATCATCGATTCTCGGCAAGGGATATCGGTTTTTGATGGTCACCTTATTTAATTCTCTGTAATCAATACACAGCCTCATTGATCCATCTTTTTTCTTTATAAACAGGACGGGAGCACCCCACGGTGTCGAACTTGGCTTAATGAAACCGTTCTGCGACAACTCGGCTAACTGGGTACGCAGCTCTTCCAACTCACACGGAACCATAAGGTATGGAGCCTTAGCGATAGGATGGGTACCCGGTTCTAAATCTATGACAAACTCAACATCTCTCTTAGGAGGAAGACCAGGAAGATTATCAAGAAACTCGCACACTACAACATTCTCCTCCACAAGAAGCAAACAAACAACGCTCTCCATCACTGAAACCAAACAGGCAAAGCATCCTGAATTCAAAAGCTTTCGAGCACTTACCGCGGAAATGATCGGAGAATCTTTGCCGAATAACCATAAATGCTCCTGTGTTGACTGTCATCCATCTTGAAGTCCAAGCGCCTGACCTTGCATTGGATTACTGCATCGTACTTCGATAGCCAATCCATGCCCACAATTACCTCAAAATCTTCCAAGTCTATAACCTTTAGATCAGCAACCGCAAGAAAATCTCCCAACTGGACTGGATAACCCTGAATTCCCTGATCTGACCCCACAGAATCACTTGAGGGGAATGTGACATAGAATGGGTCGCCAAAAGGATTGAGGGTCAAATGGTGACGCTTTACAAAAGGTCTAGCCACTAATGAGTGGGTAGCACCGGAATCGAAAAGGACACGCGCCAAACGGTTACTTACCTTAAACTTTCCCATAAGATTAAATAAAACTAGATTAGAATCTAACCTGAAATAACTTGGGTCGACGTCTGAGCTTCATCCGCGGACACCACGTTCAACTTGCCCTTCTCTTTATCCATGAGCTGTGGTGGCGGCAAGGCCTGAAGTGGCACTGGCTGCAACGGGGGCTGAGCCTGTGGGCAACGGGTCTTGACATGCCCCTTTCGCACACATAGATAGTAGGTCTTGTCCTTCCAACAATGGGCTGCATCATGCCCCATCTTATTGCAACTGGAACAAACCAATATCTCTTTGGGAGCGCCCTGAATCGCATGCACGTGCTCTTGCTTCCGAGCTCCCAGTCTCTGGTAACATCTCTCTAACGGGTGACCTGCCGACCACAAAAATTGCACACTTCCTTGCCTCTTTTCTTCTTAATAGTCCCAAATTCCTGTGATTCCTTACCTTCAACAGACTTCCTCTTATCCTTTCTTATCTGCTGACCTCTGACCTTGGCATTGTTAATGGATTCCACCTTCAGAGTAGCCTCTACCACCTCAGCATAACTCCCAGATCAGTAGGCACTGACAAGCTGCTGGATGTCATTCCGAAGACCACCCAGAAATCGCTTGACTCAGTTGGAATCTAAAGATACAAAGTCAGTAGCAAAGCAGCTCAGCTTACTGAACTCCACCTCGTATTCACTGACGGTAAGCTACCTCTGCTTCAAATGAAGGAAATCATTCATCAACCAGTCTCTTTCCACAGACAGCAAGAAATTCTTCAACAACAACTCCTTGAAGGACTCCCACGAGCATCCATCCTTCAAGCTTTCTTTCTCCCTCAACCACCAACCCTTGGCCATGCCCTTGAGTTGATAAGAGGCAACCATCACTCTCTGGTCAGCGGAGATTCCAGAGTAGGTGAACATCTCCTCGATGGAAATCATCTAGTCATCTAATGCCATAAAATCTGCCTTGTCATCATACATAGGGGGCTCCTAACCTTTGAAATTACGAAATGAAAGTCATCTCTCGTGGCAAGACTGCTGGGGGCACCAGAGGAGCGGGGGGAACGGGAACAGCTAGATCCACGATGGGCTCTTGTGCTCTCTGCGACTGACTCGCCACAACTAACAACAATGACTGAATCGGCGACTGTATCTCCAGCATCTGCCTCGACAAGGCCTCATTGCTCTGTCATAATCCCTATATTACGGCCTCACTCTGGGCACCAGAAGATTCTCCCTCCGACTGGGGAGTAATCCTTGTCAGCGTACATTTAGGCGACATTCTAATCAAACAACAAACAATCTATCAACACCTAGTGTAACTTGCTAGACTTACAACTTAGTTCAGACATACAAACTTAGATACTTGCTCATGTTGCTAGCTTGCTCTGGGATTTAAAATAAATGATGGCATGTCCTACTTAGGGTGTAACACCTTCATACTTATGACTCGTGTGCCTATTATATGAGTGCATTGTTGAAACCGAAAATCAGTCTCCTGTGGAGTTCGACCCTTGGGGAAGGGGTGACCGCGCACCTACTACCCTCAAGCGAACGATCTAGGAACAAGACTAGGAACACGAGGGACAGACCCAAGGTCTCAACGTGGAGGACCCGCCACATACCCGGAAGACTAACAAACTCTTCCCCTCCCAAGACAAGGGCTGAGCTAAGGCACCTTCGGAGGGCTCTCTTGGCTGACCGGAACATCCAAGGAGGATCTCGAGATCCACTCCCAAACTAGAGGTGCCACCTCGGGTCTAAGTAAAATGTACCCCGCCCGCCTTACTATTGGCGCAAAACCGCCCAGCAGCCCTACTCTATGCAGCCCCGATTGGGCCGCTAACGGCGGAACTCCGCTACTCTGAAAGGATGACAACGGGCCATCAGGGGCTTCCCGGCATATATACCTCGGGGCCCACACGGGGGGAGCGGTTCACGAACACACCGCTCGCCCAAGACAGGAGGAGTAAACTATAATCACAGAGCATCACAGATATGAAAAAATATTACAGGAATATAAATTCCATACTCAGCACGCAGGCCAACAATATAAACAAAAAGGCCTTCGAGGGCCGACACAAGCTTGGGCTTAAGCCCGCTACTCCCCGCCGGGTACTGCAACACCTGTACGCCAACGTCTCGTCGAGCGGCGGCCAACTAGTCATCGGTCGGCTAATATAAGCGGGCCAAACATATTGCGCACCCCCCCTTTTTTGGGGCTTGTGGCACGCATTCCCTGCAAACGACCAATAAACAACTTCCTCGGAATCTTCTCCGGGAACCCCAAAACATCACCAATCCGGCTCACACGTCCGGATGGGCTTCACACAGCATGCCTAAACCCGTACTCACGCTTCCGGGTACTAATGCAATTAACTGCGGGGACGTACACGTCAACCCGTCGGAAAACTCCCTTCCCCCCACCCGTTGGTGGAGAGGGGCTTCCATGCCAATATGTAAACTGAGGGCTTCATATGCCCAAGTTGAAACATCGTTACCCTTGTCGCGTGCTTGGCGGCGGGGGCGGGAGAGGAGCTCCGGGTCGATTCTGCTGCGTGCGGCCGCGTCTATGGTCGATCTCCACTCCAGGCCGAGCCTTGCTCCAGGCCGAGCCTCGCTCTAGGCCGAGCCTCGCTCCAGGCCGAGCTTGCCGCCGGGAGAAGGGGAGGTTGAGGTGTGCTGCTCCAGGTCAGGAAAAATAGTGGATCGGCCGGGGTGCTCCAGGCGGCTGGAAAAAGAGGGAGATCGGGGTGTGCTGCTGGAGATCCAGGTTGGGAAAAAGTGGGAGAGGGGCGGGTTATGGTTGCTGCTCTAGGTCGGGAAAAAGAGGGAGAGGGGCGGGGTTGTGGTGCTTTGCCGGCGACGGGAGAGGGCGGGGAAGGAGCCTGTGCCCTAGCCTGGGCGGTGGCCGGAGAGAGAGTGGGGGCGGGCGGCGGCGGCTGCTGCTTTGCCGGCGATGGGAGAGAGAGAGAGGAAGGGGCGGCCATGCCCTATCCTTGCCAGCGACGGGAGAGAGAGGGGGAAGGCGGCCGGGCTGCTGCTTTGCCGGCGACGGGAGAGAGTGAGAGGGGCGGCGGCGGCTGGGCTCGAGATCCACGGCTAGGGTTCCCGTTTTCCATTTTCTCCCTGCTTCTATTTTCTTCCTCCTCCCTGCTGTACCGAGCCCCACCCTGCTTCTATTTTCTTTTTTATTCCCGCTGTACCCCGAGCCCTCCCTCTCCCCTTTTTCTTTTCTTTCTCTTTTTATTTCTTTTTTATTCCCCCTGCTCCACCTGATGCCCTCTCCTGCTGATCTCATCTCATCCCCCTATATACAATATCATCTATATTATATAATATAATAATATATATATATATTATATAATATTATATATATAAATTCTAAGCACGCGCACATAATAAAACCTCTGCACGCACGCACGCACGAGGATCCGCACGTCTCCGAACGGGGTCGCACCAACTCGTCGCCCATAACACGCCCTAGGCTGACATTTTGGGAGGGTCCCACTCGCCGGCTATGGGGTTGTACACAATCCCCGCTCTTTTCGAGCTTGGCACAAGCTCGGAAAGAATCATCCAACCCAACGTATCTGGCGAGTGGGAGCCGACCCAAAAAAAATTTGAGAGAAACTGAAATCTGTGCTTGGAGCATCAATCTCTCCATGACCTTTCTGAACCTTTTGAATCACTCAAAACCCTTTGGCTCACTGCTATCGAATTACCCTTATACCATTACTTACAACAAGTATACAATTTCTCGTGATATCGTGAAACAACAAAGCCATATATTTTGTATCTCATTGTGCACGCAGAGCTAATCCTTTCCCCCCAGGTGTGCCTGCAACCATGCCAGCTAATGAGAGCCTGACAGCGAGTCCACCTGGGGCCGAGCAGCACTCGGGGTTCCTTACCCCCCAGGTGTGCCTTCAGCCCCGCCAGCTAGTGGGCGCCTGACAGCGAGTCTACCCGGGGTCGAGCATCACTCGGGGTCCTATAAAATATCCAAACTCTCTTTCCAAACTCCAAACTCTCTCCCTTACCCCCCAGGTGTGCCTACAGCCCTTCCAGCTAATGAGAGCCTGACAGCGAGTCCACCCGGGGCCGAGCAGCACTCGGGGTCCCTTACCCCCCAGGTGTGCCTACAGCCCTGCCAGCTAGTGGGAACCTGACAGCGAGTCTACCCGGAGCCGAGCATCACTCGGGGTCCTGCAAAATATCCAAACTCTCTTTCCAAACTCCAAACTCTCTCCCTTACCCCCCAGGTGTTCCTACAGCCCTGCCAGCTAGTGAGAGCCTGACAGCGGGATCTACTCGGGGTCCACTACTACAACCATCGAGTGACTTCCAGCCCTGCCAGCTAGGTGAGAGCCTGACAGCGGGATCTGCTCGAGGCCCAAGGATGACACCGAGTGACTTCCAACCCTGCCAGCTAGGTGAGAGCCTGACAGCGGGATCTGCTCGGGGTCCACTACTACCACCATCGAGTGACTTCCAGCCCTGCCAGCTAGGTGAGAGCCTGACAGCGGGATCTGCTCGAGGCCCAAGGATGACACCGAGTGACTTCCAGCCCTGCCAGCTGGTGAGAGCCTGACAGCGGGATCTGCTCAGGGTCCACTACTACCACCATCGAGTGACTTCCAGCCCTGCCAGCTAGGTTAGAGCCTGACAGCGGGATCTGCTCGAGGCCCAAGGATGACACCAAGTGACTTCCAGCCCTGCCAGCTAGGTGAGAGCCTGACAGCAGGATCTGCTCGGGGTCCACTACTACCACCATCGAGTGACTTCCAGCCCTGCCAGCTAGGTGAGAGCCTGACATCGGGATCTGCTCGAGGCCCAAGGATGACACCGAGTGACTTCCAGCCCTGCCAGCTAGGTGAAAGCCTGACAGCGGGATCTGCTCGGGGTCCACTACTACCACCATCGAGTGACTTCCAGCCCTGCCAGCTAGGTGAGAGCCTGACAGCGGGATCTGCTCGAGGCCCAAGGATGACACCGAGTGACTTCCAGCCCTGCCAGCTAGGTGAGAGCCTGACAGCGGGATCTGCTCGGGGTCCAAATTCACTTCACTTCTTAATGCGAGCTCATTGCAATAGTATTGACGTGTTTAAAGAACTCTTATTAAAAATCAGAGCACCACTTACATACCTTAAAGAAAAGAGCGCTTCAAATAGGGGCAAATCCTACCACGAGTGCTATGGGATTCCAATAACATCTATAGGATGGGCCGACTCCGGGTATAAAGAACTTCCACACAAAGTGTCACCGCACGACCCTGGTCGTCACCTGGTTCCACTTCTATTGCCATGATGTTCGCCTGAGTTCTTCTGTGCTGGTCACTCTCCACGCTCACCGCACCAAGATGTTGAAACCGAAAATCGGCCTCCTGTGGAGTTCGACCCTTGGGGAAGGGGTGACCGCGCACCTACTACCCTCAAGCGAACGATCTAGGCACAAGACTAGGAACACGAGGGACAGACCCAAGGTCTCAGCGTGGAGGACCCGCCACATACCCGGAAGACTAACAAACTCTTCCCCTCCCAAGCCAAGGGCTGAGCTAAGGCACCTTCGGAGGGCTCTCTTGGCCGACCGGAACATCCAAGGAGGATCTCGAGATCCACTCCCAAACTAGAGGTGCCACCTCGGGTCTAAGTAAAATGTTCCCCGCCCGCCTTACTATTGGCGCAAAAACGCTCAGCAGCCCTACTCTACGCAGCCCCGATTGGGCCGCTAACGACGGAACTCCACTACTCTGAAAGGATGACAACGGGCTATCAGGGGTTTCCCGGCATCTATACCTCAGGGCCCACATGGGGGGAGCAGTTCACGAACACACCGCTCGCCCAAGACTGGAGGAGTAAACTATAATCACAGAGCATCACAGATATGAAAAATATTACAGGAATATAAATTCCATACTCAGCACGCATGCTGGCAATATAAACAAAAAGGCCTTCGAGGGCCGGCACAAGCTTGGGCTTAAGCCCTCTACTCCCCGCCGGGTACTGCAACACCTGTAAGCCAACGTCTCGTCGAGCGGAGGCCAACTAGTCATCGGTCGGCTAATATAAGCGGGCCAAACATATTGCGCACACCCCCTTTTTTGGGGCTTGTGGCACGCATTCCCTGCAAACGACCAATAAACAACTTCCTCGGAATCTTCTCCGGGAACCCTAGAACATCACCAATCCGGCTCACACATCTGGATGGGCTTCACACAGCATGCCTAAACCCGTACTCACGCTTCCGGGTACTAATGCAATTAACTGCAGGGACGTACACGTCAACCCGTCGGAAAGCTCCATTCCCCCCACCAGTTGGTGGAGAGGGGCTTCCATGCCAATATGTAAACTGAGGGCTTCACATGCCCAAGTTGAAACATCGTTACCCTTGTCGCGTGCTTGGCGGCGGCAGTGGGAGAGGAGCTCCGGGTCGATTCTGCTGCGTGCGGCCGCGTCTATGGTCGATATCCACTCCAGGCCGAGCCTTGCTCCAGGCCGAGCCTCGCTCCAGGCCGAGCCTCGCTCCAGGCCGAGCCTCGCTCCATTCCGAGCTTGCCGCCGGGAGAAGGGGAGGTCGAGGTGTGCTGCTCCAGGTCGGGAAAAATTGTGGATCGGCCGGGGTGCTCCAGGCGGCTGGAAAAAGAGGGAGATCGGGGTGTGCTGCTGGAGATCCAGGTCGGGAAAAAGTGGGAGAGGGGCAGGTTATGGTTGCTGCTCTAGGTCGGGAAAAGAGGGAGAGGGGCGAGGTTGTGGTGCTTTGCCGGCGACGGGAGAGGGCGGGGAAGGAGCCCGTGCCCTAGCCTGGGCGGTGGCCGGAGAGAGAGTGGAGCCGGGCGGCGGCGGCTGCTGCTTTGCCGGCGACGGGAGAGAGAGAGAGAGGAAGGGGAGGCCGTGCCCTAGCCTTGCCGGCGACGGGAGAGAGAGAGGGAAGGCGGCCGGGCTGCTGCTTTGCCGGCGACGGGAGAGAGTGAGAGGGGCGGCGGCGGCTGGGCTCGAGATCCATGACTAGGGTTCCCGTTTTCCATTTTCGCCCCGCTTCTATTTTCTTCCTCCTCCCTGCTGTACCGAGCCCCACCCTGCTTCTATTTTCTTTTTTATTCCCGCTGTACCCCGAGTCCTCCCTCTCCCCTATTTCTTTTCTTTCTCTTTTTATTTCTTTTTTATTCCCCCTGCTCCACCCGATGCCCCCTCCTGCTGATCTCATCTCATCCCCCCTATATACAATAAAATCTATATTATATAATATAATAATATATATTATATAATATTATATATATATATATAAATTCTAAGCACGAACACATAAAACCTCCGCACGCATGCACGAGGATCCGCACGTCTCCGAACGGGGTCGCACCAACTCGTCGCCCATAACACGCCCCTAGGCTGACATTTGGGGAGGGTCCCACTCTCCCGGCTATGGGGTTGTACATGCATGAACGATTACATTTTCATTTCAAATCATGTGTGTACATATGTCATCCTGTAGATCTTTAACTTGACACGTGTGCTTATGCAATGATATGATATGTATGCAGTGCTATGCATTCTAAAGAAAAGCCTTAATGCATGTATGAGCGGCGTACACATATAATGTTATGCATCCCATACTATATAATATTGTATGTAACGAAAAGGGTAAAACGTACTAATGGGCATCCATGTGATGGTGGTTATGCATCCCATACTACATAACCATCACATGTTACCACCTATGGTGGATCCATATACAAATACATATTATGCATCCCATACTACATAATATGCCCCGTATACTTCTTCTTTTGTGCTATGAGTGTAGTGTTCATGCTTCCATCAATATCTACTGATGACATATCAGTGTGTTTATGCAATGAATGACACGACGAGAGTTTTGCCTAAGGGCAAGTTATTTGACCAACTTGCCAAACCAACTGCCCCTCTTGCAGAACCTCCCTCTGTTACCAACTGCAACTCACATTTCTCCCACAATGGCGGAATATCAGAGTAAGAGGAAATGCGCGTCATGATGCCACGTCAGCAGGGGATAACTGCAGTCGCTCAGACAGCACTCCAAAACAACACAAACATAAGATTTAAATGATCAATTGAAGAAGTTTAGTTTGGGTTAGGCAATCAGCCGTACCCCTGACTTTGTGGCTCACTAGTACACCACGGAGAAAGTAGTTGAACGTAGTGGAAAAATACTATAGTAATAAAATTGGACATCCTACATGAGGCTAACATCCCAAAAAAGAAAACTCATGGCATGCAATACTCTAAATTTATAATAATAATATCAAAGTAGTTGGTACATTATTAAACATAGTGACTTAGAGTTTTAAATCGTGTTATGCATGAAATAATATTACTTTGTTTTATATTTGAAAATATCTATAGGCATCCTAGCATAAATCCTTCCCAGAGAGCAAAAACTACTACCATAAGAGTAGACACTAGCAATTAGCAAAATTTCCAAGAAGAACAATAAACAATCAGTGGACGTCAAACACCTGACACGAACCCACTAAAAGTTCTCAAGTATGAACGAAACAACAAGAGTACCAAAAGCTACCTCGCAAGCACGAGGCACACACAGCAACAACACCACTCAGCCGCACCACCGACTACAACCATGCACCTGAGGCATTCAAAAGAAGAACACCTCAGCAAACAAAAGTACAAGTAGCAAGAGTACAAGTAAACAAATATGAAAAGAATTTAACAAAGGAGGGTGTACCAAACCCATCCCAAGGGAAACAAAAAACTGAAAAATAGTCCACAACAACCATTAACTAAATTTGATCCAGTAAAGAAAGGATAGCCAATAAAATGCATCTGAATTAAAATGCACCAAGTGCGAAAATGAACGAGTCTAAGTATAAATAACAAGAATTAGCAAATTATAGCATAATCCACTAGGAACCAACTGAGCACGAACGTCTCGGAAGAGGGTGGATCATCAACACGTGGTATGACTACATTGTAGGACGAAGAGTGCGACAACCTCAAGCTCCTTAAAGCCCAAATCTGGATCCTCAAATGTCTCACAAGCGGCACTGTGGTCAACAACATGGCCAAACCGGGCCAAACAGACCCAACAGTCCAGAACAGGAGAACAAAAGCATACCCCCACTGTGATGATCCACAGAAAGAAGGGGCTCCCGGTTGGGAGGGCTATTATCCACACCAACCCTCACATCCCCAACATCATCATCCAAAAAAAATCAGCACAACACCTAAGGATTTCAACACTAACTCGAAGACCAAACATACAATCGACCTAAACTATGCGCAACGCGTCCTACACTCAGCGGCATCGAAAGAAATTTTCCCTAAGCGCAATCCTAAAAGATTTTGTTGGATCCCTAGTTGATTTGGGCTAGGTCCACTGACTTAGGATGTGACCCATCATGTATAGTCTGGGTCAAGTTTATGTCTTAGAGTCTAGGACAGTCCTCTATCTCAACTTCAGATGGACCAGCCTTCCTCAAGAACATCAGGAACTCCAGATCTATCAGTTTTTCAGACTAAGTGAAATGAGTTCGACGTTCGTCGAACTCAGCTCGACGAAGGGAGTTCTGCGCTCGACGATCGTGAGACAATTCGTAGTGCTGAGCTCGACGAACTATGTTCTTTGTTCGACGAACACCAGGATTCTACTTCAAGTTTTATCAGGACTACTTCGGAATTTCTCTAAGTCCAACTTCAAGCTTTGGTCGACGAATTCCTTTCTGAGCTCGACGAACTTGGACCTCAAGTTCTCAGATTCTCAGGTCGACGACTTCAGTTCTCAGCTCGACGAATTTAGTTCTATGATCAACGAATAAAGATTGTCTGATATTGAAGATTGTCTGTTCAACGAATGAAGACTGTCAGCTCGACGAACTCAGCTTAGCTCGACGATCTCAGCTTAGCTCGACGAACTCAGGCTCAGCTCGACGAACTCAAAACTCAGTTCGACGAATTATGTTCTTCGGTCGACGATTCCAGATTAGGTCTTCTTCCGTTCCCGTCTCATTCCATGGCGCTGATTCCTGAACATTTAATGGCAGTTCTTCCCAGAATACTACCGTTAGAATGCGAAGTTAATTCTGGATTATTACATGCCGTTTTCTCATGGAAACAGTTGGGGAAATAATTAATTGCTGCTTCCTTTCCAGGCCGTCTGCCATTACTGCTCTATATTCAAAATTCGAAGTTTTCTTATGAGACATTGAGATATACAGAAAGGTCTAGCAATACAGTAATATAGTAAGACACAATAAAAAAAAACAGACAGTGATTCAGACAACACAGAAAAAGGAATTCATTCTTGGTCCAGAGAGAAACTGATCAAGAAGAAGAAGAAGACTACATCAATATCAAGAGTCTTCTTCATCTGCTTTTACTCAGGATAACTTTAAAGACAATACATTCATATCAGTCACAAGAAGTTCCTGGAGACTTTCTCTGGACCAGGAAATCTAGGTCTTTGAAGACCTATCACCCTGAAGCAGTGCTCCAGCATTCTTCCTGATTCATTCTACATCTCAGGGGGAGCAAAGCTGCTAAACAACAATCCACAAGTCTTCTCATTTGACTTGAGAAAGAGAAGACCTCATCACCCTCTCACTCCACCTCTGTACAGGGTTTTAATTCCCTTCAAAATTATTCTGGTTGCAAGTCTCCCTCCAAAAGACTTGAGGGTTTGGTTTTTGGGAACCTGATCAAAACCCCATTGGTGCCAGGACACCTGATCAACCCCTTCCTGCAGTGGATTCCTACCAGTGTGGTAGAAGAGTGGACTACCCAGATTTGGGGAACCACTATAAAATTCTTGTGTCGTCTGGTTGCTTTCTTTTCTTTTTGTTTTCTGGCCTTGCTCTGTGAATGTGCTGTGATTAGATAGTTGCTGTATCTTGGTTTATTGTTTTTGCTTCCCTGCACACACACCTAAAATACAACAACAGTTGTAAAAGTTTTAAATCACCAACATACTCTATTCACTCCCCCTCTAGAGTATATCTGATCTAACTAACTCCTTCAGGTGGTATCAAGCATACCTCCTGAACTTTCAATTGGTATCAGAGGCAGGTTGGTTAAATTACCAGACCTTACAGGTTGGTTAATATACCATACCTGATTGGTTGTACAGGGTAACATCTGAACCCAAAAATCCCTTAGTTAGATCTGTTTGTTTTTATTCTATTATTGGACTTATCCTTCTCACAGACATGGCTCAAAACAAGGATTATACAAGCATCAGACCTCCAGTGTGCAATCTTAATAAGTTTGCCATCTGGAAGGCAATAATTAGATTATATATGAACTCCATTGATGATGATATTTTTTCTGTCATTTCAACAGGTGTTCCTCCAGCTCCTGCAACTCTTGCCAGCACATCAACTAATCTGAGTGCAGTACCACCTCCAGACAATACTGAAGCCTATAAGAAAGCCAAGATGGCTGATGCAAAGGCTATGAATATGCTGGCCCAAACAATGACAGATGACATATTTCAGAAGATGGCTGAGTGCACCTCAGCCAAGGCCATTTTGGACTCTCTCAACCAAATGGTAGCAGGCTCAGCTAATGAAAGAAAGGATAGAAGATCCAGTCTCATTTCTCTCTATGAGAATTTCAAAAAAGATGAGACAGAATCTGTGGCTGAGATGTACAATAGATTAAGTTCAATCATCAGTGAACTCAAGACTCTAGATAAGGACATCACCTTAACTGAGGTGAATGACAAGATACTGATGTGTTTCCCCAGTTCATGGGATTCCAGAATCTGGCCAATCAAATAAGCTAGAAGACTCAATGAGATTTCAACAGAATCTCTGTTAGGCAAGCTGTAGTCATATGAGCAGCTTGTCAAATCAAGAGAGGCAGCAGAACAGAAGGCAACTACCCCAGTTAGGAAGGAGCACAGCTTGGCCTTCAAAGCTTCTGAAGACAATGAAACATCTACATCCAATGAAGAGTTAATGAGTCTTTTTGCCAAAAGATTCTACAAAATGGCAAGAAAGGACTTTAGAAGAAAATCATTCAGGCAGGATGATAAGCCCAAGTATGACAAGACACCAACTAAGGAGGTTGTGTGTTTTGGATGCAGAAAGCCTGGGCACTATATTTCTGATTGCCCAGAGAATCAGAAAAAGGACAAGGGCAGGGACAAGAATTCCAGAAGAAAACAAAGCAGCAGACCCACCTCCAACAAATATAAAAGGAAAGACAAAGGATTTGTTGCTGAGTCCTGGAGTGATACAGAAGAGGAAACATCCTCCTCCAGCTCCAGTGATGAAGAGGAGGAAGCCAGATCCAAGGAGGTGTGCCTAATGGCAATAGATGCCTCCAGAAGCAACTGTGGATCAGAAGAGGATTCTGAAGATGAAGGTGCTTCAGACTCAGAGGCTGATCAGGTGATTTCTAGTTTTGATTTAAATTCTGACTTATTTAAAGTAGAGTTTAAAACTATGTGCATGGATCTAATAAACTCAGAGAAAGAAATAAAAACCTTGAGGACTAGACTAGAAAACCTTGAATCTGTCAGCACAGAAAATAGAAAACTAACCGATCAATTGACACTAGCTAATGAACAAATAATCAAGTTAAAATCTGAATTATGTGAGGCAAAACAACTTGAGCAATCCCTCAATGGGAGAAGCCTCAAGCTGATGGATATCACAAGCACAGTAAATGCCAGATTAAATGGCAGGCTGGGCTTGGGTGCTTCATCAAGTTTACCCCCCATAGTAAAGAAGAATATACTTTCTACTCCCATAAAGTTTATCACTGCTAAGGGTAAAGAGAAACTTATTGAAAAACCCATGTCAGAAAACAAGTCAAATCCCCTAGACAATAGAAACAGAAAACAGAAGAAAGCTGTTAAAAACCAAGTTCAGCAGAATTCGTTGAACTCAGATCGACGAAATCCTGCAAGTTCGTCGAACCCTGATCGACGAACGCTGAACACAAACTTCAGAAATAATTATTTGTCCAACTGCGATCGACGAACTGTGTATGGTTCGTCGAGCAGAGGTCGATGAACGTGTGACGCAGAAAATGACCATGGTCATTCTCTGAGTGGAGGTCGACGATCTCATCCCCATTCATCGAACTCTGGTCGACGAACTCACAATAATTCATTGATCCCAGAACGACCAAATATAAATCATTTCTCCTATAGAAATTTTAAAGCAGCTAACAAGACATTTAATCCAGTAGCTGATTGGATAATCCCACCTAGGAGATATCACCATCTAGGTTATAAGTCTCAACCTGCTTTATCAGTGATTTCTAGTTTTACTTTTCAGCCAAACCAAGGACCCAAGGTAACCTGGGTCAAGAATAATTGAGCTTTATTTTTTAATGCAGGTACAGATGAAGAGCTGTCCAAGGTTAAGTCAGACCTGGTACCTGGACAGTGGCTGCTCCAAGCACATGACTGGTAGCAAAGCAAATCTCTCCAGCTATAAGTCCAAGCTAGGACCAAAGGTGATATTTGGAGACTCAAAGAGTGGTCAGTCAGAAGGATATGGAAGAGTAAGCATTGGAGCAGTGACCTTCAAAAAGGTGACATATGTAAGAGGACTTAAACATAACCTTATATCCATAAGCCAATTATGTGATGAAGGTTATCAGGTACATTTCAACTCTACCTCTTGCTCTATTATAAATGATAAAAACCAAACTGTTTTAATTGGACTTAGATAAGGAAACTTATATTTAGTAGATTTCATTTCTGCCACAACTGATATTTGTTTACTCAATATCACTAGTAACCAAAATGAGTTATGGCACAAAAGGCTAGGACATGTAAACCTTAAGAACATATCTAGGTTATCTAAAGACAACCTTGTTAGAGGTTTACCTTCTGGTCCCTACAAGAAGAAAAGCCTATGCAGGGCTTGTCAACTAGGCAAGCAAACTAAAACTAGTTTCAAATCCATTAATAAAAGTGATTCACATAGGATATTGTATCTGCTTCATGTGGATCTTTTTGGACCCATTGCAGTACAAAGCCTAGGAGGGAAGTCTTACACCTTAGTCATTGTTGATGATTTCTCCAGATTCAGTTGGGTAGCCTTTCTGAGAGCTAAGTCAGATACATTCAAAGTTCTTACAGATTTTCTCAGGACCATATAGATTGAGTTCTCTACTCATGTTACATTGATCAGAAGTGATCATGACACAGAGTTTGAGTCTCTTCTTATGCATGAGTTCTGTGAGAAAGAGGGTATCAGGCAGTGCTTCTCAGCTCCTAGAACTCTCCAACAAAATGGGGTTGCTGAAAGGAAAAATAGGACACTCATTGAAGCTGCAGGTACATTATTAGCAGATGCTTACATGCTTCTATCCTTTTGGGCAGAAGCTGTAAACATAGCTAACTATGTCCTGAACAGATGTCTTATACATAAACTAAAATATAAGACCCCCTATGAATTACTTAAAGAAAAAAACCTAAAATCACTTACTTTAAAGTTTTTGGTTGCATATGTTACATCCACACTAATAACAAAAGATACATTAGAAAATTTGAGGCTAAGGCTGAAGAAGGGATTTTTCTAGGATATTCCCAAGTAAGCAAGGTCTATAGGGTTTTCAACAAATCATCCCTTAAAATTGAAGAATCTATCCATGTGTCTTTTGATGAAGCTAACATGTCTTATAAGGAGAAAGACATTTCTACCAATAGCTTTTTGCAGGTTTCACCACTGTGTGAGTCTATGGATGGACTAAACCTTACCCAAGAGGTTCCAACTCATCCCACTCCACAGGCTGCTGAAGATAGTGAAGAAGAAGTCCAAGAGGAAGTAACTGAACTTCCATCAACAGCCAGTACCATTCCTCAAGAGGAATTATTTACAGAGGCTGTTGCTCAACCAACTCCACCAACTGATCTTGTCACACTTAGAGATCACCCCAGATCTCAAGTGATTGGAGACATTTCAGTTGGTGTATAGACAAGACATCAGCTCAATCAAGACTTGATGCATGCATGTTTTCTCTCTCAAATTGAACCTCTCACCATCCATGAAGCTGAGCAAGATCCCCACTGGATTCTTGCAATGCAAGAGGAACTAAATCAATTTGAGAGATGTAGAGTTTGGGATATGGTACCAAGACCCCATAACTACCCAGTTATTGGAACCAAATGGGTCTATAGGAACAAATTTAATGCACAAGGGAACATAGTAAGAAACAAGGCTAGACTTGTTGCTCAACGCTATAGGCAAGAAGAAGGAATAGACTATGACCAAACCTTTGCCCCTGTTGCAAGGTTGGAGGCCATTAGAATATTCCTAGCCTATGCATCCTACAAAAAGTTCAAAGTATTCCAGATGGATGTTAAGAGTGCCTTTCTGAATGGTGTACTTCAAGAAGAGGTTTATGTAGAACAACCTCCAAGTTTTATCTCTCTAACTCAACCCTCTTATGTTTACAAATTACATGAAGCTCTCTATGGTTTAAAGCAAGATCCAAGAGCTTGGTATGAGACCCTAGCAAGCTTTCTTTTAGAGCATAAATTTACAAGAGGAACCATAGATAAAACCCTTTTCACTAGACATCATAAGGACCAAATCTTATTGGTACAAATATATGTGGATGACATTATTTTTGGGTCTACTGATCCCAAATTGTGCAAGAGGTTTGCTGACCTCATGCATTCCAAATTTGAGATGAGTAGCATGGGTGAGCTTTCCTACTTCCTTGGTCTCCAAGTGAAGCAGCTCCCTGATGGTATCTTCCTCTCACAATCTAAGTATGCTAAAGAGCTTATTAAAAAGTTTGGGATGGGTGATGCTTCAGGAATGAAAACACCTATGGATACTAATGTTGTTGTGGATTCTGATGCAGCAGGGAAACCTGCAGATCAGAAACATTATAGGGCAATTTTGGATCCCTATTATACTTAACAGCTAGCAGGCCTGACATAATGTTTGCCACATGCCTTTGTGCTAGATTCCAAGTGAATCCTAAAGAATCTCATCTTATTTTTCTAAAAAGGATTTTGAGATATATAAAGGGTTGTCCTAGTTTAGGACTCTGGTATCCTGTAGAGTCAGAATTTGAGTTAACTGGATACTCAGATGCTGACTATGCTGGATGTAGAGTGGACAGGAAAAGTACCTCTGGAACTTGCCAGTTCCTGGGTATGAGACTTGTCTCTTGGTTTTGCAAAAAGCAGACATCTGTGTCTACATCAACTACTGAGGCAGAGTATATGGCTGCTAGCAGCTGCTGTTCACAGATGTTATGGATACAAAACCAGCTCCTAGATTATGGTATCAACTTAAATAATTCAACCTTATTTTGTGATAATACAATTGCTATTGCTATACCTCAGAATCCAGTTCATCATTCTAGTGTTGGGTTTCTCTATGAGGATGACACAACACTTGTGCACGCAGCGGAAGAATAAAATATCAAGAAAACCCAAAAGAGATGGGATCGGGCCATGGTAGTTGAATCAAGAAGTTAACATACAACTAGGCAAAAAATTACCTCGGTGGCGTTGAGTCACAACTCAACGGAGATGCTCCAAGCTTCGTCTTCTTGCTAGTGGCGAGTTCTACGTGGAATAATATCCACGTCTCTGCAGAAATCCACACGAGCGGGAGAACGCCGAGTTTTCCGTCGCACGAATAATCGGGAAGGATGATGACCGCACCCTGCTATTCCACGGACTGCTAGATCCGCGCCAGGAAAAGCAACACCAGCGACGATCGCCGGAGAAGAGGAGGTCGACGGAGCAAGCACGGCGGTGGAACCCTTCCGTCGGCGGGATTCGGGATCGACGGAGCGAACGAACGGCGAGCGGAACACTTCCGTCGATTTCGATTCGATCAGAAAGAAGATCTTCGGTGAGAACTAGAATCCCGAAAACCCTAAGTGTGTATTTATACCAAAGGCATAAATAGACTTAGGAATATCGCTATCTGCAGACCACCCAGAAAAATAGGGTTCCAGAATCGGCGAGAATCACCAAGCAGATTCGGTGAGAATCAATCGGCGAGAATCAGTTAGGATCGGCGAGAATCAGAATCGGCGAGAATCACCCGGATCGGCGAGAATCAGAGTACAACACTCAACGATTCACGCCGATCGTGGGTCGATGATTCACGTCGATCGGCGAGAATCAGAGTACCAATCCTTGACGATTCTCGTCGACCTTCGGTCGACTATTCTTACCAGTCCTTCAAGGCAACATTTGCCCAACCCGACGATCCTTTAAGGCAACACTTTGCCCATAACCCCATTCAGGTCGGTGATTGGTAACCTTTACCAACACAGTCAATCATCCAACTTCTCCACATCTCTTATGTGCGACCCTGCAGGCTCATATCGCGTTGACAGTGAGATTACATGTTTGACCACTTCTAGATCACAATGGTAACTCCAACATCTAGGACTAAACATATTGAAATAAGACATCATTTCATTAGAGATAATGTAGACAAAAAGAAGATTAACTTGATTCATATTCCTACTGATTTACAGAGAGCAGATATTTTCACCAAACCTTTAGATGAGAAAACCCATCTGTTCTTTATAAATCAACTGGGAATGATTAATGGAGAAGAGTTAAATTAATTTCTGTCTGCATTCGACGAATTTTCCAGAGTTCGTCGAACGGAGTTCGATGAATTAGGGAAAGTTTGAGAGATTCTCGTCGAACGGCGATCGACGAATTCTCTGTGTGGAAACAATTTTCGTCGACCGGAGATCGACTAATCTTGCTTCAGAAACCATTTCGTCGAACGGAGTTCGACGAACTGTTTTCAATTCTTCTAAATGAGTTCGACAAACTACTCACCTCTAACTTATTTCGTCGACCTCAGTTCGAAGAACTGTCTCTTTTCGTGGAACGGAGCTTGTCGATTCATATTCCGAAAATCTTATATCTAGGTTTTCTTCGATCTCCGTCCCATGCTTTCAGTTCCTTTGCTCTTGATCGCTGTTTTCTCTGTGATTTTCTTTGCAGGTCATCAATGGCGATTCCTCCAGGAGCACTTGCGACGATGAAGTTTGATGCAGCATTCTCCATGGATTTTGAGTCTTTCCAACATTCAGATCCAATCTTTCTTTATATCCTGGAATTACTTGAAGAATTGCATCTCAAGGATTTCATGACTCGCAGCATCAAGCTACACTCAACCGAGATAAGAGAATGGGTGTACACTGCAATCGTTTCTGAAAACGGAGATCTGACAGGATATATTGGAAACACTGCCGTTTTCCTGTCTCCAGCAGTACTTTCTGAAATTTTTTGGACTGATCAATGGTGACGATAACTTGGAAATGGACGCTGAAGAATATTCTGATATGTTGAAGGTAATGGGTTTCTCCGGCAGCAACCCTAATAAGCTTCTGAAGAAGTAACTGTCTGCCGCCTATCAATTTTTGGCTGACATTGTAGGAAAAATTCTGATGGGCAAGCACTCGGCACATGACTATATCACTCGCCATCAATTCCTGATTATGTGCACAGTGCTCAACAAACGACAGGTCGATTGGGGCATGGTCTTCTTTGACCTAATCAAGAAGAAATCAAGCAAGAAGGAAGTCTGCTACGGTAGAATCCTGGGGATTTTCCTTCAGGAAAAGGCCAGTGAATGTTTGGTCTCCCCGACCACATTCATCAATGCCAGCAAGCGCCTCACCTGCGCCTTGTTTGGCAGATGGGATAGGACAATCACCAAACCCTCCAAGGGTTCCTCCTCCTCCATCAACGCTTCTGAGAGCACAAGGACCGTCAAGGTCACTCCCCACCCTGACACTGAAGAGGCCATTCCACCTCCCCAATCTCTTCTCACTCCTCCTGCACCTCAATTGACTCCACCCCAACATCAATCTCCACCGCTTGATCTTGCACATATCCCTACACCTCCAGTTTCCCCCACTGAAACTCATATTCCCTCACCTCCTCAATCCCCTCTTCCCCCACACCTATCCACTATTCCATCCTACACCATACCCACTGAACCACACACTGTTCTCCCTCCATTATCTCCTCCACATATTCTTCCTTCCTCCTCTGCTTCTATCCCCTCCACCATTCTTTCTCCACTTCTGGACTCTTCCACCATTCCCTCCATCATCTCTCTTCTGACTCCTCTCATTCAATCACTCATCACAGAGGCCATTACACCTCTAGTGAATTCCATTAATTCTTTATCTGCACTAATCACAGCCCTTTCTGCTGCCCCCTCTTCACTCAGGGGCCTGGCTCCAGGTTCTCCTGAACCCAGGCAGGAGGAGATGCTCCATGATGAAGCTGGTGCAGCAGCTGCAGAGGCTGATACAGTTTTCGACACTACAGTTTTTGATAATACAGATACAATTGATACAGTACTTGATAATGCAGTTGTAGTTACAGATACAGCTATAGATTTTATTCAATTTATGGACACTGACATTAGCTTTGATGAGTCAGTAAATACAATAACAACTGCTGGTGATTTCCTTATAAATCACACAGTTAATTTATCTGAGTTACTTCATACCTTTGATTCTGTATATATGAAGTCATATTTGGCAGAGGTTGCTAAGCCATATTTGGCTATTGTCAAGTATACCTCTCCAGCTAGTCCAGCAGTTGCCAAGCAACTCTGTGACACCTTTGCTGCTCCTACTGCTGTTCCAATTCCTGTGTCCATTCTAGAAATCTGCTCTGTCCCAGATTTTGTCATGGATGATTCTCCCATGCCTGATCTGGATGAGCTCATTCTGGCAGACATTGAAGAAGAGAACAAGCCAGCAGCTGAAAGCTCTGTCTCTACTGCTGTTGAACCCTCACCCTCTGAACCTTCTATCCCCCTCAAGAAAAACCTCTTATCATTCCTGATGAAACTCTGAGGAAGTTGAATGCTTTGTATGACAATCCTCAGAGTTCAGGTTCTGATGATGATGATGATGATGAATTAGATGAGGAGGCTGCTAAAAAGAAAAAGAAGTTGCTTTCTAAGAAAAGGAAGGCTCCTCCTCCTCCTGCTCCCAAGACTAATCCTACTACAGACACTCCATACTATATTCTGCACAATGTTGCTCCTTACAAAGGGATGCCTGCATGGATGTGGCTATCAAAGAACCAGCAAAAAGAGAAGAAGAGGAGTAGGAGATACTCTCCTCCCCCAGTTCATAGATACAGAAAGGAACCTCCTCCTCCAGCAGCAGGTGCCTCTGGCTCTGGCTCTCAGAGATCTGCCCATATTCAAACTTATCAGAGACAAACAGGGAGATCTTCTAGTGGTAGTCAGCCAAGGCCACCATCTTCAGGCAGACAACACCATCAACAACAATAGCAGCAGCAGCACCAGGAAAATAAGGAACATGAAGCTGAAAGACCCTATTCTCCTCCTGAAGATCCAGAAACAACCAACACAGCCAGAATGGCAAGGTTCCAAGAGCTCATTGGCTTATCTCTAATTAACAAAGCTAAAGCTGAAGGCAAGGACACAACAGGCTTAACTACTATGTCTCAGTACAGGAGAGATGCGCTAAAGAGATTTGGGAAAGGAAACAAGCTACTATGTTGATGAATACATGCATCTTCACCCAGAAGCAGTTGCCCCCAGAGCCACTTCACTGAACATCATAGGGGCAGCTGACATGACTATGACCAAGGCTCAAGCTTCAGATCCCAATAGGGAAATCATTTTCAAAAAGCCAGGAGATAAAGCACCAGGAGACAAGCTAAAACAGAAGAAGACAGAGAAGTAATTTTGAGGTTATTTCATTTCTGCTTCTATTTCAGACTATATCTTGTACTAAAACAAAGCCTGTTTGTATATATATATCTGATGCATGTGTTGTAAATTCTCTGCCAGATATATTTCTTAATTTTGCTTTGTTCTTTGCTTGGAGTCTCTGTTAGTGACCTCACCCAAATATGGGGAGATTGTTGGATCCCTAGTTGATTTGGGCTAGGTCCACTGACTTAGGATGTGACCCATCATGTATACTCTGGGTCAAGTTTATGTCTTAGAGTCTAGGACAGTCCTCTATCTCAACTTCAGATGGACCAGGCTTCCTCAAGACCATCAGGAACTCCAGATCTATCAGTTTTTCAGACTAAGTGAAATGAGTTCGACGTTCGTCAAACTCAGCTCGACGAAGGGAGTTCTGTGCTCGACGATCGTGAGACAATTCGTAGTGCTGAGCTCGACGAACTATGTTCTTTGTTCGACGAACAACGGGATTCTACTTCAAGTTTTATCAGGACTACTTCAGAATTTCTCTAAGTCCAACTTCAAGCTTTGGTCGATGAATTCCTTTCTGAGCTCGACGAACTTGGACCTCAATTTCTCAGATTCTCAGGTCGACGACTTCAGTTCTCAGCTCGACGAATTTAGTTCTCTGCTCAACGAATAAAGATTGTCTGATATTGAAGATTGTCTGTTCAACGAATGAAGACTGTCAGCTCGACGAACTCAGCTTAGCTCGATGAACTCAGCTTAGCTCGACGAACTCAGGCTCAGCTCAACGAACTCAAAACTCAGTTCGACGAATTATGTTCTTCGGTCGACGATTCCAGACTAGGTCTTCTCCCGTTCCCGTCTCATTCCATGGCGCTGATTCCTGAATATTTAATGGCAGTTCTTCCCAGAATACTACCGTTAGAATGCGAAGTTAATCCTGGATTATTACATGCCGTTTTCCCATGGAAACAGTTGGGGAAATAATTAATTGCTGCTTCCTTTCCAGGCCGTCTGCCATTATTGCTCTATATTCAAAATTCAAAGGTTTCTTATGAGACATTGAGATATATAGAAAAGGGCTAGCAATACAGTAATATAGTAAGACACAACAAAAAAAACAGACAGTGACTCAGACAACACAGAAAAAGGAATTCATTCTTGGCCCAGAGAGAAACTGATCAAGAAGAAGAAGAAGAACACTACATCAATATCAAGAGTCTTCTTCATCTGCTTTTACTCAGGATAACTTCAAAGACAATACATTCATATCAGTCACAAGAAGTTCCTGGAGACTTTCGCTGGACCAGGAAATCTAGGTCTTTGAAGACCTATCACCCTGAAGCAGTGCTCCAGCATTCTTCCTGATTCATTCTACATCTTAGGGGGAGCAAAGCTGCTAAACAACAATCCACAAGTCTTCTCATTTGACTTGAGAAAGAGAAGACCTCATCACCCTCTCACTCCACCTCTGTACAGGGTTTTAATTCCCTTCAAAATTATTCTGCTTGCAAGTCTCCCTCCAAAAGACTTGAGGGTTTGGTTTTTAGGAACCTGATCAAAACCCCATTGGTGCCAGGACACCTGATCAACCCCTTCCTGCAGTGGATTCCTACCAGGGTGGTAGAAGAGTGGACTACCCAGATTTGGGGAACCACTATAAAATTCTTGTGTCGTCTGGTTGCTTTCTTTTCTTTTTGTTTTCTGGCCTTGCTCTGTGAATGTGTTGTGATTTGATAGTTGCTGCATCTTGGTTTATTATTTTTGCTTCCCTGCACACACACCTAAAATACAACAACAGTTGTAAAAGTTTTAAATCACCAACATACTCTATTCACCCCCCCCCTTTAGAGTATATCAGATCTAACTAACACCTTCAGGTGGTATCAAGCATACCTCCTGAACGTTCAGATTTAACATCTTATACTCTAAAGAAATGAGGACAATAATATCTAACAAAAATCTTACCATGAAAACTTAAGGAGATCAAAAAAAGGAAGGAGCCACTTGCCTTGGTATTACCAGAGAAAGTCTCCAAATCACACCTCATCGCAGATCGGGACTAAGGGAGACGAGAGAAGGCGAAATCTGAACAAGAGTGGATGAAATAGAAGTTATGGACAAAAATCCCTAACGGAAAAGGTTCACGAAACGGGAAAAGTTTACCACGATTGCGTAGATCTCGCCGAGAGCTTTCCAGATCTATTCTCGGTTGAAGATTTGGAGCACCGGAGCACCGTCGGCGGCGACCGGAAAATTCACGAATAGCTTTCTCTCCCTCGCCTGCGCCTCTCTGGTTCGGTTTAGAAAGTTGGAGAAGATGAAGTTTTCTTTTTCTCTAATAAGAGTATATATATATATATATATATATATATATATATATATATATATATATATATATATATATATATATATATATATATATATATATATATATATATATATATGTGTGTGTGTGTGTGTAATTATAAAAAGTTTTGTCTAAAAACAGACTATTTACAAGCGGGTGCACGGAAAAAAATAAAGGTTTAGGATGACTTCAAACCGAAAAGTTCCCAACATGAAAGTTTTAGATCTAGTCGAGACGAACAACTTTCATGTTAACCATTTTTCAATACGACATAGTTTTTACCCTCAAAAAGGCGCTCGAACGCAAACAACAACGGACTACATTAGAAAGGTTGCAGACCACTCGAGACAAGTTACAGGTACTCGAGAGGTAGGAAAGCAGTACTCGAGTGGTAGAAAAAATACACTCGAGTACTAAGAAGACCACTCGAGTAGGTTACTCGAGAAATAGGAAAGCAGTACTCGAGTGGTAGAAAATTCACTCGAGTACTAAGAAGACCACTCGAGTAGGTTACTCGAGAAATAGGATAGCAGTACTCGAGTGGTGGAAAATTCACTCGAGTATTAAGAAGACCACTCGAGTAGGTTACTCGAGGAATAGGAAAGCAGTACTCGAGTGGTAGAAAATTCACTCGAGTACTAAGAAGATCACTTGTGTAAATCACTCGGGTACACAGAAGGGCACTCGAGTATCTCACTCGAGTCCAAAGAAGGGCACTCGAGTATCTCACTCGAGTACAAAGAAGGGCACTCGAGTACAAAGAAGGGCACTCGAGTATATAACTCGAGTACAAAGAAGGTCACTCGAGTACCAAGAAGGTGACTCGAGTATACCACTCGAGTACCAAGAAGATTGTTGAAGTTGGTGACCGGGCGGTCTGGTGGTCTGTCTTGGCGGGTTGAAGACCGCGCGGTCTGGCGGTTTGTCTCAGCCGGCTTGGAGACCGGGCGGTCTAGCGGTCTACCCCTGCAATCTCTCTTTCTCTCTGGTGGTAGCCGTGCGGTTAGCCCTTCTGTCTAACCGCGCGGCTTGTGCGGTTTGTTTTGTATAGTCCGCTTAGTCCTGTAAATTTTTAGTCCCACATCTCTTATTTGTATTCTCTCATCTCTCCTCCATTCCATATAAGGGAGGGCATACCTTTATAATAAATATCTTTTTGGATAATAAAACTTTCAATTATTCAAAACTTCGGCTTGTTTTTGGTCGTTTGTTCGCTACTTTAACATGGTATCAGAGGACTCGATTTTCTCCTCCTGATTCTGTGCGCCCTCTCTGACCTCGCGACCTATCCGCGCGGCTTGCTTCTTCTTCTCGCGGCCTGTCCCCGCGGCTTGTTTCTTCCGCTTGCTTGCGCCCTGTTCGCGCGGCTTCTTCTCTCCCTGTCGTTGCCCTTTGTGTGCGCGACCTCTTTGTTTCTTCTTCTTCTTGCTGCGACCTATTTGCCTCCCAGCGGACTTTTCTCTGTTCGCGTGGTGTCTCTTTCTTCTGTTCGCGCGAGCTGTTTTCCAGCCGCTCGACTTCTTTCCCTCTGCTTGCTTCTGCGGCTTGGTTGTGGTTTTTCTGGCCGCTGGTATCTATCATCGTGACCGCTGCAGATCTCTTTCTCTATCCGCTGCGTTTTCTCTCTGTTCGCGCGGGTTCTTCCTTGTTTAGGCGGCCTCTTTGCCTTTCTTCCTTTAGCCGCCCATGCCTGTTAGTCGTCGCGACCTCCTGTTAAGTCGCGCGGCTTGTGCTTCCCTCTTCTTCCCCTTTGCCTTGCTCTGCACCTTGGTCGTGGCCCTTCTTGCTGCTGGTGTGCTGTCACCGAGACCGCTGCAGTTTTATTCCTCCCTTCATGCTTTCATATACTCCTCCAAGCCATTCGCCTCGGTTGTCACGTCTTCTGGCAGTGCCCACGTTGTTACTCAAGGAAAATGGCTGATCGACACCGGTGCTACAAATCATATGACCGGCAATCTCCAGTGTTTTTCTCTCCTAGAAACACATGATCGGTTGCCCCCGGTTATTCTCGCTGACGGCTCTTCATCATCAGTCCATGGGACGGGGATAGTTCATGTCACTCCGTCTCTTCACTTGGCGGATACTCTATATGTGCCCCAGTTCCCGTGCAACTTATTATCTATTACCTCTCTATGCAAGCAATTACAGTGTTCCGTCATATTTACATCTACTTCTTGCTCTTTTCAGGATCCGGACTCCCAACGGACGATTGCTACTGGGACTGAGAGTGGCAGCCTATACTTCCTGTACAACATTTCTGCTTTTTCCACCTTCTCCACCACCTCCACAGATATTCTCCAATGGCATCTCCTCCTTGGTCATGCTCCTCCACGTCTTCTTCGTCAACTTCTGCCCCACCTTCCTCCACAAAGTCCTCCTCTCAACTGTGAGGCCTGTCAGCTTGGCAAGAATCACCCCTCCTCCTTCCCTCCAAAGGACGTTCGTAGCTCCACCCGTCCGTTTGATCTCATCCACTCCGATATTTGGGGTCCTTCTCCTACTCTTACCATTGGTTGGGGTAGTTCATGTTTTGTCACGTTCATTGATGATTTCTCTCGCTGTACGTGGGTGTATCTATTAAAAGATCGCTCCGAATTATTCTCCGTATGGACGTCCTTCTTTCTCATGATCCAAACTCAGTTTAATGTTTCTATCAAAGTTTTTCAATCTGATAATGCCAAAGAATATATCAGCCATGACTTTTCTACATTCTGCATGCAAAATGGGATTATTCATCAAACTAGTTGTGTCTATACTTCACAACAGAATGGTGTGGCCGAACACAAAAATCGTCACCTCCTCGATGTCGCTCGCACCTTGATGACCCAGATGCATGTTCCTCGCTCCTATTGGGGCTATGCTGTTCTCCTTGTCTGCTACCTTATCAATCGCATTCCCTCCACGGTTCTCCACGGAAAAACCCCATTCTCCATTCTGTATCCGGGCAAGGAGCCGTTTCCTCTACCTCTCCAAATCTTTGGATACACTGCCTTTGTGCATACCCCTTCTGCCACTAGTGATAAGCTCTCCCCTCGCTCCACCAAATGTGTCTTTCTAGGGTACTCCACCACTAAGAAAGGCTATTGTTTCTTTGATCCCGTCCTTCGTAAGCAGTTCGTCTCTGCTGAAGTCACCTTCTTCGAGAATACCTCCTACTTCTCGGATGACTCCTCTCCTCTTCTCCCAGATTCTGATTCTCCTGCCGTTCCCTTCATTCCCTCGCCTCCTACTATGATCTCCACGCCTACACCGTCTCCATCCACTCCTCTCCCTCCACCTCTCTCTCTCCCTCCTCCGCCACCCTCTCCCTCATCTCCGCCACCGTCGCTCTCTACTCCCGGGCCAGCTTTCTCTACCACGGATGCTCCGGATGCCGCGGGACCAGCTGACCTGGATCTTCCTATAGCTCTTCGCAAAGGGGTGCGGACGTGTACCCTACACCCCCTTGCTGCTGTTGTTTCCTATGATCGTCTTACCCCTTCTCGCAGGACATTTGCACTGGCTATCTCTACCACTGCCACACCCCGCTCCTACCAGGAGGCCCTTACTATTCCTCATTGGAAGATGGCCATGGATGAGGAAATGGAGACCCTAACTGAGCGGGGTACCTGGACTCTTGTTCCTCATCCCTTCGGCACTGATGTTGTTGGCTGTCGCTGGGTCTTTGTGGTCAAATTTGGCCCCGACGGCACTGTGGATCGTTATAAGGCTCGCCTTGTTGCTAAGGGCTTTACTTAGACCTATGTGGTTGATTACTTTGACACCTTCTCCCCCGTGGCTCATCTCAGCACTATCCGGGTCCTTCTCTCTGTGGCGGTAAATTGGGATTGGCAGATTTCCCAGCTGGATGTCAAGAATGTCTTCCTTTATGGTGATCTTCACGAGGCCGTTTACATGGAGCAACCTCCTTGGTATGTTGCTCAGGGGGAGACACGAGTATGTCGGCTGAAGAAGGCAATTTATGGCCTCAAGCAGAGCCCTCGAGCATGGTTTGACAAGTTCAGCGGCATCGTGGCGGCCATTGGTTTTGCGCGAAGCTCTGCCGATCACTCTCTATTTATTCGCAAAACTCCTTCGGGGCTGGTTGTTCTTGCTGTGTACGTCGATGATATTCTTCTCACTGGCGATGACCAGGAAGGGGTAGCCCTGACAAAGCGACATCTTCGCCAACATCTGATCACGAAATATATGGGCTCTCCAAAGTACTTTCTGGGGATCGAAATCTCTCGGAAGTCCGACTCCTTAGTTCTCTCTCAGCGTAACTATGCCCTTGATCTTTTAAAAGAGGCAGGATTGACTGGAGCAAAACCTGCCCGATGCCCCATGGCAACTGGAGAAGACAAAACCTGGACAGATGATTCGCCTCCTCTTTCAGATAGTTCGCGGTACAGGCGTCTTGTTGGTAAGCTCATATATCTCACAGTGACCAGGCCCGACATTTCCTATGTTGTGGGCAAGGTGAGTCAATTCATGCAAGCACCTAGGGAGTGCCATCTACAGTCCGCCTTGCGGATCTTGGAGTATGTCAAAGCAGCACTTGGGAAAGGATTACTTTTTAGGAAGAATGGTCATCTGAGGGTTGAAGCATACTCAGATACAAGTTATGCTGATGACAAAGGGGATCGCAAGTCAACCTCAGGTTTTTGCACCTTTGTTGGGGGAAATCTGGTGAGCTGGAAGAGCAAGAAGCAGTCTGTTGTCCCCAGGTCCAGTGCAGAAGCTGAGTATCGCAGTATGACGTCGACCACTTGTGAGTTAAAATGGCTGCGGGCTCTCATGCTAGATTTAGGAGAGTTCTACAACCATCCTCTACCTATGTTCTGTGATAACAAGGCCGCCATATACATCTCCAAAAATCCGGTCTTCCATGAAAGAACAAAGCACATTGAGGTCGACTGTCATTTCATTCGTGAAGAGATCTTAAAGGAACAAATTTGCACTCCCTTTGTCACTTCTGATAAAGAGCTGGCTGACATGTTCACCAAGCCAGTTTCCGCCTCGTTTCTTCATGTTTGTGACAAGCTGGACATGATCGATATATATGCTCCAGCTTGAGGGGGAGTGTTAAAGTTGGTGACCGGGCGGTCTGGCGGTCTGTCTTGGCGGGTTGAAGACCGCGCGGTCTGGCGGTTTGTCTCAGCCGGCTTGGAGACCGGGCGGTCTAGCGGTCTACCCTGGCAATCTCTCTTTCTCTCTGGTGGTAGCCGTGCGGTTAGCCCTTCTGTCTAACCGCGCGGCTTGTGCGGTTTGTTTTGTGTAGTCCGCTTAGTCCTGTAAATTTTTAGTCCCACATCTCTTATTTGTATTCTCTCATCTCTCCTCCATTCTATATAAGGGAGGGCATACCTTTGTAATAGATATCTTTTTGGATAATAAAACTTTCAATTATTCAAAACTCCGGCTTATTTTTGGTCGTTTGTTTGCTACTTTAACAAAGATCACTCGAGTATATCACTCGAATACCAAGAAGGGCACTCGAGTATATCACTCGAGTACCATCCAACCACTCGAGAAATAACACCCGAGTAGAACAAGAACCACTCGAGAGGAATTCCTGAGTACTCGAGAGAATTTCCTGAATACTCCAGAACTCAGACAAGTCCTTAGCGAGAACAATAACCTTTTTACATATATAACCAAGAAAATTAAACTATATAATTGAATAGTAAACTACATTTTTGAATAATACTATAATATTAAAATAATCATATTCATGTATTTTTATATAAGGAAGCACAAATTTAAAACAGAGGCCCAAACATCGCTCGGATCGCGATGAAACTTGACGAGCAAGTACAAAATTACCTAACTTAATTTCCAAATTTAAAATTTTCCAATACAACAAGAATTCGGCCGACTCGACCGCACGGACGCGAAAATGCATTAACGGCAAAGCGCCGTCAACTCAACGTTAAAAGTAACGTCACGACATCATAAAAATGACGATGCCCAATCAAATAAAATCATCGAAAAATCGGGGGCATTACAGGCTTGTCCCCCTCGTGGTCTCGCAATCGGATCAAATCCTTACATTTTTCGACAGCCTGATCGAATACTTACATTCTCGGGCAATCGGCTCATAGCCAGGCTAGGCCGCACAACTGGATTAAATCCTTACATTCTCTGATGACCGGATTGAATTATGATGTTCTCCGTCATTACTACAGGCCAATGCCCCGCTATCGCAAGGGCCTGCCCCCTTGCGGTCGCACAGTCAGTTCGAATCGTAACATTCCCCAACACCCGGATCAAATACTTACATTCTCCAACAATCCTCTCATGGCGAGGCTTTACCACATCGTCGGATCGAGTCCTTATATTCACCAACACCCGGATCGAATACTTACATTCTCCGGCAGTCCTCTCATGGCCAAGATCGGCCATGCTGTCAGCTCGAATCCTTACATTCTCCGACACCCGAATCAAATACTTTCTCTGATAGTCCTATTATGGCCAGGTTCGGCCCCGCAATCAGATCAAATCCTTACATTCTCCGACCCTCGGATAGAGTCACCACACTCTCTGACATTGTCACATGCTTACATTCTGCTAGCTATCGGGATCTGCACAACCAAGACAAGAAGAATGAGAACAGTACTATCATATTAATATAGACACAAATGCACTACACAATCACCAAAGGGCAATGACAAATATACATCTGGCTTAATAAGAAAAAAAGCAAATGAATACAAACATACAAAGATAAAAGCACAAGCCGCTACTCGTCGACTGCTTATACATTAGGCTCAGGGGTCACCTCCTTCGTCATTAGAAATGTCATTAAAGATAACTCATGAGACGTCACACTTCAGACACTTGGCTACCAGGAAAAAAACCTTCGACACCCCGCGTCTGAGCACAACCTTGCAGACATCCTCTATTTGAGGTTCAACCTCTCTATAAAAACATCTTCATGGACCTACTCAACAAATAAATCTTGATCGCGCATATAGTCTAAGAAATCCCTATACTCCTCAAGTCTATCCATCTTCATCTCAAGTACCCGTTCTTTTGAAGAAAGATGCGCTATCTTATCCTTGGAAGCCTACAACTCCTCCATTAAGCTGGTACTCTCCTCCTGAGCATTCTTCAATGTCTGTACGGTCTTCTCCATCAAGGACTTCTATATATGTAATGACGCACAAGCTTCCTCCAGCTACAACTTCAACTCCGACCTGATCCATCAAAATCGGGATACCTCTCGATCTAGCTCCTCTCTGGAGGCAGCAAGTGAAGCCTCCACAACCTGTAGCTTCTCTTAGAGAGCCATGTATCTGTCCTTTAAGCTCGCATAATGATCGTTCCACGTGCACACTATATGCATTTGAGCTTCAATCTGCAAATACCAAACAAATGATTAAAGTAGTGCAAAGTGATCAGTTCAAATGAAGAAAGATGAACGGTTCACTTACCATGTCACTCATTACCTTCAAAGATGAAGACACACGGTGGGCAGTAGCCTCTGTGCAGGGGACTTGGGGTGCAGATGTCTCTATCATCTCGAGATCTGAATCAACTGGTGCAGGCTCGTCCTACGGGGCCTCCTTGATCAGGTGCTCTCTTCGACTTGGCGAAGTTTGCAACTCCGCAGCAGCATCACAACTACTCCTCAAAACAAGCTTCCTCTTGCGAACCAATGGCGTGACCACATCGCACTCAGCAACAACTGAAAGGCCACATTGGGACAGACACTTCTCTTTGACAAATAGAGAAATACTGAATAATTGGTTCGCCAACTCTGGAAAGTCTGAGAATCCCAGTATCGGTGTAAAGTCTCGCTCTCTCTCTCTCTCTCTCTGACGTCGACAACGATCGGGCAAAGATTTGAATTCCAGAGCTAAGACAAGCCCCAAGAGTATATCCAAACAAAGTGTTCCATGAAGACGATCTGTACGGGTCTCAAAGTCAAGCCAACTTTTATTGCTGCGAATCTCGACACGGTCTCCGCCGTCAACACGGATATCACACCAATCTCTGAATAACTTCAAAGAGTATCTTGAGCCATGCTTCCTGAAGAAAGCTACCAGCCCCATGATGTGAGTCATCCCTAGCGGATAGAGCTTGGATATCGAGACGCCGCAAAACTTCAGAATATCCACCACCTCCTCGCATGTTGGAAAGCGAAAGCCAGACCTCAACGTCGTCTCGCAAATTGTCAACCAACCCATAGGTGGGTGATAACGCGTAATTTGACTCAAATTATTAAGACAAAAATATTAAGTTTTAACTATAAATATATATATTTTCTCCTAAAAATATATTATTTTGCTATTTTATTTATAAATTGGATCTTTTATTTTTATATTCACTAATTTAAGTTTTATGTATTCGTGTAGGATTAATATTGCTACTGCAGTTGGAGAATGATGTTTTGCGAAGTTTGTCGCGTTGGCAGTGCGCGTGATTTCTACACCCATCAAGTAATTTCAATCGCCACCACCTATTTTCAGGCAAATGCCAGCAGCAATGTTCGCTTCACCGTGCCATCTTTGTTGTTGCCCGTGCTCGAGATTTCGGCCATGCCAATGAAGTCATTTGTTGTTCACGCTAACTCTCCAAGTTGAATGACCAGCCACACTCCATGCAACCCACGCATTATTTATGTGAACACCACGCAAGCTGCACCATTAAAAATGTTGCTTCCATGTTCATCCGCCACCTTTGAACTCATGCTTACTGTTGAAACCGGAAACCGGCCTCTTGTGGAGTTCGACCCTTGGGGAAGGGGTGGTCTCGCGCCTACTTCGCACCTGCAAGAAAAACAACGAGAGAGACAAGGAAAGACAGACCCAAGGGCTCGGCAGGGAGGTCCCACCACAAACCCGGAAGATCTCTGAGCGCTTCCCCTCCTTAGCCAAGAGCCGAGCTAAGGTACTCTCAGAGAACACTTGAAAATGAGAGCAAGGAGGCACTGAAAGCGTGTCCTCTGAGGTACCCCTTGAGTCTTATTTATAGATTTTCAGAATCTGAACTGCCAATAACCAAAAGAACTGACCTGAAAATACCAAAAAGCCCCTGGTTGGGTCTGCTAACAGCCAAACTCCGCTGTTCTGAATAGCTATGCGCAGTCCAACCTGGTCTGCCAACAGCGAGGCTCCGCTGTCCTGAGTGGTTATTCGCACCCCTGGGCGGTCAGCTCGCCTTCAGTTCCTCTGCAGGAGGCGGGCGCGACCTGGCTCCGGGGCTCGCCGTTCTCCTTGGGCGAGCGCGAGCCGATAGAGGCGAGCTGCCGGCCTCTTGCCGGGCGGATCGGCGGAAAGGTCGCATGCCGGGGGTCAGCCGGCGGGTCGCCATCCTAGGGTCCAGCTCGCTCGCCGCGGGTTGCCAGTCCGCCCGGCTCGCTGCTGCGGGTCGCCAGCTCGGGTCCGGCTCGCTTGCTGCGGGTCGCCAGCTCGCTCGCCTGAGACGGGCAGGAGCGGGCCAGCCCTTTATAGTCGTTCAGCCCGTCCTGCCGCTTGGGTGCGAGTCGCGGGGGCAGGCCCACTCATCCTTCCTGGCGGGACCCGCTCGCCGGACACGGGGTTGTACACAATCCCCGCTCTTTTTGAGCTTGAATCAAGCTCGGAAAGAATCATCCAACCCGCGTGTTCGGCGAGCCCCGTGCTGAGCTGGCAGGGAATCTTCTGGTGGGGGCCCACTGTCCTGCTATAAATACATACCGCTGACCCCTGTAGGAGGCTCCCCAAATCCCCTTATTTTCTCCGAGCAGGCTTTTGTTCCTCGATGCCGGTTAGCGAAGAAGTGCGAGCTCGCCTGGCGGCAGCGGTCCTGCAGACTCAGGAGGAGGCCCTCGAGGCCGCCCCATGGCTAGCTCGCGGATCCTCCGGCCCCCTCTTCAGGCCGGCGAAGGGAAAGATCGTTAAGCGTTCTCTGGCGGGCGACTGCCCGGCCTCCAGCTCGGCGGCGGGTGCTGAGGTCGTCCCCGGGGTGCGTGGCCTTCCGCCGATTATCGCTATTCGTCTGACTCCCTGTTTTGCAGGTAATTCCCTGTGAGGAGGTGGAGAACCGGGGAGAGGATCGTCCTCCGCCTCCATCGCCTGAGAAGATCGCGAGTTCCCCAGGTCCGGATCGCCCACCTCCGGAAACTCCCCGTCCAGCGGTCTCCCATGGGCTGGGGAAATCTCTTGAGACCCTCGAGGGAGGGGACTTTCGGGATCGGCCGGGCTCTTCCCGCCCATCTGTCGGTGCGGGCGATGTGCCCACCCCTGGTGAGCTGGTTTTTATCGTTGACTTTGCCTCTTGCTCGCTCATTCTGACCCCTCCCCGCTCGCAGGCTTTCGCAGGGCCTCGCCTGAGACCGAGATGAGCGAAGGGTACTCGCCCCCGCCTGACGTGGACAGTGTATCTGACTATCTGGGCGACCCGAACGATGCGGCGGGGATGAAGAGGCAGGTGACGCGGCTATTCCAGAAACACACAATGCTGCTGCAGGAGGCCATAAGGAGGATCGAAGGCGACAAGGCCGAGACCGATGCCCGACTCGCGGCCTTGGAGGGCCCTCGGCGTGAAGCGGAAGACGACGACGTCACCTCGCCGTGCGTGCATATAACGCGAGCCGAGGGGCATCTTAAGAGCGCCGTGGAGCAGGTCGGCCGGGCTCAGCGGGAGCTGGTGGCGGTTCGCGATTACCACGATCCCCGCGTGCCGCCTCGGGCGGGAACGAAGAGGCGGCACAGGTGAAGTGGGTCGAGTACTGACCCAGTTGTTTGCCCCTCGCTCGCGTGATACCGCGGGGTTACCGTCATCTCGAATTTATCTTGTATTTGTATTTGTAATTGCTTGCGACTCTTTTAGCCCGCCTATGGGCCTAACTATTTTGTTGCTGAGATGTATTGAAATTGTTGCGCTGCTCTTCTTTGGTCTTCTGTGTGCGGGTTAGGGGGAAAGGTCCATTCTTCTCTTCGCGCTGATCGGGGCGGGGGCGAGCCGAGGAGCTCGCTAGACGGGGAATCTCCCGTCTCGCGCGGCACGCCGTGCGGGTGCGGGTTGGGGTTGGTTCGCCCGCACCGGTCTCCCGCGGCTGCAGCCGGGCGAGAACCGTGCCGGCTCGACCTTTGAGGTGTGCTCGCGCGCGGGAAGTCGAACCGTCGGATTAATTTTTGCTATCCGCACCCATCTTTTGGCGGGAAGTTTCCCGCCCTTCTCTTTTCCTATAAATAGGTCCTGCCGGCCCTTATTTCTTCACCGACTCCAAAACGTCTTCTCGCTTCCCCTTTTCTCGCGAAGTGCGATTCTAGCTCGCCTCCCGGCTTTTTGTCTCGCGTTCGGCGGCGAATCAACGGGGATGGGCGGAGGCGGCGGCGACGCGGACGGCCGAAGCAAATGCGCTTGGACCTTCTCCGAGCACGATTTCCCTCGCGCCGTCATCACAGAGCGCGAATACTTGGAAGCTTTAGGCGACCACATCCCGGCCGGGTTTTCTGCGAGGCGACCTGATGAGAGGGAGAAGATCAACGACCTATTTGGGGATGAGCTCGCCATCCCTCTCGCTCACTTCGAGGTAGGCCTGCGACTTCCCCTGTGGCCCGAGGTGCGCCAGGTGCTCAAATACTTCGGGGTCGTCCTGGGCCAGATGACCCCGAACTCCATCGCCGTCATGATGGGGTTCGCCTGCTTCTTGCGAGAGGAGCGGGTGGAGTTCAGCCTCGCAGTATTCCGGAAGCTGTTCTCCTTCAGGGCGAACCGAGACGGGACGGCCTACTTCTCCAGCGCCCATCTCAAGATGCGGGAGACCGTCAACAAGAGCCACAACTGGCTGAAGAAGTTCCTGTTCGTCAAGGGGGACTTCGGCAACGTGCCCTTCTCGCCGGTGCAGCTCAGCGAGGCGAGCTACCGACCACCCAACCTAGGCGGCCATGAAGCCGACCTGTTCGCGTTCTTCGTCGGGAAGAACTTCGAGGTCGCGTTCCTGCGCCGCCACCTTGACGATCTCGCGGCTGTCCCGCCGGGGGGAGGTTTGCTACTCGTCTCCATTAGTCCTTACTTTCCCACTCTTCTTTCATCTCACCTTCCCTTCTTCGCAGGCGAACGCGACATTCCCCTTCATCCTCCTTACGAAAGCGCCCGGATCCCCCCCGGGGTTCTCGCCCGTGCCCAGGCCGCGGATGCCGCCCAGCGCGACATCTCGTCGGTCCCGGCCAAGAAGCGACCGGGCGGCGGGCAACCAGCGCCTCCGCCGAAGGTGGCGAAGACCGCGGATCAACAACCATCCGCGGGCCAAAGAAAGGGCAAAGCCCCCGCGGTCTTGTCGACTGAGGCCCCCTCGCCCCCGCTGGTTGTTTCGACCAGCGATTCCCCGGTCGGGGCGGCGGGCACCTCCGCGCCGCCGGGCGGGTCTGGAGCCGCTGCGGAGCCGGTGCCGAGAGGGCATCGGAACTTCGGCTACGGCGAGAGGTATTTAGACGAGCTCGGCGTCCCGCTCCTGTCGTGGGACAAGGAGTCGAATCGCGCAACGATCTCGACCCTGCTGCCGAGCTGGATGGAGCAGGATACAATCGGCGGGGAGGCGTACAGCTTCTCCTTTGGGCTGTACTCGCGCGAAGACGCCGCCATATACGACAAGGAGGAGACGCGGGTGCTGATCCACGAGAGCGCGCGGGCCCAGCTGCGCGGCCTGGAGCTGGCTCATATGGTGGGGCGGCGCTGTACCCAGGTGGAGCGGAACGCCGCGTCCATCCAAAAGATGGCGGAGGAGAAGGAAGAGGCCCGGAAGCTCGCTCGGGAGGACGCGGATCTTCAGAGAGGGCGAGCCGCCGCCGCCGAGGAGACCCTCGCGCAATATCTGGGCGGGGTGGTATGCTCTCAACCGGAGCTAATCTCTTCTTCTTGCGAACGCAGCTTATGATAATCCCTATTCCGTTTTTCAGGACGCGACGACGGCGAGCCGGATGGGCGCCGAGATTGCCACCCTTCGCCAGGAGAAGGCGGCGCTGGAGGCCCGGGTACGCGAGCTGGAGGCCGCTGCCGCTGTCCCTCCTCCGGCCAGCGGGGTCTGCCCGCGCGAGCACCTCTCCGACTACGACCTGGAAGTGCTAATGCAGAAGAACGCGGCCAGCGCAGCGAGATACACGATGCAGACGCTGAGGCGCGCGGATCTGCTTACGAGCGAGGCAGCGGGACTCTCGGCAAAAGACGTGGTGCCGGCGCTGTTCCTCCCCGTGCCGGAGCCCGGCGACAGAAGCTTCCAGCCGCTTTAGGGTTTCTAGGTCTCGTGTTTTTTTGTAATCTGCCTTGTAGATGAACATTGTGTAAAAATCTGGTCTGAGTTATATGCGCGAGTTGCGCTTATACTTTATATTTCTGTCTACTGTTCCTTTTACACACTGTTCTTTTTACATTTCTCGCCTGTCTTGTTTTTCCAATGATGTCATTGCCGGACGGCGCGACCCGTCCCAGTGGCCCGGCTCTGACGAGGCGAGCTGGCTCGTCCGCCGAGCGAGACGAGCTGGTTCGTCCGCCGAGCGAGGCGAGCTGGTTCGTCTGCCGAGCGAGGCGAGCTGGCTCGTCTGCCGAGCGAGGTGAGCTGGCTCGTCTGCCGAGCGAGGTGAGCTGGCTCGCCCCTCGGCCGCATGCTTAACTCTCTGTGGACTCTCGCCCAGGCCTTTGTGTTTACTCGACCACCTTTCCCGGGCTTGAGGGTGGGGCTATGCTAGACCCTTTCCTTCTTTTCTGGCTAACTCTTGCGATTCCGTCCTGCTGCGCACGCTTTTCGGGCAGTCTCCGGCCTTGCCGGCTAGGTGGGAGTCTGACAATGCAATTTGCTCTAGGTCGCAGGTCATTGCTTTCTGGATCATTCCATCGAGTGACTTCCGGCCCTGCCAGCTAGGTGGGAGCCTGGCGCGGATCTTCTCGGGGTCCAAGTTCATTCCATCGAGTGACTTCCGGCCCTGCCAGCTAGGTGGGAGCCTGGCAGCGGGATCTTCTCGAGGCTAGGACGACACCGAGTGACTTCCGGCCCTGCCAGCTAGGTGGGAGCCTGGCAGCGGGATCTTCTCGGGGTCCAAGTTCATTCCATCGAGTGACTTCCGGCCCTGCCAGCTAGGTGGGAGCCTGGCAGCGGGATCTTCTCGAGGCTAGGGATGACACCGAGTGACTTCCGGCCCTGCCAGCTAGGTGGGAGCCTGGCAGCGGGATCTTCTCGGGGTCCAAGTTCATTCCATCGAGTGACTTCCGGCCCTGCCAGCTAGGTGGGAGCCTGGCAGCGGGATCTTCTCGAGGCTAGGGATGACACCGAGTGACTTCCGGCCCTGCCAGCTAGGTGGGAGCCTGGCAGCGGGATCTTCTCGGGGTCCAAGTTCATTCCATCGAGTGACTTCCGGCCCTGCCAGCTAGGTGGGAGCCTGGCAGCGGGATCTTCTCGAGGCTAGGGATGACACCGAGTGACTTCCGGCCCTGCCAGCTAGGTGGGAGCCTGGCAGCGGGATCTTCTCGGGGTCCAAGTTCATTCCATCGAGTGACTTCCGGCCCTGCCAGCTAGGTGGGAGCCTGGCAGCGGGATCTTCTCGAGGCTAGGGATGACACCGAGTGACTTCCGGCCCTGCCAGCTAGGTGGGAGCCTGGCAGCGGGATCTTCTCGGGGTCCAAGTTCATTCCATCGAGTGACTTCCGGCCCTGCCAGCTAGGTGGGAGCCTGGCAGCGGGATCTTCTCGAGGCTAGGGATGACACCGAGTGACTTCCGGCCCTGCCAGCTAGGTGGGAGCCTGGCAGCGGGATCTTCTCGGGGTCCAAGTTCATTCCAGCGAGTGACTTCCGGCCCTGCCAGCTAGGTGGGAGCCTGGCAGCGGGATCTTCTCGAGGCTAGGGATGACACCGAGTGACTTCCGGCCCTGCCAGCTAGGTGGGAGCCTGGTAGCGGGATCTTCTCGGGGTCCAAGTTCATTCCATCGAGTGACTTCCGGCCCTGCCAGCTAGGTGGGAGCCTGGCAGCGGGATCTTCTCGAGGCTAGGGATGACACCGAGTGACTTCCGGCCCTGCCAGCTAGGTGGGAGCCTGGCAGCGGGATCTTCTCGGGGTCCAAGTTCATTCCAGCTCTCTGAGCAAGCTTAGACATGACATTCCTGGGGGGAGGAGAAGAAAAGCTTCATTATGAGAAATCAGGTTGTTTACAGAAAATTAGGGAAAAAATCTCTTCAAGTCGTCTCCACTCCAGGTGAGACTCAGGGCCTCGCCCTCTACATTTTGGAGCCGATAGCCCCCCGACTTCAAAACTTCCTTCACAATGAAAGGCCCCTCCCAGCTGGGGTTGAGTTTCCCTACAGGCGCTGACCGCCCTGCCGCGTCCACCTTCTTCAGTACCAGGTCCCCTTCCGTGAACTGCTTGACCCTGACATGCTTGTCAAAGTATTTCGCCATCCTCCTTTTGACCTCCTCCTGTCGGACGGCCGAAAGATCCCTCAACTCTTCTACCATGTCGAGGGAGAGTCTCAGCTCCTCCCCATTCTCGGCTTGCCATTCCTCTCGGCCTTCCCTGGCCGTTCCGACCCGCGGCGTTTGAACTTCAAATTCTATGGGGAGCACCGCCTCGCACCCATGGGAGAGCTTGAAGGGGGTCTCCCCCGTGGCCGTGTTCGGGGTGGTTCTAAGGGCCCAAAGGACGGCGGGGAGCTGCTCCACCCAGCTCCCCCTCAGGTTTTCCACCTTCTTTTTGAGGAGATTGACGATGATTTTGTTCGCCGCCTCCACCTGCCCGTTGCTCCTGGGGTGGTGGACCGAGGCGAATCTGAGGTCGATCCCTAGCTGCTCGCAAAAACTGGTGAACTCGGCGCTGGCGAACTGAGGCCCGTTGTCTGTGACGATGGCCTGGGGCAGCCCATGGCGACAGATGATCTCCCCCCAAACGAAGTTCCTGATTACCTGGGAGGTCACCTTTGCCAACGCCTTCACCTCCATCCACTTTGAGAAGTAGTCGATCATTACCAGGAGGAACCTTCTCTGGCCGCTAGCCTGGGAGAACGGCCCGACCAAATCCATTCCCCAGATTGCAAAGGGCCAGGGGGCCGTGATGCTCTTGAGTTGCTGGGCCGGCTGTAGCTGGAGGGGGGCAAATAGCTGGCACTTATGACATCTTCTTGCGAACTCCGCGGCGTCCCGGCCCAGGGTGGGCCAGAAATACCCCTGCCGGACTATCCTCCCCTCCAGGGTCCGACTCCCGGAATGACTCCCGCACTCCCCGGAGTGGACTTCTTCCAAGATCCCTGCGCCTCGCCCTCGGACACGCAGCGAGCCAGCATCCCGGAAAGGGTCTTTCTGTATAGTTGCCCGTCTTTGAGGAGGTAGTAGGCGGACTTGTGCCTCAACTTCTTCTTGTCTACTCCCTCCGGATACTCTCCCGCGGAGAGGAAAGCTATTACTGGGTCCATCCACGAGGGCTGCTGATCGATCTCCATGAGCTCCCCCTCTTCGATGGAGGGGCGGAACAGGTCGGTGATGGTGCCCCCCATCCGGGTGCCATGCTTCGCCAGTTGGTCGGCCTGTTCATTCTTTTCCCTTGGCACGTGTTGGATGGAGAAGGTCTGGAAGGTCCCTATGACCCCCTTCACTTTGGCCAAGTATAACTTCAAAGCGGGCTCCCTTGCTTCGAACTCCCCGTTGATCTGGGAAGCCACCACCATGGAGTCGGTCAGAACTTCCACATCCAGCACCCCCAACTCTCTGGCCAGGCGTAGTCCCGCTATCACTGCTTCGTACTCGGCCTGGTTGTTAGTAATGGGGAAATGTACCACCACCGTCTGCTCAATCTGAGTCCCTTGGGGGCTCTCCAGGACCACTCCTATCCCGAGTGAATGCCTTCCTGAGGCTCCATCCACCCTCACCTTCCAAGGAGCCGGGCAAGTGAGCTCCTCCTCTGCTACTTCTACCACGTAGTCGGCCAGGAAGTCGGCCATCGCCTGAGCTTTGATCGAGAGCCGTGGCACGAAGGAGACATCGAACTCGCTTAGCTCCACCGACCACTTGGCCAGCCGGCCCGAGTGCTCCACCCCCTCGAAGATATTGCGGAGAGGATGGTCTGTCACCACTCGGATCGAGTGCGCCTGGAAGTAAGGCCGTAGCCTCCGGGCCGAGATGATTAATGCGAACGCGAGCTTCTCCAGGATCGGATACCGGAGTTCGGCCTTCCTCAGGACCCGGCTGACGTAATAGACAGGGAGTTGTCTCTTCCCCTCTTCTCGAACCAAGACGGAGCTCAGGGCCTCTGCCCCGACCCCGAGATATAGAATAAGTCTTCACCCTCCTTCGGCCCCTGGAGCAGCGGGGCCTGTGTTAGCTGCGCCTTGAGGGCCTGGAACGCCTCCTCGCATTCCTTAGTCCATTCGAACCTCTGGCCCCCCCTCAGCGTTTTGAAGAAGGGGGAGCACTTCTCCCCTGCCCGAGAGAGGAAGCGGCTCAGTCCTGCTAGCTTCCCTGTCAACCGTTGGACCTCCTTCGCATTCCGCGGGGACCCCAACTCCAAGATTACCTTGACCTTGTCGGGATTCGGCTCGACCCCCGCGGAGGGTGAGGAGATACCCCAAGAACTTTCCCCGGCTAGCCCCGAAAACACACTTAAGGGGGTTCAACCGCATCTTGTATCGGCGCAGGGTGGCGAATGTCTCCTCCAGGTCCCGGAGGTGGGAGTCCACGTCTCGGCTCTTGATCATGAGGTCGTCCACGTAGACCTCCAAGTTTCTCCCCCTTTGCTCCTTGAAGACCCTGTCCATCATTTTTTGATAGGTGGCACCAGCGTTCTTCAACCCGAACGGCATCATCTTGTAGCAATAGCAGCCGTCCCCTGTGATGAATGAGACATCCTTTATGTCCGGGGGGTGCATCCTGATCTGATGGTAACCTGAAAATGCATCTAAAAAACTCATTACAGAAAAACCGACGGCTGAGTCAACCAGCGCGTCGATCCGAGGCAAGGGGTAACAATCCTTAGGACAAGCTTTATTAAGAAGGGAAAAATCGATACACAGTCGCCAGCGGCCGTCTCCCTTTTTGACCATCACAACGTTCGAGACCCAGCCGGGGTATTGAATTTCGGACACGAAGCCGGCTTTGAGAAGTTTTGCCACCTCCTCCCTGATGGGCTCCGCTAGCTTGTCCGCCATGGATCTCTTCTTCTGCTGGACGGGGCGTGTTCCCGGGTCCAGGTTGAGGCGGTGGCAAGCCACATCCGCGTCAACCCCCGGCATCTCCGCGGCGCTCCAGGCGAAGATGTCCACGTTCTTCTGGATGCACTCCAGCATCCTGCCCTGGTCCTCCGGGGTCAGCCCCCCGCTGACGCGGATCTTCTCCACCCTGCCTCCGCGGGTGAGCACCTCCAGCTCTACCACCTCCTCTGCGGCCTCCAGTCTGGACTGCTCCCCCCATCCCTCGGCATCCCCTTCCTCCTGAGCGGGGACCTCTACCTCCATCTCCCCTGCCACGGCCCTTACTTCGACCACTTCCTCCAAACCTCCTCCTCCCGCCTTTCCTGCGCAGCCCTTCACCTCCAGCTTCACCTCTCCGGCTCCCTGCTCGTTTGCCTCCATCCTCCGCCCCATCTCCTCGGCCCCTTCCTGCCAAGAGATGGTGTTCACCGCGGTGACGTAGCATTCCCGTGCCACCTTAGGGTCTCCCCTAACCCTGACCTGCGCCCCCTCAGCGTTGAACTTCAAGCACTGATGGAAAGATGAGGGGACGCAACGGAAGGCACTGATCAGGGGCCTCCCGAAGATTGCGCTGTAGCTGCTGGGGGCGTCCACAATGACGAACTTGCAGTTTCGGGACTGCCCCCCCAGGGTTACGTGGAGGCCGACTCCTCCCTCTACCTCCTTCCTCTCTCCCGAGAACCCGAACAAGGGCCCGTCCGAGGCCAGCACCCTCTTAGCTTCCACCTGCATCGCGTCAAACGCCTTCTTGAAGACGACGTTCACGGAACTCCTATTGTCCACTAGGATCCGAGAGACAGTGAAGTTCTCGATGGCGGCCTTGATGACCAACGCATCACAGAACGGATCCTCGTGGTCCGGCATATCACTTCTAGAGAAAGTGATCCTCTCCTCTGGCGGCGGGGTTTGGGATGTAGAGGCGACGCTCCGCCGATACATGGTGTGGAGACTTGCCTTGCGGGAAGCCTCGACCCCTACTCCCCCGTGGATCACTCCGATCATTCCTCGGGTCCCCACATCCACCCGGTCTTCACAGCGATCCTCCTCCGTCCGAGGCAGGACCTCCTCGATCCTCACTTCCTGCCGCACCTCCTCCTGCTGCTGCTGCCGCCCCCTGTTCTCTCTCATCTCCAAGAATTCCGGGCACGTGGCCGTTGCGTGCCCCTCTTCCTGATGGAAGTCGCAGTAGGGCAGTTCCACCCTGAACTCCCTTCTCCTCCTCCTCATGACCCCTCTCCTTGCTCCCAGAGCTATGGCCATGGCCTCCTCCTGATCGGGGAGCCGCGGCCTCTGACCCTGCCTCCAGCCTGGGGGGTGGAGCTGGTCCTGCCTCCCCTGATAGTGGCCTCTCCCGTAGTATCCCCTCTGTGGCCCCTGCCCCTGCCACTCTGGTCTCCAGCCCAGCCTACGGTCGGGCTCCTGACGCCCCCATCCCGGTTGCTGTCCTTGGAGCTGCCTCTGCTCCCTCTGCCTGGGCTCCTCCCTCCTCTCTTCCTGTCTTCTTCCTCCCCTCGACTCCTTCTCCTCCTCAGTCGCCCACCTGACCAACTTCCTCGCAAATTCTGGGTTCGACGCTTCCCCGTCGACCTCTCTCGCCGCCCTCTCCATCAGCTCCTCGTAGGAGAGGGGGGGAATCCTCTTCAGCTCCATGCGGAAGAAACCCTGCTGCAGGCCCAGTGTGAAGGCCATCATCAGACTGTGGCCCGGCATCTCCTGGACTTGGGTGACCTCCTCCTGGAACCGATCGACGTAGCTTCCCAACGTCTCGTTCACCCCCTGCTTTATGTGGAACAGGGACTCAGACTCCTTCTTCCTCTTCTTTGCGGTAGTGAACCTCAACATGAACCCTCGGCGCAGGTCCTCGAAGCAATAGATGGAGCTGGCCGGCAGCTGGTGGAACCACTCCCTCGCCTTATCCCGGAGGGTGATGGCGAAGAGACGGCACTTGAATCCGTCCGACATCTGACGGATGGAGACCACGTCTTCGAACCACTGGACGTGCTGAACCGGGTCTCCCTTCCCGGTGTAGTAGGTCATCTCGGGCTCTCTGAACCCGTCTGGTACTGGAGCTGAGGAGACCAGCTCGCTAAAAGGGCTGCCCCCCCCCCCCCCCCCACCTGGCGGGCCGGCGAGTCACGCGGACCCAGCTCGCCGAATCGGCCTCGGCCTGCCGAGCCGGGGAAGAGCTCGCGCCCCGAGAGCTCGCTCCCCCGAGCTTCCTCAGCCACTTCCTTCCCGGCTCGCCTGCCAGGAGCGTCTTCGCCCAGAGAGGGGGCGGCCGCGATCTGGGCTGCCGGGGTCGAACACTCGGCCCGCACGCCGAGTGCGATCTTGACGAGATCCAGCACCTCGTTCCTGAAGTCTTCAAACATCCCCACTGTCGCGAGAGGTGGGTTGGGCGGCGAGTTCTGCCTGTCAGATCCTTGACCTCCCGTCATTGAGCTCGCCGAAGCTTTTCTGCACTGACCACTCTCCACGCTCACCGCACCAAGATGTTGAAACCGGAAACCGGCCTCTTGTGGAGTTCGACCCTTGGGGAAGGGGTGGTCTCGCGCCTACTTCGCACCTGCAAGAAAAACAACGAGAGAGACAAGGAAAGACAGACCCAAGGGCTCGGCAGGGAGGTCCCACCACAAACCCGGAAGATCTCTGAGTGCTTCCCCTCCTTAGCCAAGAGCCGAGCTAAGGTACTCTCAGAGAACACTTGAAAATGAGAGCAAGGAGGCACTGAAAGCGTGTCCTCTGAGGTACCCCTTGGGTCTTATTTATAGATTTTCAGAATCTGAACTGCCAATAACCAAAAGAACTGACCTGAAAATACCAAAAAGCCCCTGGTTGGGTCTGCTAACAGCCAAACTCCGCTGTTCTGAATAGCTATGCGCAGTCCAACCTGGTCTGCCAACAACGAGGCTCCGCTGTCCTGAGTGGTTATTCGCACCCCTGGGCGGTCAGCTCGCCTTCAGTTCCTCTGCAGGAGGCGGGCGCGACCTGACTCCGGGGCTCGCCCGTTCTCCTTGGGCGAGCGCGAGCCGATAGAGGCGAGCTGCCGGCCTCTTGCCGGGCGGATCGGCGGAAAGGTCGCATGCCGGGGGTCAGCCGGCGGGTCGCCATCCTAGGGTCCAGCTCGCTCGCCGCGGGTTGCCAGTCCGCCCGGCTCGCTGCTGCGGGTCGCCAGCTCGGGTCCGACTCGCTTGCTGCGGGTCGCCAGCTCGCTCGCCTGAGACGGGCAGGAGCGGGCCAGCCCTTTATAGTCGTTCAGCCCGTCCTGCCGCTTGGGTGCGAGTCGCGGGGGCAGGCCCACTCATCCTTCCTGGCGGGACCCGCTCGCCGGACACGGGGTTGTACACTTACAACCACTTCTCACCATTTCCATGCAAGCCCACATAATTCATAAAATATTAGTCATCCCCTCCATTTCATGCATTTTCATGCCACCTCAATACCTCATCATCACCATTATTATTCACGCCACTCTACATTCCATATTCCCAGATAATGCCGCCTCACTCCATATTTTAATACAATCAAACCCCTCTGCTCTTCTTTGCTCACGTCAATTATTTTCAAACGCCACCAAAAGATTTAATTCAATTAAAATACCGTAACCTTTAAATGCAAATTCATTCCCCTTGGTCGAAGTAGTGGATGTCATTCTTCCCCAGTGGAGCCACCAAATTTCTCTCTCATCTAGATACATCCCCTAGCCATAATTCTCTTGGATGATTCTAGAACCACATCAACATCTATAAAAGACCGGTTGGAGCCATGATGAGGAGGAACAACAACTACAGAGTCAAATTTTGGAGATAGTTTGGAAAATTTTTATGAGAGTTTTCTTTGTAGTTTTAGCTCTCTTTCTTGCATTTTAAACATCAAGTTTATAGTCTTGCAATTTTTCATTCTTATGTACTTGTCCTTTCATTTAAATAAATTTGCAATTTTCTTTTCTAATGTGCGCGCCCACGTGCACCCAATGTCCATGCCCGTGTACCCAGGAGGACGCCCACCCCCGGGGAGCCCACGCCGGGAGGCGCCCTGACTAGCGAGCCCGTCCCCGTAGTGGTAGGTTCCGCTCGTTGGCTTCGCATCCGGCCTCCCTCGTCCGTGCACGTTCCCCATTTTTCATCGTCTTTATGGCTTACCTTCGCTTGCGAAGCACTGCCATTCGCCTTCTCTGACACCTCTTTGTTATCCATCAACATTAATCACTACGGGAAATATCCCACGTAAAAGAAGAAGAAATCCTCGCTCTTTTCAAACAGTTTCTAATAACAAGGATTTTGGGGGTGGGGGGAATTGATGTGGATAACTTCATTTATAGCATTATTTGGGTGTAGTTAGCCTACTCCCCATGATCCCATCATCCAAAATGGAGATCATGAGGGACCCGACGTGCGCATGATCGCGTGTGTTGGGTCCATTGCGCACAATGTCCCAGATTTGAAGAAGTCAATCATGTCAAGGATATACAAAAAGTTGTATTTGATGTGTGTTTAAGTTCATGCATGTAAGTTGTCCTTGAAATATTTATAGGACAGGTATTCCAAGTGATTGGACAGGTGGACACAAAGATAGATGTTGGACAGGCAGGAATTTGCCTAAGTCTACAGGCGTTGATTGAAGATTACTCACTCAACGCCAGGTGCAGGAATTCGGTTAAGTACACAGGCGTTGAGTGAAGTCTACTCACTCTACGCCAGATGCAAGGGAAGATGTTGGATATGCTGGAAATCGCCTAAGTCCACAGGCGTTGAGTAAAGTCTACTCACTCAATGCTAGGTAAGTAAAAGCTTTGAGTATAGCTTCGTTAGTCTAAGCCTAACTGTTTGCTAGACAGAAACGCGGCTAATTCAACAGGCGTTGAGTGTAGTCTACTCACTCAACGCCATAAAACTAAAAGCATTGAGTAAAGCTGAATCTATCAAAGCCTAAGAAGAAACAGGCAGAAATGTGGCTAAGTCCACAAGCGTTGAGTGAAGTCTACTCACTCAACGTCATACAACATAAATTGTTGAGTATAGCTCAGACATTCAACGACACAAAAAATCTATGTAGATATTTCACTAAGTCCACAAACGTTGAGTGAAGCTTACTCACTCAACGTATTGTGATAAAAAGCATTTACTGAACCTTAGTCTGTTAGAGGAAGTGATTTCATATTAATTTGGCTAAGTTTAAATGCGTTGAGTATAGCTTACTCACTCAACGCCAGATAATAGAAGAATTTCTGTTAAGTAGTTTACCATTGAGTGAAGATTACTCACTCAACGCCAAGTGACTAAAATTAAATCTAAGTCATATGGCGTTGAGTGAAGCTTACTCACTCAACGCCAAGTGACAGAACTCCAGTTAAGCAGTTTGGCATTGAGTGGACTTAACGCTCTCAATTCCTAGAGACGGAAAGATTTTTCTAAGTGTTTTGGCGTTGAGTGAAGCTTACTCACTCAACCCCTAATGATAGAGAAATTTTTCTAAGTGTTTTGACATTGAGTGAAGGTTGCTCAGTCAACGCCTAGTGACAGAAAATCTCAGTCTGTTAGAGGAAGTGATTTCACAGAAATTTTGATAAGTCCAAATGCGTTGAGTGTACCTTACTCACTCAATGCCAGATAATAGAAGAATATATGTTTAGTAGTTTGGCGTTGAGTGAAGATTACTCACTCAACGCTAAGTGACTAAAATCAAATCTAAGTAATATGCCATTTAGTGAAACTTACTCACGCAACGCTAAGTGATAGAACTCCAGTTAAGCAGTTTGGTATTCAGTGGACTCAACGCTCTCAATTTCTAGAGACAAAAAGATTTTTCTAAGTGTTTTGGCGTTGAGTGAAGCTTACTCAATCAACGCCTAATGGCAGAGTAATTTTTCTAAGTGTTTTGGCGTTGAGTGAAGCTTACTCATTCAACGCATATACTAATGATGCTTGATTTTGGCTAAGTCCACGGAATGGTGACGTCAGCAAAGTCAACAAGTCAACTGTGTTCAAATTAAGTGCAAGAAAGCTACAGAACACCACAAACACTGCCAGAAATCTACTGTACGACTTCTTCCGTTAAAGTAAAATGCGGCTGTCTGCTGCAGGTGGTCCACACAAGCTTCCTGGAGTCGTTAATCGGCGGAAGATAAAAGGGACAACTCCCTGATGTTGAAGGCAACTTTTAGGATTTTATTCAACAAGAAAAAGAGCGGCTTGACTTCAACTTCCTCGCCATTGCTGCCGAGAAAAAGCTTGAAGTCTTCCAGCAGAACAAAAAATCTAGTTAGCTATATGTTGGATCCCTAGTTGATTTGGGCTAGGTTCACTGACTTAGGATGTGACTCATCATGTATAGCCAGGGTCAAGTTTGTGTCCTAGAGTCTAGGCCAAGTCCTTAGGTTCTACTTCAGATGGACCAGCTATCATCAAGACCATCAGAGACTCCAGACTTAGAGATTTTCAAGACTAAGTAAAGTGAGTTCGACGTTCGTCGAACTCAGCTCGACGAAAGGTGTTCTGCTCTCGACGATCGTGAGAAAATTCTTATTGCTGAGCTCGACGATCCTTGTTCTCTGTTCGACAAATGTTGAGGTTATTCATCAAGCCAAATTCAGGACAACTTCAGAATTTTTCTAAGTCCAGCATCAATCTTTGGTCGACGAATTAGACTCCGAGCTCGACGAACTTGGACCTCAAGTTGTCAGCTTCTCAGGTCGACGAATACAGTACTCCACTCGTCGAATTCTGAACTCAGAGTATTTGTGTCGACACTTAGGGCATGTGTCGATACCAGACAATTTATGTGGACACCAGAAGATTTGAGTCGACACCAGGATTTCAGTCTATACCAACTCTTGTCGACACCAGAAGATTTGAGTCGACACCAAGATCAATCAGTCGACACCAGCTTATGTCGACATTGAATATCAGCAGATGCAGAATATTTGGCTAAGTCCACAATCTATCTTAGCTCGACGAACGAAGATTGTCTGTTCGACGAATGAAGATTGTTTGTTCGACGAATGAAGATTGTCTAGTCGACGAACTCTCTCCAGCTCAGCTCGACGAACTCAAGCTCAGCTCGACGAACTCAAGCTCAGCTCGACAAACTCAAGCACAGCTCAACGAACTCAAACTCAGCTCGACGAATTGCGTTCTTCGCTCGACGATTCCAGACTAGGTCTTCTTCGGGTTTCCCGTCCCGTTTCTTGGCGATGATTCCGGAGTTATTCATGCCAGATCTTCTCGGAATGTTACCGTTAGAACGCGCATTGACTATGGACGATTATATGCCGTTTTTCCATGGGACAGTTGGGGAAATCATTGATTGTCGCTTCCTTCCAAGGCCGACTGCAATTACTGCTCAACATTTGAATTTTGAATGTTCTCAGTCAGTCAAAAAGAGATAGACAAGAAATGAAAGTATCAACACAGTCAGTGATACAGTCACACAAAAACAAAAAGCAATACAGTGATACATACAGACAATCAGACAGACACTCAGATTGTATAGAAGAACAACCTCTCAGAAATCAAAAGTTCTACTGCAATCAGCCTAACCAGAGAACATCTTCAAGAAGAAGAAGAAGAACAACCAATCACTATCAAGAGTCTTCTTCTGTCAATTCTCAGGACAACTTCAAAGGACAACAAATTTCAATCTGTCAAAGAAGTTCCTGAAGCATCTCTGGTCCAGGCACTCTAGGTCTTTGAAGACCTATCACCCTGAAGCAGTGCTCCAGTTTTCCTGATTTTAGGGGGAGCAAGCTGCTGACATCAATCCACAAGTCTTTTCAGTTGCTTTGAGAAAGAGAAGACACCATCACTTTATTTATAATTCCTGTACAGGTTTTTAATTCCCTTCAAAATTATCCTGGTTGCAAGTCTCCTTCCAAGAGACTCGAGATTTTGGTTTTTGAGCACCTGAACAAAAGCTCATTGGTGTCAGGAACCTGATCAAAAACCTGAGTGGATTCCTACCAGGGTGGTGGAAGAGTGGATGTACCCTGGTTGGGGAACCACTATAAAATTTCTTTGTCGTCTGGTTGCCCTTTTCTTTTGTTTTGGCTGTGATCTGTGATTGTTTAGGTTGCTGTGCTTAGTTTATTTTATTTGCTGACTTGTTCACCTAGGCTTACAACAAAAGTTGTAAAAATGTTGAAGAAAGCACAATACCCTATGCACCCCCTCTAGAGTATTTCAGATCTAACCTGCACTTTCAATTGGTATCAGAGGCAGGTTGGTTAAAATACCACACCTTATTGGTTTTACAGGCTAACACCTGAACCACAAAGATCCCTTTTGTTAGATCTGCTTGTTTTCTTTTGTTATTAGATTTATTTCTTCACAGAAATGGCCCAAAACAAAGATTATCCAAGCATCAGACCTCCAATGTGCAATCTTAACAAGTTTGCCATCTGAAAGGCAAGAATCAGGTTATACATGAACTCTATTGATGAGGATATCTTTTCTGTTATCTTGACTGGTGTACATCCAGCACCTGCAGCTTCTACCAGCACTTCTACCAACATGACTGCAGTGCCCCCTCCAGAAAACAATGATGCCTACAAGAAAGCCAAAATGGCTGATGCAAAGGCAATGAATATCTTGGCTCAGACAATGTCAGATGATATATTTCAAAAGGTGGCTGAGTGCACCTCAGCCAAGGCCATTTGAGATTCCCTCAACCAAATGGTAGCTGGCTCAGCAGATGAGAGAAAAGACAGGAGATCCAATCTCATCTCCCTGTATGAGAACTTCAAAAAGGATGAGACAGAATCAGTGGCTGAGATGTACAACAGGCTGAGTTCAATCATCAATGAGCTCAAAACCCTGGATAAGGACATCACCTTGACAGAGGTGAATGACAAGATATTGATGTGCTTCCCTAGCTCTTGGGATTCCAGAATCTAGCCAATCAAAGAAGCCAGAAGCCTCAATGTGATATCAACTGAGTCTCTACTAGGCAAATTAAAGTCCTATGAGCAGCTGATAAAATCAAGAGAAGTAGCAGAACAGAAGACAACAACTCCAGTGAGAAAGGAGCACAACATAGCCTTCAAAGCATCTGAGGAAAGTGAGTCATCAACTTCCAATGAAGAACTCATGAGCCTCTTTGCCAAAAGGTTCTACAAGATGGCTAGAAAGGATTTCAGAAGAAAATCATCCAGACAGGATGATAAGCCCAAGTATGATAAGACACCAACCAAGGAGGTTGTGTGCTTTGGGTGCAGAAAGCCTGGACATTACATCTCAGAATGTCTAGAAAACCAGAAGGACAAGAGCAAAGAAAGAGACTCCAGAAGAAAACACAGCAGCAGACCCTCTTCCAACAAGTATAAAAAGAAAGAAAAGGGCTTTGTTGCTGAGACATGGAGTGACACTGAAGAAGAAACATCTTCCTCCAGTTCAAGTGAAGAAGATGAAGAAGCAAGATCCAAGGAGGTATGCCTAATGGCAATTGATGCCTCCAGGAGCAATTCTGGATCAGAAGAAGAATCTGAAGATGAAGCTGCCTCAGACTCAGAGGCAGATCAGGTTATTTCTAGCTTTGACTTTAGTTCTGGTTTATTTAAAACTGAATCCAAATCTATGTGCTTAGACTTAATCAATTCAGAAAAGGAAATAAAAACTCTTAGGGAAAGACTAGGAAGTCTTGAATCTGTAAATTCAGAAAACATTAAACTACAAGATCAACTAACCTTAGCTAATGAACAAATAATTAAATTAAAATCTGAATTATGTGAGGCCAAACATCTTGAGCAATCTCTCAATGGGAGAAGCCTCAAGCTGATGGACATCACAAGCACAGTGAATGCCAGATTAAATGGAAAGCTGGGCTTGGGTGCTTCATCAAGTTTACCCCCCATAATAAAGAAAAATATTCTTTCAACCCCCATCAAATTTATCTCTGCTAAGGGAAAGGAAAAGATTATGAACAAATCATTGTCTGAAAACACTCCTAAACCTATAGACAAGGGAAACAAAAATCTGAAAACAACAAATAAAAACAAAGTTCAGCAGCATTCGTCAAACCCAGATCGACGAACGCTGAACGCAAACTTCAGATATAATAATTCGTCTAACTGCGATCGACGAACTGTGTATGGTTCGTCAAGTAGAGGTCGACGAACTTGGGGCATAGATAATGACTATTGTCATTCTCTGAGCAGAGATCGACGATCTCAGCCCTATTCGTTGAACTCTGGTCGACGAACTTACAATAATTCGTCGAACCCAGAAAGACCAAACTCAAATAATTTCTCTTACAGAAATCTTAAGCCAACTAATAAGACATTTAATCCAGTAGCTGATTGGGTAATTCCACCTTGGAGATATCACCCCTTAGGGTATAAATCACAACCTGCTTTATCAGTTATATCTAGTTTTTCATTCCAACCAAATCAAGGACCCAAGGTAACCTGGGTCAAGAACAATTGAGTTTTGTTTTTCTTTGCAGGTACAGGTGAAGAGCTGTCCAAGGTTGAGTCAGACCTGGTACTTGGACAGTGGTTGCTCCAAACACATGACAGGAAACAAGGGCAATTTATCCAACTACAAGCCCAAGCTAGGACCAAAGGTGATTTTTGGAGATTCCAACAGTGGTCAATCAGAAGGATATGGGACAGTGACGATTGGAGCAGTGACCTTCAGGAGAGTAACTTATGTAAGAGGACTTAAACATAACCTTATATCCATAAGTCAATTATGTGATGAAGGTTATCAGGTATATTTTAACTCTACTTCCTGTTCTATTATTGATAATAAAAACAAAACTGTTTTAATTGGACTTAGACAAGGTAACATATGTTTAGTAGATTTTATTTCTGCCACAACTGATATCTACTTACTGAATATTACTAGTAATGAAAATAAGTTATGACATAAAAGATTAGGACATGTAAACCTGAAGAATATATTTAGGTTATCTAAAGACAACCTTGTTAGAGGCTTACCTTCTGGCCCCTACAAGAAGGAAAGCCTATGCAGGGCTTGTTAATTAGGCAAGCCTATGCAGGGCTTGTTAATTAGGCAAGCAAACCAAAACTAGCTTTAAATCCATTAATAAAAGTGATTCACCTAGGATATTTTACTTGATTCATGTGGATCTATTTGGATCCATTGCAGTACAAAGCCTAGGAGGAAGTCTTATACTTTAGTGATTGTTGATGACTTCTCTAGATTCAGTTGGGTAGCCTTTCTGAGAGCTAAGTCAGATACATTCAAGGTTCTTACAGATTTTCTCAGGACCATACAGATTGAGTTCTCTACTCATGTTGCATTGATCAGAAGTGATCATGGCACAAAGTTTGAGTCTCTTTTTATGTATGAGTTCTGTGAGAAGGAAGGTATCAGGCAGTGCTTCTCAGCTCCTAGAACTCCCCAACAAAATGGGGCTGCTGAAAGGAAAAATAGGACACTCATTGAATCTACAGGCACATTATTGATAGATGCTTACATGTCTCTATCCTTTTGGGCAGAAGCTGTAAACACTGCTAATTATTTCCTGAATAGAAGCCTTATACATAAACTGAAGAACAAGACCCCCTATGAATTACCTAAAGGGAAGAAACCTAAAATCACATATTTTAAAGTTTTTGGTTGCATTTGTTACATTCACACAAATAACAAGAGATACATTAGAAAGTTTGAGGCCAAGGCTGAAGAAGGGATTTTTCTAGGATATTCCTAAGTAAGCAAGGCTCATAGGGTGTTCAATAAATCAACTCTTAAAATTGAAGAATCTATTCATGTATCTTTTGATGAGGCTAACATGTCATACAAGGAGAAAGAGATTTCTACCATAAGCTCTTAGCAGGTTCCACCACTATGTGAGTTTATGGATGGACTGAACCTTACCCAAGAGGTATCAAACCATCCTACTCAACAGGTTGCTGAAGATAGTGAAGAGGAAAGTCAAGAGGAAGTGGCTAAACTTCCCTCAACAGATAGTATCATTCCCCAAGAGGAATTAAACACAGAAGCTGTTGCCCAACCAACTCCACCAACTGATCTTGTCATACTTAGAGATCACCCCAGATCTCAAGTGATTGGAGATATTTCGGTAGGTGTACAGACAAGGCATCAACTCAACCAAGACTTGATGCATGCCTGTTTTCTCTCTCAAATTGAACCTCTCACCATTCATGAGGCAGAGCAAGATCCCCATTGGATCATTGAAATGCAAGAGGAACTAAATCAATTTGATAGATGTAGAGTTTGGGATTTGTTTCCAAGATCCCATAATGAAAGTGCAGGTTAGATTTGATATACTCTAGAGGGGGGGGGTGAATAGAGTATGGTGCTTGCTGAAAACTTTTTACAACTCTTATTGTATTCCTAAGTGAACAGGGAAGCAAATGAAATACAGCAAACACAACAACTATCTAATCAAAAAGCAATCACAGAACAATCACAAACCACAGCCAGAAAACAAAAGAAAATAAGCAACCAGATGACACAAGGAGCTATAGTGGTTCCCCAACCAATCTGGGTACATACACTCTTCTACCACCCTAGGCAGGAATCCACTGCAGGATGAGTTGATCAGGTGTCCTGGGCACCAATGAGCTTTTGATAAGGTACTCAAAAACCAAACCAGATTTTTTGATCAGGTGTCTTGCCACCACTGAGTTTTGACAAGGTCTCAGAAAACCAACACAAACTTTTGAAGGGAGTTTGATAAACCCTTTACAGTAGAGAGAGAGAGAGAGAGAGAGAGAGAGAGATGATCTTCTCTGTCAACAATCAGAGAGAAGATAGTGGATGTTGTCAAAGCTTCCCTTGAGTTCTTGAGTTGTTCAGGAAGTGAAGCTTTGCAGTAGAGTGATAGGCCTTCAGAAGATTTGATCTCCAGCAAAAGATGATTCCAGCAGCAGCTGAAATGTGTGTTGTATGGAGTCTTGAATTATAATGGACTTTGAACACTGGAATCAAGAGGGATCTAACAATTTCAGTATGTTGATCTCCTTATGTGATGTGTGTTCTTATAAGAATTCTAAGACTGAGAATATCTGCAACTCCATTTTTTTTGTTGTTGTTTTTGATGATCTTGTTGATGTTGATGATGTCCAGCAGGAATGAAAACATTGATCTTTTATTCCTTAGATCTGAATAGAATATTTCTATGTCCAAGATAGCCGTTAGCCTATCATAAATGACTTCCTTAACTGCATTTTGTCTTCTGGAGGAAAGTCCAATAAAACATTCGTTTAAAATTCCCTTGAAACTTGCTCCAGATTAATTAAAACGGCTACAAGATCCTTGAAATAAATGTTGGAAATAATTCCATAACTGTTTGAATTTGAATCTTGAAAAACTTCGATCTGAGCTCAACTATCATCGAACTGAGCTCAGAGATAGAGAAACAAACTAGAGACAGGAACGTCGATCTGCGCTAGAAGATCGTCGAATGGAGTTCGACGATTCGTCGAAGTGAGCTCAGAGATCGTCGAATGGAGTTCGACGATTCGCCGAAGTGAGCTCAGAGATCGTCGAATGGAGTTCGACGATTCGTCGTCCTAAGATCGACGAAATGACTTAGTCTCCTAACCTAAAATATCTGGTCTTGAGGGTCTTGAGGGCAGCTTTCAAACCTAAATACTAACCCTTAGACTCAATCTAATTGACCTTTAGATCTATACAAGGAGGTCAAAACAAATTTCCTAAAGGACATAGTGATCCTTGCCCAAATCAGTAATAGGGTGTTCCAACAATCTCCCCCTTTTTGGGTTAGGATTATTATTTACAGACATTGGAAAAATAAAAACATACAAAGCAGAAATGTAACAAACAAAACATTGCAGAAACACAGACATTATCACAGATAGTTCAGAAAACAATATTTACTGTCATCTTACAGAATCATTCCTTTTCCTTTCTCTTTATGAGAACTATTTCTCTATTGGGATTGAGAGATTCTTTCTTGGATCTTCTGTCATCAGCTGCACCTAGAGAAGTTTGATGTTTTGGCCTGGGGACTACAGCTTCTGGATGCAGCTTCATATAACTTTCTGAATCAAAGAATTTGCTGGAGGAGTATCTCTCAAGTTCTTTCTTTCTTTGATCTGATAGAGTAGTGATACTGGATGTATCTTTTCCTTGTTCTCTAGCCTTCTTGATTTGGTCTAGTGCAGCCAATTCTTTCATTCTTGCTGTCCATGAGGTGGGATTATTTTCTAGGTCTTCAAATGGAACAGGAGGCTCATATCTGTTTGAAGAATTATCAAGAGTAGCTCTGGAAGAGACTACATCTTTAAGCTTATAAGGGAAGGAACCAGAAGTAGTGTCAGAGGGACCTTGTCCTTCCCTTTGATAAGGATGTTGCCTGGAATATCCTTTATAGTTCACAGTCATGCCGTTTGGGTTGACGAATGCTCCATCCGTGTTTATGGATCTGATGAATAGGACGTTCAGAGAATACTTGGATCAGTTTGTGATAGTATTCATCGATGATATCCTGGTGTATTCGCGGTGCGAGGAGGATCATTACAAGCATTTACACATGGTGTTGGAGACATTGAGGAAAAGTCAGTTGTATGCAAAGTTCTCCAAGTGTGAGTTCTGGTTATCCTCGATAGCGTTCCTTGGTCATGTTGTCAGTGGAGAAGGAATAGCTGTGGATCCGGCGAAGATAGTGGCGATACGGGAGTGGCCTACTTTGACTACAGTGGCAGAGGTCCGGAGTTTTCTGGGGCTTGCTGGTTACTACAGGCGCTTCGTAGAGAACTTCTCGCGGATAGCACTACCACTCACGACGTTGACAAGGAAGGATCAGAAGTTTGTGTGGTCTTCGGAGTGCGAACAGGCGTTTGTAGAGTTGAAGAGGCAGTTAACCACGGCGCCTATTTTATGTTCGCCAAGTGGTACCGAAGGGTTCGAGATTTATAGTGATGCTTCAGGCAGTGGTTTGGGCTGTGTTCTGCTACAGCATGGGAGAGTGATAGCTTATGGTTCACGACAATTGAAGGTTCACGAGAGGAATTATCCGGTCCACGACTTAGAGTTAGCGGCCGTGATTTTTGCTCTAAAGCTTTGGAGGCACTATCTGTACGGTGTGAAGGTAGATATTTACACCGATCATAAGAGTTTGAAGTACCTATTGGACCAAAAAGATCTGAACATGAGGCAGAGGAGGTGGATGGAGTTCTTAGGGGACTACACCTTCAAGATACACTATGTGCCTGGGAAGGGAAATGTAGTGGCGGATGCGTTGAGTCGTAAGATTCTCGCACAAGCCAACTGGTTATCAGTGCATGATAAGAGATTGGTCCAAGAGTTGGAGGCATTGGAGATATCTTGCGTTGACAAGCAATCTAGTGCCGAGGCGAAACTGTTTTGGACAGAGGTGCAGTGTGACCTAGCGGATAGAGTTCGGCGGGCTCTGGTTCAAGATGACAGCATGAAGCAAATACTAGATGGATCTTTGGATGGGTCAAATTCCCAGTTTGTGGTTGAAGATGGGTTGCTAAGGAAGGACGGTCGTCTATGCGTTCCTAGTGCGGATAATATTCGGGAGGAGTTGATGTATGAGGCTCATCATACCAAATACTCAATCCACCCGGGAGGCACGAAGATGTATAGAGACATGAAGAAATTATTCTGGTGGCCGGGTTTGAAGAAGGATGTGGCGCTTTATGTGGCCAAGTGCCGTACTTGTGCATTAGTGAAGGCGGAATGCCAGAAGCCCGGAGGTTTCTTGAAATCACTTCCTATCCCAGAATGGAAGTTTGACGACATATCTATGGATTTTGTGCACGGTTTGCCGAAGTCGCAGAAAGGAAATGACGCCATTTGGGTGGTTGTTGATAGATTGACAAAGGTGTCGCACTTTATCCCAGTGAGAAAGGAGGATCCAGTGGAAAAGTTAGCCAAATTCTACGTGGATAATATTGTACGACTGCATGGTGTGCCTCGCAGTATTGTTAGTGATCGTGATGGACGCTTCACGTCAAATGACTGGAGGTTGGTGCATGGTCTGTTGGGTACTAAGCTAAAGTTCAGCACAGCCTTTCACCCGCAGACAGATGGCCAAACCGAGAGAGTCAACAGAACTATGGAGGACATGCTTCGCATGTGCGTCCTAGATTTCGGGAAGTATTGGGAGGATCACCTGTACATGGTGGAGTTTGCGTACAACAATAGCTTTCAGGCAAGCATTGGAATGGCGCCTTTTGAAGCTTTGTATGGGAGGAAGTGCCGTACGCCGTTGTCTTGGTTGGAGGCAGGCGAATCAAAGTTGTATAAACGTCAAGCGGTGGAAGATGCCACTTCAATGATACGGACAATTCAGGAAAGGCTGAAGATTGCTCAGGATAGACAGTCAAAGTACTACAATGCCAAACATAGAAATGTAGAGTTCAACGTTGGCGACATGGTGTATTTAAAAATCAAGCCGTTCAAGGGTGTATCGCGGGTTCGACGCTTGAAGAAGCTGAGTCCGAGATACCTTGGACCATTTGATATCCTGGAGCGTGTTGGCGAGGCGGCGTATAGATTAAAGCTGTCGACGGAGTTGAGTGGGCTGCATGATGTATTCCACGTATCAGTGTTGCGTAAGGCAGTTCAGGAGGCTTCGCAGATCATTGCAGACGATCAGATACCGGTTGATTATGAGTTAACAACAAGGGTCAGACCAGTACGAATTGAAGATGTTGCAGTCAAACGACTCCGCAACAAGGAGGTCAGAATGGTTAAAGTCCGTTGGGATAATTGCGGACGTGAGGAGCTTTCTTGGGAGCGAGAGCAAGCTAAGTTTTAGGAATACCCCGAGTTATTCCACTCAGGTATCATTTAACTTTTGTGTACCTTTGCTTAATTTCGGGACGAAATTCCTTAAGTGGGGGAGATTTGTAACGCCCCGAATTTTGTGTGCGAGTCGGTCGCGGAAAAAGAGTTTTTGGTGCCTGTAGGGGTACACGGCCTAGGACACGAGCGTGTCCAAGGCCGTGTCTGGCTGGTGATTTTTGGCCGTTTTCAACCCGAGAAGGACACGGCCAGAAACACGGCCGGATGACACGGGCGTGTCATCTGACACGGGCGTGTGCCAACCCGTGTCCAGACCCGTGTCCTGAGGGGTCGTGTCCGTTGCCGTGGAGGTTATGCGTGACACGCCCTCGAACACGGGCGTGTCGAGGAACCCGACACGGGCGTGTCAGGTCAGGCACGGGCGTGTCTTGGCCCGTGTGCGTTTTTCAGTTCGACGATCGTGCCTGGATCGAGGCACACGGCCTTGGACACGGCCGTGTGCCAAGCCGTGTGCGGCCCAGGTCAGGGGAATTTTGTGCAGATCCGAGCCATTCGTTTTCTTTAATTAGGATCCAATGGCCCAGATGAGATCCTGCTCTGTTAAGGCCGGGAATAGGAAGTTATTCCCTCATTTTTCTCTCCAAAGTTCTTCCCTTCCAAAGTGAGAGAGGAGAGGAAGAAGATGGAGGTTTCCGGCCGCCGGCGGAGCATCGGAGCGCCATTTCGAAATCGGAGAGCGGATCCGTGGAGGGAAGGTCATTGCGAAGAGTTCTAACCGCGTAGTTTTTCCATGGCGCCAAAACGGACTACAAGGGTAACGATTCTCAACTTGAGCGCTTGAAGCTCTTTCTTTCTGCATAGGGAATCCCGCTCCCGCGAGTATGCGGTGAGTGCGTGGTGTTCCTTGGGGTTGACGGGAATAGTCCCCCTTGTGTTGCATGTAGAGCCCGGAATCGTAAGTACGGGCATAGGCATTGTGTGTGAAGCCTACCCGGACGTGTTTTGTCTGGATCGGTGATGTTGCATTTGATATGGTTTTGCCGGAGAAGACTCCGTGCTTTGGATTTTTCGGGTTTCCACGCGGTAGATTGCAGCAGGGATCCTTGAAGGTTAGCTTCAAGGCGCACCCGGAAATTGAGCGGAAACGTGTTCTGCTAACTTGCCGGTCTGGGAACCGGCCTTGATCATAACTGGGTTATGAGACTGTTTTGGAAAATTTGGGATCCGAGAGAAGCTTGGCCCGCGCAAAGTTCCTTAAATTGGACATGCGGCGTGAGCAACGGGCAAGTGGAATTGGACCTAGGCTATGTGGTTCGGTGCGAGAGACCCGAAGACGGGGACTGGCCGTTGGCATAGTCGGAGCCTTAGACGGTGGTCAGAAAGGCTAAATGCTCACATGTTGTTGCCATCCTGGGGGTGGTGGTGGATGCACTGATGGGTCAGGGTCTACCATGAATGTGCCCTGAGTGCACGGGGTGTTTGGCCGTGCGAGCCTACACCTGTGGCGAATTATAATTGCGCTATATATATATATTGTTGGCTAATGCTTTGCAGGGAAAGAGCACCGCCGTCCCGAGTAAGGGGCGGGGTCGTTATAATTTGGTCGGCTTTTAGCTGACCGTTGCTTTATTTGCCACCGTGCGGTGGTATGTGCTTGCAGGTGCTGCGGAGCCGAGCGCCAAATAGCGGGCTGGAGCCCATGTTGCTGTGCTGGCCCTAGAAGGCCGTAGAATAGTTGTTTTTACATTTCTCATGTGTGGCCGGCCTGCGAGCCGATGTATGTAAAACACTATTTATGAAGTGAACATTTGTAAGGCCTTAAGGCCATGTACCTGTTTCTGTGTATTTGGGGTTTCATTCCTGTTGTTGTAGCTGTGGACATTCATATTGATGGAATTAATTTTGGGTTCTTTCAACTTTAAAATCTTCCGCTAGAATGCTCTGTGATTAGGACGAGTAGTCTTAATTGGTTGGTTTGATTATTCACTTAGTATCACTTCCGACTGTCTGTGGTATATGGCGCCGGGTTCCAGCTGGACCTTCTGTTATATGCCATGCGATAGATGGGGGTGTTACAATTTGGTATCAGACTTCTGGTTACGGTCAAGCTTAAATGAATTCGTGGGCGAATTCTTTTAAGGGGTGGTGAGCACATGTGTGCGTCATCGTTATAACATTAAAAAGAACCCATGAATGTCCACTTAGGAATGAAAATACACTTGTTTTGTGGAACCTGAGTGTTCCAATGATTGCTTTTAGCAATTTGTTTGTTGTCTAATCGTGTGTCTTTGCTATTATAGGAAGCTAGGAGCGGTGCTGGTCAGTCAGAGCGTCCGCAATCAGCGGAAAGTAGTGCACCAAGGGACGTGCCTGCTACACCTCCTTCAGCGGAAACCATCAGGATGGTGGCTGAAGCCGTGTTCGCAATGATAAATGCCCAACCTGTGGGGCAAATCCATCGCGCACCTCCTGCGGATGAGCAAGAACCGGTTAGGGCGGCAGAGCCGAGAGTGGTGGAACGCGCAGCAGTTGAGTTAGTAGAGCCGAGGAGAACTACGGAGAGGCAGCTAAAGCATGTGATGGGCTTTAATCCTCCGAGGTTTAATGGGGTTGGAACACCAACTCAAGCTGAGGACTGGCTCTCTTCCATAAAGAGGGTGTTGACGGCCACAATGACTGAGGAGTGGCAGAAGACCACCATAGCGACTTTTCTTTTGGAAGGTGAGGCGAGGCTGTGGTGGGACGAGTTGGAGTTTCATCTTCTAGTGGGAAGGCAACTTGCGGATGTGCCGATAGAAGAATTTTCAAGATTGTTCCTAGCCAGATTTGTACCTTCTGCTCAGAGGTTGGAGATGGAGAATCAATTTCTTGGGTTGACTCAGGGATCTAGAAGCGTGGACAAATATCTGCATGAGTTCACACGGTTGGGTCGTTATGCTGGTGCTATGTTTTCAGAAGAAGAGAGGAAGACCAACCGATTCTATGAGGGTCTTCGCGGCGACTTACAGTTACTCCTTGCTGGGCCTAAGGCGCAGGGCTTCCTAGCCTTGGTCAATTCGGCCCGATCGTTGGAAAAGGTTGCGAAGAAGGTTCAAGAGAAGAGGGACCCAGGAGAAAAGAAGACCGAGTTCAAGGTGCCAAGTCACAAGACAGGTTTCCGCAGATGGAACAAGAAGCGGAGGACTTCAAACTCAGCCCCTTCGGCTGATGCATCGGGGGCAACTACAAGTCGAGTCCCCGGAGCTTGCTACAACTGCGGGAAGATGGGGCATTTTGCCGGGAGTGTTGGAGCGGACGTCCAAAGTCCGAGAGGAGACTTGGAGCGACTTATGAGGAGAAAGGGAAGGCGGTGGAGTCAACCGCATCCCATCATGCTCCAGCCCAGCCTATAGTCTACAACCTTGGTCTACAGGAGGCCATTAAGCAAGCAGACGTAGTGACAGGTATGAGTTAAATTATAGTGGTTTAACTTTTATAGTTGTTACTTTTGTACTTGTTAGCTTACGTTTGTTAATGCTAGGCTTTGTGTTAATCTTTGGGTTTCCGGCGAGAGCCCTTTTTGATACGGGGGCATCACATTCCTTCTTGTCTGAAAAGTTTATATCGCGCATCGGAGTTCCCTTCTCGATGGCAGAAAACAAGTTGGATGTGTTGTTGCCTAATGGGTGCTCAATGCGTGCGGATAGGATTTGTGTTGTGAAGATTCAGATTGGAGACCGGGAGTTTGATTTGCGGGCGTTGGTTCTACCATTAGTGGAGTTCGACGTAATTTTCGGTATGGATTGGCTCTCGGAGCAGAGTGCATGTATTGATTGCAACCGTAAAGAAGTCAAGTTGGGTCTGGACACTGGTGTAGAGGCTACTTTTGCGGGCATGAAGGGGTCAGGGAAAGTTCTGATATCGGCCCTTCAGGTGTTCAAGGCAGTTCGGTCTGGGGCAGAACTTTATGTCACTCTAGTGCAGACTGCGACGCCTAAACCTAGTTTGGGCAACATCCCAGTTGTGTCCGAGTATCCTGATGTGTTTCCAGATGATCTCCCAGGAGCCCCTCCTCAGCGGGAGATAGACTTTACTATAGAGCTGGTACCGGGTGCCAAACCGGTGTCACGCTCCCCCTATCGGATAGCCCCGAGAGAAATGGCAGAGTTGAAGGTGCAACTGCAGGAGTTGCTAGAGCAAGGTTATGTGCGTCCAAGTTCGTCGCCTTGGAGCGCACCAGTTCTCTTTGTTAAGAAGAAAGATGGGAGCTTGCGGCTTTGTATCGATTATCGGGAATTGAACAAACTTACGGAGAAGAACAAATATCCAATCCCGAGGATTGACGATCTATTTGATCAGTTGGTTGGGTCAACTGTATATTCGAAGTTAGATTTGAAGTCCGGTTATTATCAGTTGAGGATAAGGGAGAGCGACATTCCAAAGACAGCATTCAGTACGCGGTTTGGGCATTTTGAGTTCACAGTCATGCCGTTTGGGTTGACGAATGCTCCATCCGTGTTTATGGATCTGATGAATAGGACGTTCAGAGAATACTTGGATCAGTTTGTGATAGTATTCATCGATGATATCCTGGTGTATTCGCGGTGCGAGGAGGATCATTACAAGCATTTACACATGGTGTTGGAGACATTGAGGAAAAGTCAGTTGTATGCAAAGTTCTCCAAGTGTGAGTTCTGGTTATCCTCGATAGCGTTCCTTGGTCATGTTGTCAGTGGAGAAGGAATAGCTGTGGATCCGGCGAAGATAGTGGCGATACGGGAGTGGCCTACTTTGACTACAGTGGCAGAGGTCCGGAGTTTTCTGGGGCTTGCTGGTTACTACAGGCGCTTCGTAGAGAACTTCTCGCGGATAGCACTACCACTCACGACGTTGACAAGGAAGGATCAGAAGTTTGTGTGGTCTTCGGAGTGCGAACAGGCGTTTGTAGAGTTGAAGAGGCGGTTAACCACGACGCCTATTTTATGTTCGCCAAGTGGTACCGAAGGGTTCGAGATTTATAGTGATGCTTCAGGCAGTGGTTTGGGCTGTGTTCTGCTACAGCATGGGAGAGTGATAGCTTATGGTTCACGACAATTGAAGGTTCACGAGAGGAATTATCCGGTCCACGACTTAGAGTTAGCGGCCGTGATTTTTGCTCTAAAGCTTTGGAGGCACTATCTGTACGGTGTGAAGGTAGATATTTACACCGATCATAAGAGTTTGAAGTACCTATTGGACCAAAAAGATCTGAACATGAGGCAGAGGAGGTGGATGGAGTTCTTAGGGGACTACACCTTCAAGATACACTATGTGCCTGGGAAGGGAAATGTAGTGGCGGATGCGTTGAGTCGTAAGATTCCCGCACAAGCCAACTGGTTATCAGTGCATGATAAGAGATTGGTCCAAGAGTTGGAGGCATTGGAGATATCTTGCGTTGACAAGCAGTCTAGTGCCGAGGCGAAACTGTTTTGGACAGAGGTGCAGTGTGACCTAGCGGATAGAGTTCGGCGGGCTTTGGTTCAAGATAGCAGCATGAAGCAAATACTAGATGGATCTTTGGATGGGTCAAATTCCCAGTTTGTGGTTGAAGATGGGTTGCTAAGGAAGGACGGTCGTCTATGCGTTCCTAGTGCGGATAATATTCGGGAGGAGTTGATGTATGAGGCTCATCATACCAAATACTCAATCCACCCGGGAAGCACGAAGATGTATAGAGACATGAAGAAATTATTCTGGTGGCCGGGTTTGAAGAAGGATGTGGCGCTTTATGTGGCCAAGTGCCGTACTTGTGCATTAGTGAAGGCGGAATGCCAGAAGCCCGGAGGTTTCTTGAAATCACTTCCTATCCCAGAATGGAAGTTTGACGACATATCTATGGATTTTGTGCACGGTTTGCCGAAGTCGCAGAAAGGAAATGACGCCATTTGGGTGGTCGTTGATAGATTGACAAAGGTGTCGCACTTTATCCCAGTGAGAAAGGAGGATCCAGTGGAAAGTTAGCCAAACTCTACGTGGATAATATTGTACGACTGCATGGTGTGCCTCGCAGTATTGTTAGTGATCGTGATGGACGCTTCACGTCAAATGACTGGAGGTTGGTGCATGGTCTGTTGGGTACTAAGCTAAAGTTCAGCACAGCCTTTCACCCGCAGACAGATGGCCAAACCGAGAGAGTCAACAGAACTATGGAGGACATGCTTCGCATGTGCGTCCTAGATTTCGGGAAGCATTGGGAGGATCACCTGTACATGGTGGAGTTTGCGTACAACAATAGCTTTCAGGCAAGCATTGGAATGGCGCCTTTTGAAGCTTTGTATGGGAGGAAGTGCCGTACGCCGTTGTCTTGGTTGGAGGCAGGCGAATCAAAGTTGTATAAACGTCAAGCGGTGGAAGATGCCACTTCAATGATACGGACAATTCAGGAAAGGCTGAAGATTGCTCAGGATAGACAGTCAAAGTACTACAATGCCAAACATAGAAATGTAGAGTTCAACGTTGGCGACATGGTGTATTTAAAAATCAAGCCGTTCAAGGGTGTATCGCGGGTTCGACGCTTGAAGAAGCTGAGTCCGAGATACCTTGGACCATTTGAAATCCTGGAGCGTGTTGGCGAGGCGGCGTATAGATTAAAGCTGTCGACGGAGTTGAGTGGGCTGCATGATGTATTCCACGTATCAGTGTTGCGTAAGGCAGTTCAGGAGGCTTCGCAGATCATTGCAGACGATCAGGTACCGGTTGATTATGAGTTAACAACAAGGGTCAGACCAGTACGAATTGAAGATGTTGCAGTCAAACGACTCCGCAACAAGGAGGTCAGAATGGTTAAAGTCCGTTGGGATAATTGCGGACGTGAGGAGCTTTCTTGGGAGCGAGAGCAAGCTATGTTGGAGGAATACCCCGAGTTATTCCACTCAGGTATCATTTAGCTTTTGTGTACCTTTGCTTAATTTCGGGACGAAATTCCTTAAGTGGGGGAGATTTGTAACGCCCCGAATTTTGTGTGCGAGTCGGTCGCGGAAAAAGAGTTTTTGGTGCCTGTAGGGGTACACGGCCTAGGACACGGGCGTGTCCAAGGCCGTGTCTGGCTGGTGATTTTTGGCCGTTTCCAACCCGAGAAGGACACGGCCAGAAACACGGCCGGATGACACGGGCGTGTCATCTGACACGGGCGTGTGCCAACCCGTGTCCAGACCCGTGTCCTGAGGGGTCGTGTCCGTTGCCGTGGCGGTTATGCGTGACACGCCCTCGAACACGGGCGTGTCGAGGAACCCGACACGGGCGTGTCAGGTCAGGACACGGGCGTGTCTTGGCCCGTGTGCGTTTCTCAGTTCGACGATCGTGCCTGGATCGAGGCACACGGCCTTGGACACGGCCGTGTGCCAAGCCGTGTGCGGCCCAGGTCTGGGGAATTTTGTGCAGATCCGAGCCGTTCGTTTTCTTTAATTAGGATCCAATGGCCCAGATGAGATCCTGCTCTGTTAAGGCCGGGAATAGGAAGTTATTCCCTCATTTTTCTCTCCAAAGTTCTCCCTTCCAAAGTGAGAGAGGAGAGGAAGAAGAAGGAGGTTTCCGGCCGCCGGCAGAGCATCGGAGCACCATTTCGAAATCGGAGAGCGGATCCGTGGAGGGAAGGTCATTGCGAAGAGTTCTAACCGCGTAGTTTTTCCATGGCGCCAAAACGGACTACAAGGGTAACGATTCTCAACTTGAGCGCTTGAAGCTCTTTCTTTCTGCATAGGGAATCCCGCTCCCGCGAGTATGCGGTGAGTGCGTGGTGTTCCTTGGGGTTGACGGGAATAGTCCCCCTTGTGTTGCATGTAGAGCCCGGAATCGTAAGTACGGGCATAGGCATTGTGTGTGAAGCCTACCCGGACGTGTTTTGTCTGGATCGGTGATGTTGCATTTGATATGGTTTTGCCGGAGAAGACTCCGTGCTTTGGATTTTTCGGGTTTCCACGCGGTAGATTGCAGCAGGGATCCTTGAAGGTTAGCTTCAAGGCGCACCCGGAAAATTGAGCGGAAACGTGTTCTGCTAACTTGGCGGTCTGGGAACCGGCCTTGATCATAACTGGGTTATGAGACTGTTTTGGAAAATTTGGGATCCGAGAGAAGCTTGGCCCGCGCAAAGTTCCTTAAATTGGACATGCGGCGTGAGCAACGGGCAAGTGGAATTGGACCTAGGCTATGTGGTTCGGTGCGAGAGACCCGAAGACGGGGACTGGCCGTTGGCATAGTCGGAGCCTTAGACGGTGGTCAGAAAGGCTAAATGCTCACATGTTGTTGCCATCCTGGGGGTGGTGGTGGATGCACTGATGGGTCAGGGTCCACCATGAATGTGCCCTGAGTGCACGGGGTGTTTGGCCGTGCGAGCCTACACCTGTGGCGAATTATAATTGCGCTATATATATATATTGTTGGCTAATGCTTTGCAGGGAAAGAGCACCGCCGTCCCTGAGTAAGGGGCGGGGTCGTTATAATTTGGTCGGCTTTTAGCTGACCGTTGCTTTATTTGCCACCGTGCGGTGGTATGTGCTTGCAGGTGCTGCGGAGCCGAGCGCCAAATAGCGGGCTGGAGCCCATGTTGCTGTGCTGGCCCTAGAAGGCCGTAGAATAGTTGTTTTTACATTTCTCATGTGTGGCCGGCCTGCGAGCCGATGTATGTAAAACACTATTTATGAAGTGAACATTTGTAAGGCCTTAAGGCCATGTACCTGTTTCTGTGTATTTGGGGTTTCATTCCTGTTGTTGTAGCTGTGGACATTCATATTGATGGAATTAATTTTGGGTTCTTTCAACTTTAAAATCTTCCGCTAGAATGCTCTGTGATTAGGACGAGTAGTCTTAATTGGTTGGTTTGATTATTCATTTAGTATCACTTCCGACTGTCTGTGTTATATGGCGTCGGGTTCCAGCTGGACCTTCTGTTATATGCCATGCGACAGATGGGGTGTTACAAAGGGATTGAAGTTGGAGATGGGATGGAAATGGGGATGAAATTGTGATGGTGACTGTTATAGATGAAATAATAGGTGGAGAAGGAGGAGATGAAGCAGGCAAGTCTTCTGTAGGGGCAAAAACCTGAGGGGAAGAGACTGAAGCAGTCCTTGTGCCTGAAGAAGAGATTGCAGAGGGCATGTTGGGCTTTACAATCTGCCTGTCCCATTTCCCAAATAGGGCACAGGTACGCCTCTTGGAGGCATTGATGTGCATCCCACTGGAAACAAGCAGTGCAGGGCATCTATTATGAAGAAACAGCCCTAAAATCCTCCCAAAATTAACAAAGTTCTTGTTAATTTTCTTCTTGATTAAATCAAAAAAGACTACTCCCCAGTTCAGTTGCTTCTTGTCCACCAGGGCACCCATCAAACTGAGATGATACCTAGAGATGGTATCATGAGCTGAGTGTTTTGCCAACAGCACTTTTCCAACAACATCAGCAAGAAATCTGTACTCAACAGACAGATTCTTCTTAAGCAATTTACTTGGGTTAGCTTCTGAATATCCCATCCTTTCAAGCATATTTGAAAATTCCTCTCCAGAAAGCTCAACAGAATCTTCTCCAGAATTTAATTGAAAAACCTCTGTCAAAACAGCTGGTGTTAAAGGTACCTGAGTTCCTGAGATGGTTCCGACCACTATGTTCTGATCCAGATTGTGGGCAGTATACACCCATTCCTTTATCTTATCTGCAGCCAATTTGATCCTTGTAGTCATTATGTTAACTAACTGTTGGTCCTTGAAAAGTTCTAGAATGTCCTTGAAGATTTGATCGCTGTTATTGAAGGAATCCATGTCTATATCAAAGCCAGTGTCAAATTTCATTGCGACCAAGATTGTGACTGAAACTGCCATTGATTCCTACAAAAATGAACAAACAAACGACCAAGTGTAGAAAAGTTTGGAGGGAAAGGGAAAATTTGCAGAGAGTATGAAAGCGCAAAGGGAGAACGACGACCGAAAAATGAGTTTTATATTAGGGTTCGACGCAGAAAAGGAAAGATCGTTGAACTCTGTTCGACGATCTGGGCTTCTAAAGGAAACTGAAAGGTCATCAATAGCGTCGATCTCCGTTCGACGATATTGGAGAGCGTCGAGCTCCGTTCGACGATTGCTGACCTGAAGAAAGATAGTTTAACACTATCTGAGAAGCGCTGAACTCTGGTCGACGATTTCTGAAATCATTGATCTCCGTTCGACGATCTTGGGGAAAATCGTCGAGCGTAGTTCAGAGACCAAAATCATACTCTATACATAAAAATAACATATTGATTTGCTTAGTCTTGGTCATTTTTATATTTTTAAAATCTTGGATCTTATTTTATACTTCCTCCATCTAACATTCCTAACTGATTCAGGAAGAATGTATGTTTCTTTTCATCTAAGGGTTTGGTGAAAATATCTCCCCTTTACAAATCAGTTGGGATATATTGAAGTTCAATTTTATTTTTCTCAACATTATCCCTTAGAAAGTGATGCCTAATTTCTATGTGTTTTGTCCTACTATGAAGGATTGGATTTTGTGCTATAGAAATAGCACTAGTATTATCACAAAATATTTTAGACTTTTCTAAGTTGTAGCCATAGTCTAGAAGTTGGTTTTGAATCCACAAGATTTGTGAACAACAACTACCTGCAGCCATATATTCAGCTTCAGCAGTTGAAGTTGACACAGATGTTTGTTCCTTGCAAAACCAGGAGACAAGTCTGTCACCAAGAAACTGACAAGTTCCACTGGTGCTTTTCCTATCTATTCTGCATCCAGCATAATCAGCATCTGAAAATCCAGTTAAGTCAAATGCTGAATCTTTTGGATACCAGAGACCTAGATTTGGACAACTTTTTACATACCTAAGAATCCTTTTTACTAAGGTTAAGTGTGACTCTCTAGGGCTCACTTGAAATCTAGCACATATGCATGTAGCAAACATTATGTCAGGTCTACTAGATGTAAGGTACAATAAAGAGCCAATCATTACTCTATATGTTGTCTGATCAACAGGTTTCCCATGTTCATCAGCATCTAATACAACATTAGTAGGCATAGGTGTTTTCATACATGATGCTTCAGACATACCGAATTTCTTAACCAATTCTTTTGTATACTTTGTTTGAGAAATAAATATTCCTTCAGCATGTTATTTGATTTGCAATCCTAGAAAGAAGGATAGCTCACCCATGCTACTCATTTCAAATTTAGAATGCATTAGGTTGGAAAACCTTCTGCACAAATTTGAATCAGTAGAACCAAATATAATATCATCTACATAGATTTGTACTAGTAGAGTATGAGACTTATGGGTTCTAATAAAAAGAGTTTGGTCTACACTACCCCTTATAAACTCATTTTTTAGAAGAAAGCATGCTAGGGTCTCATACCATGCTCTAGGAGCTTGCTTTAGACCATATAATGCTTTATGTAATTTGAAAACATAATCAGGATGAGTTGAAGAGATAAAACCTGAGGGTTGTCTGACATAGACTTCTTCTTTGATATCACCATTGAGAAAAGCACTCTTTACATCCATCTGGTATAATTTGAATCCTTTGTGTGCTGCATATGCTAAGAAGATTCTTACGGCCTCTAACCTTGCAACTGGTGCAAAGGTCTGGTCATAATCTATCCCTTCTTCTTGAGAGTACCCTTGAGCAACTAGCCTTGCCTTGTTCCTTACAATGACTCCTTGATCATCCAATTTATTTCTGAACACCCACTTTGTTCTAACAATGGAGTGATCCTTTGGCCTTGGTACTAGTTCCCAAACTTTGTTCCTTTCAAATTGATGCAACTCTTCTTGCATTGCAATGATCCAGTGTGGATCTTGCTCTACATCTTGAATGGATTGAGGTTCAATTTGAGAAAGAAAGCAAGTGTGCATCAGGTTTTGGTTGACCTGATTTCTGGTTTGTACACCAGCTGAGATGTATCCAATCACTTGGGAGATTGGATGGTCTCTTGATGTTACTAAATCAACAGGAGATGTTGATTGTTCACCAACCTGTATTGTTGTTTCCTCTGGTGGTACAACAACTGGCTCTTCAATAAGTTTCTCTTCAAGATGTTGAATGTCTTCTTCATCTTCACTGCTTTCATCTTTTTGAATCATTTGTAACCTGTCCAAGTCTTCTGCAAGAGAGTGTACCTGCAAAAGTTCTATGGTAGAAGTATTCTTCTCCTTGAAAGACATGTTAGACTCATCAAAAGATATATGAACAGATTCTTAAATTTTGAGAGTAGATTTATTATATACCTATAAGCTTTACTGATCATGGAGTATCCCAAAAACACTCCTTCATCAGCTTTAGCTTGAAATTTTGCTAAGTATTTCTTGTCATTATTATGAATGTAACAAATACAACCAAAAATTTTAAAGTAATCTACTTTAGGTTTCTTCCCTTTGAGTAATTCATATGCAGTCTTGCCCTTTAGTTTATGTATTAAACTTCTATTCAACACATAGTTGGAGGTGTTCACTGCCTCTGCCCAAAAGGATAGAGGAAGGTGAGCATCTGACAACAATGTAGTAGCAGATTCAATAAGGGTTATATTTTTCCTTTCAGCTACCCAATTTTATTGAGGAGTTCTAGGAGCTGAGAAAGTGTGCCTGATCCCTTCACTCTGATAGAACTCTTGCATAAGAAGAGAATCAAACTCTGTCCCATGATCACTTCTGATCAGGGCAATGTGAGTATTGAACTCACTTTGTATGCATTTGAGAAACTCTGTCAAACATTTAAAGTTATCAGACTTCTTTCTCAGAAAGAACACCCATGTAAATCTAGAGAAGTCATCTACAACAACTAAAGTATAAGATTTCTCTCCTAAGCTTTGTACTGTAATGGGTCCAAAAAGATCCATGTGTAACAGATACAAAATCCTAGGTGAATCACTCTTATTAAGTGACTTGAAACTACTTTTGGTTTGCTTGCCTAATTGACAAGCCCTGCAGAGTCCTTCCTTCTTGTAGGGGCCAGAAGGTAGTCCTCTAACAAGGTTGTCCTTGGATATCCTAGCAATGGTTCTAAGGTTTATATGTCCTAATCTCTTATGTCATAGTTCATTAGGTCTTCAAATAGAGTTAAATAAGCAAATATCTACTTGGTTGAAAGAAAATCTACAAGATAGATGTTACCTTTCCTTTTACTTGTCAACACAGTTGTGTTGTCCTCTGATTTGATCTTGCATAAGGATTTGCTGAAAGTCACTTGGTATCCTTCATCACACAGTTGACTAATGTTGATTAAATTGTGCTTCAGTCCTTCCACATAGGCTACTTTCTTGAATGTGACTGTGCCAATCTGTACTGCACCATATCCTTTTGTTAGTCCAAAGTTTGAATCACCAAATATTACTTTAGGTCCAAGCTTGGCTTTAAAGTATGTGAAATTATCCTTGTTTCCTGTCATGTGCTTTGAGCACCCACTATCCAGATACCATTGCTGGTTTGATGTTGGATAGGTCTTCACCCGCACATAAAACAATTTATTTGTTTTTGACCCAGTTTACCTTGGGCCTAGGTTGATAACCTTTGAATTCAAAAATAAAAGACATCCCTGGTTGACTCTTATAGCCTTCAGGATGATATCTCCTTGGAGGTATTATCCATCAGTATAAGGGTTAAATCTTTGGGATGAAGGACCCCTAGGTTTGAAATTTTATTTACCTTTGAAAAATTTTTCAAAACTCTGATCTCTGCTCGACGATCGCTGAGCTGAGTTCGACGATCTTAGGTCAGATCGTCGAGCTCCGTTCGAAGATCGACTGTGGCAGAGTTCAGGGTTTAAAGATCGTTGACCTGAGTTCGACGATTTAGCATAAGATCGTTGATCTTCATTCGACGATTGTCTAGCTCTGTTCGACGATTTCTGTTGAACTCTTGTTTTCTTAGGTAAGTCAGAATTCTTCCTAGCTACCTCTACAACTCCCTTACCTTTATCAGAGATAAACTTGATTGGGGTTGTTAATACTATAGGTTGGCTAGTTAAGACACCTAAGCCCAGTGTACTATTGAATCTTGAGTTCACTGTACTTGTGATGTCCATTAGCTTGATACTTCTCCCATTGAGGTATTCTTCAAACTTTTGGCCTCTGATAGTGTTGAAAATTGTGAAGTGAAAGTGGGTGAATGGAAGGCTTGGGCAACCTATCCGCGCGGACTACGCGGACAGGGTTTGCGGACTGCTAAGTCGGCAGGGATGTTGCAAGAGGTTTGCTTTGTGGCTGCCTGGGCTGTCTATTCGCGTGGACAACGTGGACAGCAGCAGCGGTCTGTCAGGCCGGCGAATACTCAGCAGACAGTTGGATCCCAGGAAGTAACCAGGCGGATAGAAATCCTATCCGCGGAGTCCGGCATGGAGCAGACTGATGAACTGGAGCTCGGGAGACCGGCTTGGCAGTTGCCTTGGTCATGCTCTAGTGGAGCGGCAAGTGGAAGCCGTGGAGACCGCCGGTCAGTGCGGACAGAAGCTGGAGGTCGCCCGGTATGGCGGGATAGATCCAGTGTCCGCCTGTAAGTGCGGACTGGCCCTTGTGGCCAGTGGACTGGACTTGGTGTGATCTGAACCAAGTCCAGGTTGGCTCAGTCCGGGGAGATCGCGTAGTGGTGCGCGAGCTGCTTTCTCAGTCTGCCAAATCTAGTAGAAGTGGTTGCCTTGATTGCTAGCTTGGGGGTATGCGGACTGGAGGATTGTCTGTGCAAGACCGTGCGGACTGGAGTCGGAGTCCGCTGAGTTCGGTTTAGCCTTGTGATGAGGTTATGAATTTAGTATTGCAGATTGGAGTTTGCTGTGTAAGCAGACTGGATCAGCGTGTCCGCTGAGTCCGGCGGTGCCTTGGGGAGAGGCAATGGACTCAGGAGGTGCGGACGGAAGCCGGGTGTCCGCTGAGTCCGGCAGGTGCCTTGATGGCGAGGCTGCGGGCTCGGGTTATGCGGGCTGATGCCTTGTCCGCAGATTGGCGGACACAGCTGTTGTGGAGTCCGGCTGTGGTGGTCTTGGCTTGGCCTCTGGCGGCAAGGCGGGCTGGATATTCGAGTTCGGTCTTGGAGAAGCTGGGGCGGACTGGCTATCTGCACAGGAGCGGCGAACTGGAATGTGTGTCCGCGGGCTGGCGGACACACTTGTTCTTGCTGCAGGATGTGGCGGTGATCCTATCGGCTAGGGCGGTGACCATACTCATCATCGTGCCTATAAATAGGACCCATGTCACATCAGAAGTATGAAACCTGAACCGAAGTAAGTGAACAGTAATTGAGCTCGCGTAAGTTGCTGCGGTCTGGACTTTGATGTCTGCGCGGTTTGAGAGTTGACCCGATTGTGCTGTGCAGGTTGTGTGGATAGCGCTGGAAAGCCAGGACTTGGCTCTGATTGCAGTCAGGGACAGTGCGGACTCTGCGGTTAAGCAACAGGCGGTAAACAGCAGGTCGCGGATAGCGACCAGACGGTCTTCTCTTTGGCAACTTGGTTCGAGGTTCAGGAAGTCGCCTGCTTCAGGCGGACTTTTCCATTTGGTGACGCAGCTTGTGCGGTCTGGCGGCTAGGCGACCTCGCGGTCAGGCGGCCTGCAGATTGGCGGTGAAGAGCAAAGCATTGGAATAAGGGGTAGTCCGCACGGCTTGGGTTGCGGTCTGGCGACCTGGCGGACTGAGCGGACTCCACAGTAGTAGACCGGCGGCTTGTTGATTGAGTCCGCGCGGCTTGTTCTGTTTCTTGTCTTTGTAACTGTATCTGTTCTCCTGGTTGGGTTGTTTGGTGAAGCATGTCTCACCATGTATGTCTCGCCTTGTAGAGAAGTTTGATCTTGATCAATAAAGAAGCTTGTGCTGCATGTGTTGCTGGTTGTTACTGCTTTGTTGAGATAACCCCTGCTAACTCCACGATCCGGGAAAACTTTCAACAATATAAGTGGGGTGTGCTCCTCCGGTTTGTTGAGTTTCAACAGGGTATCCTAGGAGGCCTCTGCGGGTTTGTTGAATTTTAACATGGTATCAGAGGGAGGTTGTTGGAGTGGTCAAGCAGTGCTCAATGGAAGTAGTTGCTCTTCTGTAGAGGAAACCAGTGATAGAACCATGACAGTGGAGGATGCAAGTTGTCTTGGAATTGATCTCCTTATAGTGACGAACTTTGAAAGGTGGAAGTCCTGTATGAAGAGCTTTCTTCTTGGTGAGGACCTTTGGGAGGTTGTATGCGGAGCAGGAAGACAAGAGGATACTGCTGGCAATGCTGAAGAGATGAGAGCTTGGAAGGAGACAAATGCGAAAGCGGAGTCTATTCTCAAGCAGGTGATCTCATCGGAGCTCTTGGACCACATCAGTGGATGTCGGTCAGCTGCGGAGGTTTGGACTTCCATTGATGGGTTATTCAGGAAGGAGGTGAAGGTTGCTGCTGACGATGGTCCCTCTACTTCATATCAGGAATAAAGGAGTATTTCTCCTAGGCGTGATAGGAAGAGGAAGGAAGGACCAAGTTGCCATAAATGCAAGCAGCAAGGTCATCTTCGGAAGGAGTGCAAGGTTGTCTTGCTCTCGGCGAACGTAGCTCATGCCGGAGGTAAGGAGAAGAACGTAGTTGGGACATCAACTAGTTCTGGAGCTGATCGGATGAATGCCAGTGATAGTGAAGCTATCTGGCATGAAAGACTGGGGCATGTAGGGATGGACAAGCTGAAAGCAATGGCGGAAAGAAGACTCGTAAGAGGCTTGCCTAGATTGTCATCCTATGGCGATGGTCGGGGGTGTGCGGGATGTCAGGAAAGTGGAGCCTATCTCTTCATGGTTGATAAAGCACAATCCAGATGTAAAGCACCATTGGCGGTTGTCCATTGTGCTCTGGTGGGACCGACCGTCACGGCCAGTCTTGGAGGCAGCAGGTTCATGCTGATATTGGTTGATGACTATTCAAGGTATACATGGGTATACTTCATGAAGAAGAAGTCCAACATGGTACGCTTGTTTGTGGAGTTCAAGAAGCTTGTAGAAGGCTAGCTTGGCCGGAGGATCAAGGTGTTGAGGACAAGTGTTGGTGGTGAGTTTGGCTCAACCGAGTTCTCACACTTTTGCAGGAAGCAAGGGATCCGGAAGGAGCCTTCTTGTGGACATACTTCACAACAAGGTAGTATTGCAGCTCAGATGATCCGTTGGTTAACGGAGACCTGCAAGTGTTGGCTTCAGAGTAAAGGCATTCCGAAGGCTCTTTGGGCGGAAGGGATGGCCTGTGCTGCTCATGTCATCAACCGGATGCCTCTTAGTCCGATCATAGTGAAGACTCCTTATGATCTGATGTTCGGAGTGAAGCCCTCAGTGAAGCACTTTCGGGTGTTTGGATCTACCTGCTACATACACTCTCCGGGTGCTCTCAAGACAAAGCTAGTCTTTGTTGGGTATGATGAGCAGAGGAGAAGATGGAGGTGTATGGTTCCTGCGACGAAGAAACTCATAGTGTCGAGAGACATTGTCTTCGATGAGTTGAAGCCGTATTGGGGTAGCTCTCATGTGGAGCTAGACATAAGCTGGTCAGATGGTGGGCTGAAGGAGGCTCCTGCTAAGGAAGTGGAGTTGCCTGAGTCACCAGGTACTCCAGGTTGTTCTAGCTTCGGGCAAAGGCGTCAGAGTCGAGAGAAGAGGGAGCGAAGCTCCAGGATCTTCTAGCTCGAAGGCGGAGGCTTCCGGTTCAGGAAACAGGGGGAGCGATGTTCCAGGCAGTTCTTGTTCAAGAGGGGAGTCTTCTGGTTCTTGTAGCAGGGGGAGCGTTCCTCCAGGTGCTCTTGGTTCCAGTGAGGAGGCGTCTTGTTCAGGAAGCACGGGGAACATTGTTCCGGGTTTGCCCGGGAACGGAGCTGGTTCAAAAGCAGCGGAGGTGGTTAGCCATGATCAGGTTCTTCGGAGATCAAAGAGGATCAGTAAGCCACCAGCTCGATATAGTGAAGGGAACACGGCGGACTTGGTCCCGTGTTTCTTTGATAGCCCTCAGCTCGAGCAAGGAACTTCTGGCTGTGATGACCCCACTACAATCAAGGAGGTGGTTGACACCAAGGCTGAAGAGGTGACTTCTCTCAGAGATAACAAGGCATGGGCTTCTATGCCCAAGGTAGTTGGTAATACTCCTGTGATGCATGAGTGGAGGTTGAAGCTAAAGAAGGCAGAGGGAAGCATGTCTCCTTTTTGGAGATGCTGGAGGGCTCCCTCATGGTCCATGACATGCGGGGCGAGGACTATGTCTTGGACATCTCTTCGTAGATGCTATCGGAAGGACCAGGTGCAAGGTTACGGGAGCTGCTGTAGTTATTCACCACTTCTCACTTCAAGGGGGAGTGTTGAAAATTGTGAAGTGAAAGTGGGTGAATGGAAGGCTTGGGCAACCTATCCGCGCGGACTACGCGGATAGGGTTTGCGGACTGCAAAGTCGGCAGGGATGTTGCAGGCGGTTTGCTCTGTGGCGGCCTGGGCGGTCTGTTCGCGTGGACTACGCGGACAGCAGCAGCGATCTGTCAGACCGGCGAATACTCAGCAGACAGTTGGATCCCAAGAAGTAACCAGGCGGATAGAAATCCTATCCGCGGAGTCCGGCATGGAGCGGACTGATGAACTGTAGCTCGGGAGACCGGCTTGGCAGTTGCCTTGGTCATGCTCTAGTGGAGCGGCAAGTGGAAGCCGCGGAGACCGCCGGTCAGTGCGGACAGAAGCTGGAGGTCGCTCGGTATGGCGGGCTAGATCCAGTGTCCGCCTATAAGTGCGGACTGGCCCTTGTGGCCAGTGGACTGGACTTGGTGTGATCTGAACCAAGTCCAGGTTGGCTCAGTCTGGGGAGATCGCGCAGTGGAGCGCGGGCTGCTTTCTCAGTCCGCCAAGTCTAGTAGAAGTGGTTGCCTTGATTGCTAGCTTGGGGGTATGCGGACTGGAGGATTGCCTGTGCAAGAGCGTGCGGACTGGAGCCGGAGTCCGCTGAGTTCGGTTTAGCCTTGTGATGAGGTTATGAATTCAGGATTGCGGATTGGAGTTCGCTGTGTAAGCAGACTGGATCGGCGTGTCCGCTGAGTCCGGCGGTGCCTTGGAGAGAGGCAATGGACTCAGGAGGTGCGGACGGAAGCCGGGTGTCCGCTGAGTCCGGCAGGTGCCTTGATGGCGAGGCTGCGGGCTCGGGTTATGCGGGCTGATGCCTTGTCCGCAGATTGGCGGACACAACTGTTGTGGAGTCCGACTGTGGTGGTCCTGGCTTGGCCTCTGGCGGCAAGGCGGGCTGGATATTGGAGTCCGGTCTTGGAGAAGCTGGGGCGGACTGGCTATCTGTACAGGAGCGGCGAACTGGAATGTGTGTCCGCGGGCTGGCGGACACACTTGTTCTTGCTGCGGGATGTGGCGGTGATCCTATCGGCTAGGGCGGTGACCATACTCATCATCGTGCCTATAAATAGGACCCATGTCACATCAGGAGTATGAAACCTGAACCGAAGTAAGTGAACAGTAATTAAGCTCGCGTAAGTCGCTGCGGTCTGGACTTTGATGTCCGCGCGGTTTGAGAGTTGACCTGGTTGTGCTGTGCAGGTTGTGCGGATAGTGCTGGAAAGCCAGGACTTGGCTCTGATTGCGGTCGGGGACAGTGCGGACTCTGTGGTTAAGCAACAGGCGGTAAACAGCAGGTCGCGGATAGCGACCAGGCAGTCTTCTCTTTGGCAACTTGGTTCGGGGTTCAGGAAGTCGCCTGCTTCAGGCGGACTGTTCCATTCGGTGACGCAGCTTATGCGGTCTGGCAGCTAGGCGACCTCGCGGTCAGGCGGCCTGCAGATCGGCGGTGAAGAGCAAAGCATTGGAATAAGGGGTAGTCCGCGCGGCTTGGGTTGCGGTCTGGCGACCTGGCGGACTGAGCGGACTCCACAGCAGTAGACCAGCGGCTTGTTGATTGAGTCCGCGCAGCTTGTTTTGTTTCTTGTCTTTGTAACTGTCTCTGTTCTCTTGGTTGGGTTGTTTGGTGAAGCATGTCTCACCATGTATGTCTCGCCTTATAGAGAAGTTTGCTCTTGATCAATAAAGAAGCTTGTGCTGCATGTGTTGCTGGTTGTTACTGCTTTGTTGAGATAACCCCTGCTAACTCCACGATCCGGGAAAACTTTCAACAATATAAGTGGGGTGTGCTCCTCCGGTTTGTTGAGTTTCAACAGGGTATCCGAGGAGGCCTCTGCGGGTTTGTTGAATTTTAACAGATAACTCACCTTTCAGTGAGGCTATCTGCTCCCTACGGCATTCCAACTCCTCAGAGAGTTTGAGGTTTTCTGATTTTAAAGTACTGTGTTCAGATAACTGGTTTCTGAGAGAAATGATTTCCTTCTCAGATTTTAATAAATCCAAACATAGTGCTTTAAACTCACACTTGAAGTCCTCAGAATTAAAATCAAAAGAACTTATTACCTGGTCCTCTTCAGATTGAGTCTCTGATTCTGACTCTGACTCTTCTGCATCAGAACTTTGTTGTGAGGCATTGATAGCCATCATGCAGAATTCTTTTTCATCAGCATCATCTTCATCATCACTTGAGCTGGATGAAGCTTCAGATTCTTCTTCTGTCTCACTCCAAGTTTCAGCAACAAACCCCTTCCTTGTATGTTTGTTCTTGCTGGAGGAGGGTTTGCTATTGCTGCTCTTCTTGAAGTCCTTTTCTTTTCTCCTTTCTTTCCTGTCCTTATTGTCCTTGTTTTTATTTTCTGGACAGTCAGGCACAATGTGGCCTGGTTTCCTGCATCCAAAATAAATAATCTCTTTGTTATTTGATTTGTCATACCTTGGCTTGTCATGCTCTCTGTGTGATCTTTTCCTGAAATCCTTCCTGGCTATTTTGTAAAACCTTTTGGCCAGTAGGCTTAGCAGCTCTTCATTGCCTGTGACCTTGTCTTCAGGCTGATCTTCAATGGCTTTGAAAGCTATTGATTTTTCCTTTCTTATAGCTGGTGAGGCAGCCTTCTGCTCTTCTTCTCTGTTCTTGATGAGCAGCTCATAAGACTTGAACTTGCCCAAGAGAGCTTCAGTTGTGATCTCATTTAGGTTCCGGCATCCTTGATTGGCCAGATCCTTGAGTCCCATGTGCTTGGGAAGCACATTAGGATTTTATCATTGTGCTCAGTCAATGAGATCTCTTTGTCCAATGATTTCAACTCATTGACTATGAGACTGAGTCTATTATACATATCTGCTACTGACTCAGCTTCTCCTTTCTTGAAGTTCTCATACTGGGTTATGAGATGAGATCTTCTATCTTTTCTCTCATCAGCAGATCCTGAGACTATCTCATATAACTTGTCCCAGATGTCCTTTGCTGAGTTGCATTCAGCTACCTTTTGGAATATTTCATCAAACATAGTCTGGGCTAGAATATTCATAGCCTTTGCATCAGCCAATTTCCATTTCTTGATTTCTGCATCTGTTCCTGAAGGAGGTGGAACAACACTCGTACTTGTATTTTCTGGGGGTCTTGTACACACTGTCAAAACAGAATTGAAATTGTCTTCATCAATAGAGTTCATGTACAGTCTAATCCTTGCCTTCCAAAGTGCAAACTTAGATAGATTGCACACTGGAGGTTTGATGCTAGCATAATCTTTGTTTTGGGTCATGTTCTGTGAAGAAATAAATCTAGTAACAAACTTAAACAAGCAGATCTAACTAGAGGGATCTTTGGGTTCAGGTGTTAGCCTGTGCAACCACTAAGGTATGGTATTTTAACCAACCTCGCTTTGATACCAATTGAAAGTGCAGGTTAGATATGGTATACTTTAGAGGGGGGGGGGGGTGAATAGAGTATGGTGCTTCCTGAAAACTTTTTATAACTCTTGTTGTATTTCTAAGTGAACAGGGAAGCAAATGAAATACAGCAAGCACAACAACTATCTAATCAAAAAGCAATCACAGAACAATCACAAACCACAGCCAAAAAACAAAAGAAAATAAGCAGCCAGATGACACAAGGAGCTATAGTGGTTCCCCAACCAATCTGGGTACATCCACTCTTCTACAACCCTAGGTAGGAATCCACTGCAGGATGAGTTGATCAGGTGTCCTGGGCACCAATGATGAGCTTTTGATAAGGTACTCAAAAACCTAACTAGATTTTTTGATCAAGTGTCTTGCCACCACTGGGTTTTGACAAGGTCTCAGAAACCAACACAAACTTTTGAAGGGAGTTTGATAAACCCTTTACAGCAGAGAGAGAGAGATGATCTTCTTTGTCAACAATCAGAAAGAAGATAGTGGATGTTGTCAAAGCTCCCCCTGGGTTCTTGAGTTGTTCAGGAAGTGAAGCTTTGCAGTAGGGTGACAGCCTTCAGAAGATTTGATCTCCAGCAAAAGATGATTCCAGCAGCAGTTGAAATGTGTGTTGTCTGGAGTCTTGAATGATAATGGCCTTTGAACAGTGGAATCATGAGGGATCTGAAAATTTCAGTATGTTGATCTCCTTTTGTGATGTGTGTTCTTGTACGAATTCTAAGATTGAAAATATCTGCAACTCCCTTTTTTTGTTGTTATTATTGTTGTTTTTGATGATCTTGTTGATGTTGATGATGTCCAGCAGGAATGAAAACATTGATCTTTTATTCCTTAGATCTGAATAGAATATTTCTCTGTCCAAGATAGCTGTTAGTCTGTCATAAATGTCTTCCTTAACTGCATTTTGTCTTCTGGAGGAAATTCCAATAAAACATTCTTTTAAAATTCCCTTAAAACTTGCTCCAGATTAATTGAAACGGCTACAAGATCCTTGAAATAAATACTGGAAATAATTCCATAACTGTCTGAATTTGAATCTTGAAAAACGTCGATCTGAGCTCAACTATCGTCGAACTGAGCTCAGAGATAGAGAAACAAACTAGAGACAGGAACGTCGATCTAAGCTAGAAGATCGTCGAATGGAGTTTGACGATTCGTCGAAGTGAGCTCAGAGATCGTCGAATGGAGTTCGACGATTCGTCAAAGTGAGCTCAGAGATCGTCGAATGGAGTTCGATGATTCGTCGTCCTGAGCTCGATGAAATGACTTAGTCTCCTAAATTGAAATATCTGGTCTTGAGGGTCTTGAGGGCAGCTTTCAAACCTAAATACTAACCCTTAAACTCAATCTAATTGACCTTTAGATCTATACAAGGAGGTCAAAACAAATTTCCTAAAGGACATAGTGATCCTTGCCCAAATCAGTAATAGGGTGTTCCAACACATAACTACCCAGTTATTGGAACCAAATGGGTCTACAGGAACAAGTTGGATGCTCAAGGCAACATAGTGAGGAACAAGGCTAGGCTTGTTACTCAAGGCTACAGACAAGAGGAAGGAATAGAATATGACCAAACCTTTGCCCCTGTTGCAAGGTTAGAGGCCATTATGATATTCCTTGCCTATGCAGCTCACAAGAGATTCAAGGTCTACCAAATTGATGTCAAGAGTTCATTTCTGAATGAAGTACTTTAAGAAGAGGTTTATGTAGAACAACCTCCAGGTTTTATCTCTCCAACTCAACCCTCTTTTGTTTTTAAATTTCATAAAGCTCTCTATGGTTTAAAGAAAGCTCCAAGAGCTTGGTATGAGACCATACCAAGCTTTCTTTTAAAACATAAATTTACAAGAGAAACCATAGATAAAACACTTTTCACTAGACATCATAAGGACCAAATATTATTAGTACAAATATATGTGGATGACATTATTTTTTGGTCTACTGATCCCAAATTGTGCAAGAGGTTTGCTGACCTCATGCATTCTAAATTTGAGATGAGTAGCATGGGTGAGCATTCCTACTTCCTTGGTCTCCAAGTGAAGCAGCTCGCAGATGGTATCTTCCTCTCCTAAGCTAAGTATGCTAAAGAGCTTATCAAAAAGTTTGGGATGGGTGATGCTTCAGTGATGAAAACCCCTATGGCTACAATTGCTGTTGTGGATTCTGATGCAGCAGGGAAACCTGTGGATCAGAAAAATTATAGGGCAATTATTAGATCCCTATTATACCTAACAGCTAGCAGACCTGATATAATGTTTGCTACATGCCTTTGTGCTAGGTTCCAAGTGAACCCTAAAGAATCTCACCTTATTTTCCTAAAAAGAATTTTGAGATATATAAAGAGTTGCCCTAGTCTAGGACTCTGGTATCCTGTAGAGTCAGAGTTTGAGTTAACTGGATACTCAGATGCTGACTATGCTGGATGTAGAGTGGACAAAAAAAGTACCTCTGGAACTTGCCAGTTCCTTGGTATGAGACTTGTCTCCTGGTTTTGTAAAAAGCAAACATCTGTGACTACATCAACTGCAGAAGCATAATACATGGCTGCTGGCAGCTGCTGTTGACAAATGTTATGGATACAAAACCAACTCTTAGACTATGATGTCAACTTAAATAATTCAACACTATTTTGTGATAATACTAGTGCTATTCCTATAGCACAGAATCCAGTTCACCATTCTAGGACTAAACATATTGAAATAAGACATCGTTTCATTAGAGATAATGTGGACAAAAAAAATTAACTTGATCCATATTCCTACTAATCTACAGAGATCAGACATTTTCACCAAGCCATTGGATGAGAAAAACCCTCTGTTCTTTATAAATAACTGGGGAATGATTAATGGAGAAGAGTTAACCTAGTTTCTGTCCATTCGACGGAATTTTCCAGGAGTTCGTCGAACGACGAC